>CM021765.1:184066350-184206697 GCA_011076525.1 Nettapus auritus | reverse complement strand
AAGAAAAGAAAGAGAAAAGAAAAGAAAGAGAAAAGAAAAGAAAACTAAGATACTGCTAATAACTTTTTGGGCTTGAGAAGGAAACAATTTTTCATTTAGAATCATGGAAAAGTCTTCACAGTAATACCTTTAGCACAGGACTAATAATGCAGTGACTGTGGTTATATTCATAGTGATGTTTATTTGGTCTATGTCATGTACATAAAAATAAAGCCAGTAAACTTTTATTTAACTAGTTAGGTATTTTTATATGTTCAACATGACTGAAATTTTAATTTTTATGAGGAAATGATTGCTTGCCTTTCATTTTTCCTTTCATACCCTTGGGAGCAAAGCAGTTAAGGACAGCAAACCTGCAAGTCCTATGATTTGGTTTTGGTTTACATGCTAATTTCTGCCTCATCTAGACATTAACTTTTGGCCTTCCTGCACTATCAAAACATCCACTGATATTTCCTGAAGAACTGTACACCCATGGAATACACTGCTGGGCTCAAGTATTTCCCTGTAATTGTATTGTTAGCCATACTGATAATGATTAACTCATGCTGAGTTTCCATGTGTTTGCAGAAATACTGAAATTTTAAGAGCTAGGTTCATTGATGCATTTTCTTTTGGGATGCCCATCTTGACTACTAATCAACAATTTATTCAAGTATTTTCTAACTTACAGGCGAATATTAATCAAATGATTGGGCTTGACATTTAAACTTTAAGCTGCAGAAGTCTCTTGAGCAATTTCAGTTTCAGGAGGTACGAGAAAATGATTTTTAATATCTGTAGGGCTAACTATAACCTATGATGAATTATAAACTAGATTATAGGCTTCTAATATTTTACTATCTGGACAGTGACCCAGAACAACCTCTTTCTGTAGCCATAAAAGTGATTAATTTTCATGGCTCATTCATCCATAGAAATATTTTCAGCTAAGATAACCAGTCTCTGTAATGGGAATGATTTTAAGTAATAGATTTCTGAACTTCACAGAGAACACATCTTCTCAAAAATCAATTATTTGTAACCAGTGCCAGTTCATACTGTGGAATTTATATGCACACATGCTAATTGTGCATTTATGCATATTTTTTGTTCAGTGATCATGCTGATATGTCATTTTTTTTATACTAGCAACAGTTCTCATTTAAATTTCAAAATGCTTTAAATTGGTGATTTTAAATTATGCATATTAGGGTTGAAATTAAGGCTTGGAAATTGCATGCTTATTAGCAGCTGTTGTCTGAAAATTAGTGCATGGTCATAACTTTGGGGAGTTGTTCTAATGCTGGTGTTTCCCTAAATGTCAAACGCTTTATACATCTGACATTTCAAAATTGTGAAGGAAAGAGGAATGGCGAAACGTACGACCACAAAGGTGATAATTGAAATCTGGCCTTAATAAGTCAGGTCTACAGGGCTGCTACTGTGGTCATAGATGCAGTAGGTGTGTGATTAAATATCTGAACCTGTGAAGATTTATAAGAGCAATCATTATTCACAGCAGTCCTATGAATAAAGAGGATATAAAAGAAGATTTTAGGATCAGCAGGAAAAGGGTGATGAGCAGAGCTAGTAGTTCATCATGATCTCATTTACATGACTATAAATCTGTAGCTTCTTGGTGTCACTTTTACATATATCAGATTGGTGTCTGATATTTAATCATCCAGCAGTTCTGGTAGGGAACCCGCGGCTGATACAGGCACAGTATAAATAGTGCAACTGTACAGCTTCTGTACACATGTACAACTGTATATCATCTGCCTGAGAACATGGGGCTGCACTGGCGTGCCCTAATTGGACAGTAAATACATGCCCAGTAAATACAACCAGTGTTTCTAATCCAATAAAGCACAGAGTTCTTCCTTACAGGGTGTATTTAGAATACTTCAGTGATCTCCATCCCTTGCCATTGAGGGGAATGAATATTCAAGAAATTCCTGAGATGAAACAGTTGTGAGAGCGATGCTTGATTATGATGAAGGCTCTATCCTTCAGCCTGATGGTTTGCAGTGTAATTTTATCTGCTCATTCTGTTAAAAATTGCTCACTGGGGAAATCACAACCACTAAAAGCATTTGGGGATTTCAAGCCTGGTAGAAGGATTTTTCTCTCATTTGTCTCTCTCTGGCAAGAGCTGAAATATAGCACTTCTTTCCAGGGCTGAAGAGGAGGGGGGATGAGCGGGACAAAAGCCATCGGAAGTGGTTCTCTTGGGAGCCTTCCTTGGGGAGAGCACCGCTTCTGAATCTACAGCAATGCTGTTCCAGTGCCTTTGTGTAAAATTAGTCCATACTGATAGCTTAACACTCTGTAACAAACTCATTCGCGGAGCTGAAGAATCTCACCTCATTTTTTCTATCTTTGTCTCTTCCTTTGATGTGGGGTTGGTGTATATCTTTTCTGGCAGGTCCTGAGCTCTCTTTTTAACAATCTTGCTACAAAGGCTGCTATAACCCATTAGGTTTCAGCTGATCCCAGGAGAACTGCTATACATGCCAATAACCACCCTAGCAGCAGCCTGAAAAGAAGCTATAATAATTCTCTGTCCTCATTTATGGATGCAATGACTGATACATTTCTTCTTTCCATCTTTTTCTTTCTAAACCTCTGTGGCACAGCAATGGTTTGCAGCAAATGAAGCAGGACAGGAGATAGCTAAGTGGCCATATGAAGAAGTACAGTGCTGACTAACTGCAACATGAGAAGTTTCTGAATTCCAGCATGGTGGCTATTGTATGAAAAAAAATAAATATACCTTTGCTTATGCCCTTGCAGCTGTGATGTTGCTGTAGTAGAAATTCTCCAAGCCATGAACTGCAGACATTCGTGCATAAGTATTTCTTCCTCTCAGATGTTTTTGAGTAATTTTGTGGATATTTGTTGTCAGCTTGAGACCAGCCTGTTTTGCTATTATTACCTTATGAGCTAAGCAGTACAGAAGTGAGTATAGAAGCTGGGACAGCTCTGAGCAGCAGATGTGGCTTGGATCCATATCCATTCTGGGTGGTGAATCCAGTAGAAGGACCTTGATGTTGTCATTGCAACTGCTTGTTGTCAAATTCAGATAGACATGTTGCAGGAGAAGACATTTCAAGGGTTGTCTGAAGTCTTTTGGTATCAGAGAACCTCTTGGGGAAATTTGAGGCAAAATACGCTGAGGAATATTAGCTTCTTTTGACATAGGCCATGCTAGTTCTCAGTGACATAGTGATGGAAATTTAATTTAAATGGGTTTGAAAAATAGTTTGGGTTTGGCTTTATCTTTTTGCAGGGTACACATAGGACGGGGAGTTCTGGCTCTTGATCTGGCAAACAATAGTCACGTGCTGGTCTGAAAGGCACCCCAATTATGACTGTTATTTGCTACTTAAATTGGGCACTTGGAAATCTGACAGATGTAGTGAGACAAGAAATACAGGAAGTGTGTTATTAAGCAAAGCAGTGAGTTAGAGAGCATGAGCCTTGCTACCCTGATTGTAGGTGGCTGGTAATGAATACGAAAATGTATGGTACGATAAGAAACAATAAAAGCATATACAATTAGAGCTGGAATGCACAGCAATCATTGGACTCAAGCTGCTGGACAGTTCAACCTCTTTGTGTTCTTTTTGCTTCCTAATTTGCCATGTCTTGTCTCAGTGTACGTTCAGTCTTAGTCTCCAGAAGAATTCAGATCTGCGACTAGTAGAAAAGGAAAATTTTGGACCATGCAGTATCTAGGTAGAACTTGGTAAGAGCCCTTACTTACAGGAGAAAGAGCTTTAATAATCGGTAGCTGACCCCATATATTTTCATTTCTGCCTGGATGTGTTTCCTTGATATATATATTTTTTTTCTCAATTTTTCTTGCTATTTCTAAGAAAAAAGCAGCAACATAATAGACTCTTGATATAAATGGTTAAAACACACTTGCATCCCTTTTCAGGAAACAATTTTTGCCCACTAAAAGAGAATCCTCCAAGGACTAGCCCACTGACTGACTTGTACTATTTATGAGATATATATTATTTATTTGACCTAAATATTCTTGTATGACTTCCCATCTTGTAAAAACAAGCATGAGAAATTGTATGGCCAGTGTATTGACAAGTTGCCTGGAACTACTCATCTAAACAGTAGGAGCACTCTGCTATTATTATTATTATCATTATTATTATTTTGGCTCTGTAACTGCTGCAGTGTTGTTGTGTATCGATTCCACAGACTGATTTCTTTGGTCTGTTTCTTCAGTGCTTTGACATTTCATTGCCTGTGCATTATGTAAACTGTGATTGCCAGAGTTAAACAGTGTTTGGCATATATTTATTTTAAAGCATTTCAGTTCCTCTTTAAATTAGTAAATATATGAGCTGGCTAATTAGAAGGATTTGAGAATGAATAGAAATGTAGGAAAAAAACAGCTTTGTAAAAGAAAAGATTCTTCCTCCTAGATTTCTCAGCTGCATGCTTTCACAGCATACAAAGACAAGCCCAGCAGAAACCAGATCTTTATCTGAATTTCATGATTGATTGCTTTGTATGTTGTCAAACCATTACAAAAATGAAATAAATAAGATCACTATGTTAAAACCAAAGCAACTTGGCTGCAACTTGGTTTCCAAAATGTGGAATACATTTTAATACTAGTTTAAATAGACTTACAGTTTGGCCACCCCTCTTCTGTCTGTTCTAAACACCTGCTTTCATTTAACTGTATGAGATGGACAAAATTCTGCACTAACTTTATGCTCCAAACAACTCCACTGAAATCAGCAATACCAGCTGATTTTGAACACAATCCATAGCATCACACTTCATTTCTTCTGGAAAAGAATGGTTATGAAAAAACCACAGTGCAACTAGCCAAACTGATGGGAGTTTTACAAGATGCCTGTAACACTTAAAAACCAACCGTGCTCTTGTGGATTCATTCCCTCCCGTCTTTTCAGATGCTAGCTTATTTTCTCCTGCCCTTCTGTTACTTTAAAGCTGCCACATTTCATGCAGAAGCTCTAGGAAAGATCTGTGATAGAGGATTATTTTAAGGAAGTAGGAGGAATAGAAATGGAAAAGTGAGTGAAGAATGAAACTATGTTTAACAAAAAAAAAAAAAAAACAAAAAACATGATATGTTCTTAAATATGTGAAATGACTTGATGGGTACATTTTAGTCCAAAAATCCAGGCTGTTTTTTGACCTTACGTTTTCATTTGCTGTCCCACTAGTTGAAAAAGAAAAAAACGGTTGCATGATCCATTGGTGGGTTTCATGACTTAATGAATGCATTTTTGAAACATTTTTTTTTTTGGTAGCCTTGTCACCGTTTTTACCATTTTTATGTATAATCTTTTCATGCATTGCTATACCTATCAATTTCAGACAAGCGGCTTCAGTATGCGTCTCTAATAGATGTGTTGTAGATTTAATGATAGAGTAAACCTATTTCATGATTTCCATATATATTGCATCAAATCCATCCAAGGAGATCTTTAGCAAATGTGTGTTTTACTATCTTGTCCAGTTTTGAGTGTTTGGACAGTTTTTTTGTGCCTCAGCAGTTAAGATGTGGGCTCAGCTCTTGAGATGAGTGCAAAATCATGTGTTTTTTTTTTTTTTTTTGCATGATTCCTTTGTAATCCAAGTAAATCTCCATGTGTGGGAATAATCTAAACAAATTAACGTGTCGTCTTCTGTAGCAAACAAGTTTCCTTCTGTAGCCAGCTTAGGCATAGATGATCTGCAAGAGTAATTTTAAATTATTTATCTTAGGAGTGACCAGTCACCCTTTGATAGTGCTTACTTCTCTTTCTGTTTGTGATGGAGAGAGCTTAGGTTACTATTCTAGACAAAGTGTCTTACTTATGGATGCTTAAAGTCTAATGAGATGAACCACAGTCTTTTGGCTCCTCCTTGTAAAATGAACATAGCAGCGTTATCATGCCTCAGGAAGCCACCACGAGGATGTTAGCAATTGTAAATAAATAACAGAATTTATATGAAAATAATGATTTATCTCATGGAAAAGGGAGAACTTCTATCTCTCCTTAGGCGAGAGAAAGAGCTCTCAATTTCTCCAAATGGAGAATGGACTCTCTATTTGAGAGTCCATTTGAGGCTTCCTTGCTCTTTTGCATTTTATTAAAGATATGTTTGCTACAACTTAATGTAAGAAAGACTTTTACATATATGTTCATATGTTCATATGTTTTACATATGAAAAACATTAATTTTTACATATTGATATAGGAAAGATTTTTACAGGCTTACTTAAGAAAACAAATTTAATGGCATCTATTTTACCAAACCTTTTAAAAAAAGCTCAGACCCTTAAACAGTTTCACTTTTACCTTTAAAAAACAACAACAACAACAACAACAAACAGCAACCCTTCTCACTGCTGTCTCTGTGAAAAGTACAAGGAGTACAAGGAGCCACTGCCAGTACAAGGAGCCACTGCAAGAAGGATTTGGGGACTTGCTAAATGACCGTATGGAGGTTTTGATCTAGACTCGATTTCCATGGGCATCTGTGTTCTGCTGTGCCATTTCCAGCAGCAGTAGGTGAATGTATGAAAATGCAGGCAGCCTGAATGGCTCATGATGACCTCATGTAAAATTACAACAAAGATAGGATGCTGCGTAATCAGACAGTATGTTAAGCTGAAGAAAAGTACCTAAGTATCTCTGAAAACTTTCCTAAGTTTATTTGATCTCTCTCTTTTTTTTTTTTTTTTAATTATTTTTTATTTTTTATTTTTTAATAAGAGACTGCATGGAAGATGAGTCAATCGAATGTCTCAGTATGAATCATTGTAGCCAAGGAAAATAATTAATGTAGTGGCAAAACTGATGGTAGCCTCACAGTGGGCTGTGTAGCTGTTCCGTATAACTTTCTCTCTGTGTGTGGGGGAGTGGATCTGTGATAAATCTGAGCCATCTGAAGCTGATTCTTCCTCAAAGTGAATAGTACAGGCTTTGAATATGCTTGTATACCGGGGGTTAATATTGGTGTAGAGCGCTTAACAGGTACTCCTGCATATGGTACAGCATTCACAGTGCTGTGTCACTTAGTATTATATCAGTTCTTGCTCTTTTTGTCTTATTGCATCTCACCAACTGATACATTTAGAGTTAACATGCAGCAGTATCTCCCTGTGGAGCAGATATTTAAGACCAGTATTTCAATATCAGAATCCCATAGGCACAAATTAAAACCAACTTCTCCGTGCAAGATTTAGAGCTGTTTTTCCCATTAGCAAGAGCCAGACATTGTTTCCTGGAATGTCAGTACTGCTGCAGCTCAGTAATGGCTGTGACACTAATTAAAGAAAGCAGAGGAGACAAAAGCACTCCTGTAGTAACTTTAGCAAAGCCACAGTCTAATATGGATCTGACCCTACTGCTGGATTTTGGACACTTGCAGAGTAATACTTGTGTCTGTGCCAGCAGTTTGTAACCCAGGTTACTTCTCTTTGGCTTCCTTACTTTTGTATTTCCTATTGACAATGTCAGAAGCATTTAGTTTCCTTTTCTGTGGAACAAGCTGTGTGACTCAGGGAAAATACATTTTATTTCATGTGCATTTTGTTAAGGAGCAATCTGCTCTTTTGTTTCACAGTTAAAATGGAAGAAGTTCAGAAAAAAATAAGTTAAAGTCGTGGTTCTCATGAAAAGTAATGGAAACCTGCGATACAAACAGGATGTTATAAGCAAGAAAGAAAGTATTGAAATGCAAAATGCCATCACTGGTCTGCACTGCAACATTTCATGAAGGGAACATTCTATTCCTTTATTACTATCTACAAAAAAATGAATCGAGACAGTCAGGATTTTGGGAGAGGGTCCTGACCCTGCTAGCTTCTCTTGTTCTACAGCACTGACCTGGGGCTGTCAAGACGTAATCTGAACTTCAAAAAGTGCCTATAGCTCCATATGAACAATCTGAATGCGTGTCACAACATTGCTGTGAGGGGGAATTCACTCAATCCTTGGAGTCTGGATGCGCCTTGTTTCATCCCCTCTCTCTACTCTGTTTGGAGCAGGATGGTTCCCTGTGAAGTGCTGCCCTGGAAACCCATCCCAGCAATCAATGAGTATTTTTTATTTTTATTTTTTATTTGTTGATATTCCGTGCCTTGGATGGGCTTGTGCAAGATGGGGAGGTTAAGCACAGCAGTCATTATTATTTTCCCGATTATGCAGCTTTTGTAGGATACATTGCTGAGCTGGCAAGGGAGTAAGTAACTGGAATTTATTTGGCTGTGCCATCTGCCAATGCTGAATGAGACACTGGGCTGGACACAGGTTCTAGGAAGCTGCTGTGCTCTCCTCAACATATTCAGTCTTTGTCCAAACAGTCAAGTCACTTTAAAATTGACATCAAAGTTAAGAGAACTAGTTACGTCTTCTGGAATTCAAAGACTTCCACACACAGGGAAGGAGAAATTCCTCCCATAATTCCATAATTAATTCTGTAAATGTTATGTAGAAGTATAAAAGAACAAAAAATCCTAATGGCTTAAACTCCTTTTGCCAAAAGGAGAGGGCTACAGATATTCATCTTGCTTATTCACCTTGGCCTTATGATGTGTCTCGGACAGATGGAGAAATTGCAGGTTGCTCCCCAGTTTCTTTATACTGAGGTAACTACCTGTGTGGACTTATATAACTATATCTGTGTAGACATACCATCTTGTGGGGTGTAGAAGGGGCACTATTCTAGTCTCTAGAGAAGGAACCAAATCCTCCAGACTTCACAAACAGCTCCCTTCCCGACGTATTGTGCTTGCAGTGAGCTCAATGCTATGTTCTCCACAGAGAGATTACAGGGTTAAATGTTTCGTTCACTTCAACATCACTGTCATGTTTTTCAGATCATCCTCTGGCTGGTCTCATTACTTGTTGTCACAGTGTGCTGATTACCACCACAAAGCAAAGACAGGCCCGTCCGTTGTTACCTACCAAGAGGTCAGCGCTATACTGAGTAGTGCAGCAAAGGTGTGTTGCTGTGCAAATAGAAAGGTTTAGCACTGTCAGTAATGGTAGAAATGGATAAATGAGCCAAGAATAAAAATCCTGAATAAATAAAAAGCTGGGTTATCAAGTTTGTTTCCTTTAGGTGAGTGAATTTACCCGATTCAGACAAAAATTGTACTGTTCCAGGGTCTTGTTATCATCACTCTGCTGCTAGCTTCATTAGTGCCTCAGCACTGGCAAGTGTCATTTTGTGCTAATTACTACACAAATATGTAGTACATCTCACCAGTGAAGGCAGTGGAAGGCACAACAGATGGAAGGGGGAAAAAAAAAACAACACCACACAGATGAGCCAGCAAACAGGCAGTGAGTGTGAGGAGGGATGAGATGACATTGCAGCAGATTTTTCTATACCTGCTGGTTAGCTGAGCACATGTTGTTCTATACTAGATATGCTAAGCTAGATCTCATAAAAGAGCTCAAATTCAAGGAGTTCAAGGCTGTAATGGCTTCATGAGGGAGACCTTTTACCACACGTGAAGGGCAAAATCAGATATAGTGCTGATCCTTGAGGTGTGTAAGAACAGCAAGGAGGCAGTGAAGAAGCCTGTGGTTTAGGTGATCAGGAAGGTCACTCTTGCTGTAGGGCTCTTGGATCTTTTGCTACTTGAGGACATGAGTGGCAGCTTTCAGTCTTTTGTTTCAATGTTTAATCAATTCTGTAAATGTTTCAGATGGAGATTTGCTACACAGCTTGACTCTGAAGTTGGAATTCCTTTTTCCACACAGCTGGTGCCTATGTGGCTTCTTCTGACACTGCTGTGTTCTGGAGCACCTATACCTTGTTATCAAAGCAGCAGTTGATGAGATGCACTGTTATGTACAAAAAGTAAAAAGTGAAAAGTGAGGAGAACAAGGGGATATGAAGAAAATACATTAGAACTCTTTTCCTGTATTCTAATCCTAAAGTGAAGAAACGTTCCTTCTCTTTTCAGCCAAGTAAGCAGAAATTCCTGAGAGGTAAGAAGCTAGTAATTCCCACCATAAATGAATTATATTTGCAAATAAAAATTTTAATTATGCTTGGCACATCTGAGCCTCCAGCTGGTGGGAGCCCAATGCAAGAACCTGTAAACAAGAAACCAACTAGTTCAATGTTCATCTAGTGTTTGTCACCTATTATTTCAGGTTAAATTGGTAGATTGTTTAGCCATTCTCTAACAGAAAAGAAAAAAAGTAAGAATTTAAATTTATTTTAATTTACATTTAATTTATTTTAAATTTACATTACTTTTAAATGTACAGATTTTAAGGATAGTGGTTCTTTACAGACTGCAAAATAAGATAAAGAAGGCTGTCAGCAATGGGACTGCTGCCCCACTCAGAGGCAGCAGTAACAAAATACAAGGGCAAAGTCTGCAGCTCCAAACCTTCAAAACCATGACTCACACATCTAAAACTGATGAGACTGGCCTGCATGCTACAAGTTTTTGTTTTGTTTGCTTGTTTTGTGTGTGTTTTATTTAGTAATATGTTGTTCGTTATTGCAATTGTTTTATTGCTTTCTATTTTTATTTTATTTGTGTCTTATTATATGTGTGTCTTTGAGCTCTTAGGATTTACAGCTCATGTTTGTAAGTTACTTGTTAGGGCTTCTGCATACAGCCTTGAAGTCTCTGGAGAAGTCTTTCAAAATCACTATTTAATTCTGTAGCTCTCACAATTTTCTATGGTAAATACACGTCCAGGTATTCTGAGCCCCCAGATCACGGTTTTAAAGGGCATAAACTGAGGCAGAGAGAACAAGAGCATCCTCCCTTTTCTTTTTCTTGCAGGCTATAGGTGTTATGACTGTAAGCTCTATGTTGCAAAGAGGACTGATTTCATCTATATTGCACTTTGCATTGTATACACAATGCCCCTGGTATATAAATAGTAAACAAAGATGATATACAAATTCAGATAACTAAGTAGCTGTCTCTGCCTTTGTTGCTTTGAGAATTGGGGATCTTCTCTTTAGCAGGGGAATAAGGCAGACATGTAAGAATTGAAGCGTTCCTTTTGAAAAGAAGCTCTGTACCTTATGCTTGAAAGATATTGTGATTATTAAGACCCCAAGAGAAATTAAACTGTGTATGGCTCAATTTGAAAAAATTGCTTCTTCAGGCATCCAGAGTGCTGTTGCCAACTGCAGAGATTTTGTTGGTGTTAGGGGAGGGAAGGCAAACAGAAAACTCCAACTCACATTGAGAGAAACCCAGGAGACAGGAGAAAAAAAAAAAAAAAAAAAAGCAAACAAACAAACAAACAAAAAACAACCAGCCCCCACCAACCTAAATCTCAGAAATACAGAAGATTTGTGAGCTGCTATAGAAACAACCTGTTTACAGTGATCACATTTTATAAATAAACTACCAAATTCTGGTGTGTGTTTCCCCATCCACTGTTCTCATGGGGCTTTGCTTGGTTTAGTTTCTGCTGTTGTATGTAGCCAGCCTGACCTGCTGAAATCCACGTGACCTGCCAGCCCGCAAGGTCCAGGAACAGCAGTTTTAAGAAAGCAGGACTGTTTATGCTGTGAAAGGCATGTCTGAATCACTTAAAACATTACAGAAGGAAAATAATAATCCAATGCTTTCATCCAAACAGCTAAATAATAAATGCAAAATGCTGAACCTTGAGCTGGGTGTCATTCAGTGCAGAGTTGCTGAACTCTCTTGTGCTGGTTAGCAGGATAAATACAGATGTAATGCACATTTCTGTTTTTTTTTTTTTTTTTTTTTTTTTTTTTTTTTTTTGTTCTGATCTGTCTATTTTTGCTAACAGAAGAGCTATCCCCTGACCCAAGCATTTTTATAATGCATGCAAATATCTGCAATACTTATTTTCTTGCTGAAACAATTTATTTTCATATTACTGAAAGCATTACATAGATATGTATGGTGCACAGACTCTCAATATATGGGAGCTTTAACTGGATAATATTGTAAGCTTTGAAATAAACTGATTTGAACTGAGTAGTTGTAGAAAGCCTTTGGTGTAGAAAGATAGCAATAACATAATTTTGAACTTCTTTAGTCTTAAAGTTAATTCAGTTTGTTCTCAAAGATACTTCACTGAAAGATGAATGGGTCAGGTTGGAAGGGACCTCATGTCATCCCCGTAAACATCTTTATGCTTTTATTGGCAGTGAGCCAAGGGTCCTGTCTGACAGCTTTTCCTCTTGGAGTGAGTCAATGCCCTCAGAAATGCAGACACACCAACAGCCATTATTTTGTGGCCTCTGCAAATCCTCACAGTCCCTGCTGCACTGAGAAGCACCTGTGTAATTTTTCTCTCTGTCCCCGTCTCCGCCCTCTCCTGCCCCTCCCCAGCCCCTAAATCACAGCCAGCGTTTCCTTCCCACTCTATGGGTGCTTCCCTAGGCTCTCTGCCAGCCAGCATTTGCCAGCCCCACGACTACATAAACACTGCCAGGCTGTCCTTCAGACGTGAGGGAAGTGGAAAATTATAGAAACATGCTTCCAGTCATCCACAGGCTGTGTCTACACAGTGCCTGTCAAATCAACCAACAAAAAAGCCCAGGCAGGGTGAAAGTGGAAATGACCTCCTCTCAGCTGAGTACAGCAACAGTACACATCCTCTACGTGGCAAAAGCAGATCACAGACTTGTGTGTCCTTCGTTGCACACGTTTAATGACATGGGTGCACACAGCCATGGCAGGGTGGCCAACACACAAAGCCTCGTCACCACACAGTAACCTGTCCGTGTGCCTGAGGCTTCTCATTTTTGGCTGTGTTGCTAAGCTACATGCAAGTTTGCCAATGGGCAGGGAAGAAGAGTGATGTTTGAATCTGAAAACATCCTGAAAATACAGTCTCTCAGAGAACAGCAGCTAAAAACCTGCTATGTAAATTCCGTGTTTTCTCCACCCATTCATGCATTGGAAGGGGAGCATATGCAGTGGCAATCCGTCCTGGTGCAGGATACTGGGGAGCAGGTAGGCAAGCAGGGATACAAAGCCATTTCAGGGCATGCTGTGCTGCAGCAGCACCTGTGCTGATCATGGCTGTGCAGGGAGTGCGGGCATGCCCGACCTCGGGGAGGGAGCAGGAATGAGGGAGGGATAGATAAAGCACTGCAGGCTCCAGGGAAATCCCTGTTGTGCAGCTCCCCTCCTAGCCCAGCACAACAGGACTGCAGGAGCAGCACCTTACCCAGCTGCAAGGAACAGAGAATTTCTGGCAGTAGATTTTTGGAGAGATGAGACTGATATGTCAGGAGAGATGTTGCTGTCCCCAGCCTGCACTGAGAGCAGCGCATGCGTAATTTGCTGCATCTCTTTTTTTACTCTCTGTGCACTATCGGTTTGGCTGTGGGCTAGCTTTTCTCAAGCCAGAAACTCCTGTAGAAGCAAACAAATGACAAAAACCCTAAGTCTCCATCATGTTTCCGAGAAAATAATTTTTCTCTGAAGTTAATGTTAATCTTGGTTTCTAAGATTGGCTAGTAACTTATCCAGAGGGTAAAATAAAAATAGCAGTAGTACTTTTTGTTTGTTTGTTTGTTTGTTTCCCTTCACCATACTCTAGCCTAAAATTTATAGCCCCTTTTGTGTCTAGATCTGAATGTATAAAACAATTACTTGGTGTGCTTCAGTGCCGAAACAGAAATGTACAGCAGGAGAACAGGAAACAGATGTGGGCAGGGGAGAATAGGGTCTGCTGTAAGTAGGACCTACTGTTACTAGAGGAGTTACTATTCTTATTATTGATTGCTTTTGGGGGGATTCACATATCAAACGGGGAAGCTCATGGTTGTTCACGCCTCCCTTGGCACTCTACAGGAGCTCTGTACAGTAGAACAGCCCCTTGAGGGGCAGATCTTTCCTTCGAGCAATGGGGTATTGAACTTGGATTAGAGCTCCCAAAGAGTGCAAGGAAACCAATTTCCATGTCGTGCTAGAGGGATTAGCCTGCTGCCCCACTTCTGAGCCCAGCAGAGCAGACTGCATTCTTGCAGTACACACTTAGACTGCAATTGCCCCCTTAGCGTGCTTTGATTCACATCAAAAAGTCATCTTGGAGCATGCGAGTTGAATTCCTTTCAAAGGAACTAAACCAAAAGACACCCTCCAGGAGCATTCCCAGTGCACTGCTACTGCTGGCAGCATTTGATCCATGGGGCCTGGATCCTAGGGCTTGTTTTAAGTAAAGGCTCTGAACTGCTCCTGCTGTGGTACTGTCTTCAGTACTGTCTGGTTCCCTCTACAAATCCATTCCTTTTGCTCCTCACCATGTCATAGGTAGATGTCACTTTAGCATCTGCATAGCCAGTAACAAACTTTCCTACAGATTTTCCGACTTGTGTATAATTTCTTTGTTCAAGTTACAACTGCAAAAAACAGAGGTTCAGGGAATCACCTTTATTGGCAAAGTCTTTGAAGTGTCATCCACAACATTTAGTGGAGGTATCCCACTCACTACCACCTTAGGAGAGAGGGAAAGAAAAATAGTATTGCTTTTTTAGTGGGAGCTTTGTCATTAATATTGCTAAAGTACTACAGTTTGTTCAGGCTTAAGTCTGCACTGAGAGGAGGATTAATGAGAATCTTAGTGGTGCTCTTCAGAGGCTTAATTAATAGATTCAGACCTCATGTGACAAATGAATCTTTAGGGTAAGGGATGAGGATAAACCCATGGAACAAATCAAGGAAATAAAGGATGTTTAAAGTAAAGAGGGGATAATCATCTACCTGAAGAGATCCTGAAACCAGCTTACTATTGTGTGGAATCTATAAAGATTACAGACTCATCTTTAAGCTGTTTTATTTGATTTTGCTAATTTTATTTAGATTTCTAGCTCATACCTAACTTTCTGATAAGCTAATTTGTTGTTCTTTTCCCAATTAATTTTGCAGTCACCTGGACACTGCAGTTATTTTCAAAAGCTGGCAATAGTGTTTGTTACATTTCATCTTTCGTTTTCTTATTTGTCTATATGGATATTATTTTGGCATTTTCTTGACGTGTAACTTGCTTTTCTTTGATGTGCTTTGACATAATTTTGTGTTTTTCTGAAAGTATCAGGTGCTCCCCATGGATCCCAATTAATGTTGTTTTGAGGTTGAGTTTTTGACAAGACACAGCTGTTGTGACAATGCTGTCATCTTCAAGGGAAGGCGAATGAAGGTGGCTTTAGCCAAGCAAACGTCTCCAGCTGCTATAGTCACCACTTAAAAGGCAGTCTTTGCTCAACACATGCCACCAACACCAACTATTTCTTGTCCTATGATGAAGAAATGAGCATCAGTTTGTGGTTACTGATAGCAAAAATGAAGATTTTCAAGTAGGAGTGTTAAGTATCAAAGCTGTTTTGAAGTGGGTGATTGTCATACTTGAAGCCAAGCTGAAATCAGCTTGGTGTTACACATAGTTGCTGTAATGTTTCCAGGCTTGCCTTGAAACCATTTTGCTGCAGCCCAGCTATTGCTTGTCTAGAGTCTTAGCTCACACCAGAGCTCATCTAAGGCTGTTTTATAAATGTCTTCAGTTAGCTTTTGTGATGGCCAAGCTAGCAGAACACTTAAACGCAGGCTCTGCTGGAAGCCCAGGAGCAGTCCTTGAGGAAACCGATCAGACAATTCACAAGTTTAAAGCTAATCGCTCTTAAATGCCTTTGTGGAGTGAAGCCTAAAATCACCTTGATAACTTCTATCATTCAGTACGAATGCAATCTCTCTTTAGCTACTAGTGATTTATATACTTAGAAAACCTCCCTTTAAATGTCATTTTTAAGTGCAAAGGACTCTATTTCATTCACAGTGACTCCCCACGATCTCCCACCTCAACAAGTTAGGGAGAATAATTTCTTCTTCACCAGAAATCTCTGGATAAAATTTTGCTGCTTATACGTGCAGTGGTTATACAAGTGGTAATACGGTCCAGATGATGCCAGAAGTCCCTTCAGGCTCTAAGATCTATTAACCCACTGGATAATTTACAAATGGAACAATTTATGGAGTGAGAGTCTGTCTATTGTGCGTGAGAAATGAGAAGCTAACATCTGCATCATTCATTCTGACAGAGACCCTGTTTACACAGTGTGTGCGTGCCTGTTGTAAGGGAGCAAGAATAAATTAGTAAAGAGTATCGAGTGCTGATGTGATATTATTCAGGCTATCCAGAAGCAACGATCTTGTTTAAATTTCGTGTTGGTCTGTAACAAATGTGTTCCCCGACAAATGCAGCTATGTGGAATTTTCCAAAACACGAGGCAATGATAATGAAATATCATGGGTGGGCAGGGTGGGGACACTGACAAATGGAAGTAATTTTCAGCAGTGGTAAAGGTTTAGGTAATTGCAGTAGCCTACAGCACTGCAGGCTGGATTCTTCAAAGCAAGCCGTTCTTGTAGCTGCTTTCAAGGATCTGCTTACAGCAACAGACTTTCAAATTTCTAGAAAAGGAGGGCGAGAGACATTATGAATAAGTATGAGTTTATCCCATTAGTTTTAATGAAATCTGATAAGCTGGAATGCCTGAATATTTACAGCTAAGCTACCATCAGGGCCCTGAGGGCACTAATAGTCCTTACTGGCCCTGCCTGCCCTCTCCTGTGGCTCACCTCACCTGCATAGGGCTCAGAGCCCCATTTCAGCCTCAGGCCCATCAGCCCCTGCTCCAGAGATGTTGCAGCAGTGCTGGGCTCAAGGTCCCCACCCTGCCTGGCCATGGGCCCCAAGGACCGCTGTCCCAGTATCTCCTCAGATTGTCCCCATCCCCAAAGCCTTCACTGGCCATCCTGGTGCTGTGTCTGACCCTGGGTAACCCCACAGGGCTTGACCCTGACCTGTGAATTGATTTCCCAGCTCCACTTTGGACCTGCCCCATCACCACAGACTTGCCATCCCCAGGTCTGTCCTGCTGGCCTGCATGAGCAAGTGTAACCTGGTGTGGTGGGAGATGTCCCTGCCCATGGCAGGGGGTTGGAACCAGGTGGGCTTTAAGGTCCCTTCCAACCCAACCCAAACCATTCTGTTGGTCTGTGAGTCTGTGAGGCCTTATACAACCTTTGGGAGGGTGGGAGAGGGGTGGAAGGTAACCGCTTGGAGCCCAGATGAAGCAAATGCAACTAAGGATCAGGTAAGCTGAAGTGCTAGACGTAACCATGGTACTGATAAGGGTGGTCAGGCTGTTCCCCTGCCATATGAATTCAGTTGCCACTTACACAGTGTCTTTGCAGTGATATTAGTGTTTCTTTGCCTGTAACAGGGAACAATTATATAAATTATTAAAGATACCAAGCATTGAAATTGCTCCTGATGTCTTTATTAAGAACAAGCAGTTCTGAAAAGCCACCCACCTCTGAAATGACAGCCAAGTGAGGAAAGGTGATTGACATGAAAGCTGGAAGATCCACGTGTGCTGCTGTCACTGGCAGGTACCAGGAGAGACAGGGAGGGGGTTTTATGCCCTGGGGACTGTTTGTGTTCCCCTCTATGTGACAGTCCTGTGGGAGGTGGCCTTGCCTTATACAGGTTCATAAAGCATTTGTGTGTTTTTTTTTTTGTTTTTTTTTTGTTTTTTTTTTGGTACTGTGGTTCTTCTACTGGGAAGGTAATTATCCTCTGTCCCAGAGAAAGCTATTGAGGACATACCTGCCACAAGAACAAGCTATCACTACAGGATCTTTGTTGTCCCTGTGGGCTGGTGCCAGCATAATAACAAAGCTGTGTGTTTAAATTATACAGAGGCAGTTAATGAGTTTTCACCTTGTCAGGAGAGCAGCCCAAGGTTAAAGAATGATGTGTCCCAGAAACCTGAGTGACAAAAGCTGAGTTTTGAAAATATGCAACCTGCTGGGCGAGCCAGTATTTCAAAACAAAACTGTTACAGGTTTTCCCTTTTTATGGAAGCTAAGTGCAAAATTACAAAAGGCGAGAGAGGGGCACTCCAATTGTGAGTGCAGTGTGGCAGCAAGACAATATTTAACATGTTATTATGTTATCAGCGGAAGTGTTTAATGAGATTTGGTAGATGTTCCCAAGGCTGTATTATCATGTTTATATTATCAGACAGGAGGTGTATGAAGTGAGGTGATTTATTTGCTTGGGAAGCCAGGGCAAAGGGGTATTTCAATATTCCAAGCTATATATCATCAAGCAAATCTAGTTTCGTTTTTTGCTGAGACCATAAATATTGTAAAGGAAGGGACTGAAGCAGATGCAGTTTCTTTGGATTTCATGAGGCATTTCTATTATTTCCCACTTGTCATTTTGATTGCAACTGTAGCCCTGCACATCATGAAGAATGTGTGTTTAAATAGGTTAGTAGCCAGTTAATTGGTGAAGATCAAAAAGAGTCATATTTACTCAAACATGAGTAAACTCTGGGGGGAGAGGAAGATTTGTAACTATTTTGGAGAAAGCACTTTCAGCTCTGAATATAAGGGGGTCACATCTTCAGAGCTGTGCTTCCCACGCCACCCATTCTTTGTGGATCTAAAGCTCTGTCCTCTTCTCATAGGACAATCCAGGACCCAAAACCAATGTCCCCACCTCCCTCACTGGTACCCCATGCCTCCACAGCCCCAACTGATTTTTACTCAACTTCCATGTCCCTGATGTGCGGAGCCTGTCATAGGCAGTGGGCTGGGAGCATCTGTCTTACGCTGGCACAAACTGCTGTTGTTTTTCATTTGGCATTTGTTGCCTGTGTTAAATGTTTTATTCTCATCCCATTCACACTCCTGCTTACTTTATTTCCATACATATTACACCGTGGTCCATTTTGATTTTGGCACAGCCACATTTAAGGCCAGACTCTCCAGCAGGCATCTCTGGATTGCTCATTGAAAGCAAGACATAAGTAGAATATAAGATGTATTCTTCCATCAGTTTTCCTAGAAACGCCTTAAATTGTCTTGAATTTGTTTAAATCTAGAAGCTTTTTATAGTGAATCATCATCAGATTAAAGCATGTCTCATGAGAGTCTTCAAGGTTCTGTATAAGACTCAGTATGACTCAATATTTTTAGTACTCAGCTGGAAGCCAAGATAAAACTTGCAGCTCCCACAAAGGCTATAGAAAACCCCATAGAGATAAGGAGGCAGACCTGTGGCGCAGTCTGGATTGCTGGATGAGTTTGGCTTGCTGCACAAAATGTATTTAAGTGCAATCAAATGGATGCTATACATCAGGAAAACAGTACTGCTGTTAAAAGTCTAGGAATCACGGTGGGAATATGAAATCCTAGTTTCATGTTACAGCTAAAATGGCCATGAGATGTACAAACAGAAGACTGCTGAGTCAAAAGGGAATTGAACACCATATTTAGCACCCAGTTTATGTATTCATGTTTTTTGAAAAATAAACAATAAACAATCTCAGGGTTGAAAAAAAAAGTCACATAATTTCCAAAATAAAATGCTTTACAGTGAGAGTAACCATGAAAAAATCTGAGCTTGTGACACATGTGGGAATGCATACTGGAGCATCTTGTGGTACCCTGAGCCCTAAAATCTTTATCTGCTTGCAGTGATAAAACCTTGAGGTGAACTAAAAGTCTAATTTCAGCTACAAGTGTAAAGGCCTTACTTTAGCTGCATGGTCAAGGGACAGATTCTTTTAACCTTTTAGAGGACTTTGTGCCTCCTAAGTTATTAAGTGACAATACCACTGAGCAAATGACACAGAAGATGATATGACTACATTACCTCCTGCTATGTAACCAGGTCAGTGGGCCTGGCATCTCTCTGAAGGACTAATCATCTACCCAGCTTGTGACTACTGAGATCTCTTGGTATATCTCTTACATGGAAAGAAGCCCAGAGACGCCTCTGCTGCTGTAGAAGCAGGGCAGAGTTTGAAACAGGTTGCTGTTCACTGCCTTTGTGCAGCTTGCTGCTGCCTGCTGTGCATCCTGGTGTGAAGAGACCAAGCAGCCAGAGCCATAGAGCTTCATGGTGGTAAAAGTCAGGCAATTTATTATTTGTGTCCTATTTCCAGGATCTGGTGTTAGCCTCGTGGTGCTGTAATTCTTCCTCTGTCTAGTGCTGTAAGATAATGGGGGTAGCACGAGCTTAAATATGTTATAGCTGTTACAATAGGTTAATTCGTGAATTTGTGGGTAATCCAGTTTGGTGATGGGGACCTTGCAGTGCCTTGGGCTAACAACTCCTCAGATTGCTGCCATCTCCAGCTGTGACACAGACTGGAGAGAAGAGTCAAGCAAAGAAGCACAGCCATTTTACCAAATGAAGATGGGAAAAAACTCCTATGATCACACTGGTAGCTTTGCTTTTTCCATTTGGAAACTCTTAGAAATTTCACAAGTCCCATGGATTCACAAAGACAGAAGGGTTCATGGAAGAGCCTGAAGGTGATAAAATCTAGATGTAATGTTTCTAATGGAAGGGTGGGTATACTTGGTGTCTCCTCTCATTTCTTTCCCTGCAATCATAATTAGTGTACCTTAGTCAGTGTCACCAAAGATTCATGGCCAGACACACTGGGGAAATTGTGTGTGTCACTACTACTTCCTTTAATTGTAACAGATGCACATTAACTGCCACTGTCTAGACACTTGTGTCCTACAAGGCAGCGTTTAAATCAGAATCAGAGAAAAAGCACAGCTGTTAAAGCACAGCCCTTTTTCTCTTGATTCATCTCTGCATTCAGTCTCTGCATTTTAGAGTACATTGAGTTTTCTAACCGTTGTGATTTTACAACGTCTTCTTTGGTGCACAGTGTTTTATGATGGTGCCTTATGAATTAGTTATCAGCGACTGCAGAGCTGTTGCAACCTTTAGTTTTGACAGTAGTATAACCATATAATAAATGCAATCAGCTATTGCTTTTATAATCAATTTTTACTGTTCAGGTCACATTTTCACTAGTTTATTTTATTGCTATGTACCTTCTCCAGCTGAGTTTATGTTATTTTCCAACCATTATCTTCATAGATACGATACAAAATATTTACCTTTAATGTCTGAAAGGCATTTTTCTAATGAGGAAGCTCAGAAAGCTGTTTCTCATGTCTTCAGAGAATAAATTAGAGAAAAACATATGACAGAACTGGATGATTTGCTAAGTGTCTATAGGTGGAGAATCTCAACAGAAACATCAGAGACATTTCTGGAGTCCATTAGCACCTCGCTACAATTTTGGCTGCAGGCATAAGAGAGACGATTAGACTGCCACACATCAGAAAGCTGCAGGTTCTTGAAAGTGAACTCTGCAATCAGTAATACAGTTTTTTAAACATCCCATTGAAATGCAGAAAATGCTAGGAAATCTCATTGAATATTTTGTGAACCTATGTCTTGTTTGTTCTGTCTTTGAATTTTCAGGATGTAATTGCCACAAAGAAAACATGGTCCTGTGTTGTCTATTAGGCAATGAGAAGCAGTCAAAGGTGCACTAAACCTCTAAACACCACAAGGCTAAGTATAAGACATAAATATGCACAGCTTTCATATTTCATATTTCATATTTTTCAAATATTCATTATTATTTGACCCTTGTGTTGTATGTACATTAGTAGGAGTGAAACTTGGAGTAGTGTTCATGTTTTGCCATATTTCACACTGGATTGGAATAATAATGTTAGAATTTTATGTTTGGCTTGTGGACAGCTCCCCAGTAAAAGGCTTACATGCCTGGACAGCAGTTCAGTTTCCATATCCGTGGAATCAACAATAATTTGGGATTTCTTTCAGAAGAAAGAAAGGGAAAAAAAAGAAAAAAAGCTCAAGTCTCTCTGGTAAACAGTCACAGAACTGAGCTTGACTAATAGGTGCAAATCAAAATAACATATCTAACACACCAAATTCAATGCTTAGTTACAGGTGAAACAGACTGTTTAATCATCTGTTATTTCTGAAGGGTACGCTTTCCATGGCATTCAACGTAATTTAAATGGGTGAGGGGAGACTTGGAACCAGTTTGCTTTCAAGCTTGTGGGAAGATTTGTACTTTAATTTCTATGAAGTTCCTACTTATAAAAAGGAGTGAAGTTAAAGAGAAAGGAGTGAGTTAAAAATATGTTTTATGCTTATTGGTTTACAATATTTACACTTAGAATGTGTCCTGGCCTTTCACTGCTCCTATTCCAAATTATTTACATGAAACATTGCAAACCATGGCTTAAGGCTCAGCTGGGCTGGAAAACAAGAACTCCGTCTCATGAAAAAAATTGCAGTTCCAAAGTCTGCTTTCATTTTCGTGTCAAAATGAAACTGCGAATTTTCAAAATACATTCACTAAGATTGATGAGATGCATAGTGACAAGAGGGCTCTCTTGGGATTCAAGACACGTAGATGTCATTGCTTCACAATTTAGGTAGAAGCAGGGCTGGAACCCGGGCTTCACATCAACCATGTTGATTGTTGGTTATTCTGGGCTGTGGTCCTGAGTCCTCTCGGATGTGGCATCATCTAAGGCATTTCAGCCTTAACCCCTCACAATGGACAAGCAGCATTCAGATTTTGCAGGTCAAATGAGGACTTTCACTCTCTCTGGCTTTTATTAAAACATCCACCCTCACTTGGACTTCTTGCAGGTTCCTTGAAATAAACACATTGCTGTAAACTTCGGCCTTGCCAGACTGGAGTTTTCTCCATCAGCTCTTGAATCTGTTCCACAAATGGCTTGGACAAACCACTTGTAAAATCTTCCAGCAAGTAACTTCTCATTCTCTCCCCTGTCTTAAGAGAGGGTGTATGAGAAGTTGTGAAGTTACCTATGGAAGATTACTTGCTGGACGCCTTCCATGTGTTAAGGAGTTCCAGATGAATAACAGCAAAGTCACCTCACTGTTAGAACTCAGCACTTCCCCTCTAAAACCATTCTTGCTGCGACATTTTCAAAAATGCTGGTGCTGGTTATCCAGAGGGTGTGCTGTGGCCGCTCCTAGCACTGTTTTTTTTCTCCCTGCTGTCTCCTCTACTCCTCTGCCAGCTAAACCTGTGCCTCATCTGCGCATCACGAGGCAGGGGCTGTCTTTTCATCGTGGATCTGTACCGTCTCTAACAGACTAGCCCTAGGACTTCTGCATGCTAATAATGATTTTCCTGCTAAAGCAAAATGAAATCAGGAATCTCAGCTTAGTCACACTGCCAAGTTTGCCTAGCTTAAGCAAGAACAGAAAAGCTTTCCTAGGGTAAAGATAGAACCACGTGCCTGATTTACATTGCAAACAAAATCCTTGTCCCAAAATATCCTCTTGTGTGCCAGAACTTAAATCTAGATAGACACAGCCTCAAACACTTCACGTAATCCCAATCTTTACAAGTGGCTATTCTACAACAGTTTCTTTCTGCAGAAACCTGAGAAAAAGGATACCCTTCATTTCTTCTTCTTCTTCTTCTTCTTCTTCTTCTTCTTCTTCTTCTTCTTCTTCTTCTTCTTCTTCTTCTTCCTCTTCTTCTTCTTCTTCTTCTTCTTCTTCTTCTTCTTTTGTGTGTGTGCACATGCACATTGTCATTTTTGAGGTTTTTAGCCTTTTATATGAAAGATCTGAAGCTTGTTGGAGCATATCATATTTTTTGTTTGTTTGTTTGTTTGTTTTTATGGCTTGCATTTGTCAGGTACACCAGAATGGATGTTACTTATACCTTGTTGTTATGCTCCTGGGACTCCTCTTCCCAGATTCAAGCAAAAAACATAAATCATTTCACCTGGTCCTTGGCATCTTGCAAAGGCAACAGGCAAATTGTATTTTAGTACACTGGGAAGTGATATTACAACAACTCCAGGTGTCTTGGGACTGCAGCAAGGACAAGCAATGGAGTCTAAAGAGGAAATAAATAAGCCACCCCATCATTCTGGAGAGGGCTTGGTGTGATTCATCTAATACCCTGAAAAAAGAAATCATAAAGATATCATTATCTCCTTATGTATTTCAAATGAATGTAGTGAAAACATTGCCAAAAAGCATAGATTTGAAACCTGGCTGGATGCATTACCTCACTGGATACATTGCTGAAAATCTGTGGAAAAAAAAAACACGACAGACTTTGTGGGATCTCCTCCCTCCCACTCTGCACAGGAGCTGTGGGAAAACAGGAGGCAAGTCAGCCAGATACAAGAAATGAAAACTCAAAACACTGAATTTCCTGTGATGATATTCATAACCAGCTATTTATAAATGCAGTAGAGAGGCAGAAGAACTGGAGGCCTTGGAGTAAGATGGGCAAGACAGGGAAAAGACAAGTGCAGAGCTCTTGTTGCTCCTGTCCATGTTGCATCAAAATGCCTCAATAGCTTGAGGAAGGAGAACAGGCGCTCTGAATCCTTCCTGTCTGGGTGCCTGGACTCCTGAGCATGGACTCATGTTCAGCCTTGATTATCACCTGCTCTCCTTTCATGCAGCACTGATTGTTTCCCTGCACGGCAGAGCAGAAAACATGATGGGAGCAGCAACAGGAGCAGCCCTTTATGGAGGGGAGGGGAAAATCAGGAGGTCAGGGATCAGGAAAGAAGATGCCTGGGAAGCCCCATGGGCAGGAGGAGATCATAGTGGTGTTTAGCAAGTCCCTGATCCTCCAGTGACATGGTGACATGTTGACAGCAAAGCCTGAAGGAGTGAGGAGCATCAGTGGGGCAAGGTGTATGGAGCTGGTGGTGAGGCAGTGCCCCGGTGGTGGTTTTGGGGGCTGATCCTAAACTGGTTTGCTGCAGTTAGCACAGTGCCAGGGCCAGAAATGCTGCTGCCTGCAGCTTGTAAATAAGAATTCACACATAGAGCTAAGCCAATTTGTTGCTGTTATTTCCTTGTTCCTGTTGTTGAAAGCTAAAGGGATTGAAAGGGACAGAAGTGTAAGGAAGAACTGTCGATGCTAAAGTAAGCGTTTGAAGCAAGTTTCTTCTGCATTGACTATAAAACAGCTTTTATTTCTGTACAAGCACTGATGGACTCAGGATTTATTTTGTGGATATAGAGATGAACTGGAATTTACCTGCTTGGTGGCTGGTTCTGCATCCCACATGGGAAGAGTCTTATTGCCTTTGACAAGGATATTACCTGAGGAAGGTGATGGTCACAGACATGATGCCTCACTGTCCAGCTACTTGCAGGGTCTTTTTCTTAACAGATTCTTTTATGCTTGAGATGCAGCTTTTCTGGGTAAATTCATCATGTCAAGAAACTAAATGTTAGCATTCAAGCTTTGCAAAGGCATTTTCATACTCTTTTTTGTTTGTTTCTCCTTAGAAGAACCAGTTGGGATTGAAAGTAGACCTTTCAAGATTTGACAGGACAACATTTGCTCTCCTGGCCTTCTGCTGCTTTCGCTGAGGGCTCAGTTATGGGACAGGCAAGGGGAAAGCAGCAGTAATTGTGGTGAGTAGACAGGGCTATGCGAGGAAAGCACTGGGGGATGCACTGGGCAGCAGTGCTCCATGTGAAACATTAACGGGGGTGATGTGCAAGGCAGGGATCTGTGCTGGAGTGATGGCTTGTGCACATCAGAGTGGAATGCCAGGAGAGCAGGGAAGAAGGGGTGGTGGGAGACATGCTGGGGAGGTCACCGCAGGTCTGCTCAGGGCCAGGGAGAGCATCAGGAACACATCCTTTACAGCCTATTTATCTTTGTTTCCCAATCCAAAGCTGGTGGGGAAAGGCACCAGAGGGGGCCATGCTCCGCTGGGCATGGACACCCGTGTTGTAGGCTAGCATGGCCCAGAGAAACATGGATCCATCCTTCTTCCTTTTTTAATTTGGCAGCAACTTCCTGAGACTTGTGACATCTAAAGCCACACTGATGCTGCGGTAATTAGTGAAATGACATAATTTACAAAATGACAGCAGCACTTTAACCTTCTTAAAACACTCATGCACTTTCAAAGTACACAAGGTTAGCATGCCACAGAAAGCATGCTCGGTGCTAGTTTTGGATATATAGCCAGGCTATTTCTCTGCCAAGGTTTGTGCTCTGAAATGCTGCCAGTATTGAGTTATTCAGGTGGATAAGAGACATTCTAATGAGACAACAGTTTATTCACACATTTATGCTTGTAAATTGGCTGGACGTTATCTCCATAAAACTTTTAAAACCAGAAATTGGTTTAAATATATCATGTTTAAGTGAAAGTTAGATGGTAAAACAGAAAATACTTCAAAATCCATACAGGAATAGATTTTATATAGTAGTAGAACTGATCAAACAATATGTCCTGTTCTCTTTCAAAATTATCCACGGAACTTAGCTAGTTTGATTTCACAAAACTTAACCTGAAAAGTGATACAAGGATTATGGCTGCAAATCTTTCTGTTTCTGTACATCTATTTACATTGGCAGGCATAGCACAACTAGCGCTAGGAGATGGATTCAATGATTAAAACCTGTAGAATGTAGATTTTACAACTGAGCTGCTCCTCTGGGCTCCATTTACAGATCAAGGAAAGCAGCACTTCCAGGGTGAAGTTCACCCCATCTATAAGGAGACGAAAGCCATGAGATAAAATATTCTCTGTAAGTCATGCTGCAGCTCTTGTTTTTGAGGTCCCAAAAGAGCATCTCATTGCTTGGGCTGGCTCCACTGGGTCTCCTGCACAGCTTCACCCTTGGAGGGTCTAAGCGACCACTCAGGCCTTCATCTTTGAACCCCAGGTGACTGCAGATATCCTTGGAGAAGGTCACAAAGTGCTTTGATGATAAAAGCCTGCTTTGTAAGCCACTACAGGGAGTAAAGCATGGTTTGGAAGTTCCTATTTTAGCCCAGTGGTAGTGCAAGATGCTGTCATGTTCTCCATGAGGCCAAGCTTCCCCAGACATTTAGGCCAGGCATAGAGCAATGCTATGCCCCAAGCAGGAGGTGATGTAGTTGCTTGTAGCTCAGGCTATATTGCAGGCTGCTGGGGTGGGACACAGCCTCTTAACAGATCAGCCATTGAAGTATTGCAGCCTGACTAAACTTGCTAAGCCCTGAAATAGCTGTTCTGGAAATCAATGCTATTCACACTCTCCCCTGTCCTTTGAATGGTATCATTTACCCAGAATATAGCATTGCACCGAGTGCTGCATCTTGCTGTCATTGAAGAATTCCTCATTGTATTTCTCAGTGCAAAGCTTTTATAGAAGAGGAACCTGAGACTTAAAAGTAAAAGAAGAAGAAAAAGAAGAAGATGACTGTCTTAGAAAACCTGCCAGTTCAAAGGTATATTTAGAATATATGGTAACAAAAGAACTGTCAAACCGAAAGCTTTGCTTCTCAAGATTTAACATGGCTGTGGTTCATGGGAGCGAGAATAGATCAGGACATTTTGGCTTCACTTTCACTCGTAAATTAAACAGGTTGAAGAATGTCCTCTGGAGCTTAGGTCAGCTTGGAAATCATCCTGATAAATTCCTCCTGTCTCAAAAACAGGAGGGCTGCATGAAAACTGCCTACATGGGATTGTTCCTGGCAGTCAGTCCTCTAAAGTCTGCCCTTTACCTATGTCTCCAGGTCAAGTCCCTGAGTTTACCATTGAGCAATGGTGAGCTCAAAACCCTTCTGTGCCTGAACTCCAGTGATAGGTCAGTCATCAAGAGGTGTGTGTCCTGTGCACATATCCCAGTGCTGATGGATTTCAACATGTCTCTCAGGGATGTGCAGGTCCAGCACAGCCAAGCTGGAACTGTGCAGTGGGGTGGAGTAGGTATTGCCAAGTCTAGGCTATACCACATCTTTCCTATCTGCTCTAGAGTAAGTTAAACAGGTGTCCAGCAAGCCCTGTTTATCAAGTATGGATACTGTTTGTGCCCTTGGCAACTTCCACACTCCATGAGAAATTTATGAAAATTTGGAAGAAAATTGGTCTTGTGAAGAGCAAACACAAAGAAGAGAGAGAATGTTTAAAAACTGATAAGCAAATCTGTTCTGTAGGCATGTTAACCACTGAGAAAACCTTGGGCATCACAGAAGAGGCTTAGAGTTTATGTTAGCCAAAAATGCTGCTGTTTTGCTTGTGGGCTTTTAGATACTTGATCAATTAGGCGGTGTTCTGTGTATAGAAGAGGCACTGGAATAAGAGGTGATTTTAGCCATGTCTTTTATGTCTTGAGATAGCAGATACTGCTGGATCAGACATGGGGAGAGGCAAAGGAAGTGTAAGGACTGAGATCTGCTGTGACAGGTTCAGAGTACCTCAGTTCTTCTCCAGACCTCCAGTAAGTCCTGCTGCCACTCCTGTGAGACAGAAAGGATGTCCTGTCATGAGTGCCACACATCACAGCTCCTAGGGGAACAATGACAGATGAGTCCAGAAGATTGAGAGCACTGTCACTCATATTTGTAAAGGGACATATCTCCCACCCCAAATCCGTTCAGATGCAATCCCAGGAGGTCTGTACAGGACAAGCAATCAAGTTGAGCCTATAGTAGTGCAGATAGTGCCAAACAAACTGATTGACTTATGCCCACTTCTTCTGAAAGGATGATGAAACAATTTTCTGAGGACAATTGTGTCTCTGTCTGTATATTGTGGTAGGCGATTGGGTTTTGTTACACTGCTTTTCATGCTTTCAGTGCCATCCCTTACTGCCAATAATAACTATTATTTCTATTGGCATAACCTTTCCACTTCATGAATCTATAAATGGAACTAGGTTCCTGTAATAGGTACTGTGCAGTACAGAACCTAAGTGAAAACTCATGATATGAAAAAACTAAGATTAAGAATCATCGATTTACAGGTATATTCAAATATATGAATATAAAAACAGATATATCAGCTGATGAAAGATTTATCTGTGTTGCACAACTCTTTTTCTTTGCAGTGTTCCCAGCTGCTAAAACATAACTGTACAACACACCTCTCCTCATCTATTTTTCAGGTCCTTCTCTGTCTAACAAGGCTTAAGAACAGACAGTAATTTCTTTTTACAGTAAGCACCAGGTCACCAAAAATAGATTAATTACCAAATGATAAAATTAGAAATATTGAAATGGACTAGCTTGGTGGATTCTAATTAATTATGGACACCAGTGCTATAATCAGAGATTGTTCCTTGGGTAAAGGTGATATTTAATTTCAGCTGGATAGTCTTTCCCCTCCTGGTTTCACCCATGCAATTTCAAAAGGCTGAACTGGGGAAACCTAATTCAGAGTTAGGAACAGCTTCTTCCCTCTTATAATCATTTATGAACCTTTATGAAATTTTTTGAAAGTGGTCATTTTGTGCAGGCGTCTTGCATGATGTTGGGCATGTTTGTCTATATCTGTGACTCAACTAGATACTATTGTGATCTTCAGGGGCTTAATGCTTAGAGGATCTGCAGCAGGCAGTGTACATGTCTCATCCCAGCAGTGAGAGGAGGTGGAACATCTGTGTGAATGCGACACATCCTGCTGGATGGGATGCATTTACCCACTGGGGCGGGTTGAAGAAATAAGGTTTGTATTTTACAAGGAGGCACTGAAATGGAGTGCAGGCAAAGTGATTCTCCAGGAATGGAAATCAGGGTTCAGGTCCCAGAATATCCCCCGGCCTTCAGCTGCTGTGTTTTCTATGTGTTCATTTGAGGGCAGAGCATGATAAGTAGGGCCAAGAAGACTTTCACAGCTTGAGCATCCAGATGTCGTATAGAAGCCAAAATCCACCAAAAGCACTGGGGCAGGCACAGGCCACCTTCTCATTTGCTGCTGTATATTCATGTCACAAAAGTTTTTATGATGCAGTCTTATACAGCTCAAGCATGCATAGCTTCCCAAACAGTACAGTTTTATTATAATACAACTACATTTCTTTTTTTCCTCAGAAGTGACAAGTATTTGAATTAAAAACATTCTGAGCCAAATCAAAAGCCTCTGCTCTCTTAATTCTGTTCAGCCTGCCTCTAAATGTGCTGGCTTCAGCTGAGCCCACAAGCACAGGGATATTGGAAGATCTCCTTTTCTAAGAATATTTTCATTTCAGCTAAAGCCAGTGGGTTGTAAAGTCTTGTCAGAAGCCAAAACTCATGAGATTTCCGAGCCAGGAAAGGTTTTGACAAGTTCAGCTCTTGAGCACTTGGCTGTTCTCCTGAAACCACCCAAAATCAGAGGTAACAGTTTTCTGTGACCGACAGTGAAAGTGACAGGAGAGTCACTACCATGCCTCCCAAAACGTTTGTAAAGTTCTTAAGTTTGGCCTCATCTCAAACTCAAATGAGAGATGTTTGTTTTTTTTTTTCCCCTAATCCTACAAGAAAACCTCAGTGTCATGAGGAATGACAGAGAATACAGTACATAGTGTATATTTTTGCTGCAAATAGCTGGGTTGTACATGTGATAATATTAATTATTTCTTAATAAAGATATGTGTAACATGTGATGTTTATTTTCCCATTTATTATTTTATTTTTATCCAAGAAAGATGTTGACCCTTTGCTGTGGGTTGTAAACTGTGTTTCTGTATTGATTCCAGTGAACAGCCTTCCTGACCCTCCAGTGGGGCATTTGTGGGTGACCTGATTTCCTAGCAGTGTGTTGTCCAGAAATTCCTAGAATACTGAATAAACTACTAAAATGCAATTTTACTCCAAGATGCATAGAAGCACATTACATTTATATCGATTGGAGACCTGTGGCGGTCTTCCAAAGTACATATTTCTTTTTCATTTGGTAGGGACAGGCAATTAACTTTACTTGCTTTAATATAAATTAGAGTTTAAAATAGCTGCTTAGGTTCCCTGCCCCAGAAGGTACAATTAATTACATCGTTGCAAAATACATTACATACCCAGATATTTGAGATATATCAGATACAATTCTCATGGCAGACCACTACAAAGGCAGCATATATAGCAAACCAAAACCTTTCAGGGAAGTCCCAAATGTGCAACGTTATGCCAGGAACCAGGTTCTTTGGGGGAAAAATGCAGCCTTCCCAGATAAAACATCATCTCAGCTCAGAAGAAGGCTTCCACAGAGCTTGCTGGAGCGAGGCGAGATGGTCTGTGCTCATCTGAGCAGGACCTAGCTCCTGCTGCTGCAGTGAGGTTTTTCTTGACCTCCTTCTCCTCTCTACCTCTGCCTACGAGTAGTGGCATACCAGGTTTCTGACCTTAAATAAAGCAGTAGTGCAGCCAAGAGAGGACGTAGCTGGTGGAAAAAGGGGTGGGTTTGCACAGGGCATTTACCCAGCAAGTAAAAGCTGACATTAAGTGGGTCCTTCCCAATGGTAAAACCACCACAGCAGCAGAGAAGCAGAGCATCTAAGATGCAGCTCAGCCCATCCCATGGCCATGACAGGTACTGAAGTAAGATGGGTTGTCTATCCTGCACTGAAAGGTTACTGAAGGGCAGCTCTGAGCAGCCCTAAGTAGACTGTAACCCACCCCTTCCCAACTTGCTGGATCCCTTGATGAGCTCCAATGGCCATTTGTGATTCCATAGGGAAAAACTGGCTGCTGATGTTTTGAATGTGATGTGGAAGCAGCTGGGAGAGAAGCTGAACCACTCCCTGAGGTGCCATCACCTCTCACAGCCTGATATTTCCATTGTGGGAAGGTGATGAGTGGATCTTGGCACTCCTAGCTGTCTGTCAGTGGCATAATAACAAGAAGGTAGAACTGTCTTCCTCCCTCGCTGCACAGCAGTGATGAAGCTGTAATTCAGGGCTCGGTGCCCAGGGATTAAAGACATTAAACCACAGCTTGTAGAGCCCTACCTGGTGCTGTTCCAGTGCTCTCCAGCCTGCTGGTATGCTGCCAAGAGGAGGTGTGCAGGGAAGGGAGCAGCCCCAAACCTCGGTGTCTATGCCCAGGCTTTTCTTCTGGTGGGCAGGAAATGAAGGAAAATTGTTTCAGCTGGGCACCCAGGAGGCTCCCTCTGAGCACCAGGCAGCACTTCTGTGCTGGGCGGGTGACAGAACCCTGGCACAGGCTGCCCAGAGACTGTTTCAGGAGATATCCAACACTTACATAATTTTAATGATATAGTGGCAATTTGCTTTATTATAGTAAATAGATTGATATAATTAATTCATAATGATGACAAGAGTGAGTTCAGTGATTAGTCCATTGCTAGATCTCAACATAAATTAGGTACCTTTAAAAATTAAAGTTTCACTCACCAATAAGCTTAGTTAGTAAGGATCTGTTGACCTCCAGGAGTAACCTTCAGAGGTGTCCCCGCTCAGGGGGAGATCACTGCTGCGCAGCCCGCTGCTTCAGCAAGGAAAATTCAAATTAGTCTTTCTCTAAAGATAAAATTACTTAAATAAAATACATTAAAAATGACTTAAAATATCTTTCTTCATAAGATAAAATGTCTGGCTCGTAGTCAAACTTAGAATCTTATGACAGTGCTCTCAAGCTTTGATGTAATATGTTATTTCCCCATCAGGGATTTTAAAGGATCACCTGCTTTAGGGCTGTATCCCACATTGTTCGTGGTCATTGCCACGAGCACCCACCTGGTGCTCTGTTTTTAATGAGCTGTCCTGTTCAAGGAATGGTCACATCAGGGCCTACTGTGGTTCACAGACTGGAGCAAGACTTACGTCAAATGCATGAGTTGACTGTATCCATTACCACGTGTCAGTTAAGACCTAGTTCCAGCCTGCTCCAAAAGGGACCCATCTGTTCTTATCTCAACCCTTGGGCCCTTCCCATAGTATTTTCTCCCCTTTATCCTTCGAGGAGGGGGCGTGAAAGAGTGGTTGTGGCGGAGTTCAGCTGCATAGCAGGGTAAAACCACCACAGGTATTCAGTTCCAGTTTCTCTTTCAGGTGTCAGAAATACACAGCTCCATGAAGAGAAGTCACCGAATTCCCCCACGAGTGATCTTTATTTGAAATGTGACCGTGCACCCGCAGCCTGCTCTCAGAGCTGGAGTGATGGACATGCTGTTCCTGCATCTCTGCCCCAAGCCGTGCGGCTGTTGCAAAGCTTTGCTTCATATTCATGGCACCAGTGCTCTCAAGCCAACAAACTGCTTCATTAAAGAAGCAGAACCGTAAAGACGTAAATTAAAACTATATCAGATGGAGTTTTTCTGCAGGGAGCTAGCAGTCAAGGAGGAGTCTGTACCACATGCAGATGGGAAGACGGGAGAGCGGCAGGCTCTGGGCTTAGCAAAAACTAGGCACACTCAAACACACAGTCTGTCACCAATAGTGCACATTTCATGGGTGAAAATTAGGCCAATAACTCATCTAGGGGTGTTATGTTTCTCCATCAAAGCCACAGGAGGAGATTCAATAAGAGGTTTTTGCTTTTACTCTCATTTAGGCTTTGAGGTCTTGCAGGGTTTGAGTAACAAAACAGGCAGAGGTCTTCTTGGCATGAAAGGTCCACTGAAAATATGTCAGTGCAGACAAAAAAGAGGAAGGTACTGTAACATTAGGGACTGTAACGTGAATGGCTCTTCCCCATCACAAGTCCTTTGGCAGCAAGGCAGTTAAAGAGGCTTCTTCACCTGGAGGAATTTCATCCTTCCCCACAGGCTTCCTCCCCTTAGTCTGGGCTGGTTTGCTTCTTTTCCATCTCCATGCCTTGAAAAATTGGCAAATCTTGCTCAAGTGTTCCAGCAAGTTGAACAAGACAGACCTGCAATGACTTCTTGAGCTGGAGGTGAAGCCTCTTTGTCTATCACCCCTTGGAAGAAATTCTCTTTGGATCTGTCCAGCCTTTCTGGGAGCTGTGCAAAATCTCACCACCTGCCATGTCCTGAGGCATTTTTTTTCTTCCCGTGTAGGGTTTGGGGTATAAGGACAAGAGGGCTCCCTCTCCTCATAGGATGAAAATCAGAAGACTGCTGAAGTGTTTGGTTCAACCAGATGACCACCATAAGTCCTACCCAACTCAAATTATTCTACTGTTTGGAAAAAAAGTCAGGCATGTTTTCAGAGAGGGTAAGGCTTTTTTATTTATGCATTAGCTGTCAAGATTTATTGTATCACTTACTATGCTGTTGAACAACAGCCCTAGTAAAGCCTAGCGGGGTGAAAAGGACCAGAATGAGTCGACAGCACCTGTGCTTTTTCATGTTATTTGTTACTTGGAGAAAATGTACTTTACTTGTTAGCACCAAAAGGTATGTAAACAGATGGTGCACTTAAAATTACTGTTAAATATGGGCTTTTGCATGAGTGTGGTTTCTAGCACCACCCTTTCATCAGTACGTTTTCTTTTCCTGTTAGGAGACATGACCCTATAAAACCTTTTTTTGCATTCCTTTTATCAGTCATTGGTGAAGCAGGTGGCCGTACTCAGTCAGTAGCTACCCTGCAACACTGGGGAGCAAGCCGAAGCACCAAACTGCCCATCAGTAACTGATATAATCTCAAGTGGGGGTGGTGTTCACCAGTGCTATACAAGAAGCTCCTGGGATTCAGCTTCATGACAAGGAATCTGATTTAGGAATGTATGTGGGATTTCTTTGTAATAACAACTGGGTTTCCATTTGATGCCTTGCTGATTTCACATGTACTATGGATTTATCCTTCTGCACACACTGCAGAGGAGCTGGCTGAGCTTTTCAGCTTCTCATCCTAATATTGATCTAGCATCTGCTCTAATAAGTAGCCCCTTGGGTGCTGCCCAGTCACTATTCACAGACTTCCATGTGCTAAATGGATGAGGATATCCTGGAACGGCATGGGACCACCCGTGCTGCAGACCCCACTGCCATCTCCATCCCCTGTTTCCCATCACCTCCATCCCACACGGGGCCTCTCTGCAAAGGGCTCCTTGGCACATCCTCCTTGGTGCCAGGGCTCCTCCCTGTCCTCCCTGGCTCTTTCTGATGCATTCACTCAGCGCAGATGAGTTTTTATCACCAAGCTGGCTCTGCTGTAGGATCACATCTCCCAGCTCCCCAACAGGGATTTCCTTGGCTCCTGCCTGCCAATTCCTGTGCTGCTGCCTGTTTTCTCCACAGCCTTCATGATTACTGATACAGTCTCCTGTTATTTTTTCCTGATGGAGAAGCCTTGAATAAGGGAAAAACAGATTATTTCTGCACCTCAGGGGCCGGCCGTGCACTTAACAGACCTGAAATGAATTTTCTGCATGTGATTTTCTGCACAGCGGGCTGAGGTTGTGGGTGGAAACAATGATTCTGGGTCCCTGGCTGGGAAACTTGCAGCTTGGGTTATGTGTGAGTGGCAGGTCTGAAGCAAAGGAGACCTGGCTTGCTCAGATTGTGCTCAGGAGGTGGGCCTGTACTCTCTTGTTTCCAGTTACTGAGAAAGAGAAGGAGAAAAAAAAATCTTTCCATAATGGAGGGTGTCTAATTTGAAAACGTTTTATTTCCTTTTCACAAAAATTACATATATGTGTGTGCACGTACAGAATACCACAAATACATATATATTTAAATGAACCTTGGCTGGAGAGAGGTGTGGGTTGTTAAAGCATGTGTTTTCCAAGACTGCCATTTTTTTTGTGTTAAGTCAGACATGTCCTTCCTTCAAGGGGAAGAAGGGAATGTTTATGCAGCAATTCCACATGACCCAAAGCCAAATTGCAGGAGGATTTTATTGATAAACTGAGTTTAAAAAAAAAAAAAAAAAAAAAAAAAAGGAGGGGGAGGGAAACAGATTGCCATTATATGTAAAATTCTCCATCTGGGTGCTGTCTAAATGTTTTAAATCCCCGTTGTGCCATCCTGTGCTGCTGGGTGATGGATGCATGCAACAGACTGCTCACGTGTGCATGGGGCTCTGCAGCTGCCTGCAGCTGGCTGCCTGCAGAGACGCTTCTTGCAGTCACAGAACTGGGCAGGGAGCAGTCATAAAATTGAAGAAGGGAGCTGGTGCAAGAGAGATGTGACAGGCATCCCCAAAAACACAGCTCGCAGAAAGGGAGGGGAGCACCGGGGACACCTTCTGCACCCTGAGCTGCAGTGGGCAAGGAGAGGGAGTGTGTGGGACATCCCAGTCACTGCGGGATGCGGCGTGTGGCAGGAGAAAGAGCTGAGTCCTAAAACACATCCTAAGGCAGCAACAGATATGCAGAGGCTGCTGCTGGAGTGAAAATGCTATTTTCTACATGTCAGACCGGGGCTCTGGACAAGGCAGACCTGATTTTTATCTCGGCATTTTAGCAGGAAGAGCAGATGCCAAATTGCAGTGCCTCAGAAAAACAGCAGAAATCTTGGGGGAGGGTTTACTTGGCATTTGCTGGTCCTTAGATAAAAATAGGAAGTACGGCTTCTAGGAACGGTTTCAGAAAGGCAAAGTTTGGAGCAAAAGGCTCTAGATTTTATTAGATAAACAGATATAGCTGGAAAAAATGGCCAAGCTCTTCTCACAGCTCCATTACTGCTGTGCCACGACACATTTATTAATAAATATATTCTTACATTTTGAAAGGAGGCTATTCAAGGCACTTGCAAATTGATGTGAATTGTGCCATTACTTGTAATGGCAGTTGCTCTCTTATACTCAGAGATGGCATTAGACTTGCTCTTTAATTGAGGACTGACTTCTTTCATCAGAAAGGTGTTTTGTGGCTGATTATATATGTTCCTCTGCACCAAATGACACCTGCTGTCATAATAGCTTCCATTTTTATTGCAGCGTATTACAAATGATCCCAAAATGCTTCATAAATTGCTGCAAGATTTACAGAAGGGAACAAGATATTTTTAAAACCTTTTGTATGAAGTCTGTTTTTCTGTCTTCTTTGAGAAAGTACTTTTCTGATTTCATTCGTCTCCTTGAAACAATTGGGAATATCAAAGCTTTTTTTGTTTATTGCAGGGATAATGAAATAATGGACATTGGGTGGTTTCTTTGCTTCCCAGCAACAGAAAGGATGGGATACTAAATACCTGGAGAAACGAGAGTCCCTTCCTTGACCTGCAGGAACAAATTCAAAAGAAGTTAAAAAAGAGATTAGTTCAGTAAAAAATATGTCCTTGCTTAGCTTGACTACCTTCCCCTTTCCTAGACACTTAATTTTCCCACTTGTTCATAGGGCTTTCCAGATTGTACAAAGCTTTGATTTCCCTAGAAAAAGCAAGCAAAGTCTTTTTGCCTCCCATACGACTTTAATAACAAATCTGTCATACTCTGCCTGATGATCATATAGAAATGACAAAAAAGAAATTACAACCTGTTTGGAAGATATTGGCAGTGCTGGCTGGAATTCAATTTGCCCATGGGTGGACAACTGAGTAACATAAAAGCAGAGTTTATATATGCTGCTGACAATAGCTGAAGGCTCTCCTGGCACAGCCTGAAGGTTCACGACCCATAAATATTTCTCTCCTGGCAACTGCAATCTCAGCCTCCTGCTATAGCAGAACTAGTAAAAGCTGTAGACAGTCTATTGCTCTCTTGGGACTTATAGGCTCCCCTTGCAGATTTTATGAGTATCAATCACAGGCATTATCTCATAAGACTCACAGGTTACCAGCTGGTCTGGTGTGTAAAAGTGCTGGAGACTGTAAATGCCAAGGATTTTAACTATTTCTGTTTATGAGTTATGCAAGAAAATTACATTTTCCTCCTTTAGAACTCAAAGGTCCTGTTAGCAGGGCGAGGATCTGATATGAGTTTCTCCTTGCACATATAAAACAGATTTGACTTGCCCAACAGTTGTTTTCACAAGGCTTCAACCCCCTTAGCAAGGTTCCCAGTAGAGCTGACGGTGTTCTCAGGGTGCTGAGAGGTGATTAAATGTGGGCTTCCCTTAGCAATATGGGCACCAACACACCAGTTAATGGAAAAAGACAAAGTAAAGAAAACCTGATTTTTTTATGGATAAATCCATTTTTTTCAGACTGCTTGGGAGAGCTTTTTAAACACCTGTCTGGTGGAAAGGGAACAAGTCCTTCAATATGGAGAGTTTACTACGCTACAGTTTTTTTGGTGTCTCTCATTTTGGGTCTCTTCCTTGCATTTGGTCTTGGCAGATTGAGGCTGCAGAGACATCTGTGACTTCAGTGTATTTATACATAGGAAATAAAAGTCTCTGAGCTCAATTTCTCCATATGCTTCTCTCAGCTATCTATTATTAGAAAGCAAACATCTTGGATGGGTTGCCAGCTAGCTATATTCAGGGCTGCCAATTGTCCCTATTTCATATTCTAGGTTGCAGATATTTTCAGGCTTGTCTTTTGGTATCTTTAGAATCTGCCTGGTGAAAAAAAAAATAATAATAAATGTCAGTATATCACTATTGGCTTGTATGAAAGAGTCATTAGATTTGATAAAACACATGGAGAGTGTGTTGCAGTGCACTGCTCCTTACTCTACCTCCTTTCAAGGCAAGACTGAGAACATTTTCATGCTCCTGACATGGGAGAACATGGCTCCTTCCTGTGTTTGCCAGTAAAATAAAGGAGATGCATCCCCCATCATGTTCTGCTCCTGAATGTGATGGGAGGAAAATGAAAGTCTGGCATTTGAGGAGACTTTCACAATTAGTATCTCCAGATTGTATCCAAACCCAGACTGGTCTTCCCACTCCCTCTCAGGAGAAAAGACAACATGTACCCATAGAGCCAACAGCCCCCAGAAGGAAGAGCAACCAACTACATGTAATTTAAAATATACTTGAAAAAATACTGGTGTATGGAAATAATGACCACAAGAGTGTCTCCTGCCTTATTAGTGAGACCATGGGGTTCTGCTGGGAGAATGAGGACGCTGTCCCAGCTCTTGTCTTGGCCTTTATGTTCTCCAGAAACTGAACCTACATAGGAAAACACAAAGAGGAATGCATCACTGCATCTTGTATGGGAAATGCAGCGTGTTCTTGGAGAGGAGCTCTGGCTTGGGGTGTTTCTCTCCTTGGTGGAGGCATACGGTGCTGATGGAGCTGCCACCCCATGAGCTGAGCACCACATGTGGAGCCATGGGCACCACGGAAGCTCTGCCCTGAGCAGAGCTGGTGTTTCCAACCTAGGCCAGCATCAGAATGCTTCAGAGTGCTGCTCTCCCTTCCAGAGCCATCTGTCAAGGCTTGGATGAGGGTTAAATGAGCTTCTTCCCTGGAGAAAGCATCTCCTCACTCAGGCAATAAATCACTGTCTTGCAGTGACACTAATGCACAGAAAATGCACTACTTGTGGATTTAAACAGTAAATGCTGCTTCTGTGATAACCATGCTACAGGAATGCCTGAAGAAGCAATCTGAGAGTGGGATTGTCCCTGGGCAGGTGCTGCAGTATCTCACCATGCCCACAGGATCCTCAGGGTAAAATGGATAAAGCCAGCAGCAAAGGGGGAGCATTATCATTTCAATTTTCACAGCATTGCTCATGCACCATCTTGCCCAAGGTCACCTGGGAAATCAGAGAGTATTGATAGATTAAAGAAAATGTAACAAGCTGATTTTGTGATGAAAATGTTTGCGCAGTGCCTGAGCATGATTCAGGTTTGCGTGGGTTACCTCCAGATCAGAGCCACACCATCCCTCTGAGCTCAAAATATTGGCTGATCCACTCCTTTTACTTTGAGAGTAAATGGGATACAGAATTATGCAATGAGCTCATTAGAAACCTTCTGGTTTCCCCCAAGGACGCCTGTGGAATGTCCCAGCAGGAGCTGAGATTTCTGCAGAGATGTGTGGAAAAGGAGAGCAATTGCCATTCGCTGGATGGGGCTCATCAGAGAAAGTGGCTGCAGAGTGGGTGGCCTTGGTTCAGACATTTGTAGCCCCTGACTGGGAAACCAAAAGCAGCTCCAAGCAGTATTACATGTACACTTGTCCCTGGGGTCACCAGTGGTAGGAAAAGTAGGGCTACAAAGAAATGCAGCGCTGCTTGTGAAACACCAGATATTGTGCGCTGCCTGAGGCAGGTTACTGTCTTCTCCTGAGAATCTTGTAAGAAAACAGTAGCTTAAAAAAAAAAAAAAAAAAAAAAAAAGACAACAAAACCAACCAAACGAAACCTGCATCAAACCCCTGAAACCTTTGGGTTTTGAATCTACAGTACTGCAATACCCCAACAAATACTGCTAATGGCTCTTGAGTTTTCCTGAGGGTTTATGCATTTTTTTGGAACAGGTACCCCCTGCTTTGATGTGCTGGAGCTGCTGCCTTGTTTCCTTCCCTTTGCAGTGCTATGTCCATATCATTTTCACATCTCAGTACAAGTACAGATGTATCACTGACAGCTGCTCAGATCTTCTTTTAAGCTGTTTTCCCTTAGCCTTGAAATGCAAGGAGATAATTATTCTGTTAGTTAAGATTAAGCTGATTCAGCAGGAGCAGATCTGATGCTCTTTCACAGTGTTGTTATATATCTGCTGAGTCCTGGACAATGAAGTGGGATGCGGACTTTGGGGTCCTGGGCTTCCTGGGCTTCCCACATTCCTTGCTCCTATTTAGGGGCTTTGAACAGACCTGTGAAATCACATTAAACTTGCCCTGAAGTGTGTCCTTTAGTTCAAGGGGAGCATCAGGCACATCCTGGACCTCTCAGCCTTTCTGAATATGCTTTGGGCTATTGATCTTTGCATGGAGGTCCAGCACTTCAGTACTTGTAGATCTGATGCTTGCACAGGCCACCTGTGCAGGCCACCAGGCAGTGAGCTCAACACAATGCATCTCAATGTGATTTGAGGTTTGGGGGCATGAGAAGAAGCCACCATGAGGACGTGGTGGGGGCAAGTGAGGATATCATGATGGTATCACTAGATGACCTGACAGAGAGCTGGGCTAATTGTTCTGGGAAGCTGTAGGAGATGGCAAACACAGATCCAAGGGAAACTGAAATTTCTGGTTCTGTTGTGCAGGGAAGAGCTGAAAATGCCAAAACATCAGAAAAGCCTACACAGATTTCAATAATATTACTAATAATTAATACAATCTGTTGCCTACTAATAGTGCTTTGAACGAAAATTTCTTACTGCACGCACTAACAGCACCTAATAGTTGTAAATTAATAACATCTGGGATCTAAATAGTAGATGACAGATATCTGATTTAATATCTGAATATATTGTATACCTTGTTGCTCTAGAACATGTACATGTCAGAGGCTAAGTGGAATATATTTCTTTTTAGCTTTTTATCCTTGCTGGAGTCCTGAACAATGAGTCTCCTAATACATTTAGCAGCAGCCATATGGTATAGTGGACCAAGGCCATGTGTCCTGTAAAGTAGAACAATTTAAATGAAAAAAATGGTGGAAAAATACCAACCAAATATGTCAGGTTTTGGTCTGGAGAGGAGGGATGCATCCTGAAACTGCTTATCAGGCTTTTCTCTTTGAACTCGGGATCTCTGTGCTTGTCCTTTGCTCAGGTCCTGATGCACTTGGCTGCAGAACAAGGCACACATCTTCAGCATCATTTTCTGACATGGCTTTTGCAAGAGACAAAAAAGCTCATTCACTTGAAGTGAAGGGGAGCTGCAACCCTAAAAGAGAAGGGCATGAGGTCGAGGTAGGCCACTTTTCTGGAGAAAGCCTGCAAGTGGAAATGTGCCACCATGGGGAACATTCATGTTCCTTTGTAAGCTGGGCATGACAAGCTACATGTCTCAGGTTGGGATTGAAGGTCTTCCAGTCTAAGAAGTGTTTTTCACTACATTGGACCTCAGTTGTTATTACCATTCAATGGAGAGAGAGCATGTAATTTTCTACTCCACTTCATCTTTGTGAGATGACTTTCTCATGTCTGCTGTTACATCTTCCTCTCATGTGACAGTGGAGGCTCTTTGGCTCTACTCAGCACTAGTGGACACCCACCTGCAGAGCGTGACTTGATCTGCTCTTCTCCAGGATATGGATGGATTCCCTTCTTCAGCTGGAGTCACCAAAATTCATCACAGTTCATAGCCACACACAATGGATTTGGGGAATGAGATATTTGCTGGATGCAGAATGACCCCAGGGTAACTCTCCAGCGCTGATATAATCTGTGCCCATCAGCAGCCAGACTCCTAGGAGATGAAACCACTGGCTCATTTTGTTTCTAAAACATTTCTGTACCTGCAGCCACTGCTTTAAGAGAATTACGTGCTGGGACAGCAAGAACAATAAATATTTCCCAGCTATGGAAAGCCACTATGCTGTCTGTAATTGTCAGTAATTGTGACTAATGTCTTGTTTATAGAAGGTTGATTCAAGATTTGCAGCAAGAAGCAAAAGGTAAAATTCAAATAAAAGCTCAGAGGCCAAATCTGTATGTTATTGGCTGTGTTATTGTCTAGTATGCCAGTCTTTTACTTTTAGTAGTCAGGCTGAAAAACAGATAACTTGTTTTGCAGTATGTGGGATCAGTAGGGGGATACGTGTTATGATGACCTTGAATGAAAACAGTGGCTTCTGTCTGCTAGGTCAGGCAGTACATAGCATACCAGAAATAATCAAGGGACTCATTCTCTAGCTAATTAAAGACTTGAAAATATAATTTCATGTTGTGATTGTTTGCAATTAGTTACAGATGCTACTGATCACTTGCTGTGCCGTTATTTTTCCCTGAATATGCTAGGAAATGCATTTCAAAGTAAAATCAGCAAAAGGTTCCTAGAAATTAAGGTAAGATTTTTCAGAACTCCAGCTTTCATGGATTTATTCAGGAATTATTAACTGGAGAAAGTTGTGAGTTTCTCCTGAATAACACACACACACACACGTTATATGTGGATATGGTATATGGTTTGCACACTGCTAAATGCAGATAACCACAGTGTAGCTTCAGGCTTCCTTCACAGTTAGAGGGGTGAAAATAAATGACTTGCCCTATCACCTTCAGATGTCTATCACAGGAGAAAATTAATCACAACACACACAAAATCCACAATTTCTCATTTCACTGCACTCAGGGAGCCCAGTGTGATTATCTCAGCTGTGGAGGTGTGTGTCACACACAGGTGAAGGTAAGTGAAATGAATCTGGCAAAGTGTGTGACTGTTATTGTTAGGATTGGTGTGGAATTCAAAATTCTGATTTATGCCACTTGAGAAATCTCCAGCAGTTTGCTTTATGGAGAACCTAACACCTGTAGGAGCAAGCACAGCAGGTTATGATTTCTTACAGGGCTTGAGCATGTGATGGGTGTTATCTCAGACTGACCTGCTCCTGAAGGCACCAAGGCAGGACAGCAAGGAGTCCATAGCAAGTGTGCTGCTAAGAACAAAATTCACCTGGAAGGAACATAAATTTACCTGGAGAGCCACCTCACATAAGTTGGAGCTAAAGTCATAGAATGACAGAAAGGTTTGGGTTGGAAGGGGCCTTAAAGCCCACCCAGTTCCAACCCCCTGCCATGGGCAGGGCCACCTCCCACCAGACCAGGTTGCCCAAAGCCCCATCCAGCCTGGCCTTGAGAACCTCCAGGAATGGGGCATCCACAGCTTCTCTGGGTAACCTCTTCCAGTGCCTAAGTCTGTTGTCAAAGTCTGAGCTAGTCACTCCAACATATTTCTGAAGTTAGCCAAGATAAATATGCACTTCCAGAAAGGATTGGTTTTATCCCTGGGCAAGTGGAAAGAGTCTCCTTTGGCGGTGCCTGTTTAGCTCCATTGGGTGTAACAAGGTGCTCAGAAGCAGAAAGTTCAGTGAAAATTTTCAGATGTTTGCAGGTCAGTTGGCAACTTCACAGGAATTTTGAAGGTACGGTTTTAAGAATCAGATCCTAAAATAATCCCTCATCTTGGGTCCAACTCTTTTCATTAAAGCATTGGATTGGGCTGCCCAGGGAATTTCCCATCCCTGGAAGTATTTAAGAGACGTGTGGATGTGACACGAAGGGACATGATTTAGTAATGGGAGTCGGTAGGTCAGGTTGATTGTTGGACTGGGTGATCATGAAGGTCTTTTCCAACCTAGATGATTCCATGATTATAAGCTTATGATGTAGCTTAATAAGAGTTGGACAGAGGAGACAAATCCCCTGGTTGAAAAGAACAGCCAAGATGCACCTCAGCAAGTAACTGCTTGGTCTGATTGACATTGCCCTTCTCTTTCTCATCCTCTTTCGTTGTCAGACTATTGTGAACCCTCACATTTTGTGTGCACTTTCACACTGATGGCAGGAAAAGGCACTGCTGTTACATATCTTTTCTGCATGTCAGTTTGCACATTTCTTTTTAATCTTCAGAAAATAAATATGTTATGGATAAATTATTTGACTATGTAGTTTTCTGACTGATAAAATTTAATCCATAAGCTTAATAGCACATGTCCCTGCAGAACTGACTTGACACAGAAAGTCGATAATGACAAATGTAATATTAGATCATTGTTGGAGGGGACTAAACCCTCCATCTGAAGGGGAAAGGCTGGATGGTTTCAATGGGTTTTCCATAATTAACTCCTCAGACTGACTGTATGATGTGTCTCTAGACACCGGCTCACCACCATTACTTAACGTTATAAAACGAACTGCTTGTATCTGCATGTAAGGCTGTTGGTTTAAAGGAGAACTAGAGAGGTATACAAAAGAATGAAGCAGCATTCATAGCAGCTGTATATCCAACACGTGCATCAAGGGTACTTTTATATCCTTCCATCCTCAAAAACAATCCCTGTAAAACTGGGGATTCTGATTGAGAGTATTTGTATTTAGTTATTATTATTATTATTTTAAGACACTATTTATTTCCTTTACTTCCTGCACTTTTACATTAAGGACTAGTCATCTTTATTTAAAAGAAGTTATAAATGGCCAGTGGGCCTTCATCAAGTTGCCAATGTGACATTCACCTAAAAAAATTGTATTTCATTACGGTCATGGCAGACCTTGGCAAGAAACTTCATTATCCTCTACGCACCAGATGAGTGGCCATTTTTCTCTTGGGATGATTGTGCTGATATTTTCCAGTAGTGGTTCCTCAGATTGATGGCAGTGTCCTGAGTGCAGAGGGACTGCTGGAGCAGGACTGTATCAATGAATGGTATCACAGATTGTGCTTAAAAGCCTTCAGGATACAAATTGTGGTAGCAACCAGAACAAAATGGGTGAAGAATTGTGAAGAATAATATTCCTGTGGGTTGCTGACTTTTGGCCTGAGGAAGTGCTAAAATGATTTAGCATCATGCTAATGCAACTCCTCTGCTCCTGGTTCCTCAACTTGTTTGGGCAGGACAAATGCCAGCAACTTCCCACCTCACCCCACTGCACAGCATCACATAAACACAGACCTCTGTACTCACTCCTCATCAACTATGGAGTTGTAGACATTTCTGGTCCTTCTGCTGTGGTTGCTGAGCTGGTGGGAGGGGCACTGGTGGTTGCTCCTCACGATGCTGGCCCATGACCTGGTGGTTTTGTTGAGGCTGCTGTGAGCTATGGTGCAAAGCCAGAGCACTGAGGATGTAACCTCTACCTGGAGGTCCCCAAAACTTCTGGGGAAGTGGTGAGGTCCCCAGCTACCATGGCCACCTGCCAGCCATGCCTATGGCCACCCTACATCTCAAGGAGGTCACACATCATACCAGTCCTTCTAAGTTCACTGTGGAAATCAGGGGTCAGTGGTTCATAAATTTAAGACACAAGCAAGGATATTTTTTTATTATTGTTTTTATTTTTCTTGCTGCTGTGCAGATTTCAGAGCTGGCAGTCGGTGTTTATAGCAGCGATCAAACTACACAGCCAGGAGAGCTAACATCATTGTAATGAATGAGTTTATCTAGAGGAACACACTCCAGCAGTATGCATCAAATGGGGAACATAAAGAAAACACAAGGTGACTTTTAAAGAGAGGATATAATGAAAATCTGTTTGAAAGCTGGTGTCATAGTGAAAGTGAAATACTCTGTGAGGATGTGGTGTTCTTCTGAACCTCCAGGACGAGCACACCGCCCCCTGCTAGTCCAAGAAGGTGCAACTATTTGCATAAATACTAAGCATTACGACTTGTAGGTTTGCAAAAATACTCATTATCAAACCTGCACCATTTCCAACAATCTGAAAATCTGCTGGGAGGAATCACAGAAGTAAATAGCTTGGGGGGAGCCCTGGAGAAGAGGCAGATATTGGACAAACATGAGGCAATTAACCAAGCACAATGTTGTTAAATCTGAGTCTTTGGTGCCTGCACTGCTTTTATGTGTTGTGCATCACAGCTCAACTCCAGGGATGGTAACACTGTTGTGTTATTGTCTCAGATGCCATTTTATTTCTTGACTTCTTCTCTTCTCCCTCCCGAGCAACACTTACATGGGAAGAATGAAAGCTGGAGAACCTTTATGAGCCATTAACCTTTACAAGGGCAATAACTAAATGATGAATCCACATACGTCCTTCTGCAGAAGTGAGACTCCGAGAGCTGCTCAGTATTTCACGTGTGGCAGAGATGAACGAGCAGCAGGAGCAGGTCTCAGCTCTGGCACAGCTGGGTCAGGAACAAATCTGCACAAGGCAGCACTGCCTGGCTAACCTGAGCACAGACAGGCTGGCCATAGGAGGAAAGAGGAAACGGAGACGCTGACAGTTACATAAGTGAAAATTGCCCCTGAGTGGCTAAGACCCTTTGCTAAAAATGCCAGACATTTGCAATTCATATAAACAACAGCTCCATGGCGTATTATTAGCATCATCCACGTGCTCTTCCACGTTCTTGCAAGGGCTCCCTGCTTAATGAGGGCTGAAGAGCCGTAGATGTTGCTGTCGTCTCAGTATTGCACAAAGGTTTTTTTGTTTCTTTTTTATTTGCTTGCAGGGGTTAACAGGTTTTTAACATCTCCCATAGCACTCACAGCAAGAATTGTGATGTGCTGTTAGGATCAAAATAAAACCCTGAAAAAAAAAAAAATCAGGCTTTTTATACCGTTTGTGCTTCTCTGAGCACTGCTAGAATTTTTAGGCACAAAAGAAAAAGAAAAAAAAAAAGGCAGTTTTCGCTTTTGTATTAACAAAATTCTTGATTTCCATCAAAGTTCTGAGTTTTATATCCTACTGAAGACTCATTATAATTTACCCTGTAGGAAGCAGGAGACACCTGGGCTGCAGGCAGGGTATGTCTGTCTGTCCATCCTGTACCCCGTCCTTCCTTCCACTTGCACTCAGGCTGGAGTTGGACCATGCCTTGGGTGCCCTGGGTCCCACCTATGCTTGAAAAGTCGGTGGCTGAATGCTTCCCATGTACACCCTGACACCGAGTAGTGTGTCTGTTGGAAGACTGCTTTCCTGCAAAGAACTTTTGGATTAATTTCCAGGGTTACATGAGAGGATGAGCAATATAATCCATGGTAGATCCTGCTATCTAATGAGCTCTCCAGTATACGCAATTAGATAAATTGAACAATTCGTAATGTTCTGTTGACTTTATTTCAAGCTCATGTGATGGCACTCTGAGAACATGACATATTGCATGTGCAGAGGTCAACCTAAAAATGATGAGCAATCAGAGTAATGGTGAAAATGACAGAGAAAATCACCCCAGTTATACTTCCGTCTGTCTGATCCCCTTGCAAGACTGTGTATGTCACTGACACATCCCTAGGATTTTCTAAGCACAGGCTGTCCTGGCCTCCCTGGTAAATCTTGAAGCTTCTGTTCTTGTCAAAGTGCTCCCAGGAGCTGGATGTGCCGTGCTCCATCATTACAGGCATTGCTGTCCTGCATCCCAGCCATCTGTTTCCTGATCACTGTGCCTAGCCCGGGTTAATCTTCTCTTGTAGGGTACATCACAATGGGAAAAACATGCTAAGATCACAGGCTTCTCAAAGATGGTTTCTTGCTACTGTGGCTAATGAGTTAACAGAACAGAAACCAGATCCACCTCCCATTGCTGTCCCCTTGATTTGCAATGAAATCCCAACAAACTGAAAACCTATACAATGGAGGAAGTTATTTGAATGTCCAAATACAGTTTGCTTTTGGGAAAACCTAGCACAAGAAGAGAAGAGGTTTAACTGAAGCCTGGGCTGAGCTGGGTCCAGGTGGGCAGGCAGGGGTGAGAGTCCCAGCGAGGAGCATCTGCTGCCACCCTCGTGGCCTGGCTCCTGCTCCCCTGCTGCATGGGGCTCCAGTGGGAGCTGCACACCTCATAGCCATGGCGTTAGGTATTCCTGGGTGCCCTGGCTCTGTTAACTGAAGTTTCAGCTTTTATTTTTTTGTTTTGGTTTGAATTAGTTTTCCTTTAAATAGAAAGAAAAAGTGGGGTTTGTCCCCCACATCTTTCCAGGTAACCACAAGGAAAAGGGCTGCAGCTCAGCTGATCAGCCCAGGATCCTTCTGTGGCTCACTGAGGAGAAATTACCACCTTCAGCATCTCTAACATAAACTACTTGGTGAAGAACTGGATTTGGATGTTGAAATGCCTCACATGGCTGCCTCCTTAATTGTACTGTTAGCTTGTGATGCTCTATTATTTCCCAGGTAACATAGTTACAACACTGAGAGTGCCAAAGTAACATCCTTTTCACAGAAAAAATAAATAAAATAAATCTTTTTTTCAACACTTTTTTTTTGTTGTTGTTGTTTTGTTTAAATGTTGATCAGTTCTGTGGAAATTCTACAGGTTTCTTTAAATGCAACAAACCTTGTTACCTTGATTGTGATTTATTATATTTAATTCCTCCCCTTACTTTTTTTTTTTTTTTAATAAAAAATTAAAAAAAAATTCCTGAAAACACCTACTTCTTGAGTAAGCCACATTTCATGGAAGAACTAAAACATGTCAGTAATATACCCTAAACTTCCTAATTGCACTGTCTTTTCAGCTGCTGGCCCAAGTGCATGGTGGACTCCCCTTTTCTCAGTCCTATATGCAGGCTTCATAAAACACTTTGAATTATTTCAGAGAAGGCTGAGCAGAATTTCTTGTGCAGAGAGTTTTCCAGTCAAGGAGCATTGAAGCATGATGATCCAACCCCATCTGCATATCTGTTTTTTTAAGGAACACCCTTTTGTGCTCTACACGATGCAGCTTACTCTCAGTGCTACTTCTTCTGGACACTTTTGTTCTCTGTTTAAGGTTATCCTTACCTTGCTGAGTTTTAGTCTGGTTCCCCGTTCCTAAGAGAAATACACCAGACAGCTTTTAAGAGAGCTTTTGCTACATCTAGTGGCAAAGCCTTTGAAGTGCCTGAAAAGAGGCAGTTCAAAAAGCCAGTCTCCATTTAAATCTCTTATTATAATGAAACCTGATGTACTTTCATATTGCAGTATGTTTAGTTTTGTCTTTTATGGCAAAGCTCTGTTATTATTGCCTAGTATGGCTTTTCTTGATTCTGGATGCTGTCTGAGAGAGTATTGGCCTGCATAGGCTGAGAATTTCACAGAATCCAAGAATTGTAGAGATTGGAAGGGACCTCAAGAGATCATTGGGTCCAACCCCTTGCCAAAGCAGGTTCCCTAGAGCATGATTCCCTAGAGCAGGTTCCCTGGGTGAAGATAGGCAAGGAGATTTTCACCAGTTCTATGTTGCAGTGATGAGAAACTCCTGTTCCATGGGCCGTGCCCAGCTGCACCGGCCAAATTATTACAGGTTTAAAAATCTGATTGCAAACCTGGGAGTGGATATTGGAATATCAGTTTGAAGATCTTGAAGATCTTTGTTTTAGCCTGAAGTATCACAGATAAGCTAAGACAAAAAAAATATTGGTCATACATCATCCACACCTCTGGACTTTTAAAGCAGAGTATGCAAGAACATTGGAAAATGTACAAAGAGGATGAGTTGTGCATTATCTGAGGGATGATTAGGATGAGGAGTTATCTCTATCTCAGGTTGTTTCTTGCTCTTGTGAAATAGCAGGAAAATAAGGAACAATTTCAACTTTGACAGCTCATACTTGAACTATTTTTTCATCTCAAAAAATCTGCAATGGAAGAAGTATCCATCCCTGTTATTTATCACTGGTGTGAAACCACAGGAGCAGAAAAAGATTTGTAACTTTCCTGAGCTAGAGGCTATGATTTGAGAAGATAAGGTTTCTAGTGTCAGGAATTATTTGTACATGACAAGCTTGACCTGTTTCTGTAATATAAGGTGGGAATCACTCCATTGCTCTCAGAGCTGTTCGATCAGCCCCATGCAGGGCAACCTCTCTGATACCTGGGGTTCACTCCCATGCTGAGACATCATCCTGAGATAACACGCTGTCAGAGTACTCTGAGGAGCATTACATTTCTTTTTAGAAGCAAACATAAAAAAACCCAACACCAATCAAGACCAAGAAAATATTTTTAAAAGGAAAACAATCAAAATGAGGAGTCAAAAAGCATTTTTTAAAAATTTTTTTTATTTTTATTTTTTGAGATCTCTTCTTCCAGGTACATTAAAATTGACACAGGATTAGGATATGTTTATTTATTTATTTATTTATTTAAATGAAAATAGTGCGTGCTTCATTTCCATGAATGAAATGTGAGCAGCAGATGTGTCTCCTTCAGAAATGGGACCTAGGGATGCAGAGAACAGCGTAACAGCATGTGCCCCTGGAAAACACTCAGCAGCACTGAGACTGCAGGGGTCTTCCAAATGGCAAATGGGCATTTGGAGAGCCTGTGCTCAGCAAGGGCAGCCCCAGTAATCCAGCAGTGACACTTCTTTCCCTGTCACACAGGGTGACATTTCTTTGAGGCTTTGCCTTCAGGCAGCCCTCGCTTTTCCCTTCCCAGCCCAGGGAGATGGTTAGGGGAACTCCGGGTTTTACTCAAAACTTGTTCTGCTTGCTTAAGTGGACATTTGAAGCGAATTAAAGACTTTATCAGACAGGCATGGGCACAAGAAAAATGGACATGATGGCATTTGTTGGAGAGGTAGGAGGCAGAATTATTCAGTTTTCTTTTCTAAAAGTTATGAAAACTGCAAGTGGGAAACAAGGGTATACAGAAACTATGTGCTTTTCCAATACATTAAATCCTGTAAGAAGTAAAACACTGGATATTATGCATTCCTTGCATCCTGCCTTCAATACTTTCTGCTAGATATAAGCTCAGGTACTACATAAGAGATAATACAGAATGTGAAAATGATGCATTTTAACTTAAAATGCATAGTTAGGTAATTTTTAAATTCTCTTTGGCTCTTGACCTGCCTTCACCCCCTGTGATATCTAACAGGACCCTCTCAAGCCCAGATCCCCCAAGTCCAGCAGATCACTTCTGGTCCAGCTCTGCCATACCAGGGACAGGCAAACATCTCTTCAGACAGTCTTAATTCTGGCAGTCTTAATTTCTGAGCAATTGATGTGTCAATGTTAGCTGTCTTTCTAGCATGTAATGAGATTTTTTTCCTGAACACATCTCTGCCCAAAGACACATCTAAGACTAAGCAGTACGAGGTGTGCAAAAGAGCACAAGGACTGACAGGGCAGAAGCCCAGGAGAAGTTGGGCTCTGCTGCTTCTCGGGAGCCCCAAAGGCAGAACTGCTCAGGGTAGGTGGGGATGGGCAGAGCAGTACTTTTGAACCAGACTTGGAGAGGGGAGGGCCTCTTCCTTTCCAGGACCAGGTTGAACAGGTGTTTGATCAGCCACACATCCTCCTCTGACCACCACCTCATGTCTCAGTTGGCCACCGCAAGGGTACCTTGCTGAAGATGACTGATGTGAGGGAGTCAGAAGGAGCTGGTATCCCCAGGGAACAGGATAAGAGAGAACTCTCTCTCTGCTCTGCTCCTCTTTAAACTGCATAACCCATATTGTTAATCTGCCTTTTTTTAATATGAATGGATTTTTTTTTTTTTTTTTTTTATTTTGTAATTAGGTTTTTCAATGTTTTTAACTTATTTACAATGTTACTTGTTTCAGATTTTAGGTTTTTTTTTTAAATTTTTTTTTTTTCAGTTTGTTTTTTTTTTTTTTTTTTTACTCGGATTATTAGCCTTTTTTTGTTTGTTTGTTTCAAAATACTTCAGGATAATCTGAGATGCAGGGAAAGACATCTGACTTTGCCACATATCCCTTGAGGGAGGCTCCAGATTGCTCATTTATGTTTTAATTGCTGTTTTATAGCTGTGTATTTCTAGATGGCTTCTTACAGACCTATTTCCATACCATGCAATCATTCTTATAGACAATCCAAACACAGGGGTCTGGTGCAAACCAGATCTGCTCAAAGGTTTATTACAGTCATTAAAAGATGGAGAAATAACATGGGCATTTATAAATATGCGAAGTTTTAACAGCTAACCAGGATTTTCCATGAGAACTAATAAAGCCTGGTGTCCCCAGAGGAAGTCCCATCACAGGGATCCCAGGTCGTCCCCAGCTGCCCACATCTCACAGCCCACATTAAAGCCCTCCTCTATGCCCACCTATGTGGCAGTGACATCATGTGCTGGGGCTGGTTTGCAGCAACCAGGTCACCCAGACCTTCTGGTCACATCACCCAGAAGAAGGTTAGAAGATCACCTTGGCTGGTCATGCTGTTTTGTGGGAGGAATTGGGCTGATTTGCACAGATATCTCCCTCCCTGCATGCACCAGCTTGTCTTTCCAGCTCCCACTCAATGGCCACCACTAAATCTTCATGAACTGTTGAGTTTGGTGCAAATAGGCTGGAGGTATCAAATGGTCCTGGGCAGTGGCTGAGCAGAAAGAAATCTCCTCTGGAGACCAAGGTAAAAATCTTATGAAATCTATGGACAGAAATCGTTAACAAGAGAGCAGGACAGGGCTACCCACCTCAGGAGCGAGCTGGTTGAACTTCAGTGATGGAGAAAGGCAAGTAGCTGTAGGGCACAAATTTTCAGATGCACTTTTTCAGATAGAAGATTTTGTCAGATGACATTCAATTGTGTTTGACTCAGGGAACAGTAATCCCCACTAATATATAAGATATTGGAATTCTGGGAGCTTTGTAGGTGAAAAAGCAAGTCCATTGAGAATTTTTTTTTTATTTTATTTTATTTTATTTTTTTTTTAATCTTCCTACATGCAGGAAAGCAAGGTAAAACTATAAGGGTTGAGAATTTCTTGCTCATTGTTTTATATGCCCCATGATGGGCAATGCACCATTACCAAATAAATCCAAATTTATTCCTTTATTAAAATAAGCTATTTGCAAACACACCATGGTTTAGCATTCTGGCTACCTTGACCCGGAGGTTACAAGCCATTTGAAGTAATTTGTCCAAGCCCTGGGTTCTCTTGTCAGTGAAGGGAAAGAAAGAGACACTTGGAGATTCCCATCCTGCTTGGCCAGAGTCCTTGCCCACCTACCAGAACCCCTTGTTCAAATGACCACCTGCAAGCAGATGAAACAGCTTCTATCCAGATGACATGTATGAATGTCCTCCAAGCTCTTCCCCCTGTAATTTCAATTTCTCCAGCCTGTTTGCATGCTTAGGAACAAAGAGGAGTCTGTGAGAATGAAGAAATGTCTGACAGAGTTAGTGCTTGATCTTGAAAATCATAGGTTGATGGAATAAAGGTCTGACACACCAGTTTGTTGCTACTTATTCCTCAAGGTATCAGTCTGAATCAACATCAGAAGTATTCAGATGACATTTCATATATTTTAAATCCATCTGTTCCCATGTTCCAGGAAACATGTCTGTGGTTTGAGCCTCCATTTTTTCCTACAATGACAGATTTTCTTCCTTCTGTTGTGGGGCCTCTCCCTTCCAAGCTGTCTTTCTGACAAGGAAACAAATATCAGAAGGAACATTGATTTTTTTTGTCTTCAATCACCATACCATTGAAAAAGAGCCAAAGACTCTCCACCCATTTCTCAGTTCCTTTAATTTTTACGCCTTCTCTTTAATTGGTGTTTGCTAGTCCCACTGGCTCCAACGAGTCAATGAGAAACACGTGATAGCTCTGAAAGGTTTTGACAGGAATGTGAAGTGATTTCAAGGCTGAAATAGCAGCAGCTGCTTCAGATCAGGAGCTGCACTGGCCGAGGAAGAGGATGGATTATGTTGTGCATCCACAGAGGCTCAGGTGAGTTCAGTTTTCTAGTCTAAGATTGTTCAGAGCTGATAAAACTCAACTTCACCTCTGCAGCAGCTTTATCCATCAGCTCAGTGTCCAGAGTGTGATTCCATATAAAACTTCTTGGCCTTGTAGAAATGCCATCAGGGAAAATTTATGTCTGAGAGAAGTGTTTGCTATCAGTAAACTGATCTCGATTGTGTTGATATATGGAAGCTAAGCTCTTGTCCAGAAAGGGGATGGTATCTTCATTTGTTGGCTTGATAGAAAGTAATAGACACATGACACTGTGTATGCGTGGTTGACTATGAGTAGTGGGGGTGTTGAACAGAGTGATTACTTTTTAGAAAATAAAGTGGAAGGTTAGTTAATTATTTTTTAAATAATGACATAGAAGATTAATTTATGATACAGTGTATCCCTGATAAAATGATAGCAGGTGCTAGAAAAAATTATAGGTTAATATATCAACCACAGTAGTAAAGGAATGCTTAGAAACGAGCATGCAAAGTAGTGAGAATAGGATCTAATAGGTGTGCTTGAGTCTAGAAATAATTTCCTTTATTAAAAGAAGAAATTTTTGCCAGCTTAAGCCACAACATTGTGCTTCAGAGATGTGGCAAAGGAATGTCAAAGGAAAAGGTGGAGCTCAAAAGGTGGTAATGTCCTTGAATACAGAAAACCAAAGATCTGCTCATGCGTAATGACCCTGCTGTAGAGACTATTATTAGGAGAGAGGAGCTCGTGTGGTGGAAAGGATTTATATGGCTGGGGCAGACCAGCTACATACAAAGGTCCAGCTAGTCTTCCTAAGATCCCCTAAGGTAGAGAAAATTAGATATTCCCATAGAGTCTTCTAACACCCAAACAGGCATCTAAAATTGGTCAATGAATCATGCCCCAGAGTGCCTATTTATTGCTTTTGGTTATAAAAGACATGAGAGAAGTCCGTCAGGGACAGATGTCTCACATCTGAGTAGTGATATGAAAAGTGTTGCTCATAGCGGAGCGGGCAGGTCATCAGCACCTGAGGTGCCCTGAGAGAATTTCCCATAATTTGTGTTTCACCCTGCGTTTAGTCATGTTTTATTGAACAGCTGAATGCTGGTCTCCAGAGATCTGGCAAAGAATGGCTTGACCTGGTCATTTTAACCCACTCAATTCATTGCAAACTTAGTTTTTAGTTGAAAATATGGAAACTCAGAAAGAGGCAAAGAAGAAAGCCACAGAAATGAGAAGATATAAGGAGAAGCCGAAGGGGAAAATAGAAAAGACCTAGCCTAAAATGAAAAAAATAGAAATAAAAAATAAAAAAGAGAGAGAAAAAAAAAAAAAAAAAAAGTGGCTAGAAGGCTTAATTAATGTTGGCTAGGAAGATAAATGAAAAACGAAACAAAGAGCAGACCTAAAGCTTAGGAGGGCGAGAGAAGGAAGATGCTGAAAAGAAAGTTGCTGGGGAGGAAGAAGCCCCATAAGTTAACCAAAATATGGCAGTACATGCTGCAGAGAAATCCTTTCAGCAGAGAATCTCTCTCCATTAAAGTTTCATAGTGAAGGCTCAGTGGGATTCTCAGTGTTTCAAAAGTGTCTCTGAAGGTAAGCAAAGGGGAGATGCACTGGTAGCGCCTGGAAGACTAATGCATTAAATTTATTATGTTTTCAAATGGCACAGGCCAGTGTCTAGCTCTGGGTTGCTTTGGGAGAGCACTCAGGCATTGCTCTGCCCCCCCCTGTTGTTAGGATGTCCCTGTTTGGGGTGTTTTCCGTCCTTAGCTTTTCTCTCTTGTGATCACTGGCAAACCAGAGGTGCGTGCTGGAGGGTGAAAGGCAGAAGGTGGGAACCGCGGGGCTGCTGTGGGTCCCCTTGGTCCCCTTTGGGGCTGCTGCGGGTCCCTTTGGTCCCCTTTGGGTGGAATTGGAAAGACAAAGCCATTGCGTTCTCTCCTGCCACCTGCTTTCCAGGTACCAGGCAAGCAAACCAGCGACCTGTAGGCGAGAAAAGAAGGCAGAACAGCCCCAGGGAGATGCTCTCCTCCTTCCTCACCCCTGCCTGGGGTGGCTTCATGTCCCCGGGATTCTCCAGCATCGGTCGGGCCGTGCCCCCACACGGTGGCAGCAGCAGCCCGCCTGGAAAACCGGGGGCAGAGGCTCCACCTGCACGGCTTCTGCCATCCACTGACACAGCACAATGAGAATCGGAGGCAAACAGCTGGAAAAAGCTCCCTTAAAGGCAGCTGGCACCGATGTTCCCTTTGTTGCCATGTGGTTAATTAACTTCATTACTCTCACATTCATTTTGTGCCCTCACAAACTTAGAATTGTTAAACAATTTATAGAAGCATTGCTCTATATATCCTGGTCCTTGTCTAAGCAGCCTAAATCTCTCTTACTGCCTCCCGTCCTGGAGTCTGCTGGATTGCAAAGCACTTGGGGAAGGCACCTCCGCAGGGTGGCTGCTCTGCTCCGTGCTGCCTGGCTCAGTCGCTGCTGCTGGATGGAGGGTTTTGATATCACCTGCTTTTTGGTGATGGAGGGTAAAAAATGTTGTCTATTAAACGGATCACAGGGAGCCACAAATGCCAGGAAAATATTAAAAGTAATCAGTGGTTGTTCTTAGAAAATGTGATCTGCTCCTTCCCTGATAATGTAATTAGCATGCAGATTGAAATTCAAATGAGATATCAGACAAAGCTTGAAAAGGCCTAGCAAAGAGCACTGCATGTGTTTTCATGTGTTTTTTCATCATAAGCTGACTTTTGAGTCACAGTGGCCAAAGCTGAAACTTGTTCTCCTTTGCATGGATCCTCTGATGTGTAATGCTTTCCTTTAGGTATCTGTAAAAGCAGTTCAGAGGCATTCTAGACCCTTTTACTCACCAAAGAGACAGGTAGGCTATTCCCAAAAATCCTCTGTCCCCAGCCTGTCTGCCAGGGCAGCTGGCTGACATAGCATGGGGTTCCAGGGGGCTGCCTTGTAGACCATGCCACCACCAAGGCAGAATTTGTTGCTGCCTGTCCCAACAGATATGTTTTCTCCCTGATAAGCTGAATGGTTTTGATCTAGATGGCCACCTCTGGTTTGAACTTAGAGATAAGCAGCGTGGCAGCAACTTCGTGCTGAAGCTCAGGACCAGCTCGTGGCAGCCAGGATGCATCCTTTCACGAGGCTGGACGGGCCCCGGGGCTGGGGACAGGATAAACACCAACGAAGCTGCATTGTCAGAGGCAGGAATAAAGCTAATTCCAGGTACTTAAGGGTTTACAGCCACAGCAGTGGATTTAATTATCACTTTACTGGGCTTTAAGTGAGCTGTAAGACTAATCTAAATTTATCATGCATTGCAGGGTCGGCAGCCTCTTTACAAGCTTCCTCAACAGGCAAGTGTCAAATTAGGGCAATATCAATAGATAAAGGGAAAAAAATAAAGACGTTGATGGCCATAGATTTCCCAGCTGATATCTTTACACTCTGTTATAAAAGCCTATCACTCTTAATTTAGAGAGAAAATTGTTGACATCTCTTTCAAACTCTAATCATTAGGAAGCAACTTGAACCAAATATAACTAGAATCAAATAACATGCACATTTTATTGAGGAGTAACAGCACTCAGAGAGGCTGCAGCACCTTATGGTATTTACTCTTCTAGATAATCTCAGCAATTAGTTTGGGGCCAGATGCTGCACAGGAGTCCCTCTAGCTGACACAACACAGCACCTCTGCCACTGCCATGGCCAGGCAGAAGGTGTCAGTACCATCAGCACACAGTGGTGTGGCCAGGCTTTGATTTCAAGCAGGTTTTGAACAAGGCACCACTCTGCTGAGCTCTACATGAGCGAGGGCTCAGCTCTCGCCGCCCGCATGGAGCTGCCTGGCAGCGCAGCAGACCTTTGTGCACCATAAAGGGGAGGACTTTGGCAAAGTCCTGCCCTTGGACTTTCACGCACATGGACCTGCTGACCCTGGTGGGAGGTTTTTCAGGGTCACGGTACCTGTGACATGAGTGGGACGTGGGGTGCGGCTGGGGGACAGCGCTGAGCCCCATGAGGACATCTAGACCCAGGCTTGGAAGAGCCTATCTCCTGTCCTGAGCCAAGGGCCATCCCTGGGAAGGAAATCCCAGCTGGCAGCAAAAGGAAGGGAGCAGCCCATGTCCACAGCTCCTTTGTAGCCATCCTTGTGTTCTGCTTATGCAGGTTTGTCCCTCCTGGTTTGTTCTTCATGGGACAGGACCCACACTATGTCATGCACCTAGTCCAAGCCAGGCCTACCTCCCTGCTTGGTCAGGGCTAAGTGTCTCCAAGGGTTGTTAAACCCGGTCTCTGATGAGCTGCCTTCACATGACAGCTGCCTTTCTCCATCACTTGCTCAGAAAGCTCAGCCTAATGCTAAACACCCCTATAAGCCCGAAGCTAGCCATCTACTCAAATGAATCCTATGTAACTGTGGAGAACATTACGTGATAGAAATAAATTACCTGTTTTAGCCCCCTCTGTATGTACCCCTGTTTAAGAATATATCTAAGCCTAGCACACAGCATACGCAAACAAAGCACTATCCGCTTCTTTCCACCACCCCTTTATCCCAGACCACTCCACTTATTGTGCTCTTGCCATAAATTACTCCTGTTGGCAGAGCTTAGGGACCAGCTCCTCGTTGCTTATCTTTCTGGCACAGAAAAGAGATGCTGGATCTGCCCTGGGTCTTTGCAGAGGGGCAACCATGCCCACCGAAAGAGCTGAGGTGAGGGGGAGCTCCCTGTTATCTGCGGTTTGAAAGGAGGAGCGTTTCCTGCATGAACCCCATACTCCGTGTCTGTTTGCACTGCTGAGAAGTCCTTCTTATCTTTTGGACTTTCAGATTGCTGAGTTTAAAGATGTACTGGAGTGAAACTGTAGCTGCTGATGATTGAAGTACTATATTTAGGCTTCACTGGAACTTGAACACTGGATTATGAACTCCAAAATATTTTTTATATAAACTCTTCCCCTTCACAAAAGCAAGCCAAACATCCAATTATCCCATTGACTTCAACCAAGCACAGTACAGTTCTGGCTACGTGTTAGTCCTGCTAGAATTAGAAACTGGAATTAACCAAGGAAATAGAGTAAAACAAAATGGCCAGTGAGGATGTCGAAGCTATAAACCTCTTGGTTTTCCTGCTGATATTTCTTCTTATGAGGAGCCATCTGGCTTCAATCAGTGTTCAGGTTGTTAGTTTTGTTGCTTTTTTTTCTCAGAAAGTCCCCACAAAATTTCAGTCATGTGAGACACATAATCCAAGGTGAAGTGCCTCAATGGAAATCTAGCTTGAAGGGATTTAGCCCTGGGTCTCAGGTAAATATTTTAGGTAAAACAACGTGGATAAAGGCCTGCTGAGCCAGCTGACCTTGGGGGAGGCAGACAGCATGGTTATCTGGACCTCACTTATCTGAAATCCCCTGTTATTTGATGTGGGATTATATTGCCCACCACGAACTGGGAGTTGGGATTCTGTGTTCCTCGATCGACACAAGGTGCATGACCTAGTGTCCACAGTTAAATCCTGGGAAGGCAAGTGACCCTCTTCTGGAGAACAAACTGTTTTAGAAATGTGAAGAAACAAGGTGTTTTAGGAATGTGTGATTCAGGATGCACAGTTCATATGCAGTCACTCAGGGAAGAACAACACAGAGGAGAGAAAACTGGAATAATTTGGGGTAGGGCTGAGCTGAGCTGCAGTCAGTGAGGTGGTCTGATAGCCTCCAGGCACTCACAAAGGCTTTCATGCCTCCAGGGTTTTCCCAAGAGCTCTGTGAGTGCTATGAAACACCAGCTCAAGCATTTTGATCTCCTCTATGATTGCTCTTTATCAGTTACCTTTTAAAATGCTGTGGGTTCTTCACTCCCTCACAGGAACTTGGAGCACCCCATGTCTATCTCCAGCCAGGCTCCTCATGGCCCAGCAGAGAAACTCCCTCCTTGGGGAGTCTGGACCTGGGAGATGTATCAGCTCCACCTCATCTAGCACATAAAATGGGCCACAGTGAGTCCTCAGTCCCTGAGAGCCAGTGCCAAAGCTGGTCAGAGTCTGTGTAGCTAAACCATGTGCCCTTGAGCCATCACTGTCCTATCCCTACAGCCCACTGGGAACTGTCCCAGGGATGTGCTCTCCCATATGCCTTGCCTGGGCATTGTTTGAGAGGTTTTATTTTGGGTTTTATTTTTTTAATGGCATTTTTCAGTCCTTCTGGTTGTAGAGAAAGCCATGAAAATTTGACCCAGCAGGCCCATAAAGAAACCTGAAATCTGTCCGCCCCCCCAGCCAAGGGTGTCTTAAAGTATGAAACCGTACATTTTTTGGAGTCTGATTTTGAGACCCCATGTTTCTGTTGCCTTGCATGACCATTCAGCTGATGTGGTGCAGGAAAGGCACTGTGAAAACCAGAGGTGTCTTAGGTGTACCTCTTGAGCTTGTAGGCCTGATGGTGTCTCCTGTTGTACTGATAACACAAAGGGTTAAATTAAAAAATGAAAAAGAAGCACTGAAGAATTATTTCTAATCTCCTTTTGATTCAACAACAACAACAACAATAATAATAATAAACAATAAAACCTTTTCACAAAAGCAGCAGTAAAAAAACAGTGCAGTGTGTTTACAATTAATTTTCAGCTTCTGAAAGCACCTCCTGAATGAAACATGTGTCTCGGCTGCAGGGGAACCAAGAAGCGAGAAAAGATAATGCTGGTGACAGGAGAGCAGATTTATATAGTGTCTGCTGGTTCCCTTTCATTTTCTGAGCAGCAGGAGGAGATTAATGATATTGTCACAACAACATTAATGATGCTGTAAAATCATAAGGACAAAGAGAGCCAGGATTTGATAAAAGTGAGATTTACAGCTGCATCAGTCAATTTAATTATCTTTTACTAGGCTTAAACTAAGCAGTAAGACTAATCTCCATTTAACATGTTTTACAGGGTCTGCAGACGCTTTACAATCCTCCTCCATTCAGAAGTGTCAAATTATGGCAATATTGATAAAAGAGTGGTGTAAATGGTTGTCTAGTCAATCCCAGAACCAGTTAATATCCTTTTTTACTGCATTGTAAAAGCCTATTACTCTCAAGTTTTGGAGTGAAATTTGTGGACAGTAATCTGAGTTGATAATGTTTAGGAAACAAGTGCAGAGGAGATAAAGATCCGCGTCCACCTGTCTGTGCTTGCTATAAAAGGCTGTGCTCACTTTCCCTGCTAGGGAGCCGCTGCCTGCCCTCCAGCCCTGCAAACCCTTCCCTAACTTGAGCTGCTGCTCCTCGTGCAGCCCCAGCAGCTCCCTGGGGAGCAGCTTTTACACCCCATGCAAGGTGTTGATTGAGAACTGGCACAGGTTGGCCAGAGAGGCTGTGGAAGTCTTCAAAAACATCCTTGGGGATCTCCAAAAGCCGCCTGGACGTGGTCCTGGGCAGCCTGCTCTGGGTGTCCCTGCTTGAGCTGGGGTGGCACCAGGGGTGCCTTCCAGGAAGTGTCTTCCAACTTCAGCCCTTCTGTGATGATGTGAGGAGGGCCAGGACCAAGGATGCCAGGGCATGTTTATCATTGGTAGTGATGGCCAAGACCTGCTGCAGGCAAATGGGAAGAAGCAGCCACGGCACAAATCTCTGTGAAGCCCAGGGTGGTAGGCACGCCCATCACATCATCACATCACACATCATCATCATAATCACCACACAGGGATGAAAACTGCATCACCAACCCCCTCCAGAGTCTTACCTCTATTCCAAATAGCAGCAAACGAGCATGCAGATTAAGTAATTGGATGCCAAATAATTACCTAATGTGTAACAGTGTATTTGTGCTCATTAGCTCATGTAAAACCATGACAGATTATGTGTGTCAGATTTCCATCTGCTGTTTTTTAAAAACAAGTCCCTTGAGGACTTCAGGTCACTTGATTTGATTTTGTACTCTCCATCACTTTGTGGAGTTGTTCACACTTTGACAAGGAGGGTGTAAAACCCAGCCTTCTCCATCCTAAGGACTTTTCTATGGCCACTGAGCCCTCCTTTTCCACTGAAGCATCTTTCTTTGAGCTACAGGGAAGCAAGGTTCTGGCATCGAGGACAGAGGAAAAAATCTGTAAACTTGTATTTCTTTTCATCTTTTATTTTCAGTGAAACTGAAGAAAATGCAACTCACAAAACAGGCAGAAACCCCCAGCAAGGTACTCTTTGACGCTTTGCAGCTCGAGAAAATCTAAGTCTTTCTAACAGGCTCTCTTCCCCTGCTCTCCAAGCAGAGGAACATCGCTCCCTCTATGACCAGGTATCACTGGCAGTCAAGAAATGGATTTTCTGCAATTTGTTACAGGGTCTCGGTCCAAGAACTCAGGGTTGGAAATTTAGACCTCGCTGTACTTTCCTTTATTCCGTGCTGTTGCCTGGCTTTAAGTGCTGTGGGCTAACCTATCACTTTGGGCCATCTTTTCTACAGCTCAAGTGGCTCTGAAGTCTATTTTTGGGATATTATGGTCTTGCTAATCCAGGCAGGCTTCTTGCAAAACCAAGGTCTGGACTCAGGCATGTGTTGTTGAATTACAGTTGTTCTGGTCATGAATTATTTTAAAAAGTCAACAAACACAGAATCACTGACCACAGTGTTTCTACAATACCTTATTTTTAGCTCTCTCAGAATGTCTGTCCACAAATAATGAAAAGAAACTAAAAATAATTTTCTTACCAGGCCAGGAAAAGAAGCAGATTTTTTATTTTATTTTATTTTATTTATTTATTTATTTATTTATTTTTTTAACAGTTCACTCAGTTTACAGCAAAAAATGCTAACAGCAAACAATCATACTTCAGGTTATGTTTGAAACATGTTGCAGCCCTGCCTTACTGCCTTAGATTGCTAATGCATCTAATATCCCAAATTATGGTGTATGTGATGTGCTTTTGACAGCACTGGGTGGCCCCCCTTGTCCTGTAGAACTGGAGGCTCTGGTGGAGATGCCTACAGGAGAAGTTTCCTTCTCCAACCCAAATACCACCTCAAATCCCGGCTGATTCCAACCCCAGGACCTTTTCCATGGGGTGGGCTGTTAGAAAACCAGACCTGTTAAAATCAGGCATGTTGTGTCTTACAGGCTCCGCTGGCCTCCACTGTGCAGCCTCCCGTTGCCAGCCACTGCCCCCATGAGACTCAGGCTGTGGGGCATGACCAGGTGGAGAGCCTGACCCACAGGACCATAGATGGGGACAAGGCAGTGCTCTGCCATGGCTGGAGGGAGGCCTTGTGCACCCAAGCTTTGAAAAGCTGTTAATCTGGCAATGCCACAGCTGTTCTCATTGACCTTATCCCACTGATGTCACCTCAGTGCTTCCCTGTGCTGGGAGACTCTGAAGAAAGAATTTCAGTCAAGATGACAGCTGGCCCTAAATCAACAGGGGTTTCAAACCTCACTGCCTATTCCAAGGATTCTTCACTAAGCCCAAAGGAAGAGGCATTGCCCAGAGAGTCTGCTTCCTTGTGGATCTCCAAAACCTACCCGGACCTGGCCCTGGGCTGTCTGCTCCGAGTGTTCCTGCTTGGGCAGGGATGGCACCAGGGGCCTCCTGAGGTGCTTTCTTAGCCACCCTGTGACTCTGAAATCGGTAGGAGCATTGTCCAAACAAGTTTTCAAGTCTGAGTCCCCAGTGGCAGAACTGCTCTGTCAGTAAGTTCTGCAATGTGCTTGTCAGTGCAGGAAACAGGGAAAAAGTCAGTTCGGGATTCTTATCCATCCAATCTTATCAGGGTGGTAAATCTGGTCTTTGATCTTTTGTCAACAATGCACAAAGTTGGAGGCAGCTGCCAACACCCTGCTCAGCGATGCAGTCATCAGGGAGCCATAAAACATTTATGAAACCTGTAATAAACAAGCCTGATAAGGAGCAGGACACCAGGTTTCAGGAGTCAGCAGCTTCTTGGGGAAGATTTTCCTCTAACTCCAAGGCTCCTTTGTTTGAACAGCAAACACACACCACCAATTGCACCCTGCCATAAAAGTTGGGAGCAGGGAATTTTCACCAGCCCTTGTGCCTGCTGAATTTGTGTGGCATGTTCAGGCCTTCAACATTTGCCTCTCCCTCTCACCAACTCTCAAATAGGATGGAGAAAAGGGAGAAAGGAGAGAAAAGGGATGGAGTGGGACTGGTTTGAGAATGAAGAAGAAATGGAAGTTTGAGCTGAAATATTTTTGCTGCTTTTATTTCTGGTCTTGATGAACTGTGTGAGATTCTCTGGATTCAGTACTGTGGCTGAGCAGGGGATGGCAAATAACGAAACTTCCCTCCTGCTCCCACCTTCCCTGTTACTGTTGCTATGACTCTCACAGTCCCTCTCTCCCCCTTATTTTCTTTATAATGAAACCAGGTTGGGCTGCCTTGTATGTCCTCTGTGCATATGTTTTCTTCCACATTTTTTTTTCCAATAAAGATATATAGCTTTAGCACTCTGGCGACCACTCACTGGGCTACTTCTTGTTCTTTGGAAAATTTAGCCTGGAAAATTTTGGCCCAGGTTCACAACTCGAATCCCTACTTCTGGTTAGCACCAAAATCAAACTGTTCTCCCTTTGGTGTCATGAGCCCACATCTTTGACATTAATTCCAGATTGTATTTTATTTTTTCTTCTGCAAAGACACAAGATAACATATTGATTGCCTATAACTCAGAAAGAAGAGGTTTTATCTGGTGTATCACCTGATCCACCTGTATTTTTTAGTTTGCTTGTGTTTTGTGTGATGATGTACTCCTGAAGCTGGGGGACAGACTTTTTAATTTTTATTTTATTTTATTTTATTTTCTGATATCTGACTTCATAAAGAAGTGTAATCATTTCTTATGAGTAATTTAAAGTGTGCAGACTATTCCGTGCTATAACAAGATGTATTTACAGCTACATATTTATTTTATTGTGTAATCTCCGTGAGATAAGCAACTGTGATGTTCTGATTGGTATTATTTTATTATTTACCAATTAAAATACTTAGGAGTTTGGTGGTATGATCATTTTTTCTACCTGTTAATTCAGCTGTGTTTCAGGACATTGAAGTAACTAATAAGACCAATTATTCAGTGCTAGCAAAAAATTTGTCAGAACAATTCTGAACAACAGAGATAGATACAAAGATACCTTAATTAGATGTGTTATCAGTTGCCTATAGTAATAAAGTACTAATTTAGCCCTTGTGTATAACCACAAAGTAACTGTAATAAATTTCATATTTGGTAATAACCCACTACAATATACCTTAATTAGGTGATAAACTAACAGTGCCTGTTTGGAAATATCTCAAAAATACAACAGGCTTCTAATCCAAAATAATTATTTGCCTGTGAGATTTTGAAAATTGCAGAAGTGCCTGTGTATTGCCATCAGCAGAGGTGATTGATTGCAGTGGCGAACCTGTGTTGTGCACCATTTAGGTGACCTCTTTCTCCTTGCTTCATTGCAAGCAGCCTTGGGATGGAAGACTCTCTACTTGCTGCAGTCCTACGCAATTAGTCGATTGATCAAACGCTGCCACTTAGTAGCACATCTTAATTGCGTGAACGTGCTTTGCCTCTGCATCAGGCTATGTTGTTCTACCAAATAATAATAATAAAAAAAAAAATTCAGTGTTCGCAGTTTATTTAACAACACTCAGAGGGATACAGGCAATGCACTTACTCTGTCCTATCATAGTTTACAGAAAATGGCTCAAATATGGCCTTTTGTGCACAGTGGTGCAAACTCATCATCCTGCTTGGGTAGCCTCCTAGGTGACCCTCAGTGGTCCCAAGGTGACTGTAGATGATGAGTCTGCAGTTCTAGGGCTTGCTCTCAGATTTGAAAGAAGGGTTTGAGTTTAGTATTTGTTTTATTTTTAAAATAGGTATGGATTCTAGATAATATACACCTACAGCATGTCTCCTGAGCACGGCCAAGATGGATGGTGCTGTGGTGGAGGTGTGGGGATGGCTGGCGTGTCCGATGGGGCTCTGTGTGCTGCAAAGGGAACATGAGGGATCCTGCCAACCATGGCATGAGCACCTCCTGCACCGTGACCAGGCAGTTCTGGAAAATGAAAGCACTCTGTGACTAAGCAGTTATATCAGTCCCATAAATCAGAGGATGGGCAACTCTGCTATCTATTCCTCATTTCCCTTCTCTATTCAGCTCTTGTCTCCAATCCCTGTTTAAAGAAAACTGCTACCAACTTCTGCCTTTGCTTTCCTCAATCTCTCACGCACTTCTAGACTTCCACATCTCAACATCTAATTCTTGCTCATCTGTTCCTCTTCACAGCCCTGCATTACCTTGGCATTGTTATGTCTCTGGCACCATTTCTCCCACTTTCTCCCCTTATACCTTCCATACTCTTACTTACCTCTATCTTTCTACACTCAATGGGCTCCATTTAGGATGCTTATTCAAAATGCCTTTTTTAAGTGTTGCCATTGCCCCAGGAGGAAGGTAATGTCTGGCAGACCCAGAGATCAGTCTGGGCTCCTCATTAATCTTGGCCTCAGACACCACGGTGGTCACAATAACGGAGCTGGGCACGTATTGCAGAAACAAGAGAGCATCGTTGCATATTGTGCTCTGGTGGATACACCTACAGTACTCCCTCCTTGCAGGCAGAGTCAAGCAATACACAGCACCCTGGGCTATCCCCTCCTCTAATACAATTTTCCAGTGGCATCATTGTGTCCATACTGATCTATAACAAAAGGAGATAAAATCGTGTTTCCCCATGCCCTCAGGAGTTTAGTGCAGTGTGGATCATTTTCTGCTTTGCTATATGCCAAGAGGGTCTCTGTGCCAAATCCTAGTGAAAGCTAAAGGCAGATGGTTGAAGTATCTGGAACCAGCATAGTGTGTTGTCCCACCAAGCATCATTCCAGGTGATGGGTTCACAGAACTGCCAGGGCTAGTTCATTAAAGAGCAGAATTTGAAAACATTTGCAAAGGGCCCACAGCTATCTGTTTAGACCTGTTCGATGAGTTTGGCCATTTTGTTCTGCTGTTGTTCAGAACAGCCCTCCTGTCAAAACAAGAGAACAGTCCTCACAGAAGTATTTTTCATATTTTTCATTTTCAACTCTATCCCATGGGGGTGAATTGGATGTTTTCCCTCTAGAAGGAAGGTAGCCTTTGGGAAGACCCCAAGTCACAACAACCCCCAGAAATGCATGGCTTTGGGTGCTCGTTAATACCCTCTCTCCACCCATGAAACAGCCCCATCCTCAAGATATGGCTACAGCAAAGGCTTTGTACCCCGTGTATCTCCACTGGACACTTGCTGCCTTTTGTTAGGCACCACAGAACCCCCAGAGCAGAGATGCTAGCAGTGAGCTTTGTTCTTGCATTCATGACACAGCTCTTGATTTGCCTAAATTGCTCTTTCCTGAGCACACAGTGCATTCATATGTTACTGACTGCAGTAAAATAAGCCCTCGCTGAACATGTATATTTTATACCTTAAAGATGACTGCCTATGATGTCGTTTGGTAAAAATGAAGCGGAAGCACAAATGAATTACGTTAATTATCCCAAATTAGTAAAATTTGCTTACTGCAAACTCCTGAGTAACACCAAAGAAAATTATGGGTAAATGTAACCCAAGTGATTCAGCCCCCAAGATTTCAAAGGTTTTCAGAGCATGTACCCAGACAGCTGGCTGTAAGCAATGAAAAGGCTTTTGTCAAGGGTGCACAGCATTCCTTGTACCGGTTAGTTCCTAGTGATTTCATACAGCACAGAATTGTCATTTTGTTAAAACGCTGGGATTCAGACCAGTGAGACAGCAGGGAAGGAGCAAAATTTTACTGCTGTTTCAGGCATGGAGAAATTCAATAGAGCCCTTTCCTGGTCTCATGAAAAAGTGACACCTTTCCAAGTTTTGAAGAGAGCAGGATTACACCAGATAGCATCCTGACTGCAGCACACTTTCCTGCAATGGCTCAGCCTGCTGGAAACCAGCCCCTTTAGTGGGCTCTGGTCCACCAGGACCACATGCTGAGCAACACCTGGTGCTCTCTGGAAGCTCCTCCAGGGCTTTGATTGATTCAAGCAGAAGCCAATCCGCCTGCTCTAGCTAACAGGTCTGGCTGGTGTTGATACTAGGTTTGCTGTCTGCAACTACATGCTTGTGCCTGCCAGAGCTCAGTGTCTTATGCAGGCAACATAAGTTGGTGGACCATAAGATCTGCAACGATGGAAATAAAACAAACCCACTGAAACAGGGTGATCGTAGGAAATAAACATCCTTCCATTTTGTAAAACCTTGTAAATGTAAAAGAATAAATGTCTTGGCTTGAGCAGCCTGTCACTAGTCAGAGCAGAGAGAACAGGCTCTTCAGGAGGGCAGCCAGGGTCTGTAGGCTCTCTTCTGTTAGGAATAGATAACTCTGCTTGCTCCTTTAGACACCATGGAGATGTCTTCTGGGCAGCACGGGTGATGCTCTTTTTTAGACTTGATGCAGAAGATGATTTTCATGAGTTTTTCAGTAATGAGAAGAAGGAACCATTTTCTTCATTTACGTCCTCTTGGGAATGTGTTCCAAAGAGGAGTTTGTCTGAGGGACTGCATGGTCATGAAGCAGGTGTCCATGCTGAGTGTCACCAGCTAGAAAGGATATGCAGGAGCCAGTGTCTTGTCAAACAACTGACAAAAGAGTTCTCAGTTTGAAATTACTTACAGTTCAGAAGAGTGGAAATAGGACAGTACTATTCAGTGTTGAAGACTTCATCAAATCAGTAATGATTTCAAGTAAAGAATCCAGAGTTCTGAGCAAAGAAGGAAGGTAAATGAACATAAACAAGACCTTCAGGAGAAATCTTTCCTATATGCATGAATCTTGTAGGACTTTAGCCCAAGATGCCATGTGCTCAGAACGGACAGAATCGTATTTTTATTTGAAATCAGCTATAAAGCTCCTGTCAATTTCTGTGATGGGGCAAAAGGACTGACTGTGGATGTGAGCTACAGCCAGTGTGTATGCAGGGCATGCTATCGGGTGCCACATTAAACTCATCTCCACACTTTTACACCAGCCCACTGACAAGAGCACCAGAGGCTCTCTTTGCAGCATCCATTGCTTGCCTGCGGGCCACTCCTCAGGTTCCTGCACCCGTAACTTCCATCTGACCTCACGATCACCCAGGCCAGCTCCTTCCTCCTCACCCCATGTCCTCTGGGCCCCCTCCCACCCGGCTGATAGAGCAGGCGTTGCTCCACGTCCCTGTGAGGCCAAGCAGTACAAGCGGGAGGCACAGTCCCACCGTGCGCCATATCACCGAGCTCTGAACTGTGGCCAGCTGGCCGGCTGTCAGCACGCAATCCAAACACCGGCCAAGGCTGCGCTGGCTGCCATAAACCCTTCAGGGCTGCAAAACAGGTCAGAGATCTCAGAGAATACAGCTCTGCTTCATTAATGATTAACTGGGTGGTGGCAAAAGTCCCCGAGGCTTTGGCTGGCTCTGTATGCACACGTGTGCATACACCAATGGGAAAATGTATCTGCCCCAAGCCCAGAAGAGCCCTTGGCAGGGGCAAAGCCTCCCTCATGGTGGGCTATTCAACAGATACTATGGATGAATGCCCCTGGTTTTCCCTGGGTTAGCAGAGGACTCCCTGCTGTTACATTCAAGCCAAAGAATAGAAACAAGGATGAGGGTCAGGCAGGGTTGCCATTTCTCCTCCTTCTGCAGTGGACCAATATGCCAGACCAGATTCCTGTCCCCAGTTCATACACACAAGTCTAGAGATTTCCTAAATTTATAACCCTTGATTGAAAGTAGAATCTGCAAATCTGACCTGAACTGCCACAACATGAACTTCTGTGTTCTGTTACACATCAGTGCACATCCTAAAAGCAAGTGGTTGTACCTGTGAAATTGTTTATTTCCAAAGGGAAATAAATTACCAGTTGCTTGTGGATCCCACATACATTTTTGCCTTGTTCTTAATTTCTATTTGTTATGTTTTAAAAATCATAAATTAAGTCTAGGAATTTTCCACATGTTTTACAAAGCTTACCATTCTAACTTTTTGGGAAATAGGTGTTAAAAAGAATCCAGCTGTTCTGCATAGACTGGTTATTCTTTATATATAACTGTGCATGTGTCTGTGTATACGCACACTCATATAATGGATTTATACTGCTATGTAAATGCATTATGTTGTTAGATGGACTGTTGGAAAGTATAACATTAACAATGAGATCTGAATCATTAGAAGTACCTGTTGTCACTCTCCCACTATATTAAAATATCTCCCCAAAGTTGGAACACTGGTGCAGATAAAGGGAGTGTGATGGGGACAGAATTCCCTCCTGTCCCCTCTCAGCTTCCCTTTGGTGTAGGGAACACAAAAGAGATGCACAGAGACACTCCTGGAGTTCAAGCCCCGTTCTCTTCTGAGTGGTCTGAAACATTTGTGCTAGCTCTTGCAGCTGAAGTTGCCCAAGTATGCTCCCAGCAGATGATCTGCAAGTTAGGGCAGATGCCCACTGGCCAAGCACTGGCTCGGCTCTGCTCTCCAGAAGCACCTGGAGCAGGCAGCGGGGCAGTGAGAAGGGTGAGGAATGTCAAGTTGGGTCCAAGGCAATCAATGGCCATTTCCTTCCTTTATCAGGATCTGACTGGCAATCTGATCTTTGCATGAGTTTCCTCTACCCCAAGCCAGTGTCAATAGAAAAGCAAATGGATAAAACGTAAATGCAGACCACAAAACTCCCGAGTAGAAGCGGATAACATTCCTTGACCTTCCCACTCATAAAGCTCCTCTACTTCCTCCTCTGCAATGAAGATTAGCTGTTATATAGTGTTTACACTAGTTTATATGGCTACATCCTCCGAGCCTTTACGCAGCTAGGGGAGCCTCTGCCAAAGGCCAGGTGCAGGTCTGAAAGGCGGTGGGAGCTGTGGCCTCCCGCTAACACCTCCTGCCCTGGCATCCAGCCTGGCCCACGTGCTGGAAGGGGCTGGAAGGCTGCAACGGCAGAAATGCACAGCTCCTGCAGACAGCCACTGCTGAGGGAAGGCAGCCCCGTGAAGTCTTCTTTTAGGAACAGAGGACAACAATATCTGAAGAAGCATTCACTGGAGTTGTGACTCCCTCTCTCTACGTGCTTAGACCAGTTTGAAAATGCAGATCCTCTAAAAACAGTGGGCTGAGGGTGGTGAAACACTGGAGGGAAAAAAACAAACAAGCCTTCCAAATTCATGCAGTGTAGCCATTCCACTCGTTCTGCATGTGTCCTTAGCAGAAATACCAGGAAGTTTCTTTATTCTGGCGAAATAAGTTTCCCCTTTTAAATTAACAGCCCAAGAGAGAACTGATTATTATTATTTTAACTCTGCTTGCTAGTTTATCTCTGAGTAGATAAATAATTTAATTTGCTTTATGGTATTATTTAGATTAACTGGCTGGTGTTTGCAGGGCACACTAAATATGAAGAGCACTATAAAAGCTCATACCTTATGCAGAAGTCATTGCACGCAGCTTGGAGCACTTGTAGGGTATTCGACATGAAAGGTTAAAATGTTCTGGACTCCATCCTTTTCTTTGCTGAGGATCAAATGGATGTTTCAAATCCTGCTCTCTGACCACTTAAGTTTTGTCCAATAATAAAAAATACAGGGGAAAAAATGTAATGCTGCTTCAGACAAACTCAGTGCCTTGCTCACACCTCCCACATCCCTCCCTAGCCTTCCAGGAAGGTCTCTGAAAAGTAGCTGAAGTCACTATTGAATTGTTCTTCAGTTACTTGCTGATTTCTGCTTAGCAAATAAAATATTTACTGATGACAGCACCTGTGTGTTAGGCCCTTAAAGAAAAATGGCTTTGGGATCTTCCTGAAAGCCAAGTTTTAAACCTTACAGTATGTGATTTTAGGAAACTATAAGCACAGCTTCTTCCTTCCTTCCATTGCTGTGCCTGTGTTTTCCCTTGCTGCCCGTATTTTGCAGCTTTCAGCCTCTTCATTTGCTTCTTAGCAACACATCTTCAAGGCAACAGTGCCCACACTTTTGTCATTACGCCTCAATATTCAGGGTGTAGAGGCACAAGTGTGTGGTTTTCAGTTTAGCTGATCTTTATGCCATGTTAAGAGAAGCAACCAGAGAGGAAATAACAGCACATCCAGGTGCCAGAAAGGAGCCAGGCTGGTCACCTATGACCAGAAACACTGCTCTGGCCTAATTCCTACCATGCCTCTAAGATGGTGACTGTTTCCTCTACAAATGCTCAAGCACCATTTTTTTTTAAAGTCCTAAAGTCTCTTTCCCAATAACCCTTTCCTAAAACCCTGCTCACTGAAGCCCTTCAAGATATGCCCAGGTCACTGCCAGCTACAGGGGAATTCCTGGTGAGTTCCCATTTCCCATTTCATTCCCATTTCCCTAGAATTTAAACCTTTCTGTCACACCTTCTCCCCTTTGGCCTGACTCTGCTCCTCTGTCAGAGGTTTGAAGCAAAGACCTTGGGCCAGGGCAGAGTGAAAAAAGGAGGAAATGGGCTGTTTGCTGGTTAGTGCACTAAACAGAAAGAAGGAGTCCGATGGTCCAGTTCACTCTGGTATTTTATCCAGAAGCTGTTCAGTAAGAAATACAGAAGGAGTTATTATTGCTGGACCTAGAAGTGCTCTGTTGCACTCTTCTTTCCAATTCAGAGGCATGAACCCTTCTGGCAAGATAGAGAAGTGGGCTGACCTGCATTCAGGCAGGGACTGGGCTTGCATCTCCTTCACCCTCAAGGTGTGCAGTAACCACCAAGCTGGGCAGGTAACACTGGGGAAAGCATTATAGGAAGGTGTCGTTATGTCTTGGTTTCTGATATTACAAGTGTATGGTGCCCTGAACAGCAGATGTCTTTTCTAGCTCTAGAAGGTAAACACACAAACAAACAAACAAACAAAAAACCCTACAATTTGGGTGTAAAAGTGTCAGTTTTCTATAGTTACCTACATCTAATGACATACATCCAATCTACTGCATATCAGCAGGTGGTATCAGGGCTGCTTTGCTGTGCAAAGGGCTCTTGTTCCTTTCCTGCAGCCCAAGAGATGGAGATGGTAGGGAACAGAAGCAGCAGTGCTGAACAGGGGATGTGGGTGCTGCTTCTCCCACCTGCTTCACAGGCCCCGCAGCCTGGCTTTTAAGCTGGGAATCATTTTTCTACCCACAGCCATGGGCTGGGAATTTAAGGCAGGTGCTTAATGTTGCATGTAACCGTAAATGCCAGCACAGGCTCTTTGCATTTCATTGCACACGTCTGGAGTTTGCAGAGTGGTTCAGCCCCCTGACACAGCTCATCTCCAGGGTCTGGTTCATGGGAGCCCCAGAAACATGGTTTGTCACTACAGGGATGTGTCCAACCCTCTCCCACATTTAACGTGTCTCTCTCCAGGGGTTCAACAGATGTTCTCCAGTGTTCAGGGCCAACAGTTATTTGAGACTTCATTTTCCTTAGTCTGCCTTGGTCAGAGAAATGTGTGACTTGCAGTCAAACTTGTCACTCGCTCCTAATGAGCATTTCATGTTTCTTATGTTATTCCAGGCTGTGGCAGGATGGTGTGTCCCTGCAAGGATGAGGATTTGCTCACTTTCCAGTCCTATAGATATTTTCTTCCACCCTGGTCTCCACTGTCTGCTCTGAATCTACAGTCCCATGCACAGGGACACACTCTGTGTGCGCCTTTGTGTTGTGGGGTTTATACACCTCCGAAGATTTCCTTTGGGCTTAATGAATGGTACACATTGGCCTCGCTTAGCATTTACACAGCATTAACAGGCAGAAGACAGAGGATATTGCTTTATGGCTAGAAAGATATGGAGAAGGCTGACAAAGGTGATCAAAGGTACAGAAAGGCTTCTGTGCACAAAAAAAAAAAAAAAAAAAAAAAAAAAAAAAAAAAAAAGGTAGAGAGGACACCTCAGCCTAAAAAACACAGGCAGGAGGATACATTAGAAGGTTATAAATTATAATAAGAACAGAGAAGATGAAGAAACCACTCATCGCTTTTTTAATACAAGAACTAAAGTGACTCAAGGAACACTAGCAGGCTGCAATTTCAAGAAAAAATAAAAATAGAATTATTTTTACAGAGTGTGGAATTTATACAGCTGCACAGTGTTTAAATCTGTGGAGCTCCCTGTGACAGGGTGTAAGGTAAATGTACACTGGTTCCAGTCTCTTTTGGACATCCTCATGGAGGTGAAATCCATCCCAGGTACTAATGAAAGTCACAAGCAGGGCTCTTCTGAGTATTTAGAGAGCAGCTCAGTACCTTTAGGAACTGGGTCACGTAACTCCCATGATACTTCAGCGCCTGGATTGGCAGACTGCTAATTGCAAGTAATCACACAGTTGAACACAGGATTGGAGTGAGCTACACTCTTATCCTGTCAAGTGACTGGCAATGCTCCCTGTAGCTGGTGATGCAGGAGGGGAACACAACTCCCTCAGCCTCTCCTCCTGCCTCCAACCTGAGGAAAAATAAGTTTCTTACTGAGATTTCCCCTTTGCATCTCCATCATCTGTTTTTCTCATCCCCATTGTGCTTTGCAGTGCCTATGCACAATGACCAGCCTGACAAAGGTAGTGCCTGCTAGGCAGGCAGATTTTTAGGAACAGATGATCCATGACTGGCATTGGACAAAATAAAACTGTTCTTGTTCTTCCTCAAAAACTCTGCCACTCAGAGCAGAGTGCTGTTTTCTTTCCCATTTCTCATGAAAGCGAACACTCTTTGCAATACCAGCACAATGTCAGCAACCCCATTATATTTTGCCCTTGCAGCAATGTATGATCACAAAACTCACAATCATTAAAACCGCTTGAGTTTGGCCGCTGGTGCTGGCTTCGCAGTCCCACTACTTGTTACGAACTATAAGATGCAATCACCGTGTTGCCTGAGCTGCCCCTGTGGCTGCTCTGAGTGCAGCTGCCAAGCAAACCACATCAAAGCAGCTCAGTAAAAGCAAGAGTAGTTGCTCCCCATTAAAATGAGACTTGGGTGAGGGCAGCGGGTGTGGAGAGCCCGGCTGGGGACCACAAAGGCTTGTCTTATAAAACATCATGGAGAGAAAAATTATTACGTAATGAGGGCCAGCGCAGGCAGGGTGAGAGACATGAGGGGGGAGTGAGACTTGCTGGTTGTCAGCTGAGCAAGAGCGATGAGGTAGGAGCACAAATTGCCCTGGCGATAAGGTCTGGGCAGTGAGGCTGCAGCCAGTGCTGGCAGTGTGACACTTAGCTTCAGCACAAGTGTTGAACACATTTGTTGAACTGCCGCAGGCAAGGACATGCTGAGCTGAACAGAACCCAGAAATTTCCTTTGAAAGGATCAAAAACCCCTGGCAGCTTTTCACAGCCACATGTGCTGGTCCACCAGCAGCCCCTCGCACCATCACTGCCTCACTGTGGGGCGAGGCTCACCACTTTCAGTCCCTTTTGACCAAAATGCTGCTTTTGACCCTGTCCAAGCTGGGGCTTTTCCAAGAAAAAGAGACGCACAGTGGCAAGGCTGATGTGGAGCTGTTTCAGGAACTGTGCTCAGCCTTGTGAGCCTGGGACCTCACAAAGCCTGCCTGCCTACAGACCTGCATTGCGACTGATTTCAGTGTTGGAGAAGGTAATGCCTGACTGAAGCTCTTCTTCCAGCTATAAGGTCCATAAGAGCTCTCCCTTCTGCAGTTGCTTTGGTGTCCAACAGGCTGGGAGCTCAGCCTGGGCTGACTGTAGAAAGGGTCTGAAATCAGAAAGATGAAATTCTTGCAAAGTAATGTGCAGTTTGACACTCTTGAGAAAGACAATTGAGGACGATATGGCAAGAGACTCCAGGCAAGCAGCAGGTCTTTATAGCATAGTGACCATACTCTCTCTCTACCAGTAACAGGACACAAGTAACCTGGCTCCTGTGAAAACTGTGGAACACAGGAACACTTCCCAGGCTCATGAGTCAACTACAGGTTGTGATGGGATCTTGGTGCACATTTCCTTCATTCCCTGATGTCCTGGTTTTAGAAGAATGGCGAGGCACCAGGGACAGGGACAGAGACATCACTTATTCGAGCAGCTCCTGTAGCAAATGCACTGGCTTCACTGCTAACACCCTACCTGGTATAAAAAGCCATTTGCTTTTGAAATCAAGACTTTTTTCCCTGGGCAATGATGACTCAAGGGAAATCATAGACTCCATATCTAGATCATAGTAGGCCAACTGGAGGCCTTTGAAAAACAGGCTAGACAAAATTCTGTCAGAAGGCATTCAAGTGGCTGAGTTATACTGTTATCTCCTGCAGTCTATTATATTTCATCTCCATTTGGTAAAAAGCCAGAAACAGAGCTTTGCCGTGGCCTGAAAAAGGACTTTGGGGAGAAAGGATCCTTGTGAGGCATTTTAAAAGCAACCTGTAGGCTGGTGTGTGTTTCTGTGCAGTTTTTGTTCTCATTAGATCCACATATTTTGTTTGAGGGGGTTCTACATGCCTGCATGTAGAAAAGTTTTATTCAGCTGTGCAGAATCTTCACACATTTTCTTTTCTAGAAAGGGGCATTTTATTTATTAAAAATAAATAAATAATATCCCACTACTTTCAACTTGCCTTTGACTTCAGGAAATCATGATAATGCTGGGAACCTCTCTGTTAATTCTCTCACTGCTTGGAAACCAAATACCTTGGGGCCTTAAAAATGCCATCATCAGACAAACTAAATAGGTAAACAGACATCATGAACCAGAAAGTTGGCAAGATGCATTTAGTACAGAAGACTTTAAAAAGGAGATTGCCTTTAATAAAAGACAATTATAACAACACGCGACCATAGCAACAGTGAACAGAGCTGCAGAATGGAAGAGGTAAATATTCCCTTTAGCAGATGGATGGCTCTCCCATCTTCCATGGAAATTGTACGCTGAAAGGCTAACATCAAAGATTTGTTCAGAAAATTGTTCTCTCTGAACCCCCTGCACACACACAATTCCCCTGAGCCTCATAAAAGCTTTTTCATTTTGCAATGTGAATGCTATTACACAGAGATGCGTCTGTATTTGTTTTTTTATAGCAACCCTGGGAAATCTACAGGACAGCAAGTCTCCCTCTTGTTTCATCTCCTTCAGCAGTGATGCCTGGTCTTCCTTCCCTCCCCAGGGAGATCCCTGCAGTTCCCTCCTTCCAGTAGCTGTGAACAGTGGTTTGGTCCCTTCATCTCTGCTTATGACTTTATGAATGGAAGAGGGCACAGGAGTTTCTTTTCCTGTGAGAACAGAGCCATCAGCCAAGGGGCTGGGTCAACCATTCCCACACAAGCAGAGAAAAACTATCCCACCAGCAAAACGAGGTCCTGCAGGCCTTTGATTTCAGTATTTACTCTTCCCTTTTGATTCCCTGCATGAAGTATTTCCAGGTGACCCTGTGTGGGTCAATAAATAATATATCATCCTCTACTGAAAAAACCTGGCTACGTCAAAGGCGCCTTTCAGTCTGAGGCTGGCTGGAGTTTATCTCTTACCTTCAACTGGCAGTTTAGAAACATTACGACAATCAGATAAACAGAAATGAATAAGCACTTCGATGGTTCAATATCTCACTCCACAAGTGACAATAAAAAGCTCATAACTTTTCAAATGGCACATTTATACATGCTGCAAGAAGAGGAAGAGGGACTTGCCGCTAGGAAGCAGAGTAGCAGTGTGCTGTGCTGATCCCAAGGAAGTGGCACACACTACCTGCATGCAGGTTACACGCCTAAAGCTTAAAGGGAGAGCCCACAAATACAGTTCTATACAAAATGGTTTTCAGTGGCAGAACTTTAGATTGAGCCTCGACAGTGGCCAACGATTTTTTCTGCAGACCTCACTAGGCTGCAGAAAAAAAGGGCTCCCTTGTTCTTACCATTTTGCTGGTGGAAATAACAAGGGTGACTCATACGTGTGGCAGGACAAGATTAGAATCCAGAACCTGTGAACCCTGGTGCAGTCCCTCCCTGTGTCCTGAGTTTGTCCCTCCTTCTGACTGACCTGACTTACCACGAGACCTACAATGGAAGTTTTATAAAATCTCAAGGAAAATGCATGCATGTTTCTAATTGAAATGAGAGAAAGATGCAACAGGCATCCCTGATGTAAGCAAGAGAGCAGGAGATCTGAAACAGCTTTGACAGCTGTGTGTTTAATTTCCCTGTGCACAGACGTGCTGCATATAGACAATAAGACTTGAAAGAGAGGAGATGAGAATCTCACCAAGTTCCAAAAGTGCTACCCAGGATTGTACAGGAAGTGTCCTGGGTTAAATTTTATTTTGGGGTAACAACATTGGCTTCAAGGGATCTACAATGGAAGAGTTATTTGGCTGCATTATTGCTGGTCATCCTCAGAGTCACCTGTATGGTTTGAAGTATGAGACAGGTTTGAAGTATGAGACAAAGTGGTATCTGCTTGAATGGCAAATGGGAACTAGGTTTTTCACATCCAGATCTTCTATTGCAAAGCAGTGGCATTACTATGGCCCGAACACCACATCGAGTTTCTCTACGTACTGAGCAGAGCTGGTGAATAGTGCTGGTTTGAGTACATTTTATACAATGCGACAACACAGGATGTGGGGATTAATGATGAAATTTAACAGGACTGTTCTCAGCACTGTATGTAACTGGGGGTCTCAAGACCCGTATGGACCTGCAGCACATAGTGAGGCGGCACAAGACACAGCTGCCTCACCGCCATCCTGATGTGCCAGAGCTCACCTATGGCATGGAAGGCGCAGGCCAGCACAGCAGCGCCTGGCTGTCTGCCCCACGCTCGGATTTGTCACCCAGCCGTGGTGGCGGGCACCGGCGAGCACACACAGGGTTGGAAGACACCTGGCAGCCACGTGTGCCCGGGGAGCAACGGCGCCCTTTGCACCGAGGCACGACCGCTGCCAAGGGGCATCAAGCGCCAGCAAGGCGGGGTACGGGGTGCACGGAGGACCTCGGGGTGAACCAGCCCGTGAGGCTGGCACCAGTCTGTGACGCTGGCACCATCCTGGAGGGTGGCATCGATTTTATGCATGCCTCACCCATGCCATGGGCCAAGGCCTGAGCCCTCAAGGCCTCCTGGGGGCGAGGCAGCAGCGCCACGGAGGCGCCGCGGCCGCCCAGCAGATGGAGCCGTCGGGCCATGCCTTGTGTCATCATGGAGGGTGAGGTCCTCGTGCCTCTGCTCGTCGTGTCCCCAGCTCCCCTGCCAGGCATTGCTTTCTCTCGTGGAGCTCCTCGGTTGCGCTGGTCTTCCTTGGCAAAGGCACAGGGATTGCTCGCGGAGTGAGGTCAACGAGCATGCAAGCAGCAGCTTTAATTAAATCTCCTTCATAAGCTTTATCCCTGCTCTGTAGTTAAAGCAGGGCCTCGGCTGTCCTTACGATCCTTTGCTGAGGTGTGCCCTGTGCAGGACACTTGAGCTCAGGCATTCCCACTGTCACTGTTCAGGAGGAGCCTGAAGAAATGTTACCCCACCTGCCTCTCAGAGACACGGTCACCTATCCCTTCTCTTCCCTCCCCATCAGAAAAGGCAAGAATTTCACCTGTGACTTCAAGCTGCTTCCAAGACACTGCTTGTCTCTGACACCTCCATGTCGTCCTCCCCACAGCAGCAGAGCCCTGGTTTCTGGATGCTGAAACAGGTGGCATGAGTGGCTGTGGACTTCCCCCACCAAGGATGCTGAAATCAGCAGAGCTGCTGTTAAAAGAAAGAAATTTGAGGGTGGTGAGGCCCTGGAACAAGTTACCCAGAGAAGCTGTGGATGCCCCATCCCTGGAGATGTTCAAGACCAGGCTGGATGGGGCTTTGGGCAACCTGGTCTGGTGGGAGGTGTCCCTGCCCATGGCAGGGGGCTGAAACTGGGTGGGCTTTAAGGTCTCTTCCAACCCAAACCATTCTGTGATTCTATGAGGCTATGAAATGTCATGGACACAACTGCACAATGTCACCTCTGTGGACAGGCATGGGAACATGGACACATACACAAGTGCACACGCATGCTCACTGACTGATTTGAATAAGGTGAAAGATGAGAGAGGAAGAGGATGCCAGCTTCTTCAGATGGAAGAGGAAAGAGAAGCGGAAGAAGAAAAATGTCACCACACAGGGAAGGCAGAAAATGTTTCCCAAAAGCAAGGGTGGGTGGCTAAGACTAGGTAGGCACAAGAAAGCTGTAGAGAGGGCAAGAGATGGCATTTGTGAGATTGGGCTTTCTATGGCTTGAAGGGGAGACAAATGGCTGTGGCTAGTAGATCTGCCTCCCCAGAGTTACGTTGTGCCCTGCAATGTTTCTTTGGTAAAACCAAGTGTACTTTTGTCTTTAATTGCCAGGAGGCTAGTACATGATGCCAGAAATATTGTTCTGTTACCCTTAGCACAGGTCCCCACACTCCTTTCTAGACCACATGAGCACAAAATGAGACCAGCACAAGACATGCATCTGAAAGCATGTGAGATACCCGTTTTTATTCTAAGGAACTGAGATCCTTTTCTTGAGAATTATAAAAACTTACTGAAAAGAAGGCCTGTAGATGTTCTAATCTGTCTTTCTGACAGGTCTAGATTATTCTTAGAGCACATTCTTATAGCTTTATTTAGTTACATTTTAAATGGTCAATAAAACAAATTTACTCTCTAATCTGTCTTCCAGAAAGCTCTGCTGATATGCAGCTTAAGTTTGAAATTTTTCAGCTCTCACAAATATTTCTTGTTCTCTTTGAGGTAATTTGGTTTTAAGGTTAAACAAAACAAGAACAAAATTAGTAGACTCATAACTGGGCTCTCAGTCAGTCTGGACTTTAAATATTGGCAATGCAATGCTGATTTTTTAGTGCAATCTGCTGCAATAACTAACTAACGTACAGTAATAGCTCTAAAAATATTCAGTGTTGCAAGTAGGAGAAGTAGGAAAACAAAGACAAAATCAATCATACTCTGACTGTCAAGCTGTTGCTTCTTCGGGGAATCACCTATTAGTATAGAGGTTGCCTTCTGTTTAGTACTTGAAGTATCCTTGCCGTTGGAAACCTCTAGAGTAAATGGGCTTATACTTGAATAATTTGAGGCTAGCGATCAGAATTTGAAGAGTGCTCTGAAAAGTAGGAGTGCAGGACAGAGTCTGCTTGTACGAGTAGGAAGAACAAAACTCAAGTTGTTTTATGATGCAGCAAGAATGATTTACAGAAAGGATTAAGAGATGGTCAGCCGTGACAGCAGGGGACTTGTTACAGGCCATCCTCTTCTGGAGTCTTACAGATTTACTGATTAAAGAATTGGTTTACTCAAATAAGGAATAAAATGAAAAAGGATTGTTCCTACTCTCTTAGGAATGGAATGGAGATTGTGTGGGTGCTGGTATTTCCCAGATGCTATTAGTGTTCTCAGCAGTGTCTTCACCGTCATTTCACAGGATTTTTATGAACCCTCCTCCCTTTCCCCCTCCTCTCTTCCCCTTCTGTCTCCAGAGCACGTGCCAGCAGTAATTCCTCTTCTCTGAACCCCAGGGGCCTCGCAGGAGCTTTCAGCAGGGATGTGGCAGCTGATGACTGCATAGATGTGTGGCCAACAAGCTGCTGCAGAAACCGCAGGGGATGTCCTTGTGCCAGTGCTTGTGCTGCCCGACTGCTAACCCGATGCCATCTCCACCAGCTGATGACAGAGCTGTTGTTGGTTGCAGAGGAATGTAAAGTCTTGCCAGTGCTGGGTTCTGTTCCAGGTTTCAAGAAAGGAGTGTGCTGTACTGGTTACAGACTGTTCTTCAGCTGCTTATCCCCTCCAAGCAAGCTTGACCCCTTCTGCCCATGCTGTCTCCAGTCTGTCTGTCTCCCAGTCCCCTCCTTCTCCTCCCCCCATACCTTTTGTCCTTGGATGAACTTATTTCTGTCAGGCACGCTAACAAAGATATTTCCTTTCCCTCCTTGCAGGAGAAATGTCAAAAGCAGGGGATTGAGAGGCTTTCTGGCCTCTGCTCTGTGGCATGCAGCAGAGGAAGTCCTCCTCAGATGTTGACCTGTGGAGGAAACATGCGTCATTGTCTCCCTGAGATGGCCTGTGTGCAGGATGATCAATGTACCAGGGACACAGTAGGGCACGGCAGGCTCAGTGCAGGCATAAAATATCCCCAGATATTCTGATTTCTAAGAAATCTCTGGGGAACATGAGGAATGAGAAATCAGAGGCTAATAAATTTCAAAAACATTGATGATTTGTGGTGGTGTTATGAGCCCAGGACCTCTCCTGTTATGTCCTGCAATGTGCAAAACAGCCATCTGCAAAACATTTCCTCCTAATTTAGTTCTTGGAAACAGCCGAAACACCACAACCCTATTAATAACAATAAGCTCAAGGCAGACCACCAGCATGGGAAAATTCAGTTTGAGTGGTGGCTTCTTTGCAAAATTGTAAAGCCACTAAAATCCCAGTGACGGTGTAAATGAGAGCCTAAACTACAGGTGGCAGCGCTTAGAACGTGCTCTGAAGTGACAGCCACAAGTCTGCTAGATAAGCTAGTGCCATAATGCTCACTTCATCCTTGACATCCACTAGCAATGAGTCAGTAATAGCAATTATTTAAGTAAATAAAACAAACAAACAAAAGAAAACAACAACAACAAAACAACACAATACACACACACAAAAATAACCCACACAGCTAAGCATCCCTTTATTAAGTCATCAAAAAGCACATTTTCCCCAGCTGAGTCACCCCTGAATGACTGTCCTTCTGACTAATGAGGTTCTTATGCCATAGCCCCTGCTGCAGGATCCCTGCTCCACAGATCTTTCTGCTGCCTGGCTCATTGCTGGTTTATCCTCTGCTGGCTTTCATGTGCAATGAAAACCGAAGCTAGGCTGGGTGAAAGACGTGTCTGCACTGAACACCAAACATGGTGTGGTTTGTGGTGGCTCTTATCAGTCGTGTGAGGTATGCTTGCTGGATGGGACCAAGAAAGAAGCAAATAGAAATTAAAGCTGGTTCAATTCTGTCTGTTTACTTATGCAAGACAAAACAGTGCTCTTACTAACTTCCCAAAGGAAACAAGGCAAAGTGTCATTCCTGATCTGTACCAGTGCAATCTGCTTCGTTGTCCTCCTCCTTGTTTGAGAAGAGATGTGCAACAGCTTGGGACAGTCCTTTGCAGGCGAGGCTGGGCCTTTCCCCACTGTATAGCCAATTCCTGTCATGAAGCTTTTATCTGTGTCTCAGTTTACCAACTTTGACTCTGTGCTGACTTTTCTCAGTGTAGGTATTCGATTCAGGAACAGATTGAGCTAAAATTGCTTCTCTCTATTTCCAAGCACGAAACGGCATAACTACCACAGTCTTCATCATTACCAGCTCAATAGAACCTCCTGGAGAAACTTTTGCACCTCTGATGCTGCTGGATGTGACCTGCATGTCAGGGGTGTTTATATGGCTTTTGAGCACCGCACAGCTTTGGCTAGATTCTAAACCTCAGCTTGCAGGGAGGCAGTTTGCAGGGAGGTCTCAGGAGTCAGTATTCCCTATCCCCTTCCTCCCTGAGCCTGCTATGGTCAGAAACACCTCCATGCACAGCTTCACCCCCACCCCCCATATCCGCTCCTAGCTCTCCCTTTACGACCAGAGTCACCATCCCACATGGCTGGGCTGGAGCTCTGAGCCAGCCATGCTTCTCCCCAGCCATTGAGTGTCTCTCACAGCTCACTCAGGTTAATGCATGAGTTCTCTAGGAGTAAAGTGTCCCCCAAGGATGAGAGGACAGCCCTGAGAACTGGGGAGGAGGCTAGGCAAAGTGCCTGAACTCAGAGGACAAGGGCAGGCAGTGCCAGAGAGCTGGGTGAATAGGGCCTGTGGGGTGAGGTGGGCAGAGACACTGGGGATGGTGGGGTGCTGAGAAGGAAAGTGGGGACATTGAGAGGAACAGGGGCTGCCAAGAGTTACTGGCATAGGCAGCTGATGATTGCTAGCTTCTTAGTAACCTGTGTGTTCTTCTACCTGAGTGGCTTCAGTACATGGTGTTTTTGCATAACAAATTTTCTCAGATGATCTCTTATGGTATTTCCTTTAAGGGCTGAGCATAATGGTCTGAGTGCCATTTAATAGGACCAGCTTTTGAAGGGATAAGATGTACCTTCAACTAATTGCTTGTGTGCTCAAATTCTCTCCTCGTTTCCAAGCTCCTTGAGCAGTGGCCTTATCAGGAGGGCAGAAGTACTCGTTAGAGTTTTCAAGGAAATGATACAAGGAACGGACTGACACACACACACACCCTATAAAAACCTACTTCAAATAACATCATTAAAGGCTCCAATTACTATGTTTGTTGGTGGGCACAAGTTTTCTGAAGAGGCAGAACAGGTAGAAGTATTGCTTACACCAAGCCCATAAGCACTGGTATGAATATTCTGTTAGCAGTGTATGGCTGAAGGTTAACTGCAGCTAATGAGAATGGGTTCTTTTTTTGAAAACAAACAATTTTATTCTTTTTTTTTTCCATTTTCCTCTGTGCAGTGAAAACATCAGTATGAGCGTCACACTTCTGTTAACATATATGTTCACCACCAGAGGTTTTAAAGCCTTTGCTCATCTAAAGATACAGACAGGTACCTGGTGCTTGTCCATAAATACTTAAAGTCCTGTTCCTGTGGACATGTGTGCAATCACATCATCTATATTTTTAGGTACCGAAATGTCTTTGAGGACTGAGCCTTTCATTTTTTCAACACAAGTGTAAAGGTAGCTGTAATAATTCTGGCTGTTCAGGAAGTCACCATTTGACCTACATTGTCTGTGTTGATGTTGGAAATGAGTTGGTTCAGGATGTGTCTTACCTGGCAATTTTATCTTTTCTTGTTTTCTGTCGCGGACCGAGACTTACATACCCTAATTCCTCCTAGGCAAGCAGCCTACAGCTCCAGTTTTAAGAGTATTGCACCTACATTGGAGATGCTTCTTTCTCAGTCACAGCAGGGTTTAGGTTGGAAGGATGTCTAAAGGCCATCTGGTCCAATCCTCTTCTTAAACAGTGACAACCAGAGCAGGTTAGCAGGTTGCCCAGGACAGTGCTTTTTTTTTTTTTTTTTTTTTTTTTTTCCTCAGTTTCTCCCAATAAAATTGTTTCATTTTGCAGCAAAAATCTTACACATTCCCTTGGGTTGGTAAAAATGGATAGAGGAAGCATAACCCTCTCCCCTTGAGCTTTGGGTAATTACCTCAGAGAAAGGTAGGTGTGGTGCTAACCCCAGTGAAGGTAAAAGTATCTGTGAAATGTCAGCCAGTCTCCCTGAGCATACACATCCTTAATCTTATGCCAGTTAATAAATAAATAAAAATCTTTGAAACATCTGAGACAAATTTGACAAGAGATCTGGGAAACTCAGAGGCCGCAAGTGGTTTCATTTCCTGAATATTTCCCAGCTCTGAAGCAGCTTGGCCAAAGAGCCACAATGGATGTGTCTTCTTGGGAACTGGTGGCCTTGGCTGTGAGCTTGGGGAGTTTGGATGTCAGGGGACATGGGCTGTGAGATTATTAATTATCATTTCAATAGCAATATATGTTTTATATATATTATGTAATATTTCATACCAATATCAGCTGCTGGTGGCATTGCCTCCAGGCCAAGTGAGGGGAACCCATGTAAGCCAGCCAGTGCTTCAGCTGCCACCTGAAGGAACAAAAGCTTTAAGCTAATGAAGGACTTGAAGTTGCTTTTGTAATTTGTTTGTTGGGTTTCCTTTCTCATCAGATCATACCATAAAGATTTTATTGAGTTATGCACTGGGATTTCTCTGGAGCAAGGCACTTTTGGAGTCAGAATTGGCCATTGGTCAGAATTGGTTGTGAGCAGGCATCCCTGGAGCAGCCCTGGATTCCCCCCAGCATTTCTGTCTGTCTCCACACAAGTAAATCTGCAAAAGAGGAAGCTGGCTGGTTACTGGGTGTGCTCAATAAGCCCAGCACCTCACACATAAATCTCTGTCCATGTCTGATTTAACAGCATTTTCCATACAAGCAGTAAGAGCACATCCTCCAATTGCTTGTGGCGAAGCCACTGATGCTCCTGCTTCTCTGTGTAACGTAGCAGAGCCCTTGGAAGCCTGCATCTCGCACGGCTCTGCCATTCCCACACATCCCTGTGGGTGACCATGTTCCCACGCTGCTGGTGTTCCCGTGGGCAGCGCCTGTGGGGCAGGAGGAGGAGGTAGGGGGGGGGGGCAGAAGGAAGGCTCTGGAGACCCAGAAGAGCTGATGTGGGGTTTTTCCTTCCCCGAGGGAAAGATGGAGGAGGTGTGGTGAGGGGGAGAGAGAGAGGGTCCCTGCTGCCTGCAGCAAAGCAGGTTTGCCTGCACAGCTCTAAGCCAGCTCTGGCATTTCTGAAGCTGCTGAGAAGCTGTTTCATGTTGAATAGATGTGCTTATGAAAGCAAAACCATCACCCAGATCCCTGAGGGTGGGGAGACACAGGCACAGTTTAAAGTCCACCAGCTAAGAGCAATGTGCTTCACACCTCCAAATACAACTCCAGGCTTATTCCTGAACCCAGCAACCTCAAAGTAATTTTTTCTGTGGCATCATATTTTCAAGAGAGCCACTCCACCCCCACCACACACACACACACACTCTTTGCTAATTCTCTTTCTGCTGGTGCAAATCATTAGTTAAAATGCAGTTTTAAAAAATTCTAAACAGATGAATAGAAAAAAAAAAAACTACCCATGACATCAGCAAAACATACTAATAGACAGATATCAAAGGGATGCTGCCTTCAGCTACACACTTGAAATCCTGCTGACGTCAATCTGGGGCACATTTTAGCCTCCTGTGCTTTGCGTTTAGGAAGCTGAAGCCCATTACCTATAATTGGTTCCACCTACATGTAATTTGTTGAGGAGGAAAAGCAACAAGATGCAGATTCTCCCTAGGATTGTGGGCACAAGGTGTGTTCCTGATGGCCTTGCAGCTCTCCTGCAGTGAGGCTTTGGGTGGGCGCCCATGGGGGATGCTCCAAGGAGCTGCTGCAGCTCCCAGACCTGGTCCTGAGCCATGGGCAGGGGCTGACTTCAATGTGCACTCACTATGTGCCCATACCACATGCAGCTAGTGCAATATCCACTGGTGTTTTCAGCCGAGGAGCAGAGGAGGTGGTATCTCAAACATTACAGATCCCTGAAGAAGGTCCCAATGCCTGCTGGCACTGATACTGGCTCAGACTGGGAACAGGGGGACATCTGTGGTGGGCACAGAACCAAGAAGAAGGCACGCCTTGGGGCACTTTTGTGCGTGGATCCCAGGTCTCTGTGACTCAGCTAACAGCATTAGTGATGGAAAAAATATGCTGAAGGCCTTGCTGATGAGGTGTGCGACTGCTGGCTTGGTCACTCTAATCAGGAAACAGGTTCATGGCACTAAATGCTATTGCTATAGTATTTATAGCTGCCCTAATGTCATCCCAGCTGGCAGGTCAAGATCCTGTGTGAGGTGATGGGAGGAAAGGGAGGCAGGCAGGAGCATGCTGGTCTTCTGGTGGAGAGCAGGGACTGCTCTTAGCAAGAGGCTTTGTGCTGCAAGGGAACTGGCAAATGCCCTGGCTTGCTAATGTCCCCCGCTCCCAGGAGGTCAGGGCATAAATGGTGTATATATATTTACAGTACATGTTTATATAGATGTTGGATTACTCTGAAATTGTCTGAGGAGTAGGAGAGTCCAGGATAACCATGAATTTGTTGCTGAATTGGATGAACCCTTTGCTTCATATGGATCTGGTGTGGGTGTAGTAAGGCTTGGTGTGGTATATACCAGGGCTCTGAGTTGTTCATGCATCCCAGGAGCTTGTGACCTTTGCTGAGGCCAACAGGAGGTACGGGGAGGCAGGACCTGTGAAAAGCAGATCTTTCACTCCTTGTGTCTAAAAGGAAAGTGGCCTGCATCTGAGGACAGCAAGCGGAAGAGGGAGGGATGATGTTACATTTGTGCTGAACCTGACCTACTCAGCCAAGCAGCCTACTGTGAGCGCTGCAATGTAATGGCTTTGCCTTAATCTTCCCTCCTACAGACTCAGGTTTTAAAAAAAAATAAAAAATAAAAAAAATGAAACCTTTCCTGTAGGTCCAGCTGAATCTTTAATTGACTATGCCTTAAAATAAACGTGCTGCTTTAGCAGATCTGGGCTGGATCTGACCGTCTCTTGAGGAAAATGCTCGCCACTGCTCAGGAAGAGGACACCACTGCTGCCCTATCCATGGAGGGGAGATGCTCACCCTCCTCCAGACGAAAGCTTGGAGACTGAGGCATGGGCACAGGGCAGCAACAGGGGCTTTGGAGGCTGTAGAAATATGTGCCTGCCTGTGAATGGCCCCTGCTGTCCCCTGTGGGTGCTCCCTGCTGCAGCACCAGACCTCTCATCCTTTAATTAAGCTCTCTCATCATATACCTGAAATAAGGACATTTCCTGCACAGTGGAAATAACTCACAGGAAGGTCCCATGAGTGCCCAAGGAGTTGCAATCTGGATTCCTGGCTTCTGTCCCCACTTCTCTCTCTTCTTCCAGAAGAACAAAACACGCTCTGTGGTAGCACAGGAGAGTGGGGAAAAGGCTCTTGGACACAGGGCTGCAGGTCCTGCCCTCCCTGCAGGCGACTGCATTGCACAGACCAGTGGGAAAGGCTGCAGGGAGCAGCTTTCAGCATTTTCAATACAATCTGATCATCAGAGAGGCTCTGTCATGGGAGAACAGGGCTAGCAGCTGTGTTAAAGGCCATCCATGTTACCAATGCTCACTTGGATCAGCCCAGAGACCTTTTCTTGCCATCGCTGTAGTATTTCTACCTTGAGCAAGATTCATCTGTCTCTATATTCTGGTAATTTGTAAAACATCAGTCAATTAATTAGAAGGTTGGTTAACCAGAAGGACCTGAGACGTGCCAGGCTGTCGTATTGCTGCTTGCAGAACTTCCCTTGGTGCTTCCCAGCACCCGCTGATCCTCTGCAAGTGTTTGCCAGATGAACAGGTTACATTTGTCAGAGTGAAAGAGGGGAAAAGTCAGCTCTGCTAACTGCAGCACACAGCCCTCAGCTGCTTGGAGAGCGACGAGGAGCCCTGGTCCCTGCCTCTGCTGCATAGCACTGGCACCAACAGTCCATCTGTCTGTCTGTCTGTCTGTCTGTCCCTCACTGGTGCTCCTCTGACCGGGGCTGGCATAGCTCTGCGGATGTTGGCCATGCCAGGAGGGATCCTCAGACGTGGCCAGCAAGGATTTATGGCTGGAAGTCCAAGTCACTGCTTATTCCAAACAAGCCAGCTGTGGAAAAGTGGCTGAATAATTCATATTAAATAGTAAGATATTCATGGATGCAAAATCCCTTCTGTGGGTTTATCATCAGCTCTAAAAATAAATAACTGCCTCCTGGGGTCTTTTTTTCCTTTGATTATGGATGTAATATTTTGGGATGTGTACCTACATTTAGCCTCAGAGCAGATGCAAGGTAAGGGGCTAGAGGAGCACCTGAAGATGTGCAGGCTGTGGTCAAGGTATTGCACAGATGCTGACTGTTACTTCCTCAACACTGTCCACAGCTCAGAGGTAACATCATATTTATTTGTTATAGGATATTTGCTTGCACCAAGGGCACGCCTAGCTCAGGATGTTTCTCAGAGTTACGCACCAGGGGATCACTGCAGGGCAGATCGGCCACAACCGCCCCTGTCGCTGGTACCAGGGTTAATGTTTTTGTATCATACCAGGAACAAAAACACCCTGCGGTTAATGAGCCCTGCCCCACCTGTAACCATCCTCCCCGTGCCGAGCTTTAAGGGCCCCTAATGGAAGCTTCTTGGAAAAGACCTGATGTAAACGCAGTGAAGGGCAGTAAATAATCAGCAGAAATGAGCACTGATGTGTGTTTTGATAGAGCTACCGGAGGAGGAGTTTTTTAGAAAATTGTAAATACAAACTTGGATGGAAATAACATGGTATTCTGCCTACAAAAGCATGGTCCTCTCTGGACTGAGGAAAGTGCTGTAACAAAAACCTGAACCATTTGGAGAGCGTGGGAGGGCAGTGACACGAAGGAGACATCCCTGAGACTTGAGGCAAAGTTACTGATGCTTGGCAGGGAGCTGAGTTTTCCATCTTCAGCTCCCAGATACAGTTTTCACTCCCCAACACCTCAAGGAAAATGGAAACTATAGACACTAAAAGAAAAAAAGGATGCCTTTTGAGACTCCTGCACCTTGCTCAAGTTTGCTTCGGAAGTCACTGGAGAAACACGAAGGAGTAATGCTCCTCTTGCCCATGCTTGCTGATCTAGATGCTGTTTGTACAGAAAATGAGCCCTGGCCCAGGTTGCCCAGGTAAATTGTGGAGTTTCCTCCTTGGAGATGTTCACAAGCCACCTGGACGTGGTCCTGGGCAAGCTTCCCCAGTGGTCCTGCTTCTGCAGAGGGGTGCACCGGGTGCCTCCAGAGGTCCCTTTCCTACCTCAGCCATCCTGTGGTGCTGTGAAACGTTAGGGGAAGCTGCTCACCCCCAGTTATAGGCTTGCAAAGCTGGAAGCTGGGTAACATTGCACTTCTCCGGGGCGGGTCTGGCTGCAGCACTGCAGGGAGCCATGGGCAGGGATGCTGAACCCAAGGACACCTGTGCCCAAGGACAGCAATGCCAGCTGGCTGGATTTCCATAACTTACAGTTTCCAAATCTATAACTTGGCATGTTGAGCTCTTCTGACTCAGAGGACCTTTCCTGCATGCATGCGTTTGTTTGCAGATGGAATGGAAAGTAAATAAAACCTGAATATCAAAACCTCCTACAAGCTGCTGACATCCGTTTTGACCAGCACAGCAACCACCAAAGCACAACAAAAGGCTGTTACAGTGAGGACCAACATCTGACATCTTCATCCTACCTACAAATGAGAAAGCGCGGCATGCCCGTCTCTGCTTGAATTAATACCAGGCAATTAGCACAGCCCTGCAGTAACGCTGTGCAGGCACCAGCTGGAGCGATAAATTACAGTTCTGGAGCTGATTTCCCCAACAAGCCGCGGCGTGCGCGCAGCACAGGCTGGGGCTGGAGGCTGTCCAGGTGAGGAAACACTGCTGCTGCCACAGGCTGCGGGGAAATAACAAGTGCAATTTTCAGTAACTGTTTATAAAGGGGAGAGCGATATATTTTTGTGTTTCAGTGTAACTGGAATGAGTCCTCCTGTCTTTGCCAGGGACTGTTCTTAGATGTGTAACGGCGTAAAATGAATGGGTTTTGCCATAACTTTTCGGTGATTATAACCAAATGTCACTTTATTTACCCATTAAGGTGGATTTGTCGGGGGAAGGATATCACATTTGGAATTATCGCTGCAGAGAGCCGCGCTAACAATGGTGCTTGGGTTTTTAGTACCCAATTAGTAGTGTGCTGGAACTGCGCCTCCTCTCATTACTTGCTGTCACAGACTCATTTCATCCTGCAAAGAATTAGAGCAATGTTTATAAAACCCTTTCTCCACTGAATACCAGTGTGTCCGACTGAATGGAGGTTTGGGCCATGCCAGCCCACTCCTGTGTTCCTGCTGGGCAAGGCAAAACAATAAATTGGCAACACATTGCACGGAGCCAGGGACTGGGTGGAAATCACCACCACCGCTAAAGGAGGAGAAAACAAAAGGAATTAGAAATAATATCAAATTGGTATCATCACAAAATAAAAAATGTCGTTTCCATCATTGCAATGAGGAATGGAACACCACTTAGGAGCTCAACAGTCACGAGTGCCTCCTTTATGCATGTCTAATATCCTCCATGTATAAAGACTGCTGTGATTGCCCTTACACAGCTTATAATAGGGCTCCAGCTCTCCTTGGATCGTCCTGCATAAACAGATGATGATAACCTGGTTCACACCACAAATTAAGGATAAACAATTACTCACTGGGAGGTGCAAACAGATGACAGAGGTAGAATTTTAAATCAGAGATTGAAAGAACAATGATACTATTGGCAGCAGACACAGCACATCTGATGTCCCTGAATTTCTTGGCTTTACTTAAGGATCATTTTACAGGTGAGTTTCAAGGATAATTTTGTTTTGGAAGAAAATAATGATGCATCTTGCTGATGCATTTGGTTTACAAATGACTAATTTTTAAGCAGAGCACTCACAGCATGCATAAATGGAGATGAAGGGGAAGGTGTCATGACTTTGTTAGGGAGATTAAGCTGATGTTGCTGTCCAGGCCAGAATGCAGATAGAAAGGAAAGGAAAGTCTTGAAGCTACAGCAAGTGAATTTGTGTAGCACAATAATAACAGTGCAGGGAGAGGGCTTTGCAGGAGTGGCAGCATCCCCTCTGGCAGGCAATGCAGCTCAGGCCCTGCCTGCAGGGCCATCCCACATTGCACATCCCAGCTTGTCTGTGAACCCGTGGCTACCAAAAGTGGAGTCGTGAGTCACAAACCAGGCGCTGGTGCTGGGTTTAGTCTTGAAACTGCAGCAAAAGCATCCTGTGGCTGAGCTTGGGCAAGCAGAGGGCAAGTAATTTCTAGCTTGAAAGCAGAGAGAACCAGCCCCAGACCAACACCAGAGGAGAGAAGAGAGCGGGGTGGTGGGATGTGGTGGGGTTGTTGGGAGTTGAGGCTGAGAGAGAAAGAGGAGCAGAGAGTGGGACCATGTGGATGTAAAGATCTGTGCTGAGAAGCTGGTAGAGTTGGGAAGTGGGGAGCAGGTCATAAGAAACCAGAGACACACACTGAGAAACTGGGGCCAGAGTCAGGGAGAGTGAGGTTCAGAGGGGAGGGGAGGAAACAGCTGTTTAAGGTAATTGTCACGTAACATGAGAGGTGTGGAAGCTGGAAAGGCAGCAAGAGAAGGGTACCAAGTTCAATTAAGTTGCCTACTTAGAAACTCTAGCAAGAAGCACTTTAAATGAAGAGTCACGTACCAGTTAGAGGTGCACAACAGCAACAGCTGAATGAAAATTATAGCTCTATGATACATGAGAGGCCAAAGGGAGAGGTAAGTAGGAAACATCCTCCTCTGGCCTGGGGAATCAGAAGGTTAGTCCAAGGTCATTTATTCTCTTCAGAAAATCTCTGTGAAGTCCACTTGTGACATCATGTGGCTCATCTCTTTTCATACCAGACTGTTCCAAAGATAACCATCATATATCTTGCTCTGTTAGCTCCAACGTCTGGTTCTTTTACACAGATCCAAAGTTTCCAGTCCTTCTAGGGGATGATAAATGTTGGATGTGAGAACACCTCTGCCCCTCCCTGTTGGCTCTTATTAAAGCCCAGACGGCTACAAACAAACCCCAGTTAATATTATCAAAGCCAAGTATGCAAAAGGTAGAAATGGTATCCTAATCTAGCCCCCAATGCATATGCAATAACATTCATACACTTAGTCTGAAGCCACTGTAGCATGTGAACGCCTTCAAGATAATTACATGGTCTTTAACCCTCATGACTACCCAACAAACATCCTGGTGGATCTCCACCAGGTGGGATCTCCTGCCACTGAAGAGCTCATACAGCAAAGCTCTGCCAGAGTCCTAAAAGCTGGGCACCCCAGGAAGCTGTCAGATGAGCTGGCAGGCAAGGAAACAGACCGTGCTCTTAGCTCTGCAGCTGCTTCACCAGAAAATGGTGAATGACATTCCCACAAAGCATTTCAGTTTTCACAAACCGTTGATTTCTGACCACGTTCTCTCTGCTGTAAAATTCCTTCCTGGTTGTAGCTCTGAGGACACAACTGCACAAACATGGCAGGAGATGTCCCTCTGCAAACACACCATACCAGTGTCTTTTACCCTGGCCACTGTGAGGTCGGTGGTCTCCTTTACCCTAGGCTCTCATCAGAAGGACAAAGACCAGGTCTGAGAAGCCAAATATCAATATCAGTTGGTTGGTGGCCCACTGCATGCTCAGTGAGCTGGAGCTTCTTAAGAGCTCCCTCTTGCAATCCCATTTTTTGCTCGTGCAATGGCTTGATTTAATTTTTGACACTGAAAGAGAACGTTTCAACACAATTAGACCCTCTTCTCTCCAAGCAGCTTGCATAGCCCTGCTTTTAAAACCACATACCACTGACATGAACCTAACTCATTTTGCTCACAACACTGCACTCTAAAACAAACAAACAAAAAAATCCATAATGCAGAATTAGCCATCGGTGAAATTCCAGCTGACAATAAACTACTTAGCACATACCGTACCCGGTGTGGCCCTGGCAGGACTGGTTTAACTGCAGTGTTTAAATTCTGCAGCAGAGTGCAATGTCCTCCCTCCCACAGACACACAGAGCTGTTCCTGAGCCTGAGTCCCAGCATGATCACCTACACTGGCTGCTCTGGGTGGCTTGGAAGCAACTGAAGGTAAAACCCAGGGTGATCCTTCAACTGTCTTTGCTTGAAATTATGACCTTGGTAAATCTGTTCCACAACCGTAATGTTTCAGTTTGTCTTGTTCTTGAATACTATGGGGCAGCACTAACCTTTGTGTCACAGCCTGCATAAAATTGAGGACACATATTATGCTACAGGCTTGGGGCGAAGCAGGGCTATGAAGCTGGTGAAGGGCCTGGAGCACAAGTCCTATGAGGATCAGCTGAGGGAACCGGGGTTGTTTAGCCTGGAGAAAAGAAGGCTCAGGGGAGACCTCATTGCTCTCTGCAACTACCTGAAAGGAAGGTGTGGGGAGTTGGGGGTCTGCCTCTTCTCACAGATAACTGGTGATAGGACTAGAGGGAATGGCCTCAAGTTGAACCAAGGGAGGTTCAGGTTGGAAATGAGGAGCCATTTCTTCTCAGAAAGAGCAGTCAGACACTGGGACGGGTTGCCCAGGGAGGTGGTGGAGTCACCGTCCCTGGGGGTGTTCAAGAAAAGGTTGGATGTGGTGCTTGGGGACATGGTTTAGTGGGTGACATTGGTGGTACGGAGATGATTGGACCAGGTGATCTTGTAGGTCTTGTCCAAACTTAATGATTCTGTGATTCTACAGTGGCCAGTATTCCTCTTTGCTTACTAGTTCTAATCCAGCAGAAACATTGGATTTCATTTTTAATCTTGGGGCTCTTTGAAAAGAGCACAAGAAAGGCATTAGGAAAGGCCAATATTTACATCTGGCAACCAAAACAATTTACAGAACCAAACACCAAACCCTCCAGTCAGCCAGGCACTCTGCAGCTCAGAATTGCGCTTTATTAAATCAACATTATAATAAATGTTTATTTCAATATTTTTTCAAAGATATATACAGTTTCACAGAATTATATATATATATTTAAACGATTATCATTTGTAATCTAGTTTATTATATGGGGTTGGGGGGGGAGGGGGATTTTCTTCTCTAATGCCATGTATGTGTACCAAAACAAACAAAAAAGGTCAACTGTATAGCAAAACAGAATCAGCACAGTTCTCCAAGTACTATTAATTCACTTCTGCAGATTTTAATTTCTATACGTAACGAACAAACTATTAGTGAGCTGTGAATGGACTAATCATGGCTACGTTTGGCTGCATTCTTCAACTCAGTTTTAGTTTGAAAAATTGTTCATTTGAATTTATAAGGGAATAAAAAATGTTTTCAAAAGACTATTTAAAGAAGATAGAACTTGTCTCCCACACTTAGTATGTGAAAGCTCTTGCTGTTGATGTTGATATTTCTGTATGAATAGCATTAATCATCCATAAACACAAATCCGTGCTCACATGGGTTTGAATGCACTGTGTTATTATGGCACACTTGGAACAAGCTTTGACCATTGTTATTATTAGCTCCAGTGATTTTAAGATGACGAGGATTTAATTACGTGAAAACTTCTTTTCTGTTATATGTAACTGTGCATTTTCATTGCAGTCCATGACATGGACCCTTTACCATATGTGAAGCTATTGAAAAAATCTTTTAATAAATCGAGCCCAAATTGTCAAGTCTATGTAAAAAGTTGCACTTTCAAAGTTGAATGAGGCACCTACATTAAAATGACCTACGACCTTTCCAGAGACACTGAAAGTATGTAGTTCCTTTTATTTAATTATTTATTTATTATTTTTTTTTACTGTTAATACTGAAAAAATATTCAGAAGACAAATAGAATGTAGTGAGACAATTAGCTCCAGGCACTTGCATTTCAAAAGCTTTTGTTTTTAAATACATAGCCTGCTTGCCAGCATAAAAGTAGCAGTCTGAAAACATCCATGCTTAGACACTGCGGAGCTGAAGCATTTCCATGTCTGCATTCAACTTACATTGGCACGAATGTGTCAAAATGTTTTTCAGTTCCTCCTCACGCTGTAGGAGAAACATTCAGGAACTGACAAATTTGTAGTAAATAACCCTCAAGTTGGCCATTAGCAAGAGTCAGGATTTACATATAATTATCTAAACATTCACAACAGACCAATCTGCCAAATAAATGGAGTGCCAAATGTGAAAGCTGACTTCTAATCTCCAGATCTCCCGTCCTATAATTAAAAAAGTAGCAGCAACAATGGGAAGCCAGCACAGATATAAGCAGACCTAGAACTTTATTCACCAAATTTAGTAATCTCTGAGAAGTACTTCATTTAATTATTAATCTCATAACTTTAATTTTAAATGAGAAAGAACTTCAGCCTCAAAATTCATGCAGACCCTGCTTGCAGAGTGAGAAAAATGCTTCATTGCTTCTCATTTCACCAGAAAAGGTTAAGTTATTTGCATTGAATCAGCTTCTCAAGGACAATGCATACTGAGAGCTGTTGTTTTTGGAGGGTCCGTGTGCTTTTATGGAGCATTTGAAAGTTTTGAAATATTCAAGAGCACAAGCCTTCAGTACTCCTTGCTTCTGCAGCTTTTACAGTATCCTATCTGTGTTCCTTATCAACAGAGGTATTTAAAATCCGTAACTCCTATTAAATATAATGATTAATTGGATTTTTCTAGTCTCTCTGCATGTTGACCCCTGCAATCTTGGCCAGCCCTCAAGGGAACTAAACAGAAAATGCTGTGCTGCTCTTGGCACTTAAGTAAATAGCCACAAAATGTCAGAAAGTCTTTCCTATCCATGCACTGCCAGCGATGGAAATTGGAGTCAGATCATGATTTAATGAAATTATCTCCATGAGCAGATGCTAAATGCCCCTCAGTTAGAAACCACCAAATTGAGCATGTCACAATAAGGATGACTTGAATAATAAAAAGCAACAAGGTTATACTTCAGTCCCAAAAGCTGCTGTACCTGTTGCACACAAGCAGAAGAACAAGCAACCAGTTTATGTAGCATTTTACCCAGTCTTGCTGCTAACTTTGCAAGGATTTTTTTGAGATACAGTTTTTATGTGCACTTCATGTATGGGCACCTTGCCAAATACAACAGTGGTTGCAATGCTAGACTATAGGCAGGAGTCCTCCATGGAAGATTTTTTGACAGCTCTCTGAAACACACACATTTTCTCAAAGGGAAACACCGAAGCAGGACTGGATTATCCAGGACTCCACGTTGGCACTCTCAGTGACTTGCAAAAGGGAAACAAAACCCATTTTTAAAAGGAGAAAACAGACCTGGAGAACAACAGACGAGTCAGTCTGACATATGTGACAGGCAAGATCATGGAGCAGATCCTCCTGGAAACTGCACTAAGGCACATGGAAAATAAGGAGGTGGTTGGTGACAGCCAACATGGCTTCAAAAGGTTCCAGGGAGACCTTACAGTGGCCTTCCAGTACCTAAAAGTGCCGAAAAGAAAGCTAGGGAGGGACTCTTTGTCAGGGGGTGTAATGACAGGACAAAGGGTAACAGCTTTAAACTAAAAGAGGGCAGATTTAGACTAGATACGAGGAATAAATTTTTCACTGCGAGGGTGGTGAGGCCCTGGCACAAGTTGCCCAGAGAAACTGTGGATGCCCCATCCCTGGAGATGTTCCAGGCCGGGTTGGAATGGGATGGTCTTTAAGATCCCTTCCCACCCAAACCATTCTATGAGTCTATGACACCAAGCATCCCCAGAAAGCCATCATATCTCATTTTTGAGAACACATGGCAGCTGTTTTTTCACATTATTCCCTTCCAGGGTATTTCCAACATTGAAGTTTATATTGCTGTAGTTAAAGACAAATATTCACATGCTTTATCTATTATCACAGGTATGTTCTATAAGAAAGTTTATTGAATTGCCACTGAATGGCAAGCTGTGTATCCGGATGTATTTGAACACATCTGACATACAGCACAAACATTAAAAGATGCCATTTTTGGATTTGGAGGCCCACAGTGCAGGCTGATAGGAGGCAGCACGTTATACAGATTATCAGCCTGCACAGCTTTTTTCTTTTGTTTTCTTCTTTGCACACCCCCTCCCACTCCCCCTAGTCTAGCAGGATGCTCATTGTTTTCAGATTTCAAAAGTGTAGGACTTTTTTCATCTCACTCTAATCCTTATTAAAAAGCTTACAATATTCTAGTTAGTTTTACTTTTAAAAGTTACCAAATTTAGCCCAAAGCAGTGTTTTGCTGCTTTATGTTCTTTAACAATTACTGTTACTCACTGAAGCACGAAATTATCATGCACTATAATTTTTCTAAATGCTGAAGTTCTTTTTTAATATATATTTGGGGAAAGAAAAGGTTGTCTTGCACACAATCCCATAATGTAAAAAGACTATAGACAGCTTAGAAACTGTAATCATGTTTTGTCTCAATTCTCCTCTGGTAAATTATGATTTTTTTTTCTGTATGTAATGTAAGGAAAGAGGATAATTGGTGTTTCAATATGTGTGGAAAATAGCTCATGGTCTTAGGCTAGGGTCCCTACCACTAATGCTTTGCAATTCAGAAAAAAACTTACCAGAATCTTACACCAAAAAAATGAGTGAGTATCAAAATTGCGTCTTCAGTGTGGTGTTCCTTTTGTCCAAAAAAAAGGGAATGCAGAGGAGCCACAGGCAGTCTCAAAGCCTTGTGTAGACCTAGCAAGTACAAAACTGCTGAATGCAGTTGTTCCCCCAGTATTCACTGTAGGCTCTTGGTAGCTGCTCTGGAAATATCATAAAATCATAGAATTGGGACCTTAAAGCCCACCCAGTCCCAACCCCCTGCCATGGGCAGGGACACCTCCCACCAGACCAGGTTGCCCAAAGCCCCATCCAGCCTGGCCTTGAACACCTCCAGGGATGGGGCATCCACAGCTTCTCTGGGCAACCTGTGTCAGGGCCTCAACGCCCTCATAGTCAAGACTTTCTTCCTAATATAGTCCAAAGCTCTTTTTGTTTAAAGCCATTCCCCCTTGTCCTGACATTGCACTCTCTGACTGAGTCCCTCTCTAGCTTTCCTGTAGGGCCCTTTAGGTACTGGAAGGTTGCTGTAAGATGCTGCTCTCCCCAGAGCCTTCTCTACTCCAGGCTGAACAGCCCCAGCTCTCTCAGCCTGACTTCTTAAGAGAGAAGGGCTCCAGCCCTTGATCATGATCATCCTCATGGCCCTCCTCTGGACTCCAATAATCCAGAAGCTGCCCCATGTTAGATAAGGCCCTGCGCTGGCCAGAGCCGGGGCTACAAGAAATGCTGTTTGTGTCTCTGTGAGAGCACATTTAATAAAGGAAAAAAACAAACAAACAAACAAACAAACAACAACAACAAAAAAAAAAAAAACAAAAAAACAAACAAACAAAAAAAACAACAACAAAAAAAAAAAACACCACCTGCTGCTCAACAGCAGCTGGGAAAGAGAGAGTAAGCACCAGTTCTGCAGCCCCCCAGGTGAGTGCAGCAGGAGGTGCTCCAGGCACGCAGCACAAGTTCCCCTGTGGCCGTGGAGAGGCCCCTGGTGGAGCAGGCTGTCCCCCTGCAGCCCATGGGTCCCCCATGGAGCAGATCTCCACACTGCAGCCCGTGGAGGAGCCCCTGGTGGAGCAGGTGGATGTGGCCTGGAGGAGGCTGCGGCCCATGGAGAGCCCCCGCAGGAGCAGGCCCCGGGCTGGAGCTGCAGCCCGTAGAGAGGAGCCCACACAGGATCAGGGGGTCTGGGGGGAGCTGCCGCCCGTGGGGGACCCGTGCTGGAGCAGTTTGCTCCTGGGGGACGGACCCCGTGGGACGGAGCCGTGTGGGAGCAGTGCTTGAAAAGCTGCTGCCTGTGGGCAGCCCCCGCAGGCTCAGTTCGGGAAGGACGGCATCCCGTGGGAGGGACCCCACAGGGTGCAGGGGCAGAGAGGGACCGGGAAGGGGTGGAGGAGACGAAGCGTTAAGGACTGACCGCAGCCCCCATTCCCCTGCACCACTCGGGGGGGAGGAAGTGGAAGAGGGTGGAAGGGGGGAAGGCATTTTTGGTTTACTTCCTTTGTTTCTTGCTTCTCTAGCTTTTTAGTAATCGGCAATAAATCTTACTATGTCCCTACTCTGAGTCTGGTTTTCCCCTTACGATAATTGTTGAGCGATCTCCCCATCCTTATCTCAACCCTTGAGCCCTTTGCATTGTATTTTCTCCCCCGTCCCCTCTGAGGAAGGGGAGTGAGAGAGTGGCTGAAGTAGAGCTTGGCTGCCCATCCAAGTAAAACCACAACACCGTGTCACCGACAAGGATGTTAAATATAGTGCCAGTCACAATACTGACCCCTGAAGAACACCACTCATTACTGATGGCCACCTGGACATTGGGCTGTTGACAGGAACAGTTTGAGTGTGGCCATCCAGCCAATTCCTTATCCACTGAGTGGTCCATCTGTCAAATCCATTTCTCTCCAATTTAAAGACAAGGATATCGTGTGGGACAGAGGCAAATGCTTTGCAGAAGTCCAGGAAGATGTATCATGGGGTGGAGATATCCCTTAGTAAAATGTTTGTCCTACTAAAACACATTGGAATTTCCAAATATAGTCAGGTATCAAGGAAATCAAAGCAATAGCATTTCCTTGATATCTAGCTCCTAGCGGATCTGTTGCTCACTCTGATAGATCCCTGATGTAATATTGCCCTATCACCACACTGAACTCAAGCAATCTCAAAAATAGTCTGAAGGTATCTCCTATAAAACAAATCATTCAATTTTCAGTTATATTTCACATTCTTTAACAACGTTGAGGAAATATAGAACTGCTTCCACAGTTTTAAAAATAGGAGGAAAGGGGTACATCATGGTTGTCATATTTGTTCAATCCCATGACTTCAAAGAAGCATTTTTGCTGTTGAACTTTTACCACAGATGCATAAAAAAAACACGTTAAATATTGATCTAGTCTCTGAAATACTGTTCACTAATTTAGCAGGTATTGCCTATAGCTATGTACCTGCAGTCTTGCTTGACATGAAAGATGCATAGAGAAGACTGACATAACATTAGGATCAGTTTCTAGAATCACAAATAAACATGCACACATCAAAGTATGTAACTTGAGCTGAACGTCCTTAGCACAACTCATAACAAACGACTAAAACAGCCTTTACAACAAAGCAACATTTAGTGAGAGTTGAAATAACGTAATAATCACACTCAAAGCAGCTGATACATGATTGCTTTATGACGTGATGACATTCAGACTCTTAACAGCCAACGCTTGACAGCAGCAAGACTTAATACATTCATGGATATTGAATCACTGAATAATATAGCATGCCAGTAAAGTATTTAGAGATCTTGAGATTTTTTTTTTATTATTTTTTTATTTTTTTTTTCTAACTTAAAAACAGTAACAGGAAATACAAAAATGAAAAATACTCCTAGTGAAAAGCTGAAAATGCTTTCTGGATCAGACTGTTCCAAGATTATACTCCGTTCAGCTGACACATACACATAAATTGTTTCTGGAAGAGCACTAAGTAACGTAGTTGTGTCGACCTCACAAATTTGTGTACAAGTAGAAAACTTTGACTTTGGACTTAAATAAATTTAACACACACATTCAGGCATGACGCCTTAATAAGCAACAGAAGCCTAGAGTATGGCAGGATGTTTTGGATACACCCTAAAATTCTCCCAGTACCTGAGATCTTCATCAAATTTAATATTTTACCTTTTAGGAAACGTTGCTTTTATATCTAGTATTTTAGTAAATAATTGCAAAGTTACTTCTCCATTTTCTCTGTAAGATCTCCACTCTGCATACTCTCTCCTGCATTACATAACCTGTGGAGTGCAGATCAAGGACATGACTGATGATCCTTCTGTAATTAAAGCTCCCTAATGCTGCCAACATAAGCTCTATACAAAGAGCTAGGGAGACAGTACCTCTGCCCCTTTCTGAACCCTTAAAATCTCTTGTGAAGGTATCAATCACAAGTCGTTAGAGGGAAAGGAAGAATATAATTCATTTGAACCTTTGGGAAGAAACTGGAAGATATCCTTTAGTTCATTTCAAAGCTGGTGATGTCTGCAAACAGTCCTCCTTATGTATCCAAAACACATTTACACAAGCTCCCGCAAAAGGAACTCAATGACCGTAATAGCAGATTTCTGAGTGTTAGCCTGAAAATTAACTCACTAAAAGAGAAAAAGAAAAGCAAAAGGCAGACAATTTTGCAGATGTTTTTGAACATAAGCCAAACAAAGTTTATTTCTGCCTCACCATAAGTAAAATTGGAAACAACAGATTTCAGAGATCTCCGTCGTAAAAAGATGGAGCCAGTGTTTGTTTGCATGGCAGTTGACCTGCATAGTTCAGATATAACAATCGATCAGCAATGCTGCTGCAAAACGAACAGCACTTGAATACAGATTATGTAGAATATTCATTTTGGCAATAATTGAGTACTTGGAGACTTGCATGTAAAGAGACACATGTATTGCACATCTCACATTATACTGTGAGAGGTTAGAGGATTTCTCAAGCCTTACAAGACAGAAACCATAAAATGTGCACATTGTAGTATCAAGAGGGAAAACAAAGACTGAATTTCTAAGACATACAATCTTAAGATCAACCCAGACAAACATGGGGTGAGGGAATGGACAACTTAGACTATAAAGCCACTCTGTGAGAGCAAACAAACCACATCTGGATTATTTAAACTTCTGGAAAAAAAGTCACAAACATTTGCAATGTAACGCTGCAACCCACAGATTTAACCCATCGTAAGATTTTTCTTGTAGAAGCAATCAGAAATTTCTGTGCAAAAAGAAATAAAGCTGAGTTCTATTAAATGAAGATTTCACATAACAAAATTTCTTTATAAAGTTGCGAAGGTAATCTTAATGATACGTCTATACTGATCATCTTAAACCAACAGCTGAGAGACTGGATCAAACAGAACATAAAATTATTTTCATTTTAATAAGGGAATTACAAAAGTAACCAGAGGCCTCAGAAAAGTAACAAAGTGATAGAAACTTTCATCTTTATATGCAACAAGGAGGGGATTTGCAACAGTGCTTGTGAAAATGCTGAGACAAAGACATGGGGAACAATTCAGGATGTCTCGTTCAGCCTTAAGCTGCTGCTCCAGAAGGATGCAGATCTTTTGTAGGTCTTCTGTTAGATCTGCCAGTCCTATGCAGATGTCTCAGGGTATGGCAGTAGATCTGAAATGGCATCACATCTCTATGTGCTAACATCTGAATGTCACCTAAACCTGATTTATGATTAACTTCTCACAACAGAGTTCATTTCGGTCATTCATACATGAACCTGAACACCTTGAAGTCACAATTTCTACACAGTGAAAGACCATGGGTGTGGTGTGGTCATCACAACTACGAATATGGCAGGGTATGATCTGTTCGTAAAAGTACATACATTCATTGCAAACAGCGGCGTATACTCCAAGTGAAAATTAACTTGATACCAAATCACACATAGATAATGAAAAGAGATTTTTGCTAAAGTAAAGCACCTTTTTCTTCTGATGCTGGACTCCAGTTCTTTGGTCAGTCTCTCTCTTATGCTAATACTGTAAGCACTGTTATTTTTCTTTCCTTGTTTCTCCTCCCACAAAGTGGCAATCAAAGAAATCAATTAGGTAACTTGAATGCATATTTTGTAGCAAGATAAAGATTTTTAGAGGAAATGGAAGTCAAGAAAGAATGGTATTTCAAAACATTCCCTCTTCTCTGCCTCAGAGATCAACAACCAACTTAAAAACTAGTTCTAGAGAAGTGTACCACCAAAAACATTGCTGCCAAAACTATTCTTTGTAACAACAGACGTAGATATAAAATGCACCATATTTAAACACACTTCTCCCTCCATGGCTAAAGGCAGTTAACTTAATACAGGAAGCTCCAGATACTTTTTAGGTTTGAAAACACTGAAAAGCACAAAAGACAGCAGACTGACCACGGGGGCTCTGCAAAGGATGCAGTACTTACCTTTAGAGAACATACTTTATTTAATAGAAGTTTTTTTTGGCTCCAATATACAAAATAGGGGACTGCAGTCCCAATTAACATTTACATAGTTACACAGCAAATCATTTCCACCATTTACAACAACTGACGACTTTCCCAGACTCCCCTCTGTACTACAGCCAAGAAATAACCCTATAATGCTTTACATACCAATCATATTTTGCACTTCCCTGCCTCTTTTCTTTTTTTTTTTTTATGAAGTTGCAGTTTCTGATAATAGTTTAATTGAGAACTTCCGATTATTTCACCTGCACTAAAAATAAAATGAAACATATCATTTGGAATACTATCTCAAAAACCCTATACAAAATGGAAGTCAGCGCCTTATAAAAATATGTGGCAGGAGTAAAACCAGTAAATAAAATGAAAATGTTTTAAATTTTGTTAGGGTATAAAGTATTTAGCAACTAGTCTCAGATTATGACTACATCAAAAAAAAAAAGAGAGAAAAATAACGAAAAAATTGTCCATTAGCAAAAAGTAACATGACAGTTCTTTTACAATACTGTACCTTTAGTATGCAAAGGACTTCATCCTTCTAACATGCACCATTAACCAACTGGCTCACTCCTTAACCCTTTTCCCACTGAAAGCTGAAAAAAGGTGTTAAAGTTACTTGAATCCCCTAAGAAGAATCCAATCATATTTTCTGCATCTCCCATGAAATTTAAGCTTTACTTTACAATGCTGGTAGTTTAATCATGATACATAAGTTTATACAAAAGAATTCAAGCCAAACCAGGGCTTTAGAAACTTTGCATTTTACAAAAGCAATTTGTTACAGCATGACAGTTGCTAAATAGCCCAATTTATTTAGTGACCCTGTTAAAGATTTGTTCAACTGAGCGAATAGGTGAAGTCATTTCCTGAGCTAAAAGATACAGGTAAGTAAATAGTCAGTTATAGCAGCAGACAGGAGACATTCTTTTCAAAAGTTGTAACAGCATCAATAAAATAACCTTAGAAAACTACAATAATGTAAAAATCATTAGCTGAAGAGGGGTGACAAGGACATCCAAGACCTGATTGCCATCATCTGGAACGTATATCCCCTGACTTTCCAGAAATTACATTCAGCTACTGTCAGACAAAGTACTGTTAAATGGAAGAATGTCAGATCACAGTAGTTCACATTTATTACAGATCAGGTGTTTTGTCAAGAGTTAGTTCTTAATGCTGTTTCATAAACCTAAAGCAGGGTAAAACAGTTGGTTTCAGTGAAAAACCCTACTTTTCATTCTACTTTTAAAGGAATATAGTATCTTCAATCTCATGAAATTTTAAGCTTCTTTTTTTTATTACTTAGAAAAATTAATACTTGAGACCTTGAGTGGTTTTTGAGACAGTCACCCATGTTACTGGTAACATAAGTGGATCTGTTTTTAAGAAAGGGAATGATATTCTGAAAACAGTTTACTTTGATCCAAGTCATTCTGATTTGCTTAGAGTACAAGACATTAATAAATGATTAAAGAACTATAAAGACTGGTATACCACCACTGCACCATCGTTTTCTTTTGATATGCATTCTTAAAAGTCTTCTGTGTAATATTTGTTCACTTTTTTCACCCATTAATGGAAAGATGATATTCTTGTTTAATTAAAGTACCTCACTTAGATACCAGTTCTTCCAGAAGGAAATCTCTCTCCTATGTTACTAATTTTTAAGACATTGTAGACACTGTTTTTAGAATTTATATTGGCTCTTCTTTAACATTTTAACATAGTTTTAATTCAAATTAATATATAAAAATTCTCAATACTTGTTAGAATAAAGGACAGTCAGTACACAAGATCCTAAGTTACAATAATTTATAAATAAAAATAAACTATTACAAACCAAACCTTTCCCCATACGGAGATTAAAAGCCATAATCTTGACTGATTGTTCCCGATCATACATTATAAATAACGTAAGCTTCTTCAGAGAAGCAAAACATACTTGCCTCCCTGACACCAGTTTACATCTTCAGTTAAACTACTACCATCAAGAAGGCAATTGGGCCCAGATATTTCTTCTCGCTTACATGTTAACCCTCCCAGCCTCATTCTTTCAAACTTAAGCACAGGAAACTAAGTTCACAAAGAGTCCTTTACTTTCTGTATGTGAAGTCTGTATATTTCTAATGCTCCTATTGCACCAGCCTGGCAGCGCAGTTAGAACCTGATTCAAATTCCACTGAAGTCCATGTAAGGTTCTCCAGTGACCATAATGGGCTTTGAATTAGGACCACAGAAACAGCATTACCTAATGGAAAGCTCCTGCAAGAGTGGTTGGTATCTCTTTTTTGCTTATGGGATGCAGTGGAGACGTGTAGTCAGCATGATACCTGAGCAAATAAAATGGTAATGATATGAAGGTTTTAAAAATCCCAAACTCTTTGCTTAGTTGTGTGCAAACTGTGCTACCACCCCTGGAGCTTCCTGCTTTTCTTTTCTTCAGTGCTTGCTCCATTCCAAGATAGAGATGTGAGGCATAACAATCTCTCTTCGCTACAGTTCCCCCTCAATCCCGAGACTGATAGAAGAGGATGTAACCAGACTCAGAGTTCTTTGAGATGTCTGATGTCAACCCGTAGAATTCTTCAATAGCTTGTGCATCAATTTTCTGTATGTAAAAATCCAAAATTTTAACGTAAGATTACCTTGCATAACATATACATCACCACATTACGTTCCACTCTAAAATATGTTCTCAAACAAAAATAACTTTCCCATATTACATAAAATAATGAAAAACCCCAATAATTCTTAAATTTGTTATGTTTTCAGTCTGTCATCAACTGCACAGATGGTAGTGGATACATATGTTTATGTATGTATGTGCGTGCAATTTTAAGGATTAAGTTAACCTATGAGTGTAACCCAAGGTGCAAATTTCACACTGAAAAGCTTTAAAGATAACAATATCCCACTAAGACATTAAACTCACAATAAAGAACACATGTACAACTTTAAGTAGTGTAAGCCAGTCAACTGCAGATGAGAATAGTGAGAAGGCAAAGAATGAAGGCTAACTTTTTCTTAATTTTTCATACAAGGTTTGTCCTGCCAGCCTGGAAAGCCTCCTATAGCCAAGATTTTGGGGGAAAGACTTAAAGTGTCTGCCAAAACCAGACATTTTTGAAATGAGTGTAGTCTGGTTTTCTTGTCATCATCTTTTAGACAAAGGAAAATGAAATTAAAAGCAAGCTCTCTTGCTGTATTTTAAACCAAGGGTAATTAAGCTACAAACAACAAAAAGGTGAAAAGATGAGCTTTCCTTCACTTAGGCAGACATTATTTAATCTCATTCCCATTATATGAAAAGAAACCTCTCTCAGGAAGGAGCAAGTCATTCTAACTTGGCTAACTGTTGGCCTAAAAGGCAATGAGATGTTTTAGATGTGAGAACAAAAAGATTATTTCCTTCCTCTTTAGAAGAACTAAGAGAAAAAAATAAAATACTGCCAGGTGTTACTGGTTTGGAATTGGAGAGATTGTCCCTGATGTTTGTGAAATGATATGAGATCTACCACAGTGGCCTCTCTTTTCCTGGAAAGTGAACTTTTGATCCTATTGAGACATTTCAATTTACAGTGTATCTTGGTAAGACATAGAGACAATCCTTTTACTTTCCCAGCAACCCTTTTCCATGTCTGTCATTTCCTGTGTGAAAAATGATCCATAAGTTGGCTTGGAGATAAGACTCCTTAATACCCTTGACTCGTCCTGCCAATTAACACAGTAAGTCCAATACCTGTCTCACTCATTTTTCTTCTTTTTAATTATACTGTACTTGTAAGAAAAAATGTAAACTATTCATTGTACTGGCTTAATTAAATCTAATAAAGGACCTGGACAGCACAATCATACTTCTGTTCATGCATAAGCATAAACAAGGGGGGAAAAAAGAAGATGACAGAACAAGCAAAAAAACCTAAAATGGTAGAAACATCAGCAGTTTCTGCTCTTTTTCTCCATGAAGAGTAAAAGGTAACTGATGAAACAGTTGACAAAGTGAAAATTGGTGAAGGGATTTTTATTTGTTTGTTTGAATAACAAGAATTCCTGGAAGCATGGCTAATATTAGCCAGAATACCATAAGCAAAAGACTCCTGTTTCACGGACGTTTTGATTTTATGCTGACACTCAGGAACCCCTAGTTTGTCTACTTTGACACTTGTTACAGCTTTTTCTGAAACAATCCAGGACATTCTGTAAAAGAGATTACCAGACTGATCCATTCCAATAATGTAAAACCTCTTAGAAAATAAGCACAAATACGTTTCTCCGAGAAATTATTTAGTCTCAGAGAACAACTGCAATAAAACCGATTTATCTGCACCTTTATTTGCCATATATTCTGGTCACAGGAACAGCTTACTAAACAAAGGTGATAGACAGTGGCCATAAACAAAGAAGCTTCTTTTCAGAAATATACAAAACAAAATGCAATTAAACTTACTGTACAGTTAAGTTGTAAGGTGCAGCTCTGCCCTCACAATTATTGACCATTTAGATTGGGGTTGAGTAACTCTTCTTGTTAGCGTATCAGTCTTTTTCCTTAACATAATAATATACACAACAGGGCTGCAAGTGCTCTGATTGGTATGAGAAAAAAAGTCCAGAGTATACACAAAGCTTACCTCAACAATATCATCATCAAAAAGCAACCAAAAATCATGACTTTTCACTATTGCAATATAATGTCCTCTGTTAGGGCCGCTGTAAAATAAAATTAAAAAAAGAACAAAAACTATAACACATGTATGTACAAATGTATTTCATTAAAGTGTTTTTTCTTGTAGAAAAGCAGTATTTAACAGTAATTGAGATGGGTACCAACACAATTTCTGTTTGGATTTTTTTTTCCTCTTCCACTTAAGTCATCTTCATAACAATGCCTCACTTATCTGTATTAAATACTGTGCTAAAAAAAAGGATTATACATAAACTGAGCAGCCCATGCATTAAAATATAAATGAAGGGAAATAAAAGAGAGACAGAGAAGTGAAATCAAGAAATTATTCTGATGCTTCATAAGGACAGGATAGATCCCACACCAGTTCTGATCTTCATGAAGAACATGTAGAGCTTCTGTTCATCTACAGGCTCAGTCTAACTAAAACAGTTCTAATGCACAGCTTTTCAGTTTGTGGCAGACAAGAAATTTATCCACAACCATGACAGGAAAAAAAAAAAAAAACACACACTGTAAAAGTGTCTTATTAATTAATCAGATTTCAGGTAAGAAGATGATACGTTTTCCAAACTAGCTGAACCTCAAAACTGAAAGTGGACAACTACCTGAAGTAGTTCTGGAACTGCCTTAACCTGCCAATGACACTCATACAATTTTTGTGTTTGTATCAGGGAGGGAAGGCTCCCATCTGTGAGGGACATGTTTGTGTACCAAATGATACAACCCAAAGTAAAACACAACTAACCTCCTGACATGGCTCTGAGAATGGGTAACTTTCCAACACTGAGCATATGTAGGGCTGTACTGTTAGAGTGATACTCCCTGCTACTCTGCACTGAGACCCAAAACTGGACATGAGATTCCAGACACGACCTTGTCAATGTAAGGGAGAGACTGATAAACTGGAGCAAGGCCAGCAGCAGGCTACTGCATTTGTCAGAGAACTACAGCACCAGGTGAGGTAAGAGAGGCAACAGTCACAAAGCGCGACGAGGGAAATTCTGATGTGATATAAAAGGGAAAGAAAGTACAGCGAGAATGCTGATGAACTGAAACAAATTGCCCAAAGAGGCTGTAAAAATCCCCATTCCTGGTCATAAAACTGAATTGGGTACAGCCCTGAGCAACCTAACCAAATGTCGAAGTTAGCCCTGCTTTAAGCTTTAGGTAGTTGACCTCACAGAGTAAATTATTCTATGATTCCAGATGTTAAATCATCTTTTTCCACTTTGGCACTTTTAGTCAGTAAGTAGCTTGCACAGCAGCTGTAATTTAAAGACTTGAAACCATAAGAACATCTATGGAATACAGCAAAATCAATTTTTCTTTATCTGGGGGTGTTTTAGGAAAGGCTGGACCTGGTGCTTAGGGACATGGTTTAGTGGGTTACATTGGTGGTAGGGGGATGGTTGGACCAGATGATCTTGGAGGTCTTTTCCAACTTTAATGATTCTGTGATTCAAATATAAATCTAACAGTCACATTCTGAAAGCAAAAAAAATAATCAACAAAATTCATAACATATGGATATATTTCAGAAAATGTTGATAAGGTCTATGAGAAACACACAAAACCCTGAAGAAAAACCTTTCTAAAGCAGTATCTGTTCTAAAATGCTTTCTCTCCTCCATTTTTAAAAATGATCCCATGATCCTTAAAAGTTATTGCTTATATGACGTGGGGTATTTTGTGCTTGTTTTTTTTTTTTTTTTTTTTTTTTTTTTTTTTTCTTTTGAAATAGTTAGGCTCATACAAATACTCCTCTGAAATATATTGCTACTACTTTCCACAGTGAGCTGTCATGGCAACAAAGCCAGGTATTACCAGGATTGGTAGCATTTCTTCGCAATGCTTCCCTTGCTAGAAAACTTTTAAGAGATCTTTAATTGCTATTAGTGACGTGATATTGGGTGTTTTGTTTTTGTAAACACGGTTAAGCTTACACAAAAATCGCTTACATAACATATATATTGTTATTACCTTCCACAATGAACTACCACAGCAACAAGGTCATACATTCTGTCAGGATTGGTGGCATCGCCTGAGGTGTTAAATAAACGAAGCTCTAAAGGAAAAACTACTCTATAAGAGAGTTTTGTGTATCGATGCAGCTGATCCATGTATTTAAATCTCTTCAGATGGAGAGCTAGAATCATAGGCAGCTTTTTTACTTTCATCCTGAAAAAACAAACAAACAAACAAACAAACAAACAAAAAAAACATAAAAACACAGTATTTCCAATATTGAGCCAAATCATTCAGCTGATATTGACAAATGGGAAACCTATCTACTGAAGCCTTTAAAAAAATTACATGCATTAAAAAGATACTAAAATCATCAGCTATCTAAATAACTTCTCCCTTGTTGGTAAAGTAAAGGTGGATTTTAACAATTGAGAGAATTGCAAATTTATTTAGTATAGTAGCTAAATGAAGACCCATGAATAAACCACACAATAGTTTTGACATAAAGGCCTGTATTAGGTTTATGTAGAAAGGTTTTGGTAGTGGGAGGGCTGCAGAGGTGGCCTTTGTGAGGAGCCCAGGAGCTGCCCCACATTATATAGGAGCCACCTCCATCCAGCTCCAAAAGAAATCCACCGCTGGCCAGAGCCAAACCAATAAGCAATGTTGGTATGCCTCTGGAAGAGCATATTTAAGACAGGGAAAATCTGTTGTGCTACAGAGTGGATGGAGTGAGAAGCAGCTATGTGGCCCCCAGGTGAGTGCAGCAGGAGGGCAGGAGGTGCTCCAGGCATGCAGCACAAGTTCCCCTGTGGCCGTGGAGAGGCCCCTGGTGGAGCAGGCTGTCCCCCTGCAGCCCATGGGTCCCCCATGGAGCAGATCTCCACGCTGCAGCCCATTGGTGGAGGAGACCCTGGTGGAGCAGGTGGATGTGGCCTGGAGGAGGCTGCGGCCCATGGAGAGCCCCCGCAGGAGCAGGCCCCGGGCCAGAGCTGCAGCCCGTGGAGAGGAGCCCACGCAGGAGCAGGGGGTCTGGGGGGAAGCTGCCGCCCGTGGGGGACCTGTGCTGGAGCAGTTTGCTCCTGGGGGATGGACCCCGTGGGACGGAGCCGTGTGGGAGCAGTTCCTGAAGAGCTCAGTTCAGGAAGAGCCCCGCAGGCTCAGTTCAGGAAGGACGGCATCCCTTGGGAGGGACCCCACAGGGAGCAGGGGCAGAGAGGGACCGGGAAGGAGCGGCCGAGATGAAGCGTCAGGGAATAACCTCAGCCCCCATTCCCCGTTGCCTTGCACGACTTGGGGGGAAGAGGTAGCAGAGGGTGGATGGGGGGACGCTGTCTTTAGTTTGCTTCTAGTTCCCACTGCTCTAGTCTGCCAGTGATAGGCAATAAACAATATTAATGTCCCTTACTATTTTGCCTGTTACAGTAATTGGTGAGTTATCTCCCTGTTCTTACTCAACCCATGAAACTCTCCATTGTATTTTCTCTCCCTGTTCTTTTGAGGAGGAGGAACCAGAGACTGGTGTGGTGGCACTTAGCTACCTCCCAGTATCAAACCACCACAAGGCCATGTAGCACAGAATTCAGTTCTAAGACATACCTGCCTAGAGCTTTCCTGAGTTCCCAAATGCAAATCCTACACCTCCCTTGGTATACATTGGAGGTATTGCAACAATGTTGTTCCAGAGATCCTGTGCCAGTTGAACTTCCCATTAAACTGGCCAAGTCAAATAAGAATTTTAAAATAGGCAATACCACTTTGTCACATTTGTATTACTCTGCGTTTTCATATCAAGCTGTTCATTTAACATTGCCAAGGGATACAAACAGCACAGTTATTCAGCTTACCTGATTCTGCCAAAATAAGATAATGCTATGCTCTTTGTGCAATCATTTTGTATACATGCTGCAGCTTCATTTTATTGAAGTCAAAGCCAGAAAGTGATAACCTAGTTTCACTGAGGACTCACTGGGCCCCTTCCCTAGTTCGAGGCATTGAGATCTCACGTCAGTGCTTACAAATCCTCATCAGCCAAACACAGCTAGCCTGGCAACAAACAGAAACTTCCACTCTCTGGGCGATAAATTTGCCCACAAAATAAAATAAATTTGCCACAAAAACAGCTACCAAGTTGGATTGCCGTGCTTCTTGGCACAGCATATTACCACAGGTTACACTGTGCAGAATTTGTCAGACTGCCTTTAGCCCTGAAAGGTAGCTCAAAAGTCTCAGCAGTACAGCCCAATAAAGGCTTCAGATATGTCTAAGACTGTATTTTCAGAATGTCTGTAAATATGTTTGTACAACATAATCCTTTTCCAAAAGATAAGGGACTGGGGACAAAACACACCTTCCATTTCTTTTCTCATTAAACTTAGACTTGATAGTAACTGAAAAACCCAGCTAGACTCAAGTTTTCTCTTTGGCCCGCAAGGGAACTAGGAAATAAAAAATGGAGAAGGGGTGGAAGATGACAGGAGCAACTATTTTTCTGGACAGTTACTTTTTGTTATATTACTGAGACACAGATATAATTTCTGTTCCACTTAGGTTTTTTTTGTTTTGTTTTGTTTTGTTTTTTCAAAATGGAAGTCCTCTTTTTAAAATGCAGTTGTGTTTGACAATAGGGGCTCTTTCACTAGCAAAAAAAAAATCACTTTTTCTAGTTGAACAGACACTAACATGGATAAACTTTACGATATAGAGAAGGAAGAAAATTATGACTGCAGTGAAACTGACCTTAAGGGCCACATGAAGAGTAAAGTATAAACAATAAAAGCTGTGTTTTGCCAATATATCAGTGCCTACAGTACAGGCTTATGTCAACACATCTTATTATTGGTCAGGGATCACATTGCCTCCCACACAGAAAAAAAGCGAAGGCAACAGAAAACAACAGGACAGACCTTGCTTCACAACCCTTCACATACACATCAATTAGTAAGCTTATGCAATGCGTAAAAGCAAACTTGGCAGATGAGATATGCCAAAGCCATGTGTTCAACCTATGGTAAACCAAATAAACAGAATCAGTGGTATAACCAGTAGAGCATGTCAGTGTTCCCATCCCTGCAACTCATCCGTATGAGCAGACAAATACTTTCTTAGGTAATAAATACAGCTCAGTACACAACATCAGAGTTTTTTCAAAGGTGTAAACAAGACTAAAAGAAATATTAGACAAGAAGTGTTTTTACGCTAAATAAACTACAGGCTTCCATGGAACCTCAGATTTTTTCAGGAATACTGTCATGCAGTTTTGCACAACTAATCAAAATCTCAGTTAGCAAGAAAGTGATATTACAAGCATCATTCTGACTGAATCAGTAAAAAAAAGTGCTATCAAACTGTCTCTTGCAACCACTGTAAACATTATTTAATTATTAGAGAAAAACAAACTTTAAAAGTCACATGAAATCAGTGAATTTTCATCACTAACCAGAATTTTTAACTAATTATTAGTAGTTTTAGCTTGTCTTTTTATCTTATCTTTGATCTTAAGACCATTATTTTCTTAATTCTTAAAATAAATAATAGGCCTCCCAAAACACTTTACATGGATTCTCATTACTCATGGAAGTAGCCTCAGTGAATTCAAGCACGAGGAATGTAACCAAGTTACTCTTAAGTGGAAGAAGAGTGAGAACAATTAAGAGAGACGGAACTTTCCCCTGGTGCCTCATACACACACACAAGGAAATACAAGAGTATTTTCATGAAATACTGTTTTTTTTTCCTTCCCTGAATCTGATGTACCTTTTATGTGCTTCTTGCTTACTGCGACATTCTTCACAATAATATTTGTATTCACTGCACAGAGTTTCTGTATTGCTGAAACCCCTGAATAAAAAAAAATAAAATTATATAGATACTAGTTTCTTACCTGAAAAAAATATACAAACATACATAAATAAACAACAGAAATATAATTTTATTATGTTTACATAAAATAAAATTTGCTACATAAAATGACTGAGCTTTTAGTTTTACTTCCTGCTTTCATAGTTAAAAAAAGACAAACAAAATGTGGAAGTTTGGATTTTTGCATCTACCTTAAACAATGAGTGATTGAAGTATTCTGCTCCACATCAACTGAAAGGTCTAAGAAGTCTTCATCTTTGCTGCTTATCTGCAGGAAGACAGGCAGATTACAGTTAAAACCTGTTATGCTAATTTACCTCTTTTTCAGCATCATTTTCTATTGAATCGTTGTATCATTACCCTTGTAATAGCTTTCAAAAATTGCTACAAGTGAAATGTCTTTGCATGTTAGAGATTTGCTAGATCTGTTTCTGATTTTATTGAGGAAGAGGAAGAAGGAAGTGTGTATGTACCCATGGAAGTAGACAGTGCCAGTGATTATGCTGTGATTTTAGCTCAACAATAATTCCAAGTTCCTTCTACACCTCGGACTTTTCAAAAGAATACAATCACTGGGATTTTTCTCCTATATAATGCTCTCTTCTCTTCCCCCATGATTTCCTCTTATTAAAAGATATGTATTTGCCTATCAGAGCATTCCTAATAAAGAGCAGAAATGCTTTGAAGACTCCTGCCTAGATTCATGAGCAACAGATGGCATATTTGTTGGTAAACAAGAGACTGGGACTTAGTCTGATAGAGGCAGAACTGTGGATAACATCTACACCACTGCACACAGCATGGGAAACGAGCAAGAGGAGCTGGAAGCCATGGTGCAATTAGAAAACTATGACCTTACTGCAATCACGGAAACGTGGTGGGATGAATCACACAAGAGGAACACTGGAATAAAGGTCTACAAGCTCTTCAGAAGAGACACACAGGGAAGGAGGGGCAGGGGTGTTGCATTCTATGTTAGGGAAGAGACTGACTGAAAATCAAACGTTATTAAAATGTTTAGGAAACAGCAAACTGCAACCTTAACTTTTGTCTGCTAGTGTTTCCCCTTTGTATCTAGAGATATTTGGTGTCACTGGTGAGAATGTCTACTGCCTTTTATGGCTCCTACGTACAAAAGTAAATACTTTCAGAAAAGGTGCCCAGCTGCAATTTCTTGATTGAAAGCAGCTAGAGCTAAACATCTACAAGAGAATATCTTTAAAACATATGAGATTTGTGTTCCCTAAGAGAAATTTGAAGCCTTTCTTTGATTATCTGGAGATGAGAAGCACACAGTTCCTAAGGGCAGCAGACATGGAGAATAAAAATACAGCTGGTTAAGACAATTATTTCTGAAAATTAATATAATTGGGCAAATCAAAAGAAAAAAAAATGTATGAAATTAAGTTAAAACTTTCTGTAAATATCTATGAGAGGACTGGAGAAAGATTTGTCCCACTATTCTGTAGATAATCTTTCCAAGAATAACCATACGTAGACAGAAAATATGCCACTGTGCCAGTATATATCATGTCTACAATAACATTTAAATGTTTAAGTGTAATGTTTAGACTTCCAGAATATATGCAGAAAACTTCCAAGATGTTTTTAGGGTGGGAAAAAAAAAAGCAACCAGCATCTTCAACATGTAGCTCATTTCCCATCTTCAGGGATGTAATACAGTTTAGGTGTATGGAGATCTACAATTCTTCAAAAGATGTCATTGCACACCACTTTCAGAATTACCAATTTGAGTTTGGAACACTAAGAACTCTGGTGGAAATCACTGTAGCCTAGAAATTAAGAATGGCTCAGAAAAAAAAATCAGTTCTAGAAAACACTCTGCTGCAGTTTTCAGCGAGGACAGCTAGAATTAAGGTGCCATGTGATCAGTGTTATTCAGACATGCAATTAAGATACTTCTTCCTCTCTTGGTCTAATCAAAGAAAATTCAATGAAAGAATGAAAATTTCATAGGCGGCTTTATCACAAGCAGAAGCTGTAAGGGCACGGAGGCGAGTGGGGAAGGATGTATTATAGTTGGTTGAAAAGAAAATAGGTACTGAAATCAGAAGTTTGTAAAAGGAATTTTTCCATTCTTAGTGACAATACTGATATACTGCCTTCAAGAACCTCTCTCAGGTTAGCTGGTCATTACGCACTTTGGATCATGAAGAACCAATACAGGCTTTATTGAAAGAATAACTAAGTGGATTTTTTCCATCTAGGCTGATAACTTAGAATATGCTAGTCTTCATTTTTAAGATTTTTCATGCAGTTGTGTTTGAACACTTATTTATGTGTACAGTTTTACTGAAAAAAAAAAAAAATCATCTTATATTCTAACCATGGTCTTTTCTTCTCTAGAGGTTATATTTTCCAATAAATATCACTAAATTCCTTAGACCAATGTGATCTCATTTTCAAAGCTGTGTATTGCAATCATCTATAGAATGAAAGAAAACCAGCCCCAGAAACAGGCATTGTCATCACTTGCAGAGTAAAGCCAAAAGTATTCAAAAAGCCTTGTGAGTGCTCCTAACACAATACGTGCATCTGAACAATGGTGTACTCAGGTGTTTCAATATTCTGATGAAAACGCATGGTACGTTGTTCTTACATCATGAATATAATCTCCACTCAGACTGCACATCTGTAGTCTGATAGCCAATGCCACACAGAACACAAAACCCAGACGGCTAACACTCAAGGAATCTGTATTTCTTTCAGTTGGGAATTTTGCTAGCAAAGTGAATTGGCTCGTGGACAAAAAAGCTTTTGCAGCTGTAAGCTCCCATGTGTGCTAAGACAGAAACTATTTTTAAATTAAGCTGAAACAAAGGGCATGATTTGTTGTGGGGGAGGGAAGAGAAAGTAGGACATAGTTAAGTCTTTGATACAACTCCTGTAGGGAGACCACTGAGTTACTCCTTCTTGCCTTCCCTCAGTCCAAAGTGGAAGAATTTTATATGTTGGAGAATCACACCAAAACAAGAGGAAGGCCACCAGCTGAACTAGAAAACCCTTATCAATATCAGTCTGATGCTTTTGATCCAAGACCATTTCCCCCTTTGTCAATTACATTCTTTTATGGTTCACTGATATTCTTTCCTGAAATTTTGAGGAAAACTCTTGCAAAACCAATGAACATTTTTATCAATTAGCTACAATGAAATTGTAACATTCACTTCATCATATTTCATATCTCTATTATGGAAGAGGATATGCATCATGACAAGAAATCACAATAAAGATTATAGACAACTTGCAATATGCTTTTGTAACCTATTTAGTTTATAGTGTAGCTTGACTCAAGACACAAATCTTTGTTAAAGAATCATATCTATGTTTCTTATATTCCACTGTCCATATTTAAACTGAGGATAAATCTTTAAATAGTATGATAACTTTTTAGATCAAAGAAGGGCTAATGAGACAGTGTGTCCTGGAAAGAAGCTCTATAATCAGGACAATTAAAAATACAATAAAATCTTGCTATACTAGCTTTTAGGAACATCTTAGAAGATGTTTATTCTCACTTGGAAGAAAGATTGTATTTTGTATTTTAAAATGCATTATATTCTACATTTAAATAATAATAAAAAATCTAAGCTTATTGTCTTATCATTAATAAGTACTAAATCATCCCTTATTGCTGTGTAAGTATGCAAAGTAATGTATGTCATCTGCTACTTGAGTTATATTCAAGTACTCCTTACATTTTAAGTTAATTTTCTAAAAACAGGACTCTAAATACCAACAACTTCATTCAACTACAATCCTATATACTCACTATATTTGAAAATACTACACTATTCACAGTACTATTACCTACTTAAAAAGTGTAAATGTGTTTCTAAGTGCTGATTTTCAGGCCACTGTATTTTAATTAGAAGCTGATACACCAAGTACACAGAAGCTCATACAATAGTTTCCCGATTGTTAGGGGTTAAAATACAAAAGCCCTAGTATACAAAAAACAATGCGTATTAGAAAAAATTTGTCTGTGATAGATATTCTTTAAAATACAACTAGTCAAGGAGGCATAGCTGTGAACAGCCATGACATATATCCTGTTCAGCAATAATTAACGGATAAATAGAACTGAACAGTATCAGTAAAACTCAAAATTGTGGTAGGTCTGATAGCTAATAAAATAATGCTGGTAAAGAACCTATCAGCATTTTTAATTGCATTAAGGACCATACCTAAATCAAAATCCTGACAAGTATTATTCACTATGCCACAGTGAGGAAACGTAATGGCATGGGTCATTAGACTAAGCTAAACTCATATTTCAAGAAGAAAAAAAAACACAACACAGTTTAAGAACTAAAAAGTGATTGACAGTTGCCATGGGGTAATAACTAGGGAGGAGAAATGTACCAGAAAGGACTGTATGTAGAAATCAGCACTGAAATTACTCAAAATATCATGATCTATTGAAGTCTGAAGTTGCATTACATATGACGTTAGTAAAATTTTTTTTTTTACATTAAAAAGTGGTGGGATTTCTAGAAGACAGAAAAGAATACATGTGAAATATATAGATTTAATCTAATTCCTCCTTTCTAATGTCATGCCGAAATATATGCATTACGTAATTAAGGAAAATAGGTATGAAGAGCCACACAAAAAATAGTCATTTAGCTTTTTACTATATCTAAGGCATAGACCATGACAAAATTACTGTAATTTTCAAATTGTGCTGCCTTTTCTCTTTCTCAAGGAGGTAAAATTCAATTACAAGTTTTTCTCTGAAGTACACTCTTTCTCTTACTGTAGAACTACTCTCAAAGAAATTTTGGTATAGCTCACTCAAAGAAGGAGTTTATTTATCAGGGTCTAGTAGCAGAAAAATACCTGTGGACAGACATTTAAGAAAGGATTACTTTTCCTGCACTTTAAGTTACGTTCTTCGAGTATCCCTGTCTAATGTCTCAGTGCCAAATGGCATCCACAGTATGCTCATACAAATGTAAAATTTCTAAAGAAAGAAACTAATCTGTTAGTCTGTTGAGATAAATTCTTCATGTTTCAGAACTTTGTTTCATGATTCATTTATTAAGTAAATAAAGACTTACAGTTTCACATGTAAGACATCTGGTTTCATTTGTCAATGTTCCCTGAAAGATTTCATGAACCCAGGTTGGGTCTGGTGGGCTGTTATTTTCATTATCAATGTTGCCATTGGGTAGGCGACCATTTTGCTTCTCTTGTTTTCTTTCCTCTTGCAAGATATCCGCAATTGTATTTAATAGATAGTTTAAGAACTCATGTGCATCCTGTTGCATGTAGTTATCAAAAAGCTCTAAAAGATTAAAAATAGTAACAAATTGGTTAGTGTTATACTACAAAAAAGATTTTAAAAATGTAAATTTCAAAATCAGTCTTTGTTTCGGGTCTTGAATCATTTCACAGTAAACACTAAAATCAGTACTTCACATATTAAGCCAAAAATGCAGCAGGGGGTGGAGAGAAACTCAGTTTACATTCACATAAATATCTCAGCCGATCAGAGTTACCAGAACAGTGAACCATTTTGCAAGAAAACTAGGGCACCATTCTGTTAACTGAACACCGGTGTACGTATAGTGCTGCCTGAAATTTTACAGATTTTAATAGTTTGGATCTCCTATAGGGGCTATTCTATTTTAGACAAGCTTTGGTCAACATGTGGGATAACACAGGGCATCTCAAATGCCGTTAGATATTGAAATTTTCACAAAGAACTCAGAACTTATGATAGGAAATATTTCATTGTTTGTATGTTCTATCAGGGAAGAACATTAACAGTAAATGTTCAAAACATTCCTTTATTGATTTTCACTTTTAGGGTTTTAAGTCCACCATTGCTCTGTCATAAATGCTTTGTTGTCAGAAGTAGCAATGAAAACAAGATTAAAATTTCAGTATCTCATGTTCTTAAACAACTATTGCTTTTTGCAGATCTCTTTAAGGCAGTATTTGTAGGAGCCATGTCACATTAGCCTGAATTATCTAACCAAGGCAAGAACAAACAAGCTTCGTATTAGGACTTCAAGTAATAAACAGATCTATCTTTTAAGATCTGAAATACTGCTTCTAGAGATTGGTGTATGTAGCAACTTTATTACTGGCAGACCTGTTGGACAGATAAAAATGGAGTCACTATGTTTTGCACTTCACATTGGTTTGTCAACATTTCTACACATAACAGTCATAGGATTAATTCAGTTCATGAGAAATAGTTTCACTGGCACATGCTTGCAATGTACAGCAATGCTACAGGTTAAACTCTCTTACTAGTCTATTATCTTGTTTACATTCAGACTGGTACCACCATGAAAACAATTTACTGTAGCCCCTTGAAATAACACCTTAAGACATCCTCTCCTTCTACCAATCCTCACTTATGGGACTAAGAAAACCTAAAGGGCATTGAACCAGATTTATTAACAGACACTTCTCTCTGACCAGAAGTTCTTCAAAGGAAATCTTCCCGTCAATTTAATAACCATGCAATATCATTGGCTAATATCATACACATTTGGTTTTTTTTAGCACTCACATCAGTTAACTATAACTTGCAATTTGCTTTTGATAACACTAGGAGACTGGCCTTCACGAGAGGAATAGTTCTCAGGACTGGAAAGATGAATGAAAAATATCCTGTGATAAATAAGTTCTGAAATGAATACAGGGACTACATCAAAGCTTTACTATTATTCACTATCATTCACATTGATGCCATCCAGGAGTAAACTTCAAACACATCAAAAAAATCCTGAGTTATTAGCAAAGTAGGGAGCATATGATGCTAACCTGTATCATTTGGTTAAACAGTGCAATAGGGCAGCCAACAATATGAATCAAGTAGCCTATTTAATGAACTCCTACACTATTTTTGAGAAGAAATGTGAATCTAACCACCTACAAGATCTTTATTTAATCAAGTAAGTCAAGGCAGAACAAGAGCTGCAAGTCTCTTGAGGTGAAACACTCCAGAGGTTCCTCACCATGTTACACCACAGATCTCTCAGGGATATCTGCCCAGTCAGTAAATTAACGAGAACAGCATTGTTCATTTTATGATTAGAAGAAATTTAAGTAAAGGTAACAGTATACCTTCGGCTGACTTCAAGCCAGTTGCTGCTTCACAGACCATTAAGCTTTGAGGCCATTAATATATGTATGTTGGATTCAGGCTTAGAAAACAAAGACTGAATAGTGGCATTGTAGTGTGGAATACATGAAGTTTATGTTCTCAGTCATCTCCCTGGTACAGCTGGATACTGACTGGAACAGAATTTTGATTGGTACCGCATACCTATCTGATTCTTTCTTAATCCTACTCTTCTCTAAAGCTCAAAATTGTGTACAATAAACATGTAATAGTACATACAACGTCCATGAAATCACTGCTCAACAAATTTAGCCATTTAATTCTGTAGAAAAGGTGAGAGCTTCATCATTAAGAGACTCAAAAAGCCAACGAGCTGAATTTTCACATTTTCTCTCTCTGAATATATTCCAATTCCTTCTCCTGTGTAGAATTTCAGTGTCATGACATAATTAAGCATTTAAAAGAACATTTCTATAAAGAACGTAATGGTTCCTGTGTTTTTCTTTCTGCTTTACATTTGAACCATTCTCCACATTTGTCATAGTCAGTCAACATTCATTAACCAACTAATGAAATAATAATGAACAATTTCCGTAAATGCATAAAAACACAAGCACACTTAAGTACACTTATTGAAGAACTTAAGGATAGTTTTCTATTCTGCTTAGGTAAGACATTTCTTTCTTCAGATAAGAAACAAGAAATGTTAAAAATCTCTGGCAATCTCTTAAAATGTTGAATATCTATTACACCAAACAAATTAGATAAAAAACACTGATTTTAAAATGCACTAATTCTTTAAAAAGTAGGTCAAGCTAAGTATTGTATAAATGCTAACTGAATATAAAAAATTCACTGGATTTTAAGCTAGATTCTTGCAGGGATGTCTCAATGTCTGCTCCATACATTCGGTTTAGCAGACAGATTCCTGCATTCAGCGAGTAATGATCTTTTAAACACAAAATAAAAGCTTTGCAGTGTGTTTGGATTATAAAACTACAATTCTTAGGGAAAATTAGCAGGCAAATTCAGAAGCAGCCACTGACAATATATTCAGTTCTACACAAAGAGAAAGAGATGAGAATTCTCTCAAAATACATCCAGGGTTACACACTTATTCTAGGGTCACCTCTTCTTTACCCTACAGCACCAAGAACACTTTTCAACCCTAATAAATATGTAGGTATTCCACTGTTTCAACTTCAGAACCAAATCATACTTGCTATTACGCAAGAAAAAGAAAAAAAAAGTTACCATTTTCTTTTCGTAATCTTGTTATAAATTTCTTGGGAGGTATAACTCCAACTTTTTTCTTCTGGGTGGCTATACTGTGGAAGAGATCAGCTAAGCATGTAAGGAGGTTCTCTTTTTTTCTTGGTTGACTCTTGTATGCTAAGACTTTGTCTCGAAATGGGCGACAGAAATAAAGTGCCTGAAGAACTGAGTTGCAGTAGCATGTATTCCCAAACTATAAAAGAAGAGAGACATTTATTAGCTTGCATTGTATTACTATACAGAGGTAAAATTAAATACAAAGTATGGGAAAATTCATAAGCACGGCAAATTTTCTGCAAGTCATTTCTTCTTGACTCTAAGATGTTAAAGCATATTTCTGTTGTGCAAAGGATTAACAAGGACACTACGTAAATGCAAAAAAAATAATATGTAAATTTGAACAATGCTATATCATTTTGTCCTACCTGTAAATTTAATTAGTTAATAGTATTTTGTATTAACTTGGGTCAAAATGTGCAACAAATACCACCAATTTCACAGCTCCCAGAACGTGGCCAAGTAAAAATATCTATCTATTGCATCTCTCCATCTAGCCACAACAGCAAAGAACAGGCACAGCATGACCTTGTACTGTGAAGAAACTCAGCTGTAAATTAAGAGAGCTGTTCAGACACTTCAGAAATTGGATTCTCCAAATCTTATTATTTGTGATCAATGTCAGAAATAACTGCTTTAACCTGTTTCTGTATTTTCAGTTCTCATTTTAGGGTGACAGGATTGGCATTCCAGTTTTCTTCAAACACTGAAACACGGCTTGTTAAGGATCTGAAGCTATGTCACAGGTGGTAGTTTCAAACGGAGACTAGAAGGGAAAGGACATACAATGTGGACATGGGCAGTCTGAAAGAGGCTGAATTGAAGGCCACTGAATTGAAGTGGGGTAAGGAGAGTCAGCTTGAAGAGCATCCATAACTCCTTTAGTGCCAAGATGCTCTCTATATTCCTCTTCCCTAAATTCCTTCCAGCTCTCAGGCACTGCTCCTTTTGAGTATTGCAATCACTGACACTGTCGCCACCTCACCCCAACATGACAAACCTCCCCGTCACCTCTGTGAAGGCATCATGAATTGTCAGTGGTGAAAGTCGCTCTCTTTTTATGCTGCCCTCCTGCAGTGAAGCCCATTATCTAACGCTGAAAGTGTCAGAAAATTCTTTATAAAGCCCTCAGCAAGTAATCCAACCTTTCAGCTGCAGTCACTCAACCTGCAAATTGAAGCACATACCTACTAGGCACAGCCTGTAAAATGTGAAGATAATGTTTTTATGCTTTATATAAAAATATTAGCATATACGGGTACCAAATTATATTGCAATGGGGACACTATTACACAGCAAACACAGTCCATTTAGAGGTATTAAGAGCAGCTTCTATCAACAGAGAAAAAGCACTAAAAGCTTTTACATCTTAGGAGTAATGGGGAAGTAACTGTTTTCTGCCCTCTACCAATTGAGACAATGACAAACGAGCACTATGCAATTTAATCAGAAAGCTGGCAAGGAAATTGTTTTTTGTTTCATTTTGCTTTTTAAAATAATGAAATATGGCTTCCTAAATACCCAAGATTCGCTCTGAGAATGAGGAGTCTATTTTTCAAAAAAGACATGAAGAAGTCTTAAGATCTCCATATTAAAAAATGAGCAAAATAACACCTGTTAATTTCACTTTTTAAACCAGGGAGAATATACTAGCTATATTAGCTTCTCTGAGGCCCAAGTCTGCACTCAAACAGGTTAATGAATTTAAGAAGAAAAGAGGGCTTTTTTCCTTATAGAAACAGACGAAATCATGCATTAGTTTATGTCAAATCATTTAACATTATAAGCTAGCTATTTATGACTTTATAATTAAAAATAGCAATATACAAAAGAAATATATTTAAATGTTTTAAAAGTTCCAGTTAAATCAAACGGAAGCAGTGCTAAAAACCTCTACACCAGATGTCGAAAGATGAAAAGGTAGTAAATTAGAAATTTCCTAACATTCCCATTTTAAGAAGGAAAGCTTTGATTACAAATTAATTACAATGACAAGCACGCAGTGAGAGGCAACCAAAACATGAAGCAACAGAGAACACTGAACAAAATTCTGGAGATTAAATGTAATATGAAGGTATGTTAACCTGCACGTCTATGGATTGGAACTAAAAGCAAGCAGATCAATTTCGTACGGTTTTCTCCAGCCAAATTCAGAAAGACAGCAGGCAATAGAAGATAGTTTGAAAGCAACTGCCTGAAGACAATTTTATTAGATCATGTTTACTTTTTATGTAAAGCATCAATCTCCATAGCTGCAAAACCTGATGTATTTTTTTTAATACAAGCTTCCGACAGGGAAATGGGGAAAAGGCAGGGAGGTTTCTCTACTTAGTAAATAGGAAAGTTTGTTAAACAAATAAATGCACATCTTACCATCACTATTACTTCACACCTTACTTCCCATCTTTGACTCCAACCCAAAAGCACACCTTTAACTTCAAAACCAGCCAAGACCTTGCTCTAGTCCTCTCATCCTCCCATCACCAATTGAACAATGTCAATCTGGGCCCTTTCAACCTCTAGATTACACATCATTTTCTAATTCTTCTCATACTCAGCTTTCTTGCTAACCTGGTCAACCGACACCTTCCTTCTCTCCTCACTGTCAAGCTAACAAAAGCCAGTTGCCTCAGAAGCACAATACTTGTACAGAGCAATGCTTGCACATCTTTTACAATGAGAAGTTTGTAACCGTAAGCTGTGTGTCTTCTAGTGATACTGTAAGCACTCCAGCACCATTCTGAAATAGGAAAATGCACAGCACTGAATGCCCATCCAGCTATTCAGAACAAGAAGGGTAGTCAGCTTGGTTTATTCAAACAGGGCTGTAGGAAAACAAAATGCCTGTGAAGTTTGCGTCAGAGTAACAGTAGGAAAATGTAAGAAAATACAATGATGGCATTTCTTATCTTAAACTCCATTACAGGAGAGACACAGAGTTACTGGAGAGAGCCCAATGCAGGGCCACCAAGATGAAGAAGAGGCTGGAGTATCTCTCCTGCGAGCAGAGGCTGGGAGAGCTGGGGCTGCTCAGCCTGGAGAAGAGGAGGCTCAGGGGGATCTCATCCATGTCCCTAAATCCCTGAAGGGAGGGTGCAGAGAGGATGGAGCCAGGCTCTGCTCAGTGGTGCCCAGCGCCAGGACAGGAGGCCATGGGCACAGCCGGGCACCCAGGAGGCTCCCTCTGAGCACCAGGCAGCACTTCTGTGCTGGGCGGGTGACGGAGCCCTGGCACAGGCTGCCCAGAGAGGCTGTGGGGTCTCCTCCTTGGGGATCTCCAAAAGCCGCCTGGACATGGTCCTGGGATGTAGTGTTCCTGCTTAAGCAGGGAGGTGGACTAGGTTACCTCCAGAGGTCCTTTCCAACCTCAACCCTTCTGTGATTTTATGGAAGCTCAAATGTTTCAGCAGTACAACAAAGGTTGGCCAGAGCCAGATAAAGGAATGAGACAGGACTGCAAATCAGCAGTTTGGCTGATAAAGCCTGGCATTATCCTAAAAACAAACAAACAAACAAACAAAAGAGCTAGATTTGCATTTGGAATAGATAGACTACAGCTTTGGTAAATACCGTAATACATATACCGCATTAATGTTTAGCTTATGTATTTGAGCCATGTCTACATAGGCAATCTGTACTTGCTGAATCTCATACGTAAAATCTCGCTTCAGGCAAGAAAACTTTCTCTGACCTGCTATTAAGTGTCATCCCTTTGAGTTCAGTCTCTCCAGATCACATTAGGAATGCTAACTTTATTTTTCTTTGTACTTATCATTTGGCTCTACACGAAGTGAGAAGGAATCAGCTACCTCTGACAGATAGTTCACAAAGATCTTCAGTTTAGTGGATGCAAATGGCAGTACTTCATGCTACTAACGTTTTGATCTCACACATGTCTGAAGTATTTCCTGCTGATTTAGTGAATGGTATTCTTTCAACTGTAAGCTGAATTTTCCATGTAGAGCTTTCACTTACAGAATCAAACACCCCATCAGCCACCTGTCTTCCACATGTTTAAAGTGGAAATATATTAGCACCATATACTTACCCAGTTTAACATCTGAATTTAGATGGTTAGAGCACTGAAATTTCTCTCTAATATGTGAACTGCAGGTTGATCTCGCATTAGTTTATTGTATGACTACTTGGGTCATTTTAAGAGGAGTTAGTATAGATGCATAACCAAGGTGGAAGATGAAGGTTTAAGCTAAGACACTGTTCCAAAAAAATAGAATAATATTTTTACGCTTTATTTTAAGACATGGCCAAGACAGCATAAGCCCTTTGCATACTACCATAGATCATGGGACAAACTTGGAGAAGAGCTGTACTCTTGAAAGAAAGGTTGGGCAGTATCTAAGATGCCTGTTTAAGATTACTAAGAGGACATCGCAAGATTTCAATTATTTCTTTTTTACCTCTTTTACTCTCTCTAGATGCATTTCTACAGTAAAAACAGGGCATACATACCAATCTGAAAAGGGACAGTGAGGCAGCATTCTTATCAACCAGTACTGCAGGTATAAATTAAGGTTAAAGAGATTCTGTATATAGAAAACAGTGCAACAATGTTCAATTGTTTTTGTAATATGAGCAGAGAGACATAATAAATCCTCCCTGTACTGACGTAAGAAATCAGAAAAACAGACTTGAGAAAAGGAACAGTTTTGAAGGAAAGTCTAAGTTCAACTACAGAACTAATAGAACCACAAAATACTTCAGGTTGGAAGGGACCTCTGGAGGTAACCTGGTCCAACCCCCCGCTCAAGTAGGGACACCTGCACAGAACCAAAATACTGCCTGGTGCTCAGAGGGAGCCTCCTGGGTGCCCGGCTGTGCCCATGGCCTCCTGTCCTGGCACTGGGCACCACTGAGCAGAGCCTGGCTCTGTCCTCTCTGCACCCTCCCTTCAGGGATTAGGGACATGGATGAGACCCCACTGACTGTCCTCTTCTCCAGGTTGAGCAAAATCTTAGGGGGAACAGTGTACCCCCTACAATAAGTATGAACAGCTAAACTCTTCTGTTTCATCTTTTTAGGAAAAAATATAAAGCAATGCATCATTTTGAAGAAAATTCAGCTTCCACAGGAAATAAATAAATTACTAATAGTCATGGCAGCTAAGCTGCATCTAAGTCAGCTTATCAGTAAGAACATTTAGTGACTGCCCAGTGGATGCTGGGATTTTAGACTCCTAAACCATGTCAGTGCTAAGAACCTAGAGGTAGAGACATACACTGTAGGAGCAGGACAGCATTACAAGTTAACTAGTTTGACTACAAAAAGGAAGATGATGGCTTATGTAAAATCCACCTGGTTTCAGTACATACTTTCAAAAATCCCCCAAAAGAAAACCATTAATAATTTATTTCAGGCACAATCAAACAACTTCAAACAAGATATACTTTTCCTGGGTAACACCAGAAATTAGATTTTAAATTATTCCTGAAAACCAATAAATGAATTGAACAATTCAGTGTTTTTCCACACTTGCTTCCCCCTTTGGGCTCAGTATGTTTTTTCAACATCTCAGTAAAAATAGCAGATGTGAAGGCTTGATACTTTCAACAGCTTCACAGATTTTTTCTTTTACTGTATTTATTCTCTTAGACTGGCAAATTACCAACTACAAGCTATATATTCTGAACAGATTTTTTTAATACTTCTACATTGTAATTGGAAGTGGTTTAAAAACTACCTTACAATAAGGAAAATGAAATAAAATATTAAATAACTAGCCCAATTTCAACTATTATTTCACTAACGCGTTTCAACAAATACTCTGATAATTAAAATCCATTTCAGTAAGTACATACATTCAGTGACTATACCTTTCAGTGTTTTAATTATCGACTCAGTCACTGTCTTGCAATTTAACAAATCCAGTCACAGCATTTCAAAGCAATCGAGTTAGGAACTGAAACTTACATTAACCAAACCAAAATAGTGTTCATTAACTGGAAATTGTTCTGGACCAATCTCTTTCTCCAAAGCTGAGGCATTGGCGCCCTAGAAAAATCAAAAGCAGAACAATATTAGTGTTGCAAACTATGTACACAGGGAGTTTATCTGGTTGAGAAAAAAAATCTAGTGAGGTTTGATTTTTTTTTTTTTTTTTAAGGAATAAATGACTAGGATCTGAAAATTGTAAAATGAAAAACTACAGCCATGAGTGGCAGCTCACACACATCAGAGACATCAAAAACACAGTCACAATTAAGAGTCTGACCACAGCACACATCTGGGGAAAAGAGCCATTGTTCAAGCTATATTTGGTATCGACAGATACAGACATTAGTTATGCATTTCACATTGTATTTCAATCCTGATTCTCACATATGCATACTAGACGGTTAGCTCAAAGGTTTTTATCCCCAGGCAATCACTGATTTACTTCAGTTTACCTGTGTGCACATACACACGAGATTACTGGTCGCAGCTGTAGACCTTGCTACACCAAACCTGCATCTTCAGATGACAGATTGTAAAACCTAGATTTTACTGAATTTACATGTGCTGAAGCAATCTCTCTAATCAGCAGAGAGGAAGACAAAAATAAATCAGAGACTAAATACAGAGAATTAATGAAACACCTTCCTGGTCGTACCCCAAAGGGGTAGAGGAAGTGGAGTTTGTGATCCAGCTCAACAATAGTACCTGGCAAATTAAGAAAACATGTTTAATTAGTCTGTTTCTTAATCCAAATACAAGCTTATAGGCAGGATAACAGTACTCATGAATGCAGGAAAATCAGTCCTTTGAGTTCTCTGTTGATTTGCACTCTCAGGATGTTTAGATTGGCCACAAAATCATTTCGCTCAGATCTTAAAAGCAGACAGGTCACCCAGCAAGAAGCTGTGCCACAATATAATATTTACATGCTTATGATAAAGAACCTAACACCCTTTCACCACCAGAATTTTATTTCTGCATAATCCAAAATGCCCTAGATAACATGTTTCCAAATATGTTCTGTTCAAGAACATCTCAACATTTTTGTGTATTTTTATGCAATCACATTGTTGGTGTGCTGTATTTACTAGTTTCAGAGTGCAGCTTCTTTAATAACAATACACATTAATACAATGTTACTAAGTAGATGGTAAAAGGTGAAATGGTGCTCCTCTCAACGAGCATAATTCTCATACTCAAGCAATGTATCTCACACAAAGAAACACAGATTGTTCACAGGAAGCAAACAGACTGGATGGTTCCACTTAAAATTAAAAAATATAAAATGTTTAAATGGCTTTGTTAAACACTTTGACTGTTGTAAAATTAAAAGATAGCACAGTACAGCTAGCTTTGGTGTGCATTAGAAATGCTGCAGACTTTGCCCAAAAAAATCTGTTGGTTTTGATCCTCAAAAAGAAGTCAGAGAAAGTAACTGTGGTTACGCTGCGGTTCCAGCTGATGACTGTAGACTAAACTGGTGCAATAAACAGTGGATTTCAAAGGAAGGAGATTTAAAAATTATTATTATTTTTTATTTAGAGACAGAAAAACCTCTGCTCTGGAAAATTCAGAGAATAAATAACTTGCTTTCTAGAGGTTTCACTCTGATTGCGTTTAGTGAAAAGCAAATATAGCCAACTCTTTGTTGCATAAAACACTGACATATCAAACTAACATATAAGCATGGATATTCCAGTCTAAAGTCAAGCCTAAGTGAATCTAAAACAGCACAACTAGTTCTCTTTTTGTTTGTTTGCTTTTACACAAAAGATGTAGCCAATGGCCCTGGACGTAACAACAATAAAACAATAAAACTGAATCAAAATCACAAACTGCATTAAAAATAGCACTTAGGATTTCACAACTGCTCTCAAATGGTGATGTTGATGATGAGGAAAAGTTGTATAAACCCTCATCTAAGATTAAAGCACTCCACAGCTCCTGAATATTTGGTGTTGCAGTATTATTGAAATACACCCATGAGTTCTGGCAAGGTGGACATTATTTACAAATAAATTAGGGAAAAAAAAGGAAGCAGAAGGCCTTTTTATCCTATTGTTAAAATCTCTACTTCATTAAAAATAAATTCAAGGGGGTTAGGAAATTCTTTCTCTTTTCAAAGCTAGGGTGGAGTACCTACTTTATTCTATCTTTGGGAGAATATTATGATACAAACTTTGATGTTTCTGTTTCATACAGACCTCAACACTGTATTTAGATTTCTAGCACAATGAAGTTCCTGACTCGTCAGTAAGTAAAATGTGCTAAGACAGGCCTAAACTAACAGTACAGTTTTCTCATTATTCAAGGCTATTTCATTTGAGGCTTAGATGTTCAAATGGTTTCAGATGACATTACTTTTGTTTGAATGCAGTTGTTTATGAATGTTTTATCAGTACAAACCAGCACGGATGTTTGATACCAATATAAAAACCCACAAGCTACTTAGACTTCCTTCTACAGCCCTCATTTGTCTGTCAGAAGAGGATGTCATTCCTCCCCACACAGCAACCATTTATCCGGCGCACGGTGTGCTGGCTGCAGGCGGGGAGGACATCGCATGCAGCAGGAGCTTGAAGAGCATGCTGAAATAAATACGTCTGGCACCTAAGAACCATTTTAAAACCTAACTATCCCTCACTCTGAGAGGTTTCCCGTTTAATATTACAGTACACATCATCAGTCCCAGCTGATAACATATCAAATACAGATCACAGAATGGTTTGGGTTGGAAGGGACCTTAAAGCCCATCCCGTTCCAACCGCCTGCCATGGGCAGGGACACCTCGCACCAGACCAGGTTGCCCAAAGTCCCATCCAGCCTGGCCTTGAGCACCTCCAGGGATGGGGCATCCACAGCTTCTCTGGGAATACAGTGGGGAAGCGCTGTGACACCACCAAATATTATGGTACCATATGGTATTTTGAACAAGACGTCAGCAGTGGTTTAAAGCAGAAGTGGAGTTGTACCTTTTTACTCCAGCCATGACACATTTACTGTATTTGGGATCTAGACCTGGGTGATTTCAGACTATGACGTATGATGCAGAGAATAAAAGTTCTTCCTCTGCCACCGAACTGGGATAAGGGAAGATCCCAAAATGATTCTCTACTTTTCGCGGCTCACTGAACAACCCATACAACTGGTGCTAGAAGAGTGTAGTATCTTTAATCAAGTACAGTTAATTCTCCTGATTTTCAAGTTTTACAGATATAGGTTCTCTAAAAGTTCTAAAATGGACCAAAAAAAAAAATCGATGACACTGAGCATTTTAACAGGAAAGGAAAAAAATTCTAAAGTGCAGATATAAGATGGGTTCCCTTTCTTTTTTTTTTTTTTTTTTTTTTTTTTTTTTTTAACTTGCTAAAGCAATAATATTGCTAAGAATTTCCACTTCTATCGTTGCCTTTTCTCACTGCCCCAGAGGTCACACTCCTGTGGTACCACAAGTACTGGGTCTCAGCAGCACTAATTCTAACAGCTAACATATGGATAAGCTTACAGCAGCAGATCTGCAAAGCACATCAGTGGGTGTTTATGATCTGACATACACACTATTTGAGTTTCAGATGTTTTTTGCCAGATTGGTTTTAGTCTGGCTCTGTGACTGAACACTCAGCTGTGGCTGAACTATGCGGCTTGATTTAGTTTCCACCAAAAGGAATTTAATTTGTGCACTGTAAGACGACTTCAAGATGTAAACCAAAGTATGGTAAAATTCAGATGCCTGGAGGAATCAGTTCAGAAGTGCACATACCACACCTGAACTAAAACACTAATGTGAAGGCACTTGGCACTTGTCTAAAGAAAATAATAATAATAATAAAGTTACCCTGCACTGAAATACTGTCTAAAAACATGTCAGTGAGCAGGCACACATTACCAGTTTTCAAGTGTCCTACCTTGTTGTTATCACCCAGCCTAGTAGACAGCTCTTCCCTTACAAAGACTGACTCACAACCAGCCCAATGTGCTTTGAAGATTACGCTGGTGTTAGTCTTAGGGAGAGAGGGGGGATGCTGATCTATCCCTTTCTAGAATAGACATCAGTTGATAACATGGTGGGTCCTCTTCTCAGTAGTTTGCTATAATAGTTTTTATTATTTAGCTTTACTGAGTTATAAGTTTCCTGAGTAAAACCAATTATTTAACTTTTAAAAGAAATTTCTAACCTCAAAATTTACATTTGTCGTCTGAAGATGTCTTTCTCCCTTCACATATGCCCTATGCTGGATCCTTGCCCACAATGCTTTCCAACTTACCCAAGATGCAAGGAACAACAAAGAAAAAATGTGACTGACATAACTAACCACGTTACGTAGGTATATATAAGCCAAATTTTTCCAACATGACTTAGCTATAGAAAAGTGAAAGAGAAGAAAAACAAACCAGAACTTTTATTCTTCCAAGTGACTGAAAGGCATTGCAAGTAAGTGAGAAATTCAGTAACCAGGAATAACAACGTTATCCTCAACAAGAATAAAACAACTGTAAAATTGATTTACTTGCAATTTGTAAAAATAAATTTCAGTATAAAAACACTTATTCGATAGTGCTTTCATTTTTTCCCCCCATGTATTAGAAGATGCTTCCTTGTCTGTGCCACTATTGTAGGTGTACAGAATTTCCCAGCCTAAACTAATTAATGCATGGCAACTGATGGAATCTTCTGTGAAAGAAGAAATACAAAATTCTACTCTTCAACTCATATTTTATTAGAATATGTAAATTCACACTTTTCCATGTATTTATATAAGTCAGGGCTAAAACCAAACAGTATAGCTACATTACATCAGTTTATTTCTGTCTGTTCAACTGCAACCAAAACGGAAACACATTTCTAACAATATTGTTTCTGGCCCAGGAAGAAGCAAAATATGCTGAGTGGGCTTCAGTAATGCTTGTTGTTAATTTATTTGCAGAAGAACATGCTCTAGCAATACACTACTTGATAATCTAATTTGGATAGCTTCAGCTCATGCTTTTAAAATACTTACAAACAGTATTTTTTTTCCTTAACTAATTGGTTTGAGACATAGTTCCATGTACTCTAATTATACTCTAATACTCAATAGCCTAATTGAGTCCGTAGTAAAACATCCCTGCGCAAGCAAGGAAGATGATTGCACAGCACAAAATTACCTTCACTTCCCATTCGTTACGTCTACCCTACGTGTCTTTTTGAGCCTGAGCACATGCAGCACACTTTCCTTCACAGCAGGCAGACAGACAGTCATACTTTCTGTTCTGAACACTGAAGTCGAACCTAAGTTACTCCCATACACGAAGCTGAGAATGAAAGAATTAAGGCTCTGGGCTTGGCTCTTTCATGGAATGAATCTTCAAAACACAGAAAGATGGAATTCTTCCCAGGTTGCTGCCACATTTAAATATGGATTTTGACTGTTACCCTCAAGACAGAAGGAAATCATATGACAACAAATTAAACACTGCCAACGCAGTAAGCCGTGTTTATCTTGTATAATTCCAGAAAATTCCCAGGATAATGCTGTTTTTATCTGGTGGTTTTGCTTCAGGTTCCTCCGATCAGATGGATTTTTGCTAGTATCAATACAACACCTCTTACAACACTTATTAAGCAGGATCCTGAAAGGCCAACGCTATTACCTTCGTAGACTTCTAGTTAAAGGTTGAATAATACTAATGGACAAGACAGGAAGTCTGTGAGATGTATTTAAAAGAGGATCTGATGGTGACCTTAGAAACCCTTCACTGCCTAAATAGACCAGGTAATTAAAAGCATTATCTCCACGTTAAAGAAAACAAAACAAAAAACAACCAACCAGAAAACAAACAAACAAACCCTAATCACCCAAAACAGAGAGGAAAAAATACAGTAACACATGTGCTCAAATGCTTTTCTTAATAAACTGCACACTATAGTGCGTTTCAAATACTCTTTTAATCCTCAAAAATTCCTGTTTAATTAAAAAAAATGTTGCTTTCATAATTATCTATTTTCATGTTTCATGATAAAAAATCTTGAATTTACAAAAACTGGTAAAAAACATTTTCCAGTTCTGGAATATTTATGTTAATACACCACTTCAATGTACTTATGCTAATACATCATTTATGTTAATAACTCATTCTGGTTATACACTACAAAAGTTATCTATGGTTGCTTTTTTGTTGTTTTGTTTTTTAAGATTTAAAGATCTGATAGATTTTATTTGAAATGCGTCCTTTGTTAAAAGCATTTTAATTTATGAAACTTCCTAAACAAGGAAAACAGAAGTTACCCCCAATACAGGCCTTTTATCTTCCTTGGTTCCCTCAACAGATTTGAAAGAGAAAAACAAAGAATGTCAATTCATGGGCAGTAAGCCTTTTACAACATTTTAACAGAATCATTCCTACAAGGCTTAATGCAAATTAAGACTTTCATTAAGTCTTAATTGTTGTTTTGCTAGTTTAAAAAGTAACAAAGACTACTTAAAAGACCAGTCTGAATAATCAAGCTGTGTGTAGTAATGGGATCAGTTGGTTCCACTGACACAGCTAAAAATTCTCACTGTTGGAAAGACTAGAGTCTAAGTTTGGATTTTATCGTTTCTGCATGCTTAGAATGTGCAAAATGAATGTATGTTTGCATACAAGCAAAAAGACAAAGAAACATTTATATAATTGAAATTATCCAACTACATAATATGCTAAGTAATCCTCTGTGCGGGGACAAATACTGCTTTATAGCTACACAACTTCAGTACTTTTTTCTTCATGTCTCATATTTGACATTTGTTTTGTATTTATTTAGAGTCAAATTTGTCTAAAATAATTGGTGTATTAAGCAGCACCATAAAACCAGTGTTTTAAAGAGCAAATATGTAAATTTCTCTTTTATTACTGCACAGTAACGTTACATTTACAAGAATGATGATGACAAATGCCAAAACCACGGCTTGACTCTTAGTATCATATTCATCACGAAAAGCTCTCCCAATTAGAAATCCAACCGATGAGTGAACCTCCCTGCAGCAGTTTAAGCTCTTACCCTAACTGTCTAACACACGCTTCTCCAAAACTGAACGTGCCCTGCAACAAAACCCATGCCTGAGTGCTCCAGCCCGCCAATCGAGGCGGGTCCAGGCCATGGTGCCAGAGAGCAGCGGAGAGGCTGGAAGGCAGCACATGTTCTTCATGTTGTTTCTTGCCAGCCTGGCTACATAAGCAGGGCAAACAGCTGGATAAAGGAAAGCCACAGCGCTGCTAATTCCTCTGTGCTATTTTACTTTAGCCCTCTCACCCACTGCTTTCCTTCCGATCACCTCCTCTCTTTGAAGCTTCCTTCCTTGCTGCTACTTGCTTCTTCCAGCATGAGTCCTCCTCACATTTTTCTGTCATATCTGTTAAACTGATCATCAATTACTGTAGAAGTATTATAATTTGTGCTTCAGAGGAAACGGTGCAAACTGAAGGAACAGGAGTGAGTACGGGACAGCCATTTCCAGCTGACTGCAAACTCTTGGCAAACATCAATTTACATTAAGTAAGGATTTCACAATCAGGCTTGAAAAACCTATTGTAAACAAACAGCTCCTTGAGCAGTAATGAAGCCTGCGTATGTACACCTACCTCAGAGTTAACTATAAGCTGCAATTAAGTGTTTTTATAAAGCCTCTCCACCATGACATATGAGGCAGGCTGCACCGCGGCCTTCCCTCAGCGGGGCGCTGACAGGGGCTGTTCCCCTAAGCAGCCTTTCCCCACATGCGTGTATGAACGCAAGTATCTCTGAGACCTCTTTTCCCTTGCCGAACAGGACTGAAACAGGCAAAAGGGTACTGGTGGGATAAGAAGCCAGGCAGGAAAAGGAAACAGCCAGGCAGGCACTCAGTGAGATGCCACAAGTCTTACTACTTTCAAAAAGAAAGGTAAAAACAAGAATTTAGTCTGTAAGACATGTGCACACTCCTCACACAGAACACGCTATTACATTATAAAAGCCAGATTTACTACAAAGTATGTGTTTGATGTCCATTTTGGGGGTCTGCATTAATTGCTGAAGACATTCAATGGCCAAGTACGCTGACCCTGTATGTAAGATGTTAAACTAGCAGACAGAGAAGGATCATTTAGACCTGAAACATTAAGCAAAATATTTTCGTGTCTAGCACTACAGTTTACAGATTAGCATAGTTTGTAAATTTCATTAAGCTTTTTCCAGGTCACGCTAACATAATCAACCAGTTTCTAAAAGAAACACAGAAAAACAAGTACTGCTACTATCCTAACTTCCTTCTCTATGTCTGAGACAGACACCTTTTAAACTGCAAAGGTAACTTCTGTCTTCTCCTTACTCCAGCCACTAGAAGGCTGATACCTTCCACCCGCTAATAAGTGCTTGCTGGACTCTAGACAGCAAAAGCAAAAGTGAGAAGGACCTAGACTGAACCTTTACTTTATGGTGATGATGGCTCGGGGCACATCTTGTTGCAGTTGACATGGGTTATTTTACCACTTCCCAGAAATGCATTAAAAACCCGGTATCATTCAGTCAGGTAAGACTTTGATTGCAGTTCAATGTGTGGATGAGGGTGAAAGGCCAGGTTCTACTTCTACTGCAAAGACATCAAAAACAACAAGGCCCACCTATAACCTCATCCATTTTGCAAGAAGAACAGTGACTAAACCACTCAAGAGGAAAGGTGTTTTCCACTGCTTTTCCACAATCTCCAGCCATGTAATTAAGACTTATTACAGCACAAGAGTTGTGATACACAGAGAAGTCCAATGAACCCCAAAGAAGTAGAACAGTAGAAAACAGCACTACGGGAAGAGCTCTGGCATAACTGGTATGAACGCTGGAGTACAGATAACAAACTAATGAAGAAAAAAAAAGTCCCCTTTGTAGACAGAGCGTGCTCCTGCAAGATCATCTCCAAAGGCACTGTGGCTAAGAGTAAAAATCCTGGACATTATCACTCTTCACTTATCTACACAACCTGCCAGTGCTGGAAAACCTGGTTTATTACTTTCCAGTATTCAGAGCTTGAACAAGGACAAAATGCATTAAGTATCAGTGAGTGAGCAGAAGTAAAACCAATTTGGATACAAAAAAAGAAGCCATAAAATGTGGAACTGAGATGGAAGAGCTTCTTCAACATCGCTCCAGACTGCAGGTGTACGTATGTGTTAGGTTTGTGTAAGCACCAACTGTCTCTTGGCAAAAATTACCTGTTACTGGTTTTGTACTATCCAAATACAAGATGAGAAGAAACAGCCTGAGAATTCTTTTAAGAGGCAAGGGCAAAAGGCAGAGAAACCTTGTGAGAATTTTCAGAAAGTTGCTAAGAGCGTATCAGATGGTAGGTAGACACAACTAAGAATTGCCAGGAAAAGCAAAGTATTACTCAGCATTTATATTTCTTTTTGGCTTTGAAAAATTAATGCTTAAGCACGATTACTATATGCCTGAAAATTAAAGTAATTATTCTGGACAACTCCAAAGTAAGTATCAACTGCTTCTTCTCACTATCTTTACTGAAATATTTATAAGCACAATCCTATATAAATTAGTGCCAGACTTTTAGATCCTATGCTAGCTGTCCTGAGTCTCATAGTATCATTAACGCTTAAGCATCAGAAAGGCATAGGAAAAATCTTATGCCCAGAGTTTATCCACCTCAGTGCACACGATTATGACAGGACACAGGATATCTAATCGACATCAGAATTTCAGCTTCATGGGTATACACGCTTTAGTTAATCATAAAATTCTTAGTTGAAAGACTTGTTTAGGTATTGACCGGCATGCCAGTGGCATGTAATTTCTAATAACCACAGATACAGAATAACCTGCAACTTTCTGCTTGGCCAATCCAGACTTACAACTTCCACACCGGTGATAAACAGAGAAGCGGCGTCCCATACTGGACTTAAATCAGGGGACCAGCACTGAACCTATGCTGACACAATGGCCAGTGGTCAACTGTAGGTAAAAATGAGTTAGCTACAACTGCAGTTCAACCAGATTGTCCTAGCTCAAGGATCACTTTGACTCCTCAACAGTCTTAACCTGAAATGTAACTGCTTCAGAGAATGGAAACTCCTGGTCCTACATTTGGTCCTACAAAGATCTTGGTGGACAGACAGCTCATGAGCTCAGAAGTCTGGCCCTCCAAGTCCAAACGAAGTGATCTCCATGTCACAAAGAACATTACTCCAGCTGATCAGCAACCACCTGAGCAATCCCACGCCACAGGCTTATGGCCACTCATTCCAAATTCTCAGAGGCCAACTCCAAATTGGCTGTTGGAGGTATTAAAGACTCCTTGCTGTAAGATTTATGAAAATCATAAATCAGTTTCCAGTTATGCACGCATCAGCATTTCCCACTGCTTGACATTATGATACATTATAATCCCAATTCAGCAAATTAACAAATGGGATGACAGAGTGCGCTTTTCCCCTTAGCCATCTCTTCCCCTGTGGAAACAGATTTGGGAACAAGGATTGTGATTCGTCCATGGAAGAGTTAGAAAAGAGCACAGTGCAAGATAAATCTTGACCTGCTGACACATCTCTTCTATGACTTGTTGTGACTTCTACTGACTAAGGGATGTTTCCTTCCCTAAATTCAGCATTCCTTTATCGGTCAACCTCCTGAGCTCCCCACCCCTCGTTACAAAGGAACTCCGGGAGAGCCTCACCACCTCTGCATAGCTGCTTCTATCCAGAGAGCCATGAAGAAGCAAGCCTGCTACCGGGACACGGACCAATGCAGACAACCCCAATGACACTCAAGGCGTGGGATGCCAGCACTCCTCCAGGTACCCAGCACAGCACCCACCTGCCAACAGCCTCTCGCGGCCCCATAGCATTATCAAAGCGCTCTGAGAGACGGGGACCAGCAGAAGGAAGGCACCCTCAGCCCTCCTGCCTGCCACAAAGCCACCCGAGGCAGCGTCCTGGGGCTCCCCCATCCCAGCTTTCGGTACGTTTGGGGGGACAAGCTGCTCCCAAGAAGCAGCCCAACCCCAATCCCAACCCCAAGCCCAAACCCAAACCCAAGCCCAAGCCCAAGCCCAAGCCCAAGCCCAAGCCCAAGCCTGATCTAAATCCCAGCCCCGGCTCTCCCCCCGGCTCACCATGGTACAGATGGAGGCGATTTTGGAGACTGTCATTAGGATTTCCATCCGCCCAGCGCCATCTTCCGCCCAATCACAGCGCCGAGCCGAGCCGGGCCGGGCCGGGCCGGGCAGAGGGAGGGGGAGGAGGAGGAGGAGGAGGAGGAGGAGGAGGAGGAAGGCTGTGAGGGGCGGGCAGCCCGCGCCCCCCCCCCGCCAGCCGCGGGGACGCGCACGGCCCCAACGGCCCCAACGGCCCCAACGGCGGCCGAGGGCGCGCGGCTCCCGGCGGGCGCCGCACACGCACGCGCGCACGCTCGCTCGCGCGGCCCCGCCCCGCCCCGCCGGCTTGCCGGACACGCCCCCCG
>CM021765.1:184024860-184065950 GCA_011076525.1 Nettapus auritus | reverse complement strand
CGCCCGCCAAGATGGCGGCGGTGGGCTTGGGCTGGGTGTGAGGGTTCTTGGCGGCTGCTCGCAGCGCTCCTCTCGCTACGTTTCTTAGTGTTTCAACCCCCTTATTTATTTATTTATTTTTGTCTGTGACTAAAGGTTTCAATTGTAGGGGTTGCTGGGTGCAATTCTAGGGGTTGCTTTGCTGTATGGGGAGGTTTGTGTGGAGCCATATCACCTTTCCACCCCTTGGGTTCTTCCTGTCCTGTCCTGTAATTTTTGGTGGTGAAGTGTACCTGCCTTTTGGGTTCTGGTTTCATTTTGTTTTGATTTATATATATATATATATATATATATATATATATATATATATATTATTTTTTAATGGTGGTGAAGTCTACAGCCACATTCTGCATTGCTAAAGCTCCATTTCACTTTATCAGTTCAACTGGCTTTTATTTACTGAGATGCAGACTCAACATGGGGAGGAAATGGAGAGGAGGAGAAGTGGGGGGAGAGAGGGTGAGCAAGCAGCTCCCTTAGTGCGGGTGCTGAGCCACTTCCAGGGAAAGGAGTGGTTACCTTGTGGCATGGGGAGAATGGAATTAGGCACAAATCCCAGCGAAGCAAACTAAAAATTGAGCTAAGAAAACTCATCTCTCCTATCAACTTCATCACTATAATTGCAGGTTAACTTTGGAGTGACTTCTGCTTCCAAGCAGCAGTTGTTGGTCATAGCCATTACTAAAGGGTCCCTCATGGGAAGAGGGGGGTGGAGAGTCAGGCACACAGAACAGACATTTGGAAACCTCTCTTCTTTCCTTTTTTTTAAATCAGCCTCTAGATAAACAGCTCTTTGCTTTTACTTAATCTGGGATTTGCCCATCCCAGACTCAGATGTCTCTAAAATCAAGTTGACCTGTAGAACAGGCATTTATACCAACTGCTTAAGGTGTCTGCTTGGGAACGAGATGAATCATCTCCTAGATGTGCCTGTTTGTCTGAGGACTACAACAGAAATCTGGATGACTAGCCCAAGATGTTCGTATCTGCATTAAGGAGGCCTAAAATTAGCTATGTCTCACCCTGTCTTTTTTCACATATGGGAAACATATAGCAGATTGGGATGCATTATTATTAAAGACAAATGCGTAGTAGGGCCCAGATCACAAAGACATCACTAAAAAAAAAAGATATTTTAATAGCTATAAATTTAAATTATGATACCTCTGTGATTCCATGGTCTTCAGAAGTAAACATTTTGTGGCAACTAAATTAATATAAATAAAGATAAAGTTTTCCTTCATGTGAAACCTAAATAATATGTCTTTTAAAAGGTTTATATCTGAGCTATTTGTTGCAACCCGAGATATGCTCAAACATTTCTTTTATATAATAGACATGGTCCAGAAGGGTGTATTTCATAAGTACAGTATTTGAGAAAATGAATACCTCTTGGATGACTACATTCAGAAACTGTTGCCACAGAAACAATGGGGGAGGACAGCATCAAGGGAATGAGAAATAGAAACAAAAGAAGTGGATTGGCCACCCGTGAGCAAAAAGACCAAGAGAAGATATTTGACCATCTAGACATGTCAAGCCATCAGATACCCAGCAATTCATCTATTGAAATACAAAGCTGCAAGATCCGTGTGTAATAAGACTCTTTGCTTTGGTATCAGGCATGCTACAACAGATAATCCTGTACAACCCCGAGTGGACAAAGTGTTCAAAGAATGGCACAAGGACTGTATGACAGGATGCTGTCTCCCCAGAGCAAAAGCGCAAAATGTGATTGCACTATTGCAGAATTCTCTAAGATTATTTGGGAGATAATTCAGTTTACAACCAATTAAGTGGAATTGAGTGGAACTGTAAAGGCCATAGAAAACTGAATACAGGAACACTTTCACTGCCTATTAAAATGTGAGGAAATTATTGGATGTTATCACTTAATTGTCACAAATGGAACGAAAAGTTAAATATTCCGTTATTTTGACTGGTTTAGGTAGGGCAGACCTAGAATTGTGTGTGCACGGTTGAGGAGAAAGAGCTTTGAGAAGAGCTACAGAGTTGCTGTAATGCATGTAGATCAGGATGGTAACTAACCCTGTCTGAGAGAAGATATCAGCCGTATCTTGTATCTCCGAGGAGAGACAAGATCCACCTGACAAAGTGAGACAAGGACATCTTTGCCAACCAGCCAGCCAGCCTGAACAGAACTTTCAGCTGGGGACAGCAGGGGAGGGAGGCTATGACGCACGGGGAAGAGAAGGAACAGTGGTCACGGGTGGTAAGAAAATGGTGCAGCATGCTGGGGATAAGAGAGACCTCAGGGATGATGAAACAGGGTGTGAGAGGCCACCCACCTCAAGGGTATGTGCACAAATGCCTACAGCCTGGGAAACCAGAGCTCTGCAGGGGTGATGTGGTGGGAGTTTGTTACAGATTACCTCATTAGGCAAATTAAGTCTTCTTTAAAGGATCTGAGGAAGTCTCTGATCGCAGACTCTGGGTTCTGGGGGGATTTTAGCCTACCTGACATCTGCTACAAGCACAACACATCCCAGTGCAAACAGTCATGATTTCTGAAGGGCATCAGGGATGATTTATTGGTAGTGGATGGGCCAACCACAGGTGGATCTGCCACTTCAGCAAGTAAGAACCAGGGGATGTTGCAATCAGTGGCTTGGTTATCAAAGCCTTAGCCAGGAGTGGTGTTCATGATCCTGAGGAAGGAGAGCAACAGACCCTGTGCTTTAGAACAGACTTAAGGTTATTCAGGAAACTGGAAGATGGCATCCAATGAGCAGCAGCTCTGAAGCGTGAAGTTTGGTCCATGCTAATACTGAGGAAAACAGATAGATGTATTGGGATTTTCAGCTAGGGGAAAGCAAAACTGATGTGCTCGAGGAAAAGGAATGGCTAAATGGAAAAATAAGTTAAGGTCAGGGTTATCATAAGATCTGTATTGCTTGGTAAATTCATTCCGTTCGAATGTAGACACAAGTAGAGTTACTCAAAGATACAATCAACAGGTCATGCCTGCAGAGATCAGCTGTGTTATGGAGAGCAGTGACTGAATTCACAGCAGCCAAGCCAGCAAAAATGAGTTTCAGTCCAATGTTACAGTATGGACAAATAGGGGAATCTTTGGCTATATAACCAGGGATGTGGCAAGCAGCAAGAGATGTTGTTTTGTCTCTGCATGTGGCATTGGTGAGATTTTTGTGGTAATACTGCACCAGCATCTGGTCTCCTTGTTTTTAAAAGAATGCTGAGAGGTTGTTTGAGGCCGGAGAAAATTCCTTATGTGGAGAGACTTAAAGGACACAATCTGCCTGCCTCATCATAAAGAAGACTGGGAGGTGACCACAGAGATCTTTAATCTTGCACATTGAGAGGCATAACAAGAAAAAAAAATCTATAAACGGAAATAAAACAAATTAGAATTAGAAATTACACACTTTTTTTTTACAAAGGTTGATGACATTAATGGTTGGGATATGCTGCTGAGAGAAATGCTGCTTTCAGGATCTCCTAAAGGTTTCATTTAAAGAATTAGTGCTTTTCTAACAGAAATGTATTAGTTGAACAGATAGAATTAGTTCCCTGACCTTAAAATCTATCATATTACATGGCGGTTGTTGTTACTACATAATATCTGAATTACCATGATACCTGGAGACACAACTCAGAGGCCAGAGCCCTTTGCTTCCTCAGTCCCTTTGTAAGACATGGAGAGAAAACCTGTTCAATCTTCTGAAGAATTTTACAATCCAAATGTGCAGAGGCACCAACAGACATGGAGGAGCAAAGAGAAAACATGACAGGTACAAACTGCTGCTGCTCACCCCGTGCCTCTCCTTGTTTCATAATCTCATTTTTTGGCAGGAGCCCAGCTTACTCCAGGGTGTGTGTGTAGGTTGGCTTGAAAAACTGAAGAGTAGGCATGGTACACAGGTATGTTTGTTCCTGTATCGTCTATCTGCAACTGCAGGTGGTTTTGCCGAGTCTGCGGCACGTCGGGTTTTTGTTCATGTTGGCTGACAACAGGATTGGTCCCATGAATCTGCTCACCCTGCCTGCTAACCAGTCAAACCACTGAGCAGTCAGACTATTGCTGCAGTGTCTGAATGCAGAATTTTGTCTGTTGTCAGAGCAGTGTGTAGTATGCTCACAAGATCATAAGCTAACAGGACCATAGGATAGTTCAGGTTGGAAGGGACCTCTGGAGGTCTCTTGTCCAACCTCCTGCTCACAGCAGTCAGCTCTGAGGTCAGAAGAGGTAGCTTTGTGTATAAACCTCTTTACTTGTTCTGGAAACTTAATTTTAGATCCAGACATGATAGCACGGGGTTCTGGTCCTTGCAAAAAGACCATCTGAATTCACTGTCTGGATTTTTACTGACGCAAAACCCAGTGAAGGTCATCCACCCTCCTCGTGGTAGAGTAACCAGCCCTGATCCGGAAATACACCTTACCTTGTGGGCAACAGGTGTTACAGGGTTTGTGCTACGAGGTAGTAGAGTGAGACGTGAAAGAATTCTTCCTCAACTTGTATGTCACTAGTCCAAGACAACCTGAAGCTGAATGCAAATTATGCAGTACTGGAATCTTAACCCATTATGTGAGTGAAACTGGATCCTTCTTGGGAACAGCAGAGACTAACAGGAAATATATTTTAAAAGTCATATCAAATTATCTTGTATTTACTGACATAAAGTTAAATATCTAGATTAGTAGGTTAATCTTTGTAAACTATGTTGCTGGTACATTTTCAGAAATAAAATACTTTTCAGAGCAGCTGAATATGCTCTCTTGGAGCCATGACAGAGGGGTGATGGTCAGCTAAGTGAATATGGGAGGATCCAGGCAAATAGTTAAAACATGTGAGGTGATACATTTCATTCACAGTTTCAAAAGAATCAATCTTAGTTATTATCATAAACAAACTATTAATAAATTATATTTATAGAAAACTATACAAACTATGGAAAAATATGAAAACTATACTTAAGACAAATACTATTTTTTCCTTACACTTTTCATTGGTATATCCTGAAATATTTTACAGAGGTATGAGAAGTAATCATTATTAGACTAATTTTGTAAACAGAAAAAAAAAATGGTGAAGGAGAGTTCTCTGGCAGAGTAAAACTGGCTCATGATGATTTATACCTTATGATAATTTCAGAAGACCGAAGCTTTCCTCAATCAGTGTGGCTTTGTTTTTAAGCAGAGAGTAATATTTGTTTCTTGCAGAGTTCACAGATGAAGATACTTGGGTGCTTGCATTTTTTACAGCTCAGCTGATACTGGGCATCTTGCCATATATATAGCTGGGAAACAATTAACCTTTTATTACACAAAGGATTACCAGTATCCAAAAAGTTAAAAGTATAAAAGAGAAAATAAAATACACTGCTAAACTGAATACAGATTTCTACCAACAGAAGTTAAATACACATTAGTAAGAGAGGTGTCCAACAAAAATGTAAAATAAAATAATTTATTGCTGGAATTAACAGTAGGTTTGTAAAATGTTATCACGCTTTGATTCTCTAGACTCCTAAAAGACGGTGGAATTCTGCCTGAGAGTAATGCAGTCGTTCTTAGAAAAAGAGTCCATCTATACAATGATAATGTTTTTGAAAGATGTCATCGTATTCTGCAAGAGAAATGTGTATAGTTCGGGTCTCTGTGATCTCAGTATGAAAGTACATGAGCTAGGGATGGAAACAGCAACTGTGTGCTTTTTGACATTGTTCTGAACATCTGCAGATGCCTCTGCAGAATTCTTTGGAGAAAAAGGGCCACAAGTATATCTAGAAATAAGGCTGTTTAATATTGTATCAAAAAAACTTTCTATTACTGATTAAAAAAAAAAAAAAAAGGATTTGATCCTTGACACAGGCACCAGGAAAACCATTGTTACCAACTCACTTCAGTTTCTCAGTAGAATGAAAACCTCAGAAGTCAGTGACAGTTCGTAAGTGCGCTAAAACTCATTTGGAAAATCCATTGCCAGAGGTGAGAAGTACAGGATGCTTCTTCAGTGTGTGTGCTCCCTATCAGAGCACCAAGCAAAGCTTCCCACTGCAGTCAGCAAGACAGTATTTTTGTGATCTTTGCAGCATTTCTCCAAAAGCAAGATTAGCTGTCATGTACTAACAACATTGACGCACAATATGACAACAGGCAGCCTCCAGGTAAGGAGCCTTTGTATAATTTCAGCCTCCTCCACTAATCAGTTCTCTACAGCACCAAGATATAAAGGAAGCTGGGGAGGAATATGTAAAACAGCATGTATATGGCAGATAGCTACGTAGTGGAAAACATGAGCTGTAAGAAATAGAAAAAACACTCAATACAGCTTTGTGGAGATAATAAAATTGCTAAAGAACCTTTACTGTTAATAGCCTGTGTTTTTCATGACATTAATGGGTGGTTCATTATTTTTGTTTTAATTGAAACATATGTCACAGTTAGCAATATTTTGTGCTTCCGCTGATCTAAAGCTATTGTTCAAGTGCGTGTTGTAATCAGTTCTCAAACAATGCTCTCTTTGTCAGCAATACAGAAGTAGAATGATTTTGATTTCTTCTCTTGGAAGATTTATACCCTGGAAAGCCCATATTTCCCCTCTGTACTTGCAGATGGTCAGTTAAATACTCCCATCTGCTTATACTTATAATTACTTTTCCCTACAAACTGAAAACAGGAACGTACACAGGTTTGTGCATGTGCAGCAGAACTAATAAAGCTCAGTTTCATACGGGTTTATGCCCTGTGTCTTTACACTGCAGTAACCCAAGCATCACCTCTTTGTCTCAAATGACCTCGTTGCCTCCTTCCATTTCCCCCATGCTTTTATTTCCTCTTCTCCCCCTGCAGCACTTCTTCTTGCCATTTGACCTCTTATTTCCTTGGCCTTTTTTTGTCCCTTCTGCTGCACTGTCCCTCTCCCATGGATAAGCTGTGGCTGCCTTAGAGGGGCACAGATGCTATTTAGCTCACATTACTATTTTACTTGTCCCATTAAGGACTCCATAGTTTTCACAAATATTAATTAATTGATCCCTAACAGTAACCCTGCTCCATAAATATGTGCTATGATTCCCATTTTACATATGGGAAAGTCGGTCAATGTTATCCTTGTTTGGTCACAGCTTGGTCAAGTTTATCCTTTGCTAATTCCTAGTTTCACTTCTCCTTGACTTGCCATTATTTTGTTCTTTTTTGGCTGTACATATTTTTTCAGAGCAGCTGCTGTTGTCTCACTGACAAGGATTGTCAGAGCGTAGCTAACTCTCATTATGTTATCACAAGCCTTGTGATAATTTGATAGCTCCCTTCCAACACCAATTCCTGGGGTCAGGAGATGAAGATTACTGAGAAAATCACCTTTTGCTTCTTACAAGTTTCTAGCTCAGTAAGCTAGAAAACTGAAAGATGTGAGAGCAGAACATTGAACATGTTCAAAACAGGGCGAAAATAAAAACACATGCATTTTTTTAAAATGCAACAGTTTTAAAGCAGCTGCATCTTGTGATACCATGGAATTGACTTCAGGTTAACGATTTAGAAAACTGTTTTGTGTAAGACTGTAAATGCTAAGGACCATTTCACATTTTGGAAAGGAGGCTGGCCTGCAAAAAGCAAATCACTCAGTGAAGGCTGAAGCTTGCTGAGCACAAATTCCAGCAAATTCCTAGGAAAGAGTATATAATTGGAATTATAAACACATGCGAAGCACCTTCATGCAGAGAACAGCATGCTCTTTACTCCTGTGGTTTCTGTATTTGATTCTTCTTTTCTTTCAATAAAGGCTATGAAGACAGAGCAGGATTTTCTTTTAGCATCTGAAAAAAACATACAAGTGCAGTAACACAGTGATGTTTGCTGAAAGACTGTTACAATCTGCTCAGTACTTGAGTTTGCAATAACTCTGGTTACTTCATGCATTATAAAAAGAGCATTTTGCAGCACTGTTAAAATCATGTATAACTTTGTCTGTATGTACTCACACAGCAAAGCAAATTTTATTTGGTAGAGTTTGAAGATAAAATTAAATTTAAATTAAATAAGGCTAAGGAGAAAACATTCATTTTCTTGAAATAAAAATACCAATATTTTATAAAGCCCTTTCCTTCCAGTGAGACTCTTTGCCATGTCATAAGCAAAGACAATTATGTTGATGGCTCTGATTAGAACAATTAAAGAGAAATAAAAATGGCTACCTCAGATGCCAGTATACCAATGTAATTTCATAGAGTACTTATAAAATAGAGAAGATTCCACCAACATTTTTACTTTACCGATGCAGAGAAGTTGGAATCACAGACTAATACAATCTCTGGTACCTATGGAGGTCTCATGTTCAATCCTCTGCTAAGATCTGCTCCAGCTCAGTTTGCTAAAGACCATGTCCAGTCAAGTTTTAAGTAGCTCCAAGGATGTAAACTCTACTGTCTCTCTGAGTGACCTGGTTGAGTTTTTGACCATCTTTACATTAGAAATGTTTTCATTATTTTGAATTGGGATTTTCCGATGTTCTAACTTGTGTTCATTGCCTCTTGTCCTTCTCTTGTGCACCCCTGAAGGGTGTCTGGCTCCATTTTCTCTACACCTTCCCACCAGACAGTGGAAAACAGAGATAAAATCCCCCCTTTGCCTCCTCCTCTGCTAGCTGACAAACCCAGCTCTCTCAGCTCCTTCTCTCATGTGCTTCAGCTCCATGAACATCTCAGTGGCTCTTCGCTGGGCTTGCTCTGGTATGTCTACATTGTGTTCCGGGGAGCCCAGAACTGAAAACAGTCCTCCAGATGTGCTCTAACAAGTGCCAAAACTGCGAGAAATAAATCCTTGCCATGCTGGCCAACCTCTTTTTAATAGTCCCCTGGATGTAGTTGCAATGAGGGCACGTTGCTGTCATCCACAAGGACCTTTTAAAAATGCTTTTTAAAACTGGGAGTGATGTTTCCCTTTTTCCATCCACCTGGGACCTGACGGCCAGGACTCTTCAACTATGATGGAGAGAGGCTTGGCAGCTCCATCAGCCAGTTCCCTCAGGACCCTGGGACACACGGCACCAGGTCCTGTAGACTTGGACCTGTTCAGTTCCATCAGGTGGTCTCCAACCTGCTCTTCACTTACAGTGGGAGGCATTTTGCTCCCCCAGCCACTGGAGGTTCAGGGCCTTGAGAGACGTGGGAAGCCTGGCTGGCAGTGAAGACTGAGGCAAAGAACCTGCTGAGTACCTCAGCCTTCTCCATGTCTGTCATTACCAGTTCTCCCTTCTTTTCTGTCAGAGGGGGTAAACATAATCATGCTTCGTGTCAGGCATTAAATTTCAGAAGCAAAGCTCATATTCAGATCTATGTAAACCTAAATCTCTTTGCCCTACAAATGCTAGTTTGTCTTGAAAAAAGTAATCAGCGTGGCCAACCTGGCATAGCTCAGGTTGAGCTTCTGTTAAAATTATACTTTATAGTGAATAAAATAGTCACATGCTAGAAATCAGATAAGCAAAAGGTCAACTAAGTCTGGCCCATGCCAGCCTGCAATTTTTCATAGTGTACTTGTTTCAGGCCAATCTATTTTAAAGTGATTAATGGTCAATTCTGTTCATGTCTGTTTATTCCTTATAGACAAGAATTCTTTAAAGACACCAAGAGTTTTGTCTGAGAAAAATCATCACTACTTAAGAACTGACTTTGTGCCACTGAAATCACCAAGAGGCCTGCTATTGAATGAGGGTTAGATTAAAAAAGCGTCCCCTAGCTCTCAGCTAGCAAGTTAAGGACAATCACTGAATCATTTATTGCCAGGAAAAAAATCAACCCCCTGACCTTTGTATTTCATGAATTGTGATCATATTTCTTACTGAGAAATGTCTCAGAACTAATCAGCGTACTATAAATAAGGTCACTGGGACTGCTGTGTACAGCTCTGATCACTGATACACGAGAGCAATGTGTAGGAATGGGAGCAAATGCATAGAGCTTGCTTTGTGTTTGAAAGCTCCAAGAGCCTGGATTATGAGGCTTAGTAAAACAAAGGTGTAAAGTGTGTAAATAACTACAGAAAAAGAAACAGGGCAAACATCATTGATCTTCAAGCTAAAAGTACACAAAAGTTCAGCTGTAAACAAATGAACAGAAAATAACAGTATGATCCTAACCATCAAGCCCCTTACTTCTTAAACTGTAGTCAGTAACTCCCCAGGAAGATAGGGAAGGGCTTAAAGGGGACGGTGAAAAATGAGATTTAAATATATATATATATATATATATATATGAGAGAGAGATTATAAAAACAGGATGCCAACAAAAATCCCCACATTATGCAGATTTGCTGCTTGCAGCAGCTCAGTTCCTCTACAACAGAAGAGTTAAAAGAATCTGTAATTATCAGCTCTGCTAGCCAAAGAGTGGCTAATCACCTTTACTCAAAAATAAATAAATAAATAATAAAAAAAATAAATAAATAAATTAAAAAAATATATATATATATAAAATCTGATGCTAACAATATGAGGAGTTGTTCCAGGTTAGATGGGTTGGACTCAGAGGAGGTTACACAGAGACAGGTGACCTCAAAAAAGTAGTAGCACTTACAAGAAGTCTGAGGAAAAAAAAACAAACAAACAAAAAAAAAATGAAACCAGTTTCCTGAGAAGCCACTCCATTAGCGAGGGAGGAAAAGGATACTAATTGCTTTTGAAATCATGTTTCATAAATGGGAAGTTTGATAAATGGATTGTATTGTTTGGTACCCATGAGAAGCTGGTCTCAGTTACACGACAGGCTCTTTGTACGTTCCTAATGATTCCTAATGGCCAATAATGCAGTACTCACATATACAAGTGGAACGTCATGTTATTCAAATAAGCAGCTGAATGACAGAATTTGTTCAGTATTTCAGATTTTATGTGGCAATCAAGAGATAATGGTGGAAAAAGGCCATTGGCTTCAATATCAGTCTAGCTGTATCTAGTAACACTTTGGATTAGCAATTAATGTACAAGTAGCAGCAGCATACAGAAAACTTTTACCAATGTGGTGACCCCATCATAATTTTTGTTCTGCATATTTTTTTTGCCTTTCCACTGTTCCAGAGCTGCACTGTCACTATTCTGCATTCCTCTCTCCATGAAATGCCTTACTGGTGATGCAGCTCATTTACTTCACCTGCACTGGCACTTATGCAATTCCACAGTGAGCCCACTCAAGGAGTTTGTATTCATCTTTTTGCAAAGTGATTGGTTGCTCTGACACAAATTTTATTCACTTAAACCCCCACAAAACTAGGCTCTGACTTTTAATATGTCCAGAATGGGTTTTGTGAATGAGGAGCTGGACCAACTACCAGAAATAACCAGGCTGGTAGAACCAGAATCATTGAGAGGCTAGAGACCTGCGAAAGGGGACAGAAGTATGACTTTGCAACGTAAGAGGATCATTCTGGAAAGAGCAAACAATGGAACAACAGGATCAACTTCAGAGTTGACTTATAACTTCGGACAGTAACTTTTTGATCAATGGCACAGAGTAAATGCAGTACTCTATGGATGGGAGCCTGTTCTGGGGTAACCTATCAACTTCATAATCTCGTATAAAACTTTCCCATTTAGACTTGGTATTGCAGTGCTATCACAAGAGGAACTGCAGATTTCAATATTCAATCCTTGTTTGACACCTAATCTCAGTGGGTTTTTTTGTTTGTTTGTTTTCCGTTAAAATTTTGCTCCAGTCATAATCAGCTTTTTGTTGTTTTTCCCCACATAATGAACGTGTTACATGAGACATAGGGGAAAACCTACACCCTACTGAAGGGGAATGTATTTCTTTTCACCTCAAAGCAATTTACAAACTCTCGTTAATTTAAATTCCTTCCACACCCCTGTTGAATAACCTAACATAAATGGAATGTCACACTCCAAATCTTTGTGTATATCATTTCATCCTCTGAGCTTAAGAACAAGACAGATCCCACTGCGCATTAGAAATTCAGTGAAGAATTCCTGACAACCCCATGTGCAGAATCGTCATAGCTCATTTATTCTTTAGAGAGAGCTGTTGTCCATAGATGCTGCAGGGAAGTGTCAGAAACAAAATGGGACTCTCCCAAAGAAGGTATCAGAATCCTGACTATGGGAACTCAGTGACTGGAAATGGTATGTTTTCTGGTATGTTCTCAACTCTGAAAAACAAAGTGATGTTTATCTAGTCCCCACTCCTCTGACTTCTAATGGCCCCTGCTTTTCAACATGCTCTCCCTAGCAACTTTCAGATTTGTTCCACTTCCACAGCAGAAAGACTAGGATGGAAATTGGGTCTACCACAGTGTAGAAATATTTCCAAAGTACATTAATGGGTGGAGCATCAGCCTGAGACTGGGGTTTTAGATCTTCATGGGATTTTAGATCTTCATGCTAAGCCGGGTGTAGCTTGGCATGTTCACTCCAATCTTGAGGGTGCTGTGTTTCTGAAGAAGAACAGGCTTTTTTCTATATGGTGTAGGAGAAATTGGAATCAGAATCCTGCAGTTGCAGTTTGAAGAAGGAAGAGCAGTTTAGGCTGTTTTTGAGGTGATGAGGCAGGGCAGTAAGGGGAGCACCTGCAGTCTGGAATAGAGCTTTATCTCCCCTACATCTGCTTGCCTGCTAGCTCTGGTTTCCAGACCGGAACTCACCGAGCACCTTGTGCAGCTTTATTTGCTGGAGACAGTCACTATTATTATTATTTTGTGGGGCGCTTATAAATGCTCTTCAGTTTGAGCGCTCAATAGGCAGCAGTTTTGTGAAACTGTCTGTAGAGTGTTGGTAGATAGGATGGACTTCTGGATCAGACCCAGACAGCATGGGAAGTAAATGATTCTATGATAACAAATTCCGAAACACAGTGGTTTTCTTTGAAATACTGTGTTAAAGAAGGATCCTCGGAATGTGTTTGTCAAGATGAATTTTACAAATGAGAATATCATTGAAATTTCAAGTAAACCTATTGTGCAATTTATTCAGAAAAAAAAAAAGTAGCAAATCCTGCATGTCTCACTTGGCCCCAAATAAGGCAGAGTTCAATTAAGTACACAGTCAGTGCTCCCTTATGAATTATACTTACCGTTGAAATAGGTTTCAACATGTGGATTTTCTTCCCCATTCTTTCCTGCTTGATGTGGAGAAAAAAAAAATACCCTTTATGTAAATCATTGCCAAAACTAGAGAGTTCAGCTCACTGAAAATATCTATCTTCCTTTATTTAATAATATATTTTAAGATTTGGCTTCCTGTCTTCACTTTGCTTGATGTCCTTCCTGAAATCTGTCTGTCTCTTGCCAATGTGCTTCTTCACTTAAGAGCTGTTTAGGCTCATAACTACCTTCAAGCTTGGAAAAGATCCATAGCACCTAGGCTGAATGTATATTAAACAATACAGATTTGCATTGCATAGATATCAGGTGTTGTGAATTCTAAGTTTGACATGGTACAGAACTGAAATACTTTTTTTTTTTTCTAAATACAACAGTATAAGAGATTTTGTGTATAGACAGGGTCTTTATCTGTCAAAACACGTCAGCCAGCTAGTTTTGCAGGCAGAACCTGATAGCACATTTAATCCTCCAAATCCATTCTTATGATCCATAAATATTAAACTAGCTTTAAAATGATGATAGAAAGGACTTAGGCCTAAGCCTTGCAAGACAACATTAGAGTAACTGTGAAGTTAGTCAGAGGATCAAGTATGTTTTTACATATCGCTTTAAGTAATCATCCCTCCCGTAAATTAAATAAGTGCTTCTTTCATTCTAAACAAGAATTCCTGCAGTAGGGCAACTTCTAGATGAGACAAGTTTTGAACTGTCCCTGCGTGTTCAGACCAAGGGAGGACTCTTTTGACTCACTCCTGCCTACAACCCGCTTCCCATTGTAATTCCTGTCTGCTCCTACATCCATGATGCACAAACACAATGAGTCACGGTGCCAGCTCGGGAAGCTGCCCACCAGTCCGCTTCATTTTCGGGCACCGCACAGCTGATGCAACCTGTGGCCATACAAAAGGCTCTTTATTCAGGCTCTGCATGTTATCTCTGTGGAAAAAAAAAAAAAAAAAATAGACATTGTAGCATTTACTAACAATAATATGTGCATACAAACAAACCTGAGCAGCCTCTTTGCTTCTGATGGCTGAAGAATCCTGCTGGTTTGTTTCTCCCACTGGGTTTTCTTGCCTAGGACCTCAATTGTAGCACCTGTGACTAGCGTACAGTAGCAGAAGGCTCACAGTGCTGGCAACTAAAGCAAAACACTTTGTTTAACGTTGAGAAACAACTTTTTGACCACTATGCTTCAAATTAACAAAAGTTACTTCTTAAGGAGCTGTATTTCAAACTAACAAAAGGGCTACCCAGGACGAGCAGAGCCTCCTCACACCTCCCCCGTTTACCTCAGGGATGCCCACGCCGCCATTGCCCTCAGCCCCCCCCGCCCTCCCCCCCACGCCTCCATTTACCTCAGGCCCCCCCGCCTCCATTTTCCTCCCCCAGGCAGGCAGGCAGCAGGGCGCCCTTTCTCCTGCCTGTCTCTTTCCGTCAGGCGCGCCGCGGGCAGCCCCAGCGAGGCCCCGCAGTTAAGCGCGGCCGCAGCGCCGCCTCTTTCTTTTCGGGCCGCGCCGCCATTTTGTGGGTACACGGCGAGCCGCGCCGAGCCCCCATCGCCCGTCAGGTGCCTCCGGGGGGCGGCTGGGGCGCTCCGAGAGTGGGCTGGGGGGCTGTGGGCACGGCCCTGGGGGCGTTGGGGGTTTGAGGGGGGCAGTGGAGAGCCCGTGGGTTGTAGGCCGCGGCGTGGGGTGGCGGCTGGAGGGCTGGGCCGCGCCGCACCGGGAGGCTGCTGAGGGAAGGAAAGAATAAACGAATAAAAGGAAGGAGGGTCTGGGGTAGTTTCCCAGTGTAGGCCTGGTAGCAGGGCCCAACAGGACGTGGGGATCGCTAATGTTGCTGGCAGCATGGGGCTGCTGAGTGCGTGGTGAGAAGGGTTGATGCTGGGGGGCATCTGTGGTAAGAGACATGAGTTTATGTAAAAAAACATTGTTAAAGTCCCAGCAGAAACACCAGACCATGGTCAGTTATACCACGTGTAATAGTGATACTCTTAGTAGTAATTACGCGATAATTTTGGTAGTAGAGGTTTTGTTTTTCTGGCAAGCCCTGTGAGGAGAGGCTGAGTGAACTGGGTTTTGGCACTCAGGGCCAAGAAGCAGTTTTGGGGGGCACTTAACAGCAGCTGTTATCAAGAAGGTGGGTTCTGGTGCCTAACAGGGACATGTGATGGGAGAGATGACTGACATAAGGCCAAATGAGAGAGGTTGTAACTGGATACAAGGAAAAACTTAGGTGCCACAAGATGTCGGGCCTCCAAACAGGCTGTGCAGGGAGGCTGTTCAGCATCCTGCCTCCATCCTTGAAAGGTTTCAACACCTGATCAGGCAAAGTCCCGAGCCACTTGGTCCTTTCTCGTAGCAGACATTGCTTTGAGGAGAAAAAAGGTGGAGCTGATGATTTGCTATCATCCCATGTTACTTCAGTTACCTGAAGGCTCTGTATGAATACTGTATTTGTTTCCTGTCAGTGTCTAATAACATTACTTGGTTTGACCCTGAAGTTTGGAAATTATGTCATTCTGAAGGCTGAAAGGCATCCTTTTTCTGAAATTCCTGAAAATGTCATTAATCAAATTTTTAGTGACCCAGTAGTTCTGAACAGTCTTTATTCATTTTTACAGTAATCAGCCAAAATGACGAACACAAAGGGAAAGAGGAGGGGAACACGTTATATGTTCTCGAGGCCGTTTCGCAAACATGGTAAGTACGTTGTGTGGGGGGAACAACTGCATTATGTTACTGACCTGTAGGACGTCAGTGGTCCCTAGGTAGTATATGGATACACCAGCTTGCATCAAAGGATGTCTGGCAACTTAGGCCAAAACTCACAGAAAGATATGCAAGTAACCTTGCAGTCTTAGAGGTTATTTATGAGTCTTCTTAGTGTTTGACAGTGGTAACAATACCATTTCTGTCATTGCTTGAAAGTGAGGAGGTTATGGCAAAAGTTGTACTTAGTTAAAATGTATGAGAACATGATGGCAGCTGTATTCACAGTGACGTAGTAAATAGTTGTAATGTTTCTTTTAACTTCTGCATTATGAATGACATTAGAAATGTTTTTTCCTGATTTTTTTAATTAATTTTGAATTTGAGTTTTTAATTAAGCTTTATGAAATGCATCGTCTGTGTCTCTTCCCCTCCCTCCTTACCTTTTTATGTGCGTGTGAAATTGCGAACTTAATCGTGTCCAAATTTGTACTCTCTACAGGAGTTGTTCCTCTGGCTACCTATATGCGTATCTACAAGAAGGGCGACATAGTTGATATCAAGGTACTTTCTACAACGCAATATAATTAAAAACAAAAACCAAACAAACACAAAAAGCACAAAAACCTGAAGCAGTGCTATCACTCCATTTCCATTTTTTGTGTTATCCATGTTATGTGTCAACACAAGTAGCGGCTTCCTTTGGAGCAGCGCTGGAATAGCAATGCTGTTGAGCCAGTATTAACGCTTCAGTGTCACGTTCTTTGTGATATACATTGGGCTGTGCTCTGTTACTATGTGCTCAGATGAAAAAAGCAAGTGAAATGTGCAAGTAGAAATGTACTTGGGTTGCTGCATTGTGCCTGCTAGCTCACAGGAACCCCATGTGTCATTCTGGTAGATACTGTTTTGCCTCATTGGCACCTGCTGTTTGGAAGAGCCATAGTTCATGCTGCGTGGTTTTATGCAGCATGATTTCCCACTGATCATTATTTTCTAGGACTTGTCATATAAAATCAGCCATACTTTCACCATAAAATTGTATTAAATTTGAACGTTTCACTAAGAATTCCTACTCTGTCGAATCCTTTAATTTCAATTTGAAACGCTGAGTTTTCATAACTCACAGAGGTTTACGTGTATTTCTTTTTTTTTTTTTTTTTTTAACTCCTGGAGAACTGTAGCATTCAGGAATTAACCCTTCTTGACATTCTGGAGCTTGATGATGATCGTCCCCTGTGATTGCTTGCTAAAAACAAAGTGATCGAATCATTTCACCGACGCTGAAAGCAACAGAATAGTCAAAAGAATTTAGTAGTCTTCAGATACAAAGTGTGTGGCTAGAAATTCCAAGGGTTGAGCAAAACAGGAGTGTTTCTAAATCAAACTTAACTAAAGCACAAATATCACATTACTTAACTTCTGAACAGAAAGCCCTTGACATTGCTTGAATGTTTTTAAGGTAAAGTTCAGGCTTCATTCTCATTTTACCTCTTAACAGGGTATGGGTACCGTTCAACAAGGTATGCCCCACAAGTGTTACCATGGCAAGACTGGAAGGGTATATAATGTCACGCAGCACGCTGTGGGCGTTATTGTTAACAAGAAGGTGAAGTAAGTAATGCAATTCTGAGCATCCAAACTTCTGGGGGAAGTTGATCTGCAATGGCACCCTCCTTTCACTTTGCCAGTTAGACATTTTTTTGTCTTGATTGGTCATTCAAGGTGGGTAAAGTACGTTTCCTTTTAAAACCCAAGCAAATGGTGGTCGTTTGACTTGGATCCTGTCAGAGGAAACAGTTCTTGATTCTTCCAAGCAGCACTTAGTGACATTACCTAATGGGGATTTTCAGCTGACTTTCACATTTATATCAATGGCTTTTTAAAATCTTACTTTCCTGCTGTATTCATCTTTTTGTACAATTTAGTCAGAGATTATTTTTTTTCCAGGAATGAGGCTGAAGTACAGTGGTAATAGTTATTTGTCTCTATGCTACAAGGTTAAGGTTAAAATAATTAGTTCTCCAGCAATTTAATGCTAAATTGTCAGCGTATTGTTATACATTAATAAGCTTTCAGTTATGTAAATTAACTCCGATTTGCATCTGCAGCAATGTATTCTGAGATTGACACTTAAAGAAAACTGATCTGTAATTGAGCTTAGGGAGTTCATTGTGGAAGTGCTGTAACACTGGCCTTGAAATGGCCTTTTTGCAAGTGCAGTAGATTAAAACGTGATTTCTTTTTGCAGGGGTAAGATTCTTGCCAAGAGAATTAATGTGCGCATTGAGCATATTAAACATTCCAAGAGCAGAGACAGCTTTCTGCAGCGTGTGAAGGAGAATGAGAAGAAGAAAAAGGAAGCAAAAGAAAAAGGCATTTGGGTTCAACTGAAACGCCAGGTAATATTTTTATTGTAGTTGATGCATTGTCGATTCAGTTTGTGGGGGGGAAAACAACCCCAAAAACATCTAGAACCAAACCAGTTGACTAAAATGTTATACTCTTCCAAAACAATAAAACATTGTGCTGCAAACTGAATTTATTTGTTAAAAAAACACATTAATGAAGCTGCTTACAGTACTCTGAAGAATCCAGGTCTGTTGCAGATTGTGTTGGAGGTGCCTGCCACCAGCCTCACTCAGTTCGTGTTCTTTTTTAGGAGGTTCCTTCTTTTCCTTCGGATAGAGTGACAGCATGCAGCGTGTCTGCATCTGAGCTGTAATATTTGGTGCCTGAACAGAAGTGCACTGTTCCTGGATGAAAATGATGTCCTTGGCTGTGAACAAAGGGCCAGATGCTTCCTGTTCAGACATCACTACTAGAGGGTTGCTAATCTGCAGCAGAAGCTCTGGCTGATTTCTAGGAGTGATGTTGTCTTTGGTTTAGTGGAATTCAGCTGCGGCAGTTTCTGTTAAAACCCTGTAAGAACGAATAAGCAGACTTCTAGAGGAAGTAACAGCTGTTTCTTCTAGAACTGCAGGCTACATCACTTCTCGTTAGCGTAGATTAGTAAATTGCAGAGGATGAAGTGTAGTTACCTTCATTCGGCAGTGGAAGCCAAGTACATTTTCTAGCAGAACACTTTTTTTGCAGCTAATCTTTGAAACAAATTTCAAAGAGACAAGGAATGATAAAATTGCTGTAATGTTTATGTAGCAGGGCATTAAGCGTCAAAATGAATTTTGTGTAAGGCTACGTCTGAGTTGTAGTGTTAAAAGTTCTTTCTTTTTTCGTTTACAGCCTGCTCCACCAAGGGAAGCGCACTTCGTGAGAACTAACGGGAAGGATCCAGAGCTGCTGGAGCCAATTCCCTATGAATTCATGGCATAACGAACATTTTAAAAAGATAAATTAAAGATCTGTTTTTGGACAAGTGTATGCGGTTGTGGCTGATTCCTTTAAGTATTTTTTTGAACAGATTCTTTAGAAAGCTTCTTCTAATTGGAGTTTAACTTCATGTGATACTTGGACATTTAAATTGTTGGCAGCTTTTCTGGTCAGTTCGGTCGCTTAAATAGACCATAAATCTTGGGGACAGTGAAAGTTGCTAATGCTCAGTGGTGATCATCCTTCTTTGATTACCTAGTGGGGTAATAAGAGAGGACATCGAATATTTCACCCATGAACTGAGAGCGTATAGCAAGAACTGTACAGTGTCACTTGAAGAAAAAAATTTTTAAAGCAACTTAAAAAAAAAAAAGGCTGTGGGTGGGCTTCTGTTTCACCACTGTAATGTGTAAAGGGATTTTTAGAGCATCCCCAGGCCAATAAACATTCTTAGAAAAAGTTTAGTAACAAAGCTTTTAAGTCAAAACTGTGCCTTTGTCACTTGTTCTTTAATTGGCTGGCAGAGTTCAGCATTTGGATTTTTTGTGTTTATTGCGTATCTGTTGGATCCGAATGTCTGTCTGGATGTCCTAACGCATTTCTCTCATCCAGTTAACTTCACTAATGCTTCACAAAAACCCCGTGCTAGTTGCACAGTGTTTGAGCGGAAGAATAGCCAACTGTGTGCTAACCAGGGCTATTTTTGTAACTTTTATTGGAAGCTTGCTGAAGAATCTGCTGAAAGCAACATGCATAGTTAGCTTTGAAAATGCATGAACCCAAGCGTAGCTTCGTTATAGTTACGGATTATCTTTTACCTCCATAAGTCTGAGGTAAGGCATTGCTTAGCTAGTTCAAATAAATGATGTAAAACTAACGTTCACATGCAGAGAGTAAAATACCAGAGAAGCTGGTGATCTCAAGCACTTCGTAGGTGTCAGTCACTGAAAATTACTGAATAGTCAGTTGTAGGACAACTATTTTTTGAGGGGGAGTAATAAATGAAGAGATGAGGCTTGCTTTTCTCTTATTTCCGAGGTGTTTTAAGCAGAAGTTTCAAGCTACATACAGGCTGCTTAGAAATTAAGAGATTAATGCATGTTTAACCTAACACTTCAGGTGCCTTGCAGGAGGTGGAACAACTCCTACCTCTTGGCAGACTGATAAAGGGCATTAGTGCTGTGTTTTGACATGGTGTTAGGCACGGAGCGCACCACTAACACCCAAAACAGGGTTGATGAATCTGTCTTAACTTTTATTGATTCATGCACTTGGTTCTTACAATCAGGTGTGGTTTTCTTGGAGCAGTCAGAAGTCTATACTGACCTTAGACCTTTATCAGCTTATTTGGCTTGTGAATTTCAACAGCAATTTAAGATAAATATTTGTCTAGCAGGATAAGCATTTCCATTAGGCTTTGCATCTGAAGGAGTTAAGTGGGAGGCTTTAGTGGGTGTGATCCTAGGTGCTGACATTTTCATCAATTTCCATCCATTTCTCTTCTGATGCATGCTTGTCTAAGTTACCTTGCTTCTGTATTCGTTTTGTGCTTGGAAAGCACAAAAAGTTTAACAAGCGTGAGTTAACTGGTGGGTAGCTTTCAACTTCGGGAACTTCCTCAGCAATTAGGGGTAATAGGAACAGGCGGTATGCAGAGGTCTCGTTTAAGAGCTGTACTTCTGGAGACCCTGTGGATTACAAGTTTTCCACTTAGCCTCTGTCTTTCCAAGGTCACTCTGCAGGTGGTAGTTGCTCCTAAGTGGGTATGTGGAATCTGTGTGGGCTGGGAGGGGAGGGAGGGGATGCTTTCCCTGGTCTGGGTTCCCAGAACTGACTGAAAATGAGTTTGGGTTTGTGTAGCAAGAGTCTTTATGTTTCTTCCAATGTTTGGAAAAAGGACAAACTGACAAAGGTTTAACGTCTCTAGGTTTATAGGTGCTGCCTTTTAGTTGCTGTCAGTGCAGTGGTGGTTTTCCTGAGGATCTCAGGTTTGGAGAAGCACAGCTTAGGGACTTGCAGACCTCAATATCTGCTGTTGGAGTTTGCTTTGCGTGTGTTTAGCTGTCCTGTTTTTGCACAGTCCTGACAAAAGAGGGAGATCTGTGAACTGAGCAGCTGTTGAAGAACTGGCTGTCATGAAACTAGTGCCTAAACTGAAGTGCCTCCTTGATACGAGAAAATAATTTTAGGTGTGTACGTGAATTGCACACTGCTGGTAAAGGGAGTGATCTCTGAGTTCGGTGTGAGTGCCTCACCCACCCAGAGAGCCACATTTGCTTATGTTTGGAGTTGCAAGTTGCAAGTTCTCCCCTTCAACTTACTCTAGATGGGGTGTTATACACATCAGACCAATGAACTGGTGATCACATTGCCCTACTTAATATAGAGTGATGTGCCTGTGGATTATCCCCAGCCACTGCACTTCCATGCAGTGCTTGGTCTTGGTTCAGGGAGCCTAATTCAGAGGTGAGGGCTGAGCTGTCTCCTGTGTCCCGGATGGGTGCTGTGTCGGGGCGGCCCAGCTGGCCCAGCGGATGCCAAGAGCTGTGTGACTACACCTGCCAGCAAAAGTGATCCTTGCTGTCCCATGTGTCCCTGCAGAGACCACGAGGTGCAGTAGTTCCTCTAATTTTTGGTGTGGGGAGAAAGGACATGACTAAACTGGGCTTGTTGTTTGTATGGGCAGTACCTCACGATTCACGAGTGCTGTTAGTGTCTCCCACAGTGCAGGGGACATCGTACTGCTGCAGACTTCCCCTTGCATGGGAGCACTGTACCAGCAACCCCACAATTTTTGGGGTGTTGCATTTTGTGGCCATGCACCTACCTCAGTGGATGCAGTACCTATGTAAGGATCAAGTTGTAGCCGCTGGATTTCCATATCAGAACCAGCCTGGAGTCAATACCATCAGTGAAGACTTGCAGAGGAGCTCTGCATCTTGTTTCTTGGTGGAGAAAGGAGCTCCAGAGGCTCTCACAAAGCCCTCCCTGCTCTAGCTGCCAAAGTGAGCCCCCTACAACCACAGGGTGCTGAGTGCCCCCAGAGCCTGGAACAGGGAGGTGGGTCAGGCAGCACCAGGGTGTCCTTGGGCCTGTGCAAGTGGGATTTCAAGTGGGACTGGCACAAAAAGCCTTACAGGGACCATAGGGTTGGGGCATGGGGCATCTGTGTGGGGTGGGTGGAAGTACAGAGTGGTGCTTCCACGTGGGTGCTGCAGCTGAGGAATGAAGGGCTCCTTGGGGCTGCTTTGAACCCATAGATCCTGAGGAGCACTTGTCCCACAGAACAAGGGCTCTCATAAAGAACCCGAGCCCCAACTGCTTCACCGAGTGATGTGCTCACATTGCTCCCTGAAATTAGTTCTTTGATGGTGTTCCCTGCTTGGGTTTGTCCAAATGACCATCACTGCTCACCCTCTGGGGGTGCCTGGCATGGGGCAAGGCAGCGTGAGGCCCACAGCTGCCCGGGGACGAGGAGCTGGGTGTTTGGGGTGGTGTTCAGTGCTCCCTGCTTTCACAGCTCCCAGCACCTGGCAGTCATCTGCCTGGAACGGACTCGTTTTAATGCCGCTCTTTCAAGGGCGCGCTGAATGTACTGTGATAGCTCTTTTATAAAGAAATGTTTAAAAATAGCCCCTGTGTGTGTGCAAGGCCGGAGACAAGCGGTGTGTGACAATGGGAGCGGATGACAATAGTGTGAACCTTTGGAAACCAAAAGCTTTTAACGATGGAAGAAAATCTTGTTTACAAAAGGAAAACTGGCATGACAGGGAGTTTTGTTGTGGAGTCTTTAGAGGCAATCGCTTTCTGAGGGGAAAAATTGCCTCGAAGTTCCTGTAGGGGCTCTTGGGCACCAGAGTAACACAAATAATACACAGCTCTTCCTCCACAGCCTTAACTGAGGGTGTTAACTGCTGTGCATCATGTGTGGCCAGATAAAGAGCCATGTGGCATCTTTATCGGGTAGAAAAACTCTGGGATTTACGGGGCCCATGGGGAGGACCCAGATGGGGCACCGCTTTGGGGGGCAGTGGATCCCCTGCCCACTGTGGGGCCATGCCCCGGGAAGTGGGTGCTGTTCTGCCCATCCTTGTGGGCCGTGGTGCCAGGGTTACTTACCCCAGGGACACTTTGCTGTGGTACAGCAGAGCTGATGATGTTCTAGTGCCCTCATCCTGATTTTTCGTGTTACTGGAGGTTTCCCAAGAAGTGTTTAGCAGGCATGGCACCTGGACTTGGGGAGAAAGCAGGAGGGAGGGCAAAAGAAAATAAAGAAAAATGTGACCTGTTGCCATCCTATACAGCCGAGGGTTGTGCCATTGGAAGGGCAGGGACAAAGGGGACGGAGATTTGCAGTGCCCAGTGTGCAAAGAAGGGCGCCCATGAAAATGGGGAGCCTACAGCATCTGCCTTGGCACCAGCCTGCTCCCTCGCTGGCACCTCCGTGTTGTTTCCTGCCGCCTTGTGTTACCTCCCGGATAATAATAAAACCAAAACATCCCCTAAATGAATTATTTCCCTTGTAAACACTCACATGCTGGAGAAGCGGCACACCGCATGAGCAATTTTGCAGGAGCCAAGGCAACGGTTTGCACAGAGATGTGAGCGTGCACCCAGCCATTAGCAGGCTTGGGGCTAATTTACCTGCTAGGCTGTGCAATCCTTTCATTTTTCAAGTTGCCTCTACTCCAAAAATGCGAAGGGCTTAATCCACACCCTGGGGGCTGATAGAGTGCTTTGATTTGGGGGCTGGCTGGGGCTTGACCTGCAAGCTGGGCTTTCCACACCACCTGCGGACCTGAGATCCAAGCCCAAATCGTTTCCCTTCTTTTATGTATCCATCTGCAGACCTGAGATCCAACCCCAAACCATTCCCTTTCTTTCCTGTCTCCATCCCCGGCTGCAGGGGTGACACATCCCGCGGGGTGAAGGCGTACCCCAAACCTAACCACAACCCCCTAAACCTGCCCGGGGCGGTGCCGTGGGGTCCCACAGCTTGACCCAGAGCGGTGGGAGCCCTCAGGGAAGGGACCGATGAAGGGACGGGGGAGGCGGGGAGCGGCTCCCGGGGGCCGGGCGCTGCAGCCGGGGCGGTGCCGCGCACGGAGCCGCCGCCGGAGCCTTTAAAAGGCGGCTGCCGAGGCCAAGCCGAGCCGGGCTGAGCCGAGCCGAGCCCAGCAGAGCCCCTCCATGCGCCTGCCGAGCATGTCGCAGCCCTTCCTGCTGGCGCCCATCGCCGAGTGCGCCCCGGGGCCGCCGGGCGGCGAGGTGCGGCTGGCAGTGCTGGGCGCCCGCGGCGTCGGCAAGAGCGGTGAGTGCGGGGCTGCTCCGCTCCGGGATGTGCCCGCCTGTCCCCTCCCTGTCCCCTTTTGTCGCCTTTTGTCCCTCCGTCCGTCCTAACGGGCCCCTCTCTTCCAGCTCTCATCGTGCGCTTCCTGACCAAGCGCTTCATCGGGGACTACGAGCCCAACACCGGCAGCCTCTACTCCCGCCTGGTGCGGCTGGATGGCGAGCACGTCGCCGTGCAGATCCAGGACACGCCGGGATGCCTCCAGGTACGGCCCCGCCGCCCCCCGCCCCAAAGCCCTGGGAACCGGAGGGGGGGGGGGGGGGAAATCTCGGGGGCTCGCTCCGGAGCCGCCCCAAATCCCGGCGGCAGCGGGCAGCGAACCTGGAGGTGGGTTTCGCTTCAAGATAAGGTTTAGCTCAAACACTGTGAATTCTGCACGGGCATGAGCTTGTGGTTCTGGTGGGTTTAGCTTTCAGCCCTTTTTGCTTAAAAATAGAAAGCCCTGGGCTGTACGTCGCTGCCTGGAGCTGGGCACGCTGCTGTCCAGCTGAGCATGGGATGCCCCGAGTTGTGCCTCGCTTCCTTAAATCAGATCGGTTCTCTGCCACTTGAGGGCTCAGCTTTTGAGCCTGCATTTCCTAAAAGGGAATCAGCCGGGCTCGGTCCCCTAGGACAGAGCTCAGACCTCTCTGGACAATATCAAGCTCTGGCTCTGTTGTGCCGCAGGTGCAGGGGGACCGCGTGCAGGTGCTGGACTCGCTGTCGAGGTGCGTGAAGTGGGCGGAGGGCTTCCTCGTGGTCTACTCGATCACGGACTACGGCAGCTACCAGGCGGTCCGGCCCCTCCACCAGCACATCCGCCAGCTCCACCCGGACACCAGGACTCCCATCATCGTGGTGGGGAACAAAGCCGACCTCCTCCACGCCAGGCAAGTGCAGGCCAAGGAGGGACTGCAGCTGGCCAGCGACCTGGGCAGCCTGTTTTTAGAGATCTCCACGAGCGAGAACTCCCAGGGTGTCTGCGATGTGTTCCAGTACCTCTGCAAGGAGGTCAGCAAGCTGCAGCATGCCGGCAGCGCGGACAGGCGGCGGGCGTCCATCATCCCCCGGCCCCGATCCCCCAACATGCAGGATCTAAAGAGACGTTTCAAACAGGCTTTGTCTTCCAAAGTCAAGTAAAGCCTCCAGGGCAACCCAATAGACTCTTTATTTTTGTAAACTAGTTAACAAATAAAACCACAAATCTTTATTTTTGTACTAATGCCAAAAGAAAAAAAATCGAAGTAAGTATGTCGAAGCTTGCAGTTTCCTTGTTGTTCCCTTTTGTTTGGTCTCATAGGGTTATTTTTCAAAAAAAAAAAAAAAATGCTGCATAGCAACTGAATAGATGTGGTTGGAGAAGGGGATTTTTGCCAGCAGGTTTTGATTTTTTTTTTTTTTCCTGTTTTGGGCTGGGATTTGCTGTTTTATTCTGCTGAAATGACTTTTTTTGGGGGGCCTCAGTTTCCTGCTTGTAAAATGGTGATGATGATGATGTAACCTGCCTTTATAAAATGCTTGGAAAGCCCTTGTTGGAAAGCTTTATATGGAAGGGAAAAAAAAAAAAAAAAAAGAAAACAGCCTTATTAAATGTGAAAAGAGAGACCTGCCTGTAAGAGTACTGCTTATAACAGGACCTCTTTCCTCCTTCAGTGACTGTCTCTTTGCTTGCACATGTCCCCACCCGAATGCTGACGAGCTGTTAGCAATGAGCTCTGCTTTCTGACCCGCTCCTTTAGAGGTCTGTCCCTCAGAGCCCTTACCGAGAGGGCTGAGCCTCTGCTTCATATCACCGTGGGACAAAGTGCTGAGCAATCTGCGGCTGAGATGTGTGTGGGATTGCTGCTGCTTTCTCCAGAGCCGTGTGATAGGAGGGACTGATGCGTAGGCTCCTTTAGAGAAAATAGCTGTGTTTATGAGGAATCACATCTCCATCTTCCCCAGGGCAATTCTGTAGCCAGTTGGAAACGGGTCAGACTTTTCCCTTTTGTTTTACGTCAGCTCTCCCACCCTACCAGAGTGTTGTGTGGTTTTTATTTATTTATTTATTTATTATTAATGTTTGCTGGCTGTCTAAGCACAGGACGTGGGTTTTGCGCTTCAGATCTGCCTCTGAAGTGCGTGCGCTGTGCTGGTAAAAATAAAGCTCTGCTCCACACTGAGCAGAAAACGTGGAAGTGGAGTAATCGCTTGCTGCTGTCCCCGTTCCAACCTAACTCCACTACGGGGGCCACATGCACGATATGAATGCGGGTGTAAGGTCTGTACCTCTGCTCTCCAAGGGCCCTGTGGTGCCCTACCAAGGGGAACAGGAGGGCAGGAGGGACACAGCCTGAGACCTGCAGGGACAGACCCAACGTAGGGATGCAAATTGGACCCAAACCTCTTGAGTTTATTATTCAATGTCCCGAGTTTGGCTGAGATGCCAAAGCATGGTGACCACCTGGACAAGGGATGTTACTGGTTGAAATATATTGAAAATATTTCTTCAGCCTGATAAGTGCTCTGCCAGGTCCACAACTATGGGCTGGGGGCTTGAGGGGAGTGGGGGCACACAGTTAACGGGGACAGGTACCTTCATAGCGAGCTCAAAATCAACTTCACGGGACACACATTCATGGGGAATTTTGAACAGGAATTTTAAAAAAATCACAACTGGGGGATTTAGGCAGCATTTCACTGTCCTGATGCTGGGGAAAAGAAACCATGATAAAGAAAAAACCCACAGTGTTAGGGTGTTGATTACTTTGAAACTGTGGCTGTTGTGGCTGGAAATGACGAAGCTGGATTCCCTACTTGAGCATCCAGTGCGGGCTTTCACTGAGCGAGCTGCTAAAGGTGTTCAGCTTGTACAGGTAAGAAAATACACCCAGCACCGAGCCCTGGTGCCTGCTGTCCTAGTGAAATTGGCGCTGGGGATGGTGCTGGGGGCATCTTGGGCAGGGGGTGGCCTCTTCCTAAGCCCTTCAGGAGCATTGTAGAGCTCATCTAGGCCTTTCTCCACGATCAGAGGGAAGTATGAATCTGCCTCCTTCCTCCCACCACCTCCGCTGTGGAACAGAATCACAGCAATTTCCCCCGACAAGAAGGATGAGTGGGTTTTCAGAAGCGGGAACGCGTTGTGGCATCACACACTATTATGGCTGCTACTACATCAGCATCTCCCCCCCGTTGGGCTATTTTGTCTAGTTATCTCCCAGAAATGAAATCATCCAGCGATGCTTTAAGACTTCATGAATTTTAAAATAGCTGCTGCCATCAGTCAGCTCCATGAGATTCTGTTCAGAAGCCACAGGTCCCTAGGTAGAGCTAGGAACATCTTCTTCAGGAGGTTTCATGGACGTCCCCCTCTCTTCTGGCTGTGGTTGAGTAATCCTGGACCCAGGCTGCTGCCTTGCTGCCTCTTGGCACACATGGTAGTCCATGCCATGCACCCATGCTGTATTTCTTTGGTGTTTCTGCATAGACGACCATGGACAAGAAGGACCATGCTGACCCTGTGGGCAACAACTGAGTGCCAGCTTTGGCCAGGGAGTAGAAGTGGCCAAGGCTTGGATGGAGGAACAACTAGAAACAAGTCCATATCCCTTGCCCAGACTTCCAGTAACATAATGTTATTCCTGGTGGACTTCAAAAGCTTTTGGTGGAACTGTTGGTTATTTAGGAAGGTCTGAACAGATTCAGAATGTACTACCACTGGGGTGCTGCTGCCTCAGTGCCCTGAGGTACCACTCAACCCTCCAAAGAGCTGTCTGAAGGAGATACCTCCGCAGTGACAGCCCCCAAAAGCTTGTGAGTTGGAGCACGGCTCACAAAACAGCCCCTCAGCTTCAGTTTGGGGTAATTTGTGACAATTCAGACTTCCCAGAAAACCCCACTGATTCTCAGTGTTGTTCATCTACTGTTCTCCTCTTTCCACATACCTAAAGATAAGGAGAAATCAATTCCTTTTTATTGAAAAAAAAAAAAAAAGAGATAACCGGTTTATGAGGTGAGAATTTCTTCATTCATTCATTGCTTGACACTCTTGACTAATAGAAGCAGGATCAGATGTATAAATACAAAACCTACACTTGCTAGGCCAGTGTACATTGCATGGCACAACCAGTTACACCCTATCTTCCTATCTTTTTCTTCCAAAAGAAAAATTGGGATATAGATAGCACACATTTCACTGACTTCATTTACAACTGAAAAGCAATGTAGCAAAGTTTGCACAATAATTACAGAGCTCCAGAGATGTTACAGCTGTGGTGTTTAGACTCGCCCTTGGTTTGCTATCCACATTTTCCTTCCTGGATTGGCATTGGCCATCCACAAGAGAAATCCTCACCCAGAGGCCCTCAAGCTGTGAGGTGCTGTGAATGCTCTGCTTCAGACCCCACAGCATCCTCTGTCCTTTGCTAGGTAAGCATGAGGCTGAAGGGCTCTGCCCATGTGCCCGGGCTTGGTGAACCATATTTTGCTCTTGATCTGTGCACAATCCTCCCACTAAAAAGCATCTGCCCAGGAAATTGCGCAAGGTTATTTAATAGCTCAGCCTGCATTACTGGGAAGCGGTAATTAATTCTTAAAGCTGGGATATCTCTCTTCCAAGGCATTTGGCTCTTTTCCCGTTACTAAAAACATCCTCTTCTCAGGTTTCAATCAGTCCTCGTAAACATTTCGTAGTAATTCCTCCCCCCCCACCTCCCCTTGGTACGGTAAGCTAATATCAGTAAATATTGTTTCTGAGCGCAGCTCTGGGAAGAGGGGACTGAGCCCCACTTGCTGGGGCTGCCAGGTGAACCACGAGCACCCTTCCTGCAACTGGGACCCACTCCTTCTCCTGCAAATAAATCCCAGCACAGGCAAAACGGTGCTCTCAGCCCCAAAACCTTCCAGGGGCTTTAGGAACAAGGTTTGATCTGAACCACGCTCAGCAAGCAGGCTTCACCTGGGAGGTGAACTGGCAAGAGCCCAAGGAGTACAAGGATGACGGAGAAGTCACAGCAACAGCAGCAGCATTATCAGCAGCCCCTTAGGATCTGAAGCAGCTGAGGAGGTGTTGTGGATGGTCAGTATGGATGCGGAGATGCTGGATGGGGTAAAAGCAGGGGGGCTGTGGGGAGGAAAAGGCCAGGCTGCCAGCCCTTTGGGGTCAGCCCTGGGTCCTGCCCTGCATCTGGGGGCTGATAACAGCCTCTGGGCAAGCTTCCTCTATTGCAGGGTGAGTACTTGTACCCCATCCATCCCGTTTTGTGCAGACACCCCTGGTATCCTGTCCATGAGGAGGCAAGTCTGTGGTAGGGGCAAAGGTTTCTGAAAGCTGGTCTGGGGTTTAGACCTGAAGTACAAGCAGAAGGGACATTGGAGGATTTTATTCCAGAACTGTGATTTTTTGCCCTTTCTCTCACCCCAGTGTACAGAGACAAAAAAAAAAAAAAAAAAAGTTTTATTTGGGTATATTGCATCCTTCAAAGCGCCCAGTCTCCCATACAAGTGGCAATGTCCCTGCAGATTAAGGGTGCTTAAAACACAGCATTGGTCAAGAGGGAATTTTTCCATCTGTCCCTGGTGCATTAAAAGAGCTCCGAAAGGGCTGTTTTGTAGGTTTTGCACAACAAAACAAAAGGCTTTGGCTTTTATTTAGAGAGTGAGAGTGAGCTACTGCACCTGCTCTGTGCTAGGGCTCCCCATCACTCGGCGAGCCCAGGGAGAGAGAGGCTGCATCGTTTTAAGGGTGGCTTTGAGAAAGGACTGGTGCTGCTGGAGTGAGCATGAGCAGGTGCAATTCTGTGGGTGGGTTTGGCTGCCTTTTCCTTTAAACAGGTACCAGCACAGGACTGATTTCTCCTTAAAAGGCTATATAAAAAGTCAGATTTGGAGTTTTATGTAGCTCTCTGGCACACAGCAAATGGAGCCTGACTTCTGGAGTCCCTTTGGTATTTAAATAGGGATACAAATACACAAGGTAGCCTGAGTCTCTCGTGCCTGTCTCATGTCAATGATCTTGGCGTAGAAGAGCCCATCGGGAATTAAGGGCTATTGGTAGGAGGCAGAGGCCAGTGTTAATCCAGGCTTGTACCTTGAAAATGAAATATGCAATCTGGTTGTTGAGGTGCCTGCTAATTTTAGCTCTGGTTCTGAATAATGGAACAGCATTATTAGTCTGATGCAAAACTGTCCATATTTCTTATGCAAAATTGCTGTCTCAGTAGTGAAGCAGCCTACTTTGATTTGCTTGGATACTAAGGAACAGTGGGCAATAAATATGCATGCAATTAGACTAATTTGAGTGAATAAAGAGAGGTATTGCCTGATATATCTAAAATTCCAAGAATTCATGCATAAGATGCAATGAATTGTTTTCCCCATCTTTTGATTGTTTCAGGGATTTCTGAGCAAGCTTGCTTAGAAGATGTTATAGTCCATTTGTTTTTCTTAATGAGATGTTCGGATACAAAGCTGGTAAAATATAAGCAAGATCTGAAGCAGAACTGAGTCATTTTAACCTGGGCAATGAGCTGTCTTGCTGCTTGCATCATCCTCTTGCACAGTAAGGAGAAAACACTGGAGGAAACTAGCACCTCCCTGTGTCCACCTCCCTGCAGGCACAGCAGAGGAGATATAAGTGTGGTCATTTCTGCTCTCTGCCACCTGGACCCATGCTGTGCTTCATAGACAAGTGCTTCAAAGCTGCCTTCCACCATTCTGCAAAGTAAACTGATAATTATGAAAGCTTCTTGGAAAAGCAGCTCAACATGCAGGTAACACCATGCTCCATCTTTCACCATTTGTGCCCTCCCTGGTCTTCACCATCCTTCTAACTCAGTCACAAAGCTTTCCCTGGGCATCCATCCTAAATCCCTGAGGCTGTGCCTGTGTTGCCAGCTGGAAGACGCCTCAGCATTGCATGCCAGGAGGTGTGGTATGAGGTTTGTGGAGGTGTTTCAGAGTGCAAAGCTTGATGGGGTCACATTAAATTTCCTGTGGGAGGAACCTAACACCATCCTCTCCATGCTGCCCTTTGGGGACAACCTGTGGGACAGAGATATTCCCAGAGAAACACCTTAGTGTTACCTTGGAGGGAGCTGGTTGGGACCAACCAAGGTAGAGATGTCAGCTGGAATGCGTGGTCAGAGGTCCAACACAGAGGTCCACTCCATGACCCTCCTTCAGGCCCCTATATAAACAAACCCAATCATTCCAGTGAAGACCAAGCTCTCTGTACAGCTTGACATTGATATGGAGAGTGTGGCTCCATTTTGTCAATTTTGCAGGCAGGCATTGGACCTCTCCTAGGCCTCATTTTTGTCAGACTGACCAAACACATCTCCTGTAATCTTTAGGTTCTGACTACCTTGTCAGCCCCCCAGCAGGTCTTCACCAGTTTCTCAGTGACTTGTTGAAGTGGGGGTGCCAACATGGGACACTACTCCTGGGGCAGCCCCACTGACATGAGACAGAGTGGGAATAGTTACCCTTTGTCTGCCAGCCACACTGGTCCTCGTGCAGACCCAGTATATGGTTTGCCCCCCTCTCAGTAAAAGCCCACCAAAGTCTCCTGTTAAATCCCAGGTCGTTTCCATCAGGGCTGTTATGCAGCCGGTAGGATGCCATCTCACACCAGAGCACAGGGTTGCTCTGCCCCCGTTGCAGAACTTAGCCTTGCTCCTGTTGAACTCCATTGGTCAACTTTCTGTTGATCCAGACCCCAAGTTTCTCAAAGTCCCTCTGCTCAGAAGCCCTACCAGCTCTGCCAAATGGAGATGGAAGATGTCTCTTCTAATTTATTACCTGCAAATGGGATGAAAGTGTCCTTTGTGTCATCGGCTTGGTGACTGATGGAAATATTGAACAATACCAGCTCCCGATTCGTTCTCTGGGGTCCTCTGTTCATTACTGGCTGCCAGATGGCCCATCACAACGTTGATTACTGTTCTTTGACCTAATGATCCAGCTAATTTTCAGTCCATCTAACAGTTTATTCATCCGACCCGCATTTGCTCAGTTTTTGCAAAGTGGGAGACCTTCCAGTTGTCAGAGCTGTCCCTGTGACTTTCTGGTGATGGTCTGCAGCCATACAGTCACATCAGCACCCTCTGGTGAATCCCATCTGGTCACCTGGGTCTGAATACTTACAGCTTCTCTAGGTAGACCCTCATTTGTTGCTCCTCGCAGTGTTTGTCCCTCTCCTTCACAAGTCATTGTGGACAAGTGAAGGTCTAGCAGTAGGATTTTCCAACGAAAACTTATGCAAAAAAAGGCATTGAATAATTTAGTCTTTTGCTTATCGTCTGTCAGTGTGTTGAGTCATCCTTTCATTAGTAGACCCACAGTTTCTCCAAATTGCCTCTTTCTGCTAACGCATTTAGAACATCCCTTCGTGTTTCTCTTTGTCCCCAGCCAGGGTTAGCTCCAGCTGGGCTTTGGCCTTCTGATTTCATCCTATGATGAATAAATAATGCTTGCATACTCCTTTTTGTTGCTTTCTCATGCTTGCACTTGCTGTAAACTCTTATTTTGCATTTCAGTTCACTGAGAAGACACTTGCTTAGTATCAACACGCATACTCCTGGTCTTTTTGCACAAGTGGATGGTTTACTCCTGAGCTCTCATTTTCATACACGCACCTTGTCCCATGCCATGGTTGTTATTTGCTGACCTCCCTCACCTTTGGCTGGGCTTAGCTGCCAGCCTAGATCCTACCTCATTTTTGAGAGCCAGAGGCTTAGCTCTGAGGAGCCTTCCTGCCCTTGGGCATTTTCCCAGCTCAGCTTCTCCCTGTAGGACTTGTCTCCTTCACATGTCAGCTGTAGAGAAGACAAGGAGCAATGGATTTAAGCTGCAGCACAGGGGTTTAGGCTGAAATTGAAAAAGAGTCTGGACAGTTAACAATGGAAAAAGAACCCAGGAAGACCATAGAATCTTGCCCTTCAGAATTTTAAGAATAATCTAGAGACACATACCAAAATAATAATAATTTTTAAAAGGCAGCGAGGGTTGCTGTTCTGGGGCTGGTGGCAAAGAAATTTGGACAAGTTTCTGAGCCCTGCTCAAGCCTCTTTTTCTATGACTTCTGTGTGCTGCCTACATTGTTCATCTGTAAGTCTCTGCTGTTTTCAGTTCCTTTCTCCATGGCCAAGTCCTCAGGAGTCCTCCCCAATTCTCCCATTTTCCAGCACCCTTCCCCAAAATGTGGGGGCAGCTGCTCTGTGGTGAACCGCCCTGATGCACAGAGCTGCCCTTGGGCCTTCTTGTACCTTCTAGGGCTGCCACCCCACAGGGCCAGGAGCTGCCCCCACCTGCACTACCATCCTCCTCTTCCCGGAAAGCAGCAGCACTCAGCAGCTCTTCCCTTCAGCTAATGCTTCTCCAGGAAAAACAGTGACATCTAATCAGATTTACAAGAGCAGCCCGGGTCTGAAGTGCTCGTGGAGAACTATAAACAAGCTGGCATGAACACAGCAGTACTGCCTTTTCTGAGCCCAGCTGCAGTTTAAGTTTAGCAGTCAAGGATCTAGATGCTCTCTGCCACCTTGAGTCACACACGTGGCAATAGCCTCTGCCCAAGTTAATTCAAGGCAGATGTGATAAAAGCAAAATGAACCCTCCATATCTCTTATCAAGACCAATGTATTTGTTGGTGAGCTTCTGCAACCTGCAGGTTCACAGCTCTTCTAAAGTAGTTTATAAAAGTATTAACCTATGGGTGTTCCTTGTTTGGTTTTATTTCCCAGTGAATACTCTGAATTTGCTGCAAAACTGCACACAAGGTGGGATCTCATTTGGGGACAGTATTCTGCACACTACAAATGGTGAGGGAAAGGAAGATGATGTTTCTTTTATAGGGTGAGTACTGTATATATATAACAGCATGCACTCAAGCAGGGAAGTTAGGGACCTGCTACACAACTGCTGTAATAGTGTACAGCACTTAAACAGCATTTAAAACTGGTAAACTTCAGGACATGCAGAAACACGTGGAAAGATTGCCTGAAGTGAAAAGAAACATGGGAGACTTATGTTTTTTTCCTTTCTGTTCCTGACCGTTAGCTCTGTATAATCTGTCTACCAGCAGGTAGACTGAGAGAAGATTTATTGCTGACAGACAGGCACTCACAGTGTTTCTCCTGCCTAAATAATAAAAATAGATTTGTGTAGCTATTGCTGCCTGCCATCAAGAAAATGCAGCTTTCCTCAAGACAAACCCTTCACAAGGACAAGCCAGACATCTTTTCTTATTCTTTTTTTTTCTTTTTTTTTTTTTTTTCCTAAATTATTTCTAAATGTTTTACATTTTTATGTTCACAAATTCCCATGGCGTGACTTTTACTTAACAACCTTGGCTGCTAGAGATGAATCTCTGCTGCCATTCACAGAACATTTCTAGCCTTCAAGCTTGAAAAGAAAAGTGATGGGCTATGATCTAATGTGACCTCAAGGTCCAGAGAATGAAAAGGCACCCTTGAGCTCCAAATCATATTTTTCATATCATATGATTTTTAAATCATTCCCCTGATGTGAAGACAGAATTCAAAAGGGGGAGAATGGCTCGTGATGATTTTCTCCCTTCTGCAGCTTTTCTGTATTTGAAGGAAATGGCCATTGAATTAATGGTGAAATTGTAGTAAGCAGAAGTCTTTGGCTCACAAAGCCCTGGGAGCTGAGGCTCCTGAGAGGACCCTCCTGGGAGCTCCAAGCAGAGGCTCGGGCAGAGTGCCCTGGGATATTTGGTGGGGAGCAGGAACTGCATGGAAGACACCACGAGGTAGTACTGAAGTGTGTCCAGTTTATGCTGTATTGCATTAGGAGGTCTTTCTGATTAAAAATAGCCATATTTTAAAGTAAAAAAAAAAAAAAAAAAAAAAAAAAAAGCAAGCAACTGCTGCATGAAGTTAGAATCCTGGTCAGCCACCCTGCACCTTTGCTCACAGAGAAGAGGCCTCAAGCTGAAAATCACAAAATCACAAAATCACGAAATCAACAAAATCATCAGGTGTCCCGAGCTGGAAGGGACCAACAAGGGTCATCAAGTCCAACTCCAGGCACCACGCACTACCACCCCAAAACCATGTGTCTGAGAGTGTTGTCCAAACACTTTTCAAACTCCAGCAGGCTCCCCACTGCCCTGGGGAGCCTGTCCCAGTGCCCGACCACCCTCTGGGTGCAGAACCTTTCCCTCACACCCAGCCTGACCCTGCCCTGTCCCAGCTCCATGCCGTTCCCTCGGGTCCTGTCGCTGTCCCCAGAGAGCAGAGCTCAGCGCCTGCCCCTCCGCTCCCCTCGTGAGGGAGCTGCAGGCCGCCAGGAGGCCTCCCCTCAGCCTGCTCTGCTCTGGGCTGGGCAAACCAAGGGACCTCACCTACTCCTCATACATCTTCCCCTCGAGACCCTTCACAATTTTTGTAGACCTCATTTGGACACTCTGATAGTTTTATGTCCTTCATATATTGTGGCACCCAAAACTTCACACAGTGCTCAAGGTGAGGCTGCACCAGCACATGCTCCTTGTTTTGCAAGTGTTGGTGACCAGGAGCAGGAGAAGGACATGGCAGCTGGAAGGGCAGTGGGGCAGGCAGAGGTTGGTCCTCACAGTCTCCCTACCAAGAAATCCCAGAAGAGGACATGAAGTAATTTCTGCTGTGCTTAGGGAAAGGAACGGCTGGTTACTGTTCATCACCCAGCTTGTTTTCCTGTTGCACTTTTCCTCCTCCAGGATTACTGAGATGCTTGATTCATCCCTTACGCTCAGAGGAAATGTTGCTCACTGGGGATTTGGACAGCTTTGTTCAATCTTCCCAGGGTTGTTCATGGAAGCTTGAGCAAGCTGTTACTAGCAACATCCATAATTTGAACCAGGCCCTTGTCACTATCAATCAAAACCTGGCAGAGGATTATGCTCAGCCAGAACAGGCAGCTGAAGAAGGAAACCTGCAGGAAGCAGAAACCTTGCGGCCATGAGCCTGAGCTTAGTGGCATGTGGGCATTACTCCTGTCTCCTAAAACCAGCTCAGTGAGCACCACAGTGTTCAATGTCATGGGAACAACTATGGGAAGCTCTTACACCATGGCTAGCAGGGTCCATCCCCACCAGAAATTTGTAATATTCAATAAAGCCTTTCTGAGCCTTATTTGCCTGTGCTAGGCTAACACCCAGCACAGAAGTCACAAAGCACATGGGGAATCAGGCTGAGCTAATAAGAGGAAGCACAAGAGAAAGATGCAAGGTCCTCCAAAAAATGCAAGCTGTTTTTTGCTTTTTTTTTTTTTTTTTTTTTTTTTCCCTCTTTTCCAACATATAAGGAATAAATATTCTCATCTTGTAAGCATTATGTTGGCAGTGCATAACTATCCTATATTTCTTTGTGTGTAATATTGTTCTGTTAACTGTCTATTTATGCGCAAGGGTTTCTCTTGAGCTCCCCACAAGCAGAGGCTCCAGGCCTGCCAAGAGCTAACTCCTGGTCCCTGTGGTGGGGTGCAGGACATCACCCTCTCCTCCTGTTCTTCCCTGGTGAGCTGCTGGGTTGCTGGTTTTGTTGCTGTAGAGCCTGAGTTTGTTTTTTGTTTTGTTTTGTTTTGTTTTGTTTTGTTTTGTTTTAGTCTGGAGCTGCTGGGTCAGCAGGTAATTGGGATTGTCTCTGCTGCAGCAGCCCACACGTGTGATGGATGACCCAGCCACATGGGAAGGCAATGCTTCTGTCCTCAGGTCACCCTTTTCTCACCCTTCCCGAGGGAAAGTGTCTGGAGGGGCAGTGTCCAGCAGCCTTCTGGAAGGGAGAAATGATTACACCATCCTCCACATGATCACACCTGCTGGGGACACTGAGGTTTGGGAATTGCCAGCTTCACTTGGACCTTCTTGCTCTGGTCCCACACACCTCCCAGTACAGTCTTGAAGTGCTGGCTGATGCTTATTTTTTCTTTAGAAACATTAGGCAGATTTAAACACAATTTCTCCAAATCATGTGTGCTTGACCCCCTCCTCCAGAGCCATCTCTGATAAACACAGCTGCTTCTTGGTTTTGGCAGGGCTGTGTTGCATGTCCTGGGGCCCAGACTTTCCTCTTTCTGTTAGTAGCACCTGGTTTGCTTTGCTTTGCCCTCCAGAAACTTCTGCTGGTCAGATGAGGAATGTGAATAACTTGCTTGTTTAAATTCCAGCTTCCCGTGGATTACTTTGTAGGCACCACTCAAGTTGCAGCTGGATTGTGGTGGCTTTTAAGTGCTACAAGATTTTGGCAGCACAGCTGCTGGTGCTCAGCTGCACAACTGAGATGGTGAAGCTGGGAGAGAGAGTGGAGTAAGTTGGGAAATGATGCCATGGGCTGTTTTACCACCCCTTCCCTGCAGAGGCAAACACCACTTAACCTCCCACCTCATTTCTTCACTCATCTGCCCACTGCAGAAACCCTGCAAGGACATCACAGGTGATGAGTGGTGCGGTGAAAAACTTCTTCAGTTCGGGAGCTCCTCTCTGCTGTCCTCTGCTGACTCAGTTGCAGCCAAGAGCAGGTGTTGATGATGGCAGCAGCGACCACAGCCATGGGGGTGTACCAGTTCCTGGCATTTTCCACCCCCAGTACTGCATCCTTACACATGCGCTGGGGAAGATGCTTGACAGAAACATTTTCCACTTAAAGCAATAAAACAGGCTCTTGACGACAGTATTTGACAAGCAGCTGCAGATAAACAGAACATTTATTTATTTATTTATTTATTTTTTCCCTCCATGAACAGTGCTACACATTATTTTCCTCCCAGCAGACTCAAGCGTACCCCACACCAGCACTGCATTCAGTGTCCTGGGAGCCAAGGATGCTGGGGCATGGAGGGTGTGATCAGTGCCATCACAGATGTCCTGGGAAAAAACATATATAATAACACAGCTGGTGTGATGATACACCCACTTTTGGCTTCTTTCCTCCCTCCTTGTAAGAAGTGCAAGTAACTGGAAGAACTGGATTGTCCAACCTCCCCCAGTCTGATGTTGTTTCCAATAAAAACCTCCCAAATCTCCAAATAACCCATGGGAAGAATAATTGGAGTGGATCAAGGGGCCCTGGGGAAGGTACTGTTCACAGCTTTTACTTTCTATCTGTTGGGCTGCTGATGTTCCTAAGTGGATGCTTTTCCTTTCCGACATCCAGTCAACTCTGAAATTTGAGTTGCTTAAGTCAGACCCTTCCAAAATGGTAGGGAATTGCTTTGGTTGCTTAGCTGAGCAGCTGGCTGCAGTGCTGAGACCGTCTGGGTGCAATGACTTTGATCCTGGAGGCCATGATATGCTTTGCAGAGATGCACTCTGATGGTATTTCATCATTTCCCAAAATTGCTCTCTGTAATAAGACCAGAATTATATTTCAGAGCATGAAATCTTAGCACTTCTTAAGGCTGCTTGAGAAGTAAGGCATCATTTTACCAAGCTGTGCTATCTGACCTTTATAAAGCACAGAAGGTTGCACAGGAGACAAAAGCCACTGTGAAGACCTATGTTTCAAAACGAAGGTTTTATTGCAAATATATTTTTGTCTTCTGCAAAGATTTATTTTTGTATAGACATAGATAAATTTCAGTTTGTGCTTAATGTGCTTTCTCATTTTTTATTATTTTCAGATTACTCCCACATGCAGTCGGATAGGTGTGCTGTGTCGTCTTGCAGTCGGGGGCTGACTGCATCATGAACACCTCTGTAGTATTCACAGCTGCGCGTAGAAGTGAGCAGAAAAGTCAGAGTTTGACACAAAGAGAGTGTCAGAGTGTGGTACTTAGATTTTTTTATTTTTATTTTTTTGTGCGTGTGTGAAAACAGTCTTTGTGCTTCTGGAACAGCAAAGTCTTTACGATTCTTTTATGAGAATGCAAGTACAAACACCACTGATTATGGTTATGAACGAGACCAAGAAAAACCTTTAAGTATAAACTTGTTTTCATGGTATTGCTCATTTCACAAAAGTTTGCTGAGTAGGGCACTCTCTGTGGCAACCTGAGGGAGAGAAGAATTACTTAATCCACACGAAGATGACAGAAAATGCTTTAAATGCTTAGCTTGGTGTTTTTTTGTTGTTGTTATTTTGATTTGGTTTGATTTTTTTTGAGAACAACTGAATCTTCATTGATTTTTCCGGGGATCAAAGCTGAACATACATAACTGAAAAGAATAGCCCCAGGGAGAGTAGAAAAAAGAAATACATGACACTTTACATCGATTTAGCCATTATATTGTACAGGACAAATGGAATATAGCAAGAAGAGCCATTACACAGTTGTTCCCGAAGGTGGCCTTGATATTTACAAGTACTAACACACAATTACAGCTTTAAGTACAGTAGTTCTGCCCTTCCCTGTTCATCTGTTAAGCCATAAAATTACAGACTGGTTCTTAGTCATCCAAAGTATGCCACAGAGGTGGGCAAAGCATCCTACGTTCCTTTTAATAACTATAAGGAGGGAATAAAAATTAAAAAAAAAAAAAAAAAAAAAAAAAAAAGACAACTAAGCAGACCGAAAGAAGAAGGAAGAAGTCTTTTTTCCACACAGATGTTCATCCTAGACTTAATGGCTGCTGGCAGCTCAGCTTTCCAAAAATTCTCCAACTCCTGGTCCTGGGGAGCACACCCAAGGTACTGTCTGAGGCTCTAAAGGTGAAACCAGGGTTTGAACTGGGTTTGTCATCTTCAGCTTTCCATTTTGGGCAGTGGAGCATGACTAAATCAACTGGAAAATTTCCCTTGAACAGAAGAAAATGTTTAATGAGGCTTATGTAAGCTCCATCCAGAGATTTTAGGGAAAGAGTTTCCACCAAATGAATCTCATCTTGATTTTCCTTCCCAATGGAGAAAGAACAAACTCAGGTTGCCTTTAGCTTGAAATGTACTCCTGGGTCAGGGATGGGAGACACTGTACATGTCTCCTTAAAGAGCACTGTGTTTGCTTTCAGCCCAGGAAACTTGCTCAGTCCTATTTAGGACTGAATCACTGGTTCTCAAAATTTTATGCTCAGAACCTCACCTCTATTTGCACTTCTTGACTTATTTGTGAGCTTTCAACCCCATCCTGTTTCCAGGATCATGAGTGAATGTGTGATCATGAACCCCCTTTTCATTTTCCAAGTCTAAGGATACAATGGCTTGAGGATAGACCAGCTGTCTGTGCACTGAATCCCCCAGATCTGCCTGGATTTGTCCATATTGTTAAATAATGTGGAAAGTAATCTTTCAGGAGGTTAAATACAGCTGGAGATGGAACCCTTGCCTCTCAGCCAAGCCGCTCTGGGTGTCCACAGTGCTTACTTAGTGCTGGTCCTTCTAGCCCTTCTAGGAAATTTCTCTTGAAAAGCGCTCATTGACAAAATCCAGATTGGAGGTGGGGAGTCACTCACAGATCAGTGCAAGTACCACTGGGGTTTGACTTCTGTCTGTCACACAAAGGAAATGTGTGGAAGTCAGAGGACAAGAGAAGTCCCAGAAAACCTCATGTCCCATCTCCTGACTGACCCTATTAAACCCATGCCCCACTCTGCAGGTTATTCATGAGAAGGGATGGATGGATGGATGGATGGATGGATGGATGGATGGATGGATGGATGGATGGAT
>CM021765.1:184013608-184024850 GCA_011076525.1 Nettapus auritus | reverse complement strand
GATGGATGGATGGATGGATGGATGGATGGATGGATGGATGGATGGATAACCTGCTTCATGTGTTCATTGCCTGAAGTGCTCTGTTACCTGGGTTGATTTCCATCCTTCCCAGCATATCTTTAGAACAAAGCAGGAGAAAAACCAAGCTAGAGCTGCCAGAAACATGCAGAGAATGGGGAAGGCTAAGATAGTGTCAAATCATACACACATTGGTCACTGTTGCCTTTGAGTTTGAAAGGGATACCAACAAATGCACAGCAGTCATGCCTGGATCCAATCTCCAGGACTTGTGAGAAAGTCCCACCAAATTCCATCTGACTCAATAAACCCAATAATTTATGTCTGCAGCAGTATCTCATGCATCCACTGTTTTGCTATCAGCCCTTGCATGGGAATCCCCCTGTCATACACCTGCAGCACATACTTGTACCTTCTTTTCCAGGCACTGTCTCAGTTAGTAAAACAGAGGCTCCTGTGAAACACTTTAGCTATTGAACAGTTTCTGCTTTGCTCTAGGGACTCAGTGGGGGAGTGTCAGGGCCCTGAGCACCACTTCCTCGTGCCCCACGTCTGTGCTCAGGGAGAGCTGGGGCACAGTGCAGCCGTGCACCCTCAGTGCAGCCTGCTGTGGGAGAGGCTGTGAGAAGCACTCCTGGGGCCTCCTCATCTTTGCTGAAGGTCTGCCTTTAGGCTCAGGCACTTGGTCATGTCCCCCCCAAATCTATAAACCATGGGTCATCCTACACTTTGTCCCCATAATGATCCCCTTCAATTAATCTTGTTGGAACCTGTGACATCTTAGCTTATGTAATTGCCTGAAGATACAGCTGTAGGGCTGCATGCTACCGAGCTGCTGCTCCTCTACAGCAGCCATGGAGTCCTGTTTTTGTTGGACCACTGTGCAATGAGGGCTCTGTTCGCTCTGCAGTGCCGTTGTTCCCTCCCAAGTGACTCTTGTGTTTCCTTTCTCTTACTGCACTGCAGCGAGGCATTTATGATGGGGAGCTAAAATAGAACTAATTCATTGTTTGCTAACAACTCCAGAGTCTGTGAGGCAGCTGCACGCTTACTCTCTATAAAATAAAGAATTCCCATCAAGTGTGGACGTGGCTCGGCCCTCTGGAGCCAGTAGGACTCTGCTTTGATGTGAATTAAGCCTCAGATGCTGAGGCTGATATCAACAAAGGCAAAACAAAAAAGCAAGCAAAGAAAAAAGCAGCCCAGCTTTCAAAAGTATAGAATACACATAAACAGTTGTTTTAGAGCTGGGTATTAGGCACTCTGTTCAGTGGGGTTGGTCTTGGTGAAGCTCCTTTCCTGCTTGCATTCTAGTTTGTCCACGTGAATCACTGAGGGTGTTTGCAGGCATGGGTTGTGTTGAAATGATTCTTTCAATTAACACACGCTTGCTAGAAGCCAGGTTCTGCTGCAGAAGAGCCAAATGAACAAGCACTTGTACCTGAAGTTTTTATGAAACTGTGGTAAATCTGTCACCGTAACTGTGCTGAAAGGAGTGTTGGGTATGCAGTGACAAAGCCTGCCCAAGTTCCCGTCTAATTCTGCCACTTGAAGTGCATGGCATAACTTTAATGGCAATTGATAGTTTGGGTGTTGGTTCCCAATCCTTGTAGTGCCAGAAGCTGTAATATTCTTTTCACCAATCTATCAGTTCCTCTTGGTTTGGATGGATGGCCACTGCCTTGGGCACTGATCAGCTTTCCAGGCTCCTGGATGTCCCTAAATTCCAGATAAATGACATTTTTAGGTAAGCAATGGATCTGGTGCTTCCCTGACATTGGAGGGCGATGTCTATTGAAGTGCTGGTGTATTGAAAGGGCTAACAGGAGATTGTAGCAATCTTGTCTGCAGTTGTTTTGAGTGATCTTGTAATGCTGACCAACCTTGGGGAATGACGTCTAGATTTCCATGAAGCTTTCCATTGTTTCATCAGACAATTCTGCTTGCAAAGTAGAACCGTTGATTGTTTTAGATGATTTGGCCAGGTTCACTAGCTGCCTGTGGTTTTGGAGGGGCCTCTAATTTTTAAGGAATGTTCTGTGTTTGACAGCCTCTTCTCCTGGGCTGCATCCTCCAGCCACTGCTACTAGACCTGCATCAATTCACACGCAACACCTAAGGAAGCGACCCTGGACAAGGAACCTGGCAAGGTTTTGCTCTCAGCTCCCTGGTGCCTCTCTGCCCACGTGAATTTTTTGCTGTAGCTAAGAGTAATTTGCAATAAATATCTGCTCAGGTATAAAACAATCACCTACCGCATGAAAGATTTCCAGTTAAATTGCCCATGTTTGTGTGGGAGTGTTTTCTGCTGGCAAAGAGTCCTTATAAGGAGTAATAACACTGAAGAATCTGTTAAAGAAAAATGTTTATCGAAGCTTTACTATTTCACAGGTTTTACTGTAGAATCATTTACGCAAAGCTGTGAGTCACAAGCTGAAGTTCAGTGTCTGAAATTGCTGGCAGAGTGAATGAATTTTGTGCATGACAAAGAGATCGGTAATCTGCATGCATTACAGTCAATTCATAATTGCTTTAAAATCACATGGCAAATGATTATAATTAGGACAGGAGCTGTTAAAATCAAGAACAAAAGGAGGCCAGAACCTCAAGATATTTGCTGCTGTATTTCTTATCTTTGAAGGTTTGTGAAAGACATCCCAACTCCTAAGTGGAAAACACAATAAGAAATCACCAGTAACCCTTCCAAACACTTCGGTGCCAGTAAATTTGGCAGGAATGTCTCCAAAGTACGACATTTACTTGTGTCACAGGGACCTGAGCACAAAGGCCTGAAATAGACAGGTCGTGACGGCAGTAATGCCATTGTCCTGCCTGGATTGCTGAGCCTACCTAGCAAATTGAAATGACCTCTGCCTATGGCTGCTCTGCCTCCTCTGCGTCCAGGGCACTCAGTATCGTCCAGTACAGACCTTCCTCTAAGGGGTTTTCTCTCCAGGAGTAAGGAGGAGTGTTGTCTGCGCGTGATGGAACATCTCCATGGGTGAAAGACGCCTCAGGGAAGTACGTGTCGCTCCTGAAAGAGGTGGCTATCCATCAGCTGAGTGACTGGAATGAACGGAGCAGGACAGAAATCTTGAAAAGAGATATTGTGGTGATGGAGCAAACCCTCTCACAGCCTGGTGGTGCAGACAGTGATCAAGCTTGGAAACCATCATAGCAAAGACAAGTTTTTAAGGGAGCTTTCCCTGCAAGCTGTGGCTGTTCCCTGTCGGTACATGTGCATTATTTATGCACAAGGGGCAGGGTGGCAGGGGGTGTCCGTGTGAGCTCCCCCACAGGGGTACAGACCTTGCTGAAGATTGCCCTGTGCAGGAGAAGGATGCTGGCTGCAGGTTGCGTAGGCATAACTGAATCAAAGAGGTGAACTCACACAGTTTGCGGCAGCTGGTACAGGTCATTATTGAACTGAATCAGAGCAGAGTGAACGTTTCCTACCCCATAAATCCAGATGAGCATGATAAAAACCTTCTTGATTTTGTTATCAAGACACTATATTTCATTTTCATTTGAGGATTTTATTTATTTATTTATTTTTTATGATGATCTCTTTTTGCAAGGTCAGCTCTTGTGCCCAGACTGTTTTCTCATCTTTTTAACTGTCCCTAACAGTGTTGTGCACTGACTTCGGTTCTGCTCTTCACCACAACTTCTGACACAGACGAAAAAGAAAAAAAAAAGAAAAAAGAAAAAAAAAAAAAAAAAGCCCAAGAGAGGACTACTATTTTCTTTTTGCAGGTAAGGCAGAAGTCACATCAACCATCAGTTGCTGCTGCCAGGAAAACATGAGTCTCCCAGCTGGCAGGCTGCTGAAGTCCCTCAGACAAGGGATTTTTCTCTCTTCCAGTGACTCCTGGGTGATGCAGCAACCCCTCTTCCCTGCTAGCTGGCAGTTCACACAAGAGTTGCTTTAGGGCCCCTCTAATTTATGCTGAAATGAGATTAATCCAGGGAAGGACCCTATCCTCTGTTTCTGAGGCTCTGACAAGGAGGGCTATCTCCAGGTGGCATATTTTGGATCACACCAATTTTTAGCTCTCTGCAAGCCAAGGAAGGCAGTGCTCCTGGCAGATTTCCCCTTCCTTCTGCCATGCACTCTGTAAAGAGGAAAATGGGAATTGCTAATTTGTGCCTACATGAGGCAGAGGCCCTTTTCCTAGAATTAAGAATACTCAGATGTTTTGGAGAAGAATTTAATAACCTTCCTGAATAGCAGAAGGAAAAATATATCAGGGCCCAGATGCATCACAGAATCACAGAATATACTGAGTTGGAAGGGACCCATAAGGATCATCGAATCCAACTCCTGGCTCCACACAGGACCACCCAAAACTCAAACCATGTGTCTGAGAGCATTGTCCAAACACTTCTTGAACTCCAGCAGGCTTGGGGCCATGACCACTGCCCTGGGGAGCCTGTCCCAGTGCCTGACCACCCCCTTGGTGCAGAACCTTTCTTGAATATCCAACCTGAACCTCCCCAGTTGCAGCTTCATGTAGTTATTTAATATAAACAATCAAGCATGTTGTCATGCTTTGTAGCACAGATTTAGCTTCCCTGACAGCCACACAAGAATAGAGAAAAGAAATTTCATTAGAAAATTCAGTGCATTTTCATTAGTAACAAATCCAGACAACGCAGGAAGCAGCCTGATGCTCTTTCAAGACACATGTGCAAGTTACGGCAGCTGTTTCCAGGATATGAAGTGTTTGGAGTGATGCCCAGAGGTCAAGGTACCTACACTCTGGCACAGCTCAGCAGCAGTGAGGGCACGCAGTGTGCACCGTTTGGCAGATACAGCTGGCTTGGTGACTATGGAGACAACGCTAGCTAGACAGAAAGGTATGTGCTGTCAATCACCAGCATAAAACCAGACGTCACTGTCTTGTATATGAGGCTAGCTGGCTGATCAAGTGACAAATCCTATTCATCTGCAGGAATAAGAGTGTTTGGCATACAGCTGTTTTTTTCAGTACTGCAAGGAAGAAGTCTGAAGTGTCTCAATTAAGTGGCTAAGTGCAGGATAATGCCAAAGAAACTGGAATCAAAATCAAAACTGCTAAGTACAAAGAGGCACTTTAGATTCCAGGTGCTCTGAATCTGTGTGTTTGCAATAATTAAGATGATCCTTAAAGGGGCTGTGATTCAGTTATTTCTCCAACTAAATATAAAACAATCTGGATATCAGTTTACCCTCTGCACACATATCATGTACATAACACGTTGCATGTGGTGGGCACAGATGTGAGCAGCCATGAGGATCTGTGGACTCTAGAGGCTGTTTAAAGTCACACATCCTAAAGACTTGCCACCTGGGTGGTTATTCATTGCTGGGATCATGTGGTTATTATTTAAGGCCACAAAAGGGTGGTTGGGAAGGCTTTTCCCATTGGTGGTCTTATCAAAGTCCTTAAGTGTGTTTCTCAAGCCTCTCTTGCAAGCCAGATGTTATAACTCTGGTACTTGTTTCTTCTCTTCTTTTCCCCAGGTCTGCAGGGAGATTAGTCTCCTATGAGGTGCGCTAGTTCTGTGAGAGGGAAATGGTAGTCTAGGGCAGCTTTAATCAAAGACTCATAACCTTTTATGGGCTCTGTCCATGTTGTGGAAATAACAGAAAACAGCAAAAGAGACACAGGTTATATCATGGTATCTCTAACAGGTGCTAAAGGCAGGTACTCAAGAAGTCTAGCCATGTTTCCAGCATGTATTTGGAGCCCCTGGACCTTTGTCTCCTTCTGGAAAAGTAATAGTATAAATAAATGAGATGGGAGATCTAGATCCCATATGACAGCAGCTTACTGAAGGTTCAGTGGAGTTTCTTATGACATTAGCTTCATCCTTCAAGTCAGTTAGGTGTGGCTTAAGCAAACGGGAGTGAGGTACATGCTTATCCAGAGGGACATTAAGGCTGTGATGGGCTGAAGAATGGGGAAGCAAGGAAGAAGCAATAAGTGCTGTGGAGTAGTCTTCAGGAATACTCTTTAACAGCTGAATCTGTAAGACCGAGTCTGACTTTATTTCCTGACTACCTTGAAAGAGGGAAAAAGGGCTAAAATTTTTGGGCTACAAAAATGAAAGCCCAAAAGAAGCCAGGCTGGATCACGTCTAACACTGTCCATCTGAAAACACTGGACATCAGAGTGCAGTTAGACTCTTATTGCCAGAGAGGAGGTGAGACATCAAACTTCACAGAGGTATTTGACAAGGATCTCATCTCATGGATAAGTTATCCTGTAGATGTTACTAGTGCTTCTTCATATGTGGCATGACAAAAAAGATTCTCCAAGGATATCAATTATTATTCACCTAATGGGACAGACTATTACCAGGAAATTCCTGTCCAGAGCCACACAGTTGGAAGATAGAGCCCAGTTGCTTATTCAATGGGCACGTCATTATTAAAAACACGCTGCTGAAATAGCCATGGTGCTTTATGCAACAACAAGCATTATTCATTGGACTTATGTAGATTTACCATCAACTTCTCTGTCTCCTGCCAGCAAGCTTTACAGCCTCACATACCAACAAAGTTCATGTGCAGGGTAGATTTACTGAATTTCTCCCAGCTAGAGGCTACCCAGTCTCATTTGGTTCAGCCTTAGGTTTTCCTCAGGTGGTAAAGGCACAGATTTCTGCATTTTTGAAGGATGTTTAAGCAATTTTCAGGAAATTGATACAGATCTGGATGTGCTCTGGCTTCATCTAAATATCCCTTAAGAAATAGGCAGCAGATGTTTTAAGACAGAAAATACCAGTGTTTCACAAACAGTCTCAAGTTCTGTTTATTTAAAGAATGGACTTAGTAAGTCCATTGTGAACATCATCACAAATAAAGTAAACTGGATGCATTTGTTATGACACTTTTAGTTGTAACTCTTCCAGATTTTGTTTTCTTTGGAGTCCAGTGCAAGCTGAAGACCCAGAAGCTGACCTTCATCATTCATTAATCATCACAAAACACTTCCTTGAGGGAAAAAAGATATGTAAGGTATGTACAGTGCTGTGGGGGTGGCTTGTTTCAGACTAAATTTGAGAGTTTGAGCTCTGAGCCAGAGGATGGTTTTTCTTAAAGAAATTGTCCTTACAGTCCCTATGTGCAAGGCTGGTCCATCCAGCCCTACTGTGTACAGTCATCCCTCCTCCACCCTGCCTGCTCCTCCCAGCCTGGTGCCTCCTGATCACTCTTCAAAGGTCAGCAGCTCAAATTAAATGTATGGGATGGTGGCTTGACTTGTGACTCCAGCTATGGCTTGGCTCTACCTCTCTCATCTTCACCATACACTGCTTCCAGCACAGCCCATCTCCTCCTGGGCATCCTTTCTGGTCTCATGCTACATCTATGCAAGTAAACAGGCCAGAGACAGGATATGAGCTTTGACAACCAGCCTGCAGCTGTCCTGATGAGATGCAGGATCAAGAGGCTCCCTACATGGTTTGTGACCTTGGCAGCAAGCCGTCTGCACAGCAAATGCCTAGGCACAGTTCAGGGACAGCATAGACCAAGGACCAATGACCAAGACCATAGGACAGCATAGACCAAGGACTGTTCCCAGTAGACATAATGGGTGTATAGACCCAACAGATGACAGATCGTGAAGTTAGTGCAAGCTGTGCTGTGCCACTTGCCCTCAAAGACTAGAAGAGATGCCCTGGACATGTTCTGCTCACACATAAATTGCAGTCAATGGAATCCATCCTTCTTCTTTGCTCCCCTCACACTTGGTTGCTCTCAAGACAACCAGACACAACCTGTTCTGTACAGAAGAGGCAAAGGGAGAAACCAAGCCCCCTAGAGTTCAAACACACTGCTACTCTTTTTCCCTTGTGCCATGAATGTAATGTGTTCATCTTGTGCTACCTGAACCAGTTGCTAACATCTGTCTGCCTTACCGGTGCTGTACCAACAGAAGTGGAGAGTCCTAGCCCTTTGCTGCAGGCCACATTTCATCAGAAAACATGGTGTAAGCCATAAATCTGAAGAACTACGTCCCCGAGTCTGTGCTTGGACATCTAAAGAGAGCAGATCAGTCTTTATGGGCACTTAGTACCTCAGATCTACCTGATTTTGTCAGAGCTGTTTAGCTGAAAGGAACCTGAATGTGATTAGCATGGTACAGCTCTACAGCTCATCAGTTATCTTTGGTAGTTCCTTGTTTCCCCAAACACATCTCTTTTCAGCCCAGTTTGCTAAGGAAATGAGGCTTCTACGGGACCGTGGCTCAGGTAGGCAGGCATGTGAGCAGGCCTTCCTAGTTATCGCTTCACTATTGAATTGTGATTGATGTGAGCCAATGTGTCCCAGAGCTTGGTTTTTACAAGATTTATGACAATAAATGGCTAAGTATAGGAGAAAAAGAGGCCCTGTGAATGTCTCTGTGGGCTAAACAGGAGAGGAGTAATGTCTGCATAGACACTGGAGAACCTGTGTGGGGGAAAGACATGAGGGCTTCCTCAGCTGCTGGAAAAGTCTTGGAGACTGCACAAAATATTCCAGTGTCACTGCAGAACCCCCTTGTGAGACCAACCCCACACTTTCCAGATTCCTACTAGCTGCTGGGAGCTCTTCACCGATGTTCCTACCCTATGTCATGTTTTGTCAGAGCAATCTCACTGCCAAAGCTATCTGCACCTCCCCACTTTCCCAATTGCTCCTTTTTAATCTGGATAGAAGATAACAAAAATGTTGCTTGGCTTGGAAGAACGTGAGCAAGTTCTGGGAATCCACATAAACCCCAAATGTTTGCAGGACAGAGAAGCAGAGATGTGAGAACACACCTGCAGACATGGGGGGAGTGACAGTGGGCAGCAAATCAGACAAATCTCTGCAAGGAAACACACTTGGAACCCCACTCACACACATGCATTATAGAAAAAATGGTGGAAAAAAAAACTTTTTAAATGGTCTCAATGCAGAATAAGCAGAACATTCTGGTCCCACTCCAGCACTGCAGCTGAGCAAGGTTTTATTTTAAGGGCATGTGAAATCTGACTAAAGCAAGCTGGATTACTCATGTGCTTAGAGTTAAGCACAGGCTGAAAACTGCTTCTCTGGCTGTGGGCCTGGGTGCTCACCAGGCAGATTGTCCTCGGTGCCTTCACAGCTTCTGCTTGGCTGCCCTGGCATCCAACACCACTGTCGTGGAGGGATGACAGAGTCCGGAGTAAAGCAACAACGCTGGGAGAAAACCAGAGGGACTGACTTATCAGGGAAAATCATGGAGATAAATAGGGTTTGTCGAAGATATATAACGCAGTGTGTGGGCAGAAGTGAAAACAGTCTGTAGATATCTGAGGAGAGAGTAAACACCATTGATAGAGAAAAATTGCTTAGGCAAACACACTGGCAACATAATTAGGGTAAATTAGAGGAAATTAAGAAAAGGAAAATTCAAATTAAGCTCTGGGAGCATATTATTGATGAGGGAGTTTATACTGTGAAACTGCTGTCTGCAGTTTTGCTAACTTTTGCACTTCCGCTTCTCATAAACTCATCAGTCTGGAATTGAACAAATTAACATTAATTCTGGGGCTTTCGCTTCTGTTCTAATTTTAATCCAAATGTCCTTGCACAGTCCAATGTATTTCAGTTACACATCAGGCCACTCGATGCTGTCTCTGCAAGAAGGGAGATAATGAGCCAAATTCTGCTCTGAATGATGCCAGCATCCATCTTCACTGCCTTCACTGGTCTGGGGCAAGGGATGTGAGAGCAATGGGCACCGGAGACCATTCCAGGTTGTGCAGGTTTAGGTGTTGTAACACATTTTGGATGTCTACATGTGTGGTTTTTGTGTTTTCCTTTTTTTTTTAAAAAACAAAACAAAACAAAACAAAACAAAAAAAAAAAACAACTTCCACTGTCAAAGAGCTTGTTATATCTTCACATAATTACTTCTACCATCTAAAAATACTTGACATTTTACAAAATTATTGAAACAGCTCTTTCGCGTGGTGAGGCAAACCACACACTGAGACGTTAATATGAGCAGTCTGCCGAAATCTTGTATGTCATCAAAGGAGAGACAGATCTGGTCCCAGGGCCGCAGCCTGGGGTGAAGGTGGGCCCTCCACTGCTCCATGGGCACTGTGTTTCTGGTAGCTCTGCCTTCACAGAGGACGTGTTGCTGGTTCATGCCCTGAATCCAGTTCCATGGGACAAATTTGGTCCCAGTGGGAGGACTCCAAAAGCGTAATGGTGTCTAGAAAAGCTGGTGACGAAGCCGTCATCCCTTGGCAGCGCTGCCTCTTGGACATGTCCTGGTTCTGCTCCCATTGCTGTCTTCTAATTCTCCTGTTTCTCCCTAGAAGCAGCCCATGCTGGGGGACCACGGGGAGCACCACCAGCTCCCATCTGCCCACAAAACTCCCATGTACTTTCTGGGGATGTCACACCAGAGTTGAGTGGCAGGGACCACCACAAGGACATGGTGCCAGGACTGGGCACAGACCAGCGGGGTGACCCAGTGCTCTGCAGGCACTCCTCCTCCTCCTCCTCTCTTTGGTGCTAAAGGCACCAGGCATTTTTTTACAGCTTGATTCATTGCTGCGAGTTTTCCCTGCTATTTGCCTCCTCGGGGTTGCTAGAAGAAGCTGCCATGAGAGCAAGGTTGGAGGCTTTGTTTTTCTTCCATGGCAATCCTTCCCTTGGCAAAAGCGCCTCCCATCTACACAAGCAGCTGGCGGCTGAGCAAATAATTTCGGGGGAGCTCAGTTTCTGAGGAAGCATCGCATGTGCCCCTTACTGTAACACTCCATAAACACTGGTGTCTCTGCGAGATCGGACGGCAGTTATCGCTGCGTTTCCCGATAAACACAGATGGTGTTTGTGTTTAAATATGCCAAATGTGGTAATGAGAGCAAACTTTAAAAGGATTTATTTTTATGTTGTTTCCATTCCGGCCTCTGATAATTAAGGCTGCTGTGACCTGCCTTTTGGAGGAGGAAAATATATTTATGTGCAGTGCTATTCAGATTTCTAAAATAACTCAGGGAGGTTTTTCTTTTATTCTTCCTTTTTTCTTTTTTTCCTTTTTTTTTTTTTGAAGGACACTGAGCTCCTGTTTCCCAGGAGGTTTTATTGCCTTGTATTGAAAACTGTAGACCAAGGTTTACAGACATAACATGGCCTCTGGTTTATGGATGTTTATGGATGCTTCTAAAGCACTTTTTTTTTTTTTTTTTTTTTTTTTTTTTTTTCTTTTTGTTT
>CM021765.1:183998301-184013508 GCA_011076525.1 Nettapus auritus | reverse complement strand
TAAATCCTTTCCTTTCCTTTCCTTTCCTTTCCTTTCCTTTCCTTTCCTTTCCTTTCCTTTCCTTTCCTTTCCTTTCCTTTCCTTTCCTTTTTCAAAAAATAAAGCTAGTCTAAGAGTTGGAAAAGATTTACTCTATTCTGTGTGGGTTTTTACACCAACACTCATGCAGTTGCACTGAACCCCATAGAGCACTGTGCTCAGCCATGTATGTGGAGCACGTCTTCCCTCATCTTCTCTGAAGGCAAGCATGTTGGGAAATGCTGTTTTCACCTGAACACTGACACAGGCAAGTACGCACACAAGTGTTTATGCTGAGCTGTGAGGCAGAGAGCACCCACTTTTATCTTCTGCCTTTAGGCCAAGTGATGGGAAATCTTTCAGAGCCAGTGCAGCCTTGTGCCACAAGCACGTTGTGCTGCTTCTGGGTGCTTCGACTGGAAGAAACGGGCTGTGACATTTCAGCGGGGACAGCACAGCCAAGATGCTAATACAGCACATCCAGCTGTGACAGACAGCTCCAGGAGTGCCTCTCTGCCAAGGCCCAGCACCAGCCGTGCCCCCTGTGGATTCTCAGGATTTAGATTTTGATCCTTGTTATCCCACTCCTTTATTACACTGAAGGTCACAGACTGCCAGGCACCTCCTCTGTTATCAAATATAACCTGCGGTAGCGCTTAAATGTTTGTTCCCAAATGTCACACTTCTCTCTGACATTACCCCATTGGTGCAGAGCTACTGCAGGGACAGCAAACTAAGCAGAATAAAATAATAGTAAAAAATAAAAGTATGATTTCTTTATATTATTTTGAAATTTTGAAATCTTCTTGAGGTGGCTACATCATGTAAGCAGCTTTTTAACTGCTTAAACTTTAGAGAATACCAGCTTATTTGAGGAAGTGAAAGTTTCACTGCGTATTTTGTGTCTTTGAGACAAAAATTGATTGCAAAATCTTTATTGTCCCTTCCTGTGTTTTGCAGATATAGACAGGAAGATGGTAGGGTGCTTATTTTCTACAATTGGCACCATCATGGACAACAAGAGCTGTGTTAATGGTCTGTACGGAGCCTATAAGACGATAGCTACGTTAGAGACAGCTCTGTCTATTTTCTTCTCTCCTTCAGCTTGGCATCTATAGCTGTATTTATAGGCTTGCACAGGAGGTCCCAACATTTTTGTTTGAGAAAAAGTGCCTTCCTTTGCCTGTCATGAAAATGCAGAACACAGAACAACTGATTTCTGAAAAGGAACATTGGATTGTGCTTTGCTTTTTTAATGGCAAAGTAACAAAAATAGTCATGGCCAAACATTAATCCAAAAGAAATGAAGCATGAAGGATTAAGACATAGAGATCATTACATTTTCCATTACATTTCACTTGATTTTCATTACATTTCACTTGATTTTAAACAGTTGTTAGGAACTAGAGGAAACAACAGGAGTGCTCGTCTTTTTATAAAAGCTAAATTTTTGAGGGAACACCAGCTGCCCCACAGCATCCTGAGCTGGATCCTAAAAGAAGTTATTAAGTACAGTGCAGAAACATGGAAAAAAAAAAAAAAAAAAAAAAAAAGAGCATTTAGAAGAGTTTTTAATTGAAATCTCTTACTACAGTCGGAGGGAAGAGGTCTGGTCGGGTGCCAGCCAGCCTTGAAAAAGAAGACCTCGGAAGGCACAGAGGACCAACCGTGTTTGCATAACCCTGCTTATCTTGCAGTCAGCTTCATCTCCCCTGTCCTGTCCTGCCCTCCTTTCTCCTGCCTGCTGGCTCCACCTTGCGGAATCTGCACTACCAGTTATCCCAAAGCAGGCAGAGCCGAAGGCAAATGCTCTATTCCCGTATGATGCTTCCGCCTCGCTCAGCAGAGTACAATGACTTCCTTCCTCTGCTGAAATGTGAAATGCTTAAAAGGACTGTACAGGGCAAAAGCAGAGCAAACTATTCTGTCTTTCAGATCATGATTATTAGGAACTATCAATCAAAATAAATTTTCTCAGTCTCTTCCCTACCCAAGCCAGTCACACCGCATTTTTATCCAAATTGCTGGTAATATCAAAGCTGGGCAGATTTCCAAGATTTTCACATAACTGGTCTTTTACAGAATACCACAGACATTTATACAGCTGTAAATTCCAAAGGACTTTAAAAGTGATAATTTTAAAGCACCATTAAATTGTCTCTGGGCAGGAAGATGTCAGCTGGGTGTAGGTGAGCAGAATGTCTAATGGGAGAAGTGAGAGTTTTGCCAAAGGATATATGAGCTAAACCTTATTGCAAACAAAAAATAGCACAGGATCTTAAAATGAAAGACTTTTCCTTATAGGATCTTATACAAAAGAGAGCCTAAAATAATCTGCATTAAAGTTCAGCAAGTCTAGTGTCTGAGATCAGACATTAAAGCTGCTAAACACTCTTCTTCCACATGGCTGACAGTCTGAAAAAATCATTTTCTGCATGGTTGCCATTCCTGTATATCCTGAAGGGGTTTATTTTACATTTCATAAGATGAGGCATAACATTACTCATCTGTATCACATGTAAAATATACCGTGCTTGCTTATGGTGTTCTGATTTATAGCTCTGACTGCTAACTCTGGGGGAGTAGTGATTAATAGATGAACTAACACTCTGCTTTGGAGCATAGGGAAGCTTTCCTGGAGGTCAGATGGAAGTACTCTGTAGATATTTAGGTTAGAAAAGAATACAATAGAATTTATAAAGGCAAATCAACTGGGTTTGGCAGCAGCAATAGAGACCCCTAAATGTACAGAAGATCTAATGAAGAAGGGCTGAGACAAAGGTAGTAATAAGGAGTAAGGGAAACTAGAGAAGTTATGGGTCCATTAGGTTGCACCTGCTAGCATCCAAAATCTCAGATAAAATTATGAAAGTCTAAATAATGAAAACCAAGGAAGTGGATGTAACACAGAAATAAAAAAGAACACGGATCTGCAAAAAAACATGGTCATGCCAGATTAACTTGCCATCTTTTTATAGGGGAAAAGCAATACCTAATCTCTGTGGACATCTGAAAAGCATCTCACTGGACAGTCTATGAGAAGTTTTCAGGCAACTCATTGACAATTGTCTCCAACATGGTGTATGTGTAAGGTGAGTTTAAGGACAGATGCAGGTAACTTGCACTATTCCTCAAGGACTGGTTTCAGACAGAATTTCCTTGGTGTCCAAGGCAGAAAACGGGTCCTACCTGCTTGGGATGATACCTGCAGATGCACACTCAGCACACAGGAGGATCGTTGTAAGGGAAAGACTGGTGGCCTTGGAGACCGGAACAGCAGCAGCGAGATGGTGCTGAGCTGCATCAAATGGGAACTCACACTCTTGGGAAGAGGCAATAAGAAATGTAGAGACATTAAGAGTGGGGAGATAACGTAGGAAGAGAGTACAAGCTGGATCAATGTTTATGGCATTGCAAGTATTGCAGTGGCTGTGAGTGGTATTATTCTGTGTAAATGCCAAGGCACTGCTTGTACAGCCTCTACGGCAGCCCAAAACACTCGCAAATTGTAGGGCAGGTGCCAAAAATCACAACATTTTAAAGACTGAATGTTGTTTGCTTTCTATTCACTTTGGAATATGAGCCTTTAAGTACTGTATTTATTTATTTTTGTTTGTTGCATGGGTTAAGAGCTTGTAATCAAGCAGAGCAGGCTTCACTGTCTCCTGCAAGAGGCTTTGCTGCAGCACTGCTCCGGCTGCAGGCATCTGGCAGCTCTGTGCCCACATCCGTGCACTCAGCAGGCTGCATCCAGCCAGGGCAATTCGTTGAGGATGGACCAATTAATTACAGGACAATGTTGTTGCATGGCAGCAGAAGTCACCAGCCTGGACCTGCTTGCTTGTTGAAAGGACATGAGTATTTTGATTTTGCTTATTGCTTCTTAGATTAATTATTTTACTTATTTGTTTATTTATTTATTTTAAGTTAAGCACTTATTTTTTGTTAATTTTACTTTCTACACTTCAAAAAGTAAAATAAATAAATAAATAAGCGAACGAACTTGAGAGAAATTACCATTATTTTGTCATTTTTAAAGAAATCCTAAGACCAATGGCAGAAAACGCATTCAGTAACTCCAGACTGGTTCCGAATTTTCAATTAAAGCAGCAGCTCCGAGCTCTAATTGTAATTGCAGAGGAACAAATCTCCATTCCTGTTTAAAGATTTCCTGAAGGCGCACTGCTGCCGTCGAACACCAGCTCTTGGCCAGCTGTCAGAAATCCAGGAGCGCGCACCTGACACGGCACACGCAGCCTTTATGCAGTTATAAATAAAAAATTATCGGCTTTCACCTTGGGACAGGTAAACAAGCAGTTACAACAGCCCGCAAGCTCGAGTATCGCTTTATGGGCACGGTTTTATTTGCAGCCATAAAGGCGCCTGATGGAGCTGAAGATACCTGCTGAAAGGCTGAGCAGAACCGGGCGCTGTACCGCAGGGCCACCGGTTGGGGGTGACGCAGTCCACAAAAAGCCTTGAAAAACGTCACTTTTCGAGCTTTTTTCCCGAAGAAGCAGCCGAGAAGCCGGACACTGCTCGGTGTCACCCCGGTAGATGTCACCCATGCACCAAGGGCACGCTCCTGGCACAGGAACCCCAAGGGTTTTCTGGCCCCGCTTCTGCAGGGCAGGGCTGGGGGCGTCCCAGCAGAAAATCCCCCTCTGCACCCCCACAGGACTCCCTGCAGAGCTTGGCTCCTTCTGCATCTGATGGCTTGAGATCGCCAGCCCTGTTTCACTCCTTGTTGCTTAAGGACATGAAACTTCCTGTTTTTTTTTTTTGTTTTTTTTTTTTTGTTTGTTTTTTTTTTGTTTGTTTGTTTGTTTTTTTCTCTTCTAAAAATGAATTGGAAACATCTAGCTGCTACCCAGCTTAATTATTAATAAGCACTGTTTAGTGATAGGACCAGAGGGAATGGCCTCAAGTTGTGCCAGGGGAGGTTCAGGTTGGAAATGAGGAGACATTTCTTCTCAGAAAGAGCAGTCAGGCATTGGGACGGGTTGCCCAGGGAGGTGGTGGAGTCACCGTCCCTGGGGGTGTTCAAGGAAAGGTTGGACGTGGTGCTTAGGGACATGGGTTAGTGGGTGACATTGGTGGTATGGGGATGATTGGACCAGTTGACCTTGGAGGGCTTTTCCAACATTAATGACTTGTGATGCTGTGATTCTATGAACTTGTGGTTGCTCAGTCTTTCCATAAAACACAAAAATCCTCCCCAATCCCCATCCCTGAGTGTCTACAAATAATTCCAAAGATAAACGTGCTGCTCAGCCCCTTAGATTCACTGCAAGAGGTTCAGAAACAGCCACTCCCATGCCATGCTCTGTTTGTCACAAGGAGATTCGTGCTTGGCCGAATTTGCTGCTGCCATGGTGGGGCAGAGGATGGCTGCTTTGGCTGAGCACCTCCTGCATTGCTCCCACGTCTAGTGCTGAGGGTGAATTTTGCTGCAGGAAGCAAAATGCGATGAGGTCATCCCTGGTTATAGCAGATGCACCGATCAACATCGCTGATGTTTCTAGTTTCTTGTTGTGTCAACCAAATAGAAAGGAAATTTCTTCCCATGCAGACTCTAGCTAACCCCCCTTCCAGGTAGCAGCCACTGTTATATTACTATAACACAATTGCGTCAGATGCAACTGTCACTGAAATTTCTGGGTTTTGTTTGTTTTTAGAAAGAGAAACAGGGTTTAGAAAAAGAAAGACTTCTTTTCTGCCCCATACAGCAGACCTAGACTTCATTCCCCAAACACACAGCTCCCCCCCCCCCCCAGGCCCCCCCGTCGCCCCGGGTTTCCAGAAAGTACCTGGCTTTAGATCTGGTTTGAAGCCTCTCTTGGGCTGTATCCCTCTTGTTTCCCGAGCCAGCGCTCCTGCAGCAGCTGAGCCAACTGCAGGGAAATCCCTCGGTCTGCACTGCTCAGCTCTGCCCTGGCTGATGCCTTCCTGTTTCTGCCCAGATTAATCACATAAAAGGACACCTAATTGCTCCTTCCTTAAATGTGTGGCCTGGCCTTCAACCAGCTGTCTGTAAATTGGAAACCTGCTCAATAGCCACATCCCAGCGTGGTGACAGGTCTAGGAAACAGAAATGAGTGTGTCAGCCTCTGCTGTGGCAAGGGGACATTTGCCAGACACAGGGGCTGCAGGTGACTGCCCTGTCCTGGGTTGCTGCTGAGGGCAGAAGAGGGCTTCTCTGGGTCTGCAGAAATGCAAGAGCTGAATATCTGAACTATAATGAATGAGACTTTTTTTTTTTTTTTCAGTAATAACAGGGGTTATGAACATTCACACTTCGGGGTGCTGAGGGTGATGGCACTGGTCTTTGAGGTGGGAAAAGAGAAACAACGGATCAAGTTCTGACTGGTTCAGGACACTCAATTCAGGGATGTCTCACAGGCACTGATTTCTAGAAGGTGCTTGGCACCCAATGTCTCCACAGCACAGCCCTTTGGGCAACTCAAAATGAGCAACCGGAATAAAAAGTGCTTTTTGCAAATACAAGTATGGGGCTGGTGCTTGGCCTGGGTCTGTGGAGCCAGATTCTGGTATGTGCTGAGCACCTTTCCATCCCAGGTACCGGCGCTGTTTGGTCAGGGCAAGATGCTTCATGCACAAGGGTATTCTGGGCAGGAATTACTTGCTTCAGGCAGCAAGCATACAGACACAGGCATTTTCCCCGTTTCCTTGCACTTGATATGAGCCATGTTAACATCCCAGTAAACATGTTTTCTTTTCAGCTACAGTGCTTGTAACAGTATTTGCCTGAATTAGAGCGAGTTTGTTCTGCAAACTGCATTTACCTTTCCCAGATACAGAGCAGCTGTTCCCTGGACGTTCTCGCAAGGTCTTTGTTTGCACAGACTTTTGTCAGCAAATATACCCCCCTAAACAAGCCACTCACGTCAACTTTCCAGCACTGATAGGGGAGATGTGAGCCCTGCGAGACACCTTCCTCCTTGTCTTTTTTGTTTCATTTATAGGCACCTGCCTTCGAGACGGCGCCAACAAGGATTTGCTCATGCCATCAATCATGGCCATCAATCAAGACTCAATCACGAGCCTTACAGAAGTGTGAAAGAAAGCAGCAGATGTTATTAATTTTGTCTTGGGTGAAAGATCTTCAATCACGCCATTCTGACACCTGCTACCTATCCCCAGCAGCATAAACACGAAGGTCACCAGCTCCCCAGTTGGTACCCAAGAGAAAATATCTCCACCGTGGCTCCCCACATGGACAGTGGCATTTATTGCATGCCAAGTGGAATCACTATCTGTGAAAAGCACCAGAGTAGTGGTGTCCATTTGGCAGGCAGGTGTCCAGGAGAAACTGCTTCTAGCATGGAAGATTGGTGTGGATGTCCCATGGAAGACATGCCACAGAATATTTTGGCTTTGAGGTGGACAAAGAAGGAACACCAAAGGGAGCTTCATGGCATCTATTGTGGGCATCCCAGTAAACCCAAGTTCAGAACACCTCTTGGAACCTCCTTCCTACAAAGCCTGGAGAGGAGGTGGCTCTTACAGGGGTTAATCAGAGCCTTTATCACCACCCATGGAAAGAAGTTAAGGTTTCTCCAGACTTCTTCATGAAGATGCCTAAATTAGATGTATCTAACCCATCTGAAATCTAATTAGATCAGATTCTTCATATGGCTTACTAAAGATGCTCTTATGTCTTTCTCCCTACACTCATTTTGGGGAGTCTTAAAGCTCTGCAGAGTAGCTGGGTGAGCCAGAGCAGGTGTGGGTGCTGTCGTGCATCCACACACAAGAATAAGTCAGTGTCCAGGATAAAGCTGCTTCATGCCTGTAGCAACTAATCCAGCTGGCCCCAGATTCCTGGCAGAGCACAAGCAGATCCCCCTGGTGGAGCAGTGCTTGAGGAAGGTGACTGTGAGCAATCCCAGCCTTCATGGAGACATGGCAGATCAGTCATCCCATACGGTCAGTGCCCGCTGTCTCTTCTCAGAACTCATTATTTTCCTCGCTCTGAGTTTCCTGTCACAGATCTCCACTGCCCTTTAGGTAGAGAGGGTTGGCTGTAGTAGCTTTTAAGCTTCAGAGGGCGTGAAGGCCAGAAGACATGGTTCTCTTCCTGGAAAGTGCCTGCAGCGACCCCACCCCATGCGTTGGTTAGATACTATCTGAAGCCATTCAAGCAGACATTACACAAGTAAAGAATGTTATACATCTACCGCACAAAAAGGCAGCACAGTAATTGTCTTTGGCTTCATCCCCAATGGTCTGAGCTGTTGTCTCTGGCCTATCTTGGGCAGGGGACACATCCCCATCTCCTTGACAGCAGTCATGTACAAAGTTATTACAGCAGTGATTCATGCCCTCAGACAACTCCACAGTCATTTCCACATCCAGGAGTACTGATCTGGGCACTTTGAACCAGTCAAGGTTATCTTGGAGGCCTCCTCTAACCACAGTCCCTTGAGAGATGAGGATTTAACCCTGGGTACAGCCCTGGGTGCAGGGTGCTCTCAGGTAATTGGAGCTATGCTAGGAGTCGGGCTGAGCCCCTGAGTACGAATGATCGTTGATGGCAGAATGATAAAGGCTTTTTCTGCACTGATCACCCAATGCCAGGAAGAAACCACAGCGATTTGACCTTCTACTAAATGGAGTGGCTGAGCTAGGCAGGTTGAATGGGGCCAGAGCTGCAATCCAGAATAATTTCTCACTGAACACAGAGCAACTTGGATCAGTAAAGAGGGTTAATTTTTGCTGTCTGATGAAGGCAGAATGTCTTCAATACAGTTCCCTTTAGACAAGTGTCTGCCTTCAGAGCTGGTTCTCATAGGTGATCTGTCCAGCTCTCAGCATGGGCTGACTGCCTGTAGGGGCTTGCAGCTTGTAGCTCCAACCCACCTGGGACCCCCTCGGGGCTGGAGAATGTTAGCAAGGACTTATTCTACTTCACATACCTAACTCTGTCAACAAGAGATGTTTTAGGAGCAGCATGGTGAGATTGCATAAAGGTCATGTGGCATTTCTTGATCTACTGAGAGAGGTTATCTCAGCTGGAAAGCTCTGACTTTGTGCATTTCCAGGGATTATGTTTCTGTGCCATGGATAAAACATCCCATTAGATATAGCCTCATTTTCATCACATGTTGGAGCCTTTTCAGGGAGGTTTTAGTTTGGTATTAAGAGAAATAGCTGTACGTCTTTACTACCACTCTCTTCTCGCTATTCAGGCGTGTTAAGCTGACTGAGCACCAGAGGGATGTTATAACCAGATGATCAACCAAGGGAAACTGAGCCAATCATAATTTAAGGCAGTATCAGCTCAATCAAGCAACCTATGAATGAGACACAAAACCTGTTTGCCATGTTGTCACTTCTTATCAGGCTGGGATTTGCTTTGAATGCGACAATTCAGCTTGACACGATAGTCAACGGTGAAGAAAGCTGGCTGAACGTGGCACCAGGCACAGTAGCAAAGAAAGGCTTCAAAAGGAACCAGTGAATCCAGAAAAATGAGAATGAAGAACTAGGAAAGTGCAACGTGAAACACGAACTGTTTGCACAGTCTTTAGGAGAGTTATATTTACCAAGTAATCTTGGTTATCTAATGCACATGGGCAGGGCATGTCTCTTATTATGTGTCTGAACAGCACCTGGCAAAATGACACATAAATATCATTGATGAAAACTTTGTATTATTTACCGCAAGAATAAAGGAATGGAAGGTGATGTCTTCATGCAAGAAGCCCTTCACAAAAGTGACAGGTGAAGTTTTAAGCTAGTTGTCCACAAGGATACAAACAGCATCCAAAAGAATATATGGAAACTGTACATTGGTGTTAACTTACAGCACAACTGCAAAAAGATTAAAACATGAACCACAGGCTTTCAATTTTAAAATAACAGGACCTATCTCTGTAATGGAAAGGAATCTTTTAGAATGATTTTTAAAAGATTTCCTCTTTCCTAATAAAGGAAAGTTTGGTAGTTACGGATCATGAATGCTTACACAGAATAATTTAATGACAGTAAATCTCTTTAATGACTACCAAAATGCCAGCTAATTTTCCTCACATTAGGTAAAGACACAGAGCATCAGACATGTTACTATTTTTTACGATTTCCCTTGATTTGTATGATTAATGTCATTCAACGACAATGGTTATCAAAGGAAGTTTCAGTAACATCACGAGGGCAGCAGATAAAATCTGTTAATCTGCTTCAGTAAGTGAGTGTGGTTGTGTTTGGATTATGTAGTTTTCTAAAGGAGGGGGATAGAGAAGCTGCATGGGGGGGAGGGAGAAAGCTTTCCTGGACCTTCAGTAGGTGAAGAACTGTAGTTGCTATGCTTCATTCTGCCCAGTCTCCATGGTTCTGGTTGAGTTTTCAAGCTTCCACAGTCAGCCTCATCCAAAATGTTATGGTTGGTACCAAAAGGAGTGTTTTAGGACTCTCAACTAAGATTAAAAATTGTGAAATGTAACATTTAACACCCTCCTCCTTCCAAACCTGACATACCCTCACAGCAAGTTGCATCATCCTCAGATCTGCTGCTTTAAAGACAAAAATGCCAATCTCAATGCAAGAAGAGGCATAAACACCCTTCTAAACTCAGGGCTGAGTCTATTAGTGTTTAACTGCACATTTTCACATGTAATGGAAGAAATAACGCAGTGCTTGGGTGATGCTCTGAAGATAGTCTAGGAAGATGCATCATAGGAGAGGGAATTAACTGGCTCTTTTCTGGCAGATGGGTGTATGTCCTCCCTCAAGCTCTCTGCTAGAGAGGTGCCTTTACCCCATCTCCTACTGCCCTGCAGAGTGGGTGGACACTACAAACCAGCGCCTATGGTCATCTGTTCAGGGATAAGAGACCAAAGCACATCAAATGTGTTGCCCACGAAGGTGGTGGAGTCACCGTTCCTGGGGGTGTTGAAGGAAAGGTTGGATGTGGTGCTTAGGGACATAGTTTAATGGGTGACATTGGTGGTAGGGGATGTTTGGACCAGATGATCTTGGAGTTCTTTTCCAACCTTAATGTTTCTGTGAGTCTATTATTCTAAATCCCTGTGTAGCGAAACAGCTCTGAGTACCTCTCCACCCTCATGCATTCCCAGTGCAGGAGCACAAGGTTGTTGTGTGGTGTCTACCAAGCAGATATGCTGTTTAAAGCTGGAAAAAGCCTGCTTTTCTCTTCTGTACAAGACCTTATAAGATGTAGGCACTGCATGTTGCCATCTGGATGGTGGATGGGATGGCAGCAGCCTGTCATGATTGATTGGAGCTGAGAGGTAGTGAAAAAACAGCGGTGCTCCACTAATAAGGACGTTGATTTCCCTCTGTGGAGACCCATCAGGCACCTGGGAATCAAACAGAGTGCCTTCCTGTGACATTTCAAATTACAGCTCATACTTCATGGTAGGCATTTAGCAGTGTCTGTGCTGCACAGAGTCAGTCCCTGAACAATGCAGCCACCGACGGGTAACGTAGTTCTCCTCCCACATGTGCCCACATGCTGGGAACCAGTGTGCTGGGGACCCACCTTTGTTCCTGACCTTTGGCATGTGTGTAAAACCATGTAAAAGTGTGTTAAACTGACCCTGCAAGGTGGGGAAGGGAGGCTCCTTACATGGTGGGTGGCAGTCGAACTCTGTACCAAAGCATGAAGGGGATGCTATATGCTCTCTCCTGGAGAGTTTGCTGTTGCCTTTTAAAGCCTCATTTTCTTGCCTTTATCACACAACCATCACTGAATCACCCTTAACTGAAAAGATATAAAGTCTTATTTTTTCCTCATTATGCCTTTGCTTGTGATTTAAAACACGTATCTCTTTACTCTTTTACTATCCTTACTCTAGCTATTCTCACCTTTACTTGAATGTTGGTAGCGATGTGATTTTTTTAAATTTTTTTTTTTCAAATCTTTACTAGCTAGTCAAGTGCATGCCAGCCCGTAGATTTCCACTTAAGTTTGAAATTTAGGCTCTTCCTTCTAGATACTACAGAATTAGGACATCCCGAAATCGTCAGAGCATCTTTCACACAGCATCAGAGGGCTTCTGTGGGGAGTGAGGGCACTAGACAGCCCCAGGAGCTGGACCCATGGTGAAATGCTATGGTTTTGTCCCTGCTTTACTGTGTCAGATGCATGATCCATCAGCAGGACCATAAAAACACAAGTCACTTGCCCAGTGCATGCTAGGGTCTGAAAATTAACGTCTTTCATGCAAGTAATTAGCTTTCAGACAACTATTTAGCATTGGTAAACACAGGCTTAAAACCAGCAACAAATTAAGCATAGTGAATTAAACTTCAGATTTTGATTACTGTTTTGGAAGACTGCAGGAAGATCACAGTCTAAATTACTCAGCGACGTGCCATAGCCAATTTGGGAAATGCCACATGATTCAGAGTGGAAAAGTTTTGTGAAATGTATTGATCCTTCCTTTTTGTTTTTCTCAGATGTATTTGCAATGCCAAAAGCAGACCACCATGTGTCATGCAAGGAAGAAAATCAGCACAGCCTGCATGATTCACTGCCCCACGAAACTGTGGCATTGCCTTTGCTTTTGCTGGGGTGCAGCACAGCATCTCTTCTTCTCACCAGCCACTATGGCCCATCCAAACCGCCATGGCTCTGAGCTGTCTTGTCTATAAGGACACTAAACATAAAGCTTTCTTCTTTCAGTACAGTATCTGAAATGATTTCACAGGAAATTTAGCAAATGCCTGCAACGTCAGACTTCTGGAGACCCGAGGACCCTCCAGGAGAACTCCTCTTTCCTTCAGCACATCGCAGACAAGTGCCAGCAATGTCCTGAGCCATAAATGGGTTCTGGCAGCACATGGGTTGATACAGCTGTCTCAAAGAAGCACTCATAATTTTCCAGTTTATTTTTGCATTAGCCCCAAACCTTGAAGAGCCATTCAAGTCAAGGGACCTGCAGTAGTGCTTCAGACTGGAATGGGACATTTGGAGCATGTCGATATGTCTAGTAGGCCAGGATAAAATGGAGACTTGTTGAAGCTGGCCAATGTGGCCACTGCCTTCTCCTCACAGCACATGGTAGATGCCATCAAGCTGCTCTTCAGGAGTAAGACAGCTGAAACGGCAGGAGCCGCCTTTTGAAACATGCATATATATTGAGAAAGTTGCTCAGGAACCAAGCTATGTAAGCAGAGGATTTTTACTAGCTCTGATTGCAAATACAAAGACTTTTTCACTTTGTTGGAGGTGTGTATACAGATACAACCAAAGAAGCTCCAAAGCAGGACTCCAAAGATACTCTATAGCTGGAGGTTGCTGTGGGTGGGTGCACAAAGTCCATTTTTAGACATCAAGCCCCTCTTTAAACTGCTCTGGTCTTCCCCTGGGAGAAGTCTGCCATCAGCAGAATTGCTCTCCCAGGGCAACACCTTAGAAAACAGCCTTCCTCTCACGGAGGCTGCTATAGAAAATAGTCATTGTGCATAAAGAAGTCATAGAGAAATCACTGAGAATTAATGCGAAGCAAAGACTCCTATGCAACCAAGTTCTTTAGATGCATTTTATTCCTTTCAGCAGGGAAAGTCAGCTGGATGAGCTTGCACAGGCCAACCAGCAAGCAAAGAGCCCTCAAGCTGCTCCAGCTGACCTCATCCCAGTCAGCAGCTTCACCACCAGCCCTGCCAGGCTGCCCCAGCAGCTGTGTGCTGCTCGAGTGGCTTTGCTGATTCAGACCCTGAAAGCAAATAGCTGTCCACAGCTGCTGGAAATGGAGCTCTCAGTTAATGATGCTTGAAGCTCCTGTCACCTAGAATGGCCAAAACGTGAGTTCAGGGCCCTTTTTTTGTTGTTGTTGTTATTATTTTTTATTATTTTGTGTTTGTCAGTTTGTAAACTTTCCCTGTTTTAACAGGTTTAGCTCTTTGTAAGGAGATCAAGGATGTTGCCTATGATCCATGGGGTACACTGGGGTTTCTTTTCCTCCCCCTCCTACTTTCCCCACTGCCCCCTCTGAGCACAGAACGGCTCCCACACACCTTGGGCATGGGATCTGTAGCCCTGCAAGTAGTTACTTCAATATAACCACTGTGTGCTTGACCCTATCTGTGGTTATAAATGGAGAAGGTACAGCACAACCCCCAAAAAGAGGGTATTTGTTCTGAGTAGCCCTTGTAAACCTGGTGGCCTTGACACCAGGAGGTCTTGACAAATACTGAGAAGACTCTTGCTCCTCTTTCAGGCACTTGTCCACTTGCACAAAGCCATAGCCTGAAGATGAAACCATGGCTCCCAGGCTCTGGCTGGTACCACACAGGTCATACTGGGTGGTCTGCATGACTTGTCCACCCTTCAAAACCTACCAGGTATGTAACGCTTGTGGAGAGAGGTGGGATTAGGGTTTGTCCAATTCAGCACATAAAAGCAACGATGATGATGACCATATTAACATCTCGTTTTGCATTTTGGGAGGGTTGCTCAGAGCCATTCAGCATTGCCCAGTAGGAAAGCCTGACTCTTGAGCCAGGTAATGCTGAACCCCCCTCAGGCAGCTTACGTGAGGGCAGGGAGGCTGCGAATGGCCTTGTGCCCTGGGTTCCTTCATTACATCTTGCCTTGTATCCACTGGATCAATTTTATCTGAACTGTTTGCTGTCCCCGAGCAGCAGTGAAAAGGCCGGAATGCTGCAGATAACTCTGCAAACAGAAAAGGCATGGAAGGGTCAGAGCCCAAGAGAAAGATCAATATGTTGGCTTAGCCAGAGATGAGCGAATTGTGACTGAGGGCCAGACACACATCCAAGAGAATAAAAACAAGGTGTTTCCTCCCTTGGCCCCTCTCCCCTCCATCACTTTTCTCTGGCAGCTCCTTGTTCACGACCTGTGGGCATCTCCCAGCAGCTCAGAAATGCTGGGTTCATCCATGCCTTTCCCATGCTCTTTCCAACCACCACTGCAGAATGAAATCACAATCATTTTCTCACCCCAGACCCCGCTACCTAATATAACTCCGAGGGACATTTTCCATGAGGGATTTCTCTTGTCCGTCAGATCCTCCCTCCCTCGCCCTGGCTGATTAATTGCCCAGCACATGCGGCGGCAGACAGCTGACCCACTGACGCAAACGCTTTGTTTTTCCATCCTCATCACCATAGGATGATACTGATCAAACAACCATGGGCACAAAGCCAGGTTGAGGCTCCTTTCAGATAACAAGGCACTGT
>CM021765.1:183850006-183998201 GCA_011076525.1 Nettapus auritus | reverse complement strand
GGGGGGGTGGAACTAAAACTAGTTCCCCCCAGAAGTGGACAGTAGTTTTTCCCCCAACATCGCATCTCACCCAGTTGAACTGGAAGCTCACTGGTTTGGGCACTGCCCAAATCCTTCTTGAAGCAAAGGATGGTGAAGTTTTGCAGCCTGGTTAGGGTATGGAAAGTGCTGCTACCATGCTGTGGGGTTTGCTAGTGGGCATGATGTGACTGCTTGGCTCATCCTCAGCTCCCCACTTGGCAGGTGCTTTGGCACTCCCCAAGTAAGAAAAGTGCCACAGATACGTATCTTGTTTGAGATCTGAGCATTTTCCTTGCACAGCCAGAGAGTGAAAAACTTAATTCAGGGAGCAGGTACCCTTAAAGATCAAATATTGCCTCCCCAGGGGGAGCAATGACATACAAAGATTTTTACATTAGGTGCTTGTTTCATCTGTAATCAATTGTAGGTCTTCCTCTGTTGAGAAAGGATCACGTGCAGGGGCTTAAAAACATTCCCACTGCTTTTAAGGTCATCTGGAGGCAAGCAAACCCTTCCTTCAGACAGGATTTGAGGTCGCCTGTGCAAAAACCAAGAGAACAGTGATGGCAAAGAGCTGTAAGAAAAAGCATCCCACTGCAAACACCAGCGAGATGGTGAAGACCGTGTCCCGGAGAGCATCCAGGTGATGCCAGCCCTGGGAAAGCGGGGACGTTATAAGCTTCTGTGTAAGAGTAGCGTCTATCTTTGCTTCCCTTTTAACGAGATTAGTCTTGCTTTTCTCTCCCTCTTTATTTTGCTGTCTACTGGCCACCTCCGTGCTCTCGCGCTAATGTGATTAGCGGTGCATGTGGACCATACTGGCAGCAACTGTCACAAAGATCTCTGCTTACTTGAGTGCACCTCTTTCCTGAATGAACCATCTTGTGTTTATGGTCACAGGGGGTATTGTTAACTCCTGGATTCAAACAGAAAGGGATATTTACGGCCCTCCCATAAAAGTTGATTCAGGGAGACATTTAGGAAAGAGGCGGACAGAAGACAGATGTGTTTCCTACCACAGATGCTGAGGAGGTTCAATTGTTCTGCATATGTAATGACTTTTTATGGTTCCTTACAAATGCTTTTTACACTGCTAGAAAGGTGCCAAAGTCAAATACACACAGTCACTGAAGACAATTTAGTGACCATATAGGACGCTACAACTTTATATGTCCTTAAATATGTTAGAGATGGGCATTGCTAAATGTACTACGTGGAGGGGAATCTCTTACTGCCTTCCCCACATAAAACACTGGTGTCCTTTAGAGTTTCCTGAGCCTTTCAGAGCATGTTTACTGTCGTTCCCATATGCTTAACACTTAAAGCAAGTATAGATTTTTTTCCCAAGTGAGGCACATTATCGGTTTTAAGTCACCACCTCAATTGTCTGTGGTTTACATCTTTCCAAAAGAGCAGAAGAAAAAGTGCTCCCAACTGTGCAAACAAATAAGTGTTTGTAGGTGGTGGGGCTGGAACGGCTGCTGGATTACTGGCTGAAGAGAGCAGATGACCAGGAAGCAAAGCTGGTGTAATTACAGGTAAGAGAGGAGAAGGAAGATGTCAAATTGTTGTGTTGTGCTTGTGGCAGCCAGAGGACACTTGTCTCTGTGAGGCCTCTGCCCAGGGATGCCTGTTTTCACTCCCTCTTGTTAGCTCCTGGGCTGTGACAAGAGGTACAGGAGGAAATTTGTATCCATGCTGGTAAAATGGGCTTGTGGCTTTACACAGCATCTAAAGCTTGAGCTGAAGCCATCGACTGTGGGTCTTCTGTGCTCCTGTGACAGAAGCAAAGCCACTTCCCAGAGCTCTGACACCAACAACACTGTGCAAAAAGCAGTTGTTTGCTGTGATGCCTATGGGGAAATGCTGTTGTCCCTATCACACAGAAGAAATAAAGAAGGGCAGCAGGAGATAGCCAAGGAGCATCTGCACCTCCCTTTGAGCTCAAAAACAAGTATTTCTGACTGGCCTGTGGTTGTGCGGCATGGCAGAATAGGGAGGGCTTCATCCTGGTGTGGGGCTCCTTTCTCAGTTGACAAGTGATAGGATGTGAGGAAATGGCCTCAAGTTGCACCAGGAGATGTTTAGGTTGGATATTAGGGAGAATTTCTTCACAAAGAGGGTGGCCCAAGGATGTGGTGGAGTTCCCAGCCCTGGAGGTATTTAAGAGATGTGTGGATGTGGCACCAAGGGACATAGTTTAGTGGTGGGACACGGTCAGGTTGATGGTTGGACTTGGTGATCTTGAAGGCCTTTTCCAACCTCTATGATCCTGTCACTGACGCACACTTTTACCAAGTTATTTGTGAACTTAAATCTCAGGCAGGGCCGGCTCAAGTTGGGAGAGGATGGATCATTTTCAAATGGCCAGACTGGGTCGAGCTTGTTATACATGAGAGCTGAGCTGCCGTGACTTGGGCAGTGCCCTCAGGGTGGCCAGAGCTTGCAGGCCGCAGGGCACGATCCCACACTGGGCAGGCACACACAGGGCTCCTCCCAGGGACAGCCAACATGGTTTTTGGTGATTTTTGTGTCAACAGACACATCGGAAAGGTCCAGTCTGGTACAGTGCTTTATCTTGCAGGGTATAATAGATCCTGTATAATACTGCACGGTTTGGGTGCTGCTGTGCTAGGTCCTGATCTCAGACTGCACACAGGGGAAAGAGCATTCACACAGCACAAATGTAGCACCAGATAATGGCAGCTTTCAGTGCCAGCCCTTCCAGCTGCATTAGACAGTGGTCACTGATCTAATCCTGCTGCCACTAACTACCCAAAATTCATATTAATTTCAGTCAGGCCTTAGGACTGGGAATAACTGTCTGTGTTTGTCCCTTGGTCTAAACACAGGTGATGCCAGAGTCATTCCTGCATTCTTGTGGCCATTCGTTACCCACATCATCTCCTGTCCACAAAGAAAATTACATGTTTCTAGATGAGGAAGCATTTTTTTTTCCTCTGGTAAATAATTAGTAATGAAAGTACAAGCTGCTGCTTGCCGTGTGCTTTCATACAGCAAGGTGAAAACCTCGTGGGCTACACAGCATGTCTTCAAAAACCAAACCTCAGTTGGTAGGAAAATTTGAGCTAAAATCCTGACAGAGGAACAGCAAAGTTTAGTGAAGGCTAGGGTCAAAAGAGAAAACAAGTTCTGGAATGTGTTTCTGGTTTCTGAAGTTCGTACGTTATTCCCTGAACTGTAGGGACTTACCTTGTCCTCCAAAATGCTGCATTTTCAAGATAAAATTACTCTCACCACATGCTCTGTAGGCTAGATCCTGACCTTAGGTCCTGTACCAATCTCACTGATTTTTGGGAACAAATCCCTTTCTTTGAGAATGTATTTATATATTTCCTTCCTTTTGATGTGAGCAGGAGTGTTACACTATGAACTACATGCTAACATGGAAAAAATCCTCATTACCAGCCCAGGAAACCCGACCCTGGTGATATTAGAGACAACAGCTTTCCAGGCATCTACAGAAGGTGACTTTTGCACGCTGGCTGAAGTGCTGGAAGCAATAAGGGCACAACTTTTCTTTGTACCTGCCTAAGATCCCAGCTGTGCACTGGGGGACCCCTTCCCACCACCTTCTCGAAGCCACCCCTGCCTTGCCCAGGCACCGTGGATGAGCCCCGATGATGCTGGCTGTAAGAACAAGCTATCGGTTGTTGCCTAACCCATTTTATGCCTGCCTTAACTAGTGTCATTTCTTCAAATTCCTCTTCAACTTCTCTGTTTCCACAGCCATTTGCTTCATCACGTCCGAGCCGCGTCCCGCTGCTGCAGCACACGTTGGCAGGGACAGCCCACCACCAAGGGGGACTGCTGCAAGCATTTAGGAAATGAAGCCAGGAACACCGTGAGTCCTCGGCCATAAAAAACATGCTGCAGGCTGTGTCTTGCTGGGCAAGGTTAGTTCCCAAAGCTGTTTTTCCCTAGTTGTCGTCATAAAACCTCAGTGAAACCACCTACGAGCTTCAGAAGTTGTGTGGGGGAAGGGGTGTATATCAAGAGTCCCTTGCTAAAGCCTGCAGGGCTTCTGCTGCTTAAATTGGCTTGTCCTGGTAGGACTTTGCTGGGCTCCGTGGGATGGTCAGAGAGCCAGATCCGAGGAATCAATTCATCATCATTTTCCCCCCTGAAAACAGATGACTCAGCCAGCAGAACTCTTGAACAAAGGTGTTTGTGCTGGGCTCCTCGCTCTTTCATCTGCCTAATTAGAGGCCCGGAGGTCTGTTTAGCAAGGCTGCTCCAAGTGCTAGGTAGAGCTGAAAGCTGCTGGCGAGCCAGTTTCCCAAAATACAGAAACAGCACAACCTGAGATCCATGGATGGGTGGTTTTATGAGGGCGATTGTCAGCAGCCACAACACGTCTGCGTGCACAGCACAGCGCCACGGCATTTTCAGAGGTTGACAAATGTGCAGTGTGCCTCTAAACCAATTTGTAATTGGCTGATTCATGAAGACATGGGGAGGAAGCACACCCAAACTGAGCTCCCTGCGTATCATTAGCTTATTGCTGTAATCTCTCCTTCTGCCTGCAGTGTGTCCCTGGACTGATGGCAGCACACAGCTCTCCAGGTCTTGACATCAAGGTGATGGTGTTGGTGGCTCCTGGTGGATGCAGAAATCAGGCAGAGATGTGCCTGATGGCACAAGGGGAGGCAGTCAGCAGGACAAAGAGGAGATTGAAGAGAGAAAGGATATCTTCCAGATGCACTAATTACAATTAAAAGTACACAGTTGGCTCTCTCAATCAGGAAAGGAGACTTCCAAGAGCCTGAGTCAAGTGACTCAGTCCTATACCCCCCCAAATCAGTTCCTACAGGAAGAGGCAGGGTCCGGCAGAGGCACCCCACGTATGCTGGCACACGACGTGGCAGAGCGGGTGGCAGCTGCTCCCTGAGGGCCAGAGCACCAGCTGACAGAAAGGCAGAAAGGACAGAGGAGGGAGAGGAGCAAGCCTGCCAGGGTATCTGCCTAATGACTTTTCCTCTAAGTCAGCTGTAGTCACAGTCATGTTAGTAGGTACCGGGTAGGACTGTGAAAAATACTTGCTTTTGTCAGCTCTATGCAGTGCTGAGGAAGGGCTTCAGATTTTCTCTTCACTGCACTGGAGACATGGAAAGCTTGCAGGTAAGAGAGGAAGGTGTTTTGCTTGGAGTCCTTTGCAGAAAGCACAGTGGACGTTTGGTCAGCTTCCAACTCTCAGAGGGTCTGGTCTTCACAGAAGCTTTCTGTTGAAAAACGTTAGGAATCAGAGCTCTAAATTAAGGGCTGGTTCAGGCCACGCCACATGCTGTCCCAGCCAGCGCTGTGAGCCAGCTGTGGGTTTTGGAGCTGACTCCAATCTGATTAAAGCTACTTGAGTCAACTAACATGCTGCTCCCAAGTTCATACGCAATTAACCGTGACCAGAGTAACTCCTTCAGATGAGAGGGTAAACGAGAACTGGGCACCGTTAAGATGTTTGTGCTGCACTTACAACAGTCCAGCAAAAGACTGGAAACCCTACAGAAAACAGTATGGCCTCTTGCCCCAGATTTTAACACGTAGATTCATGAGCAGGCACAAAACACAGGGCACATTTTCAGCCACAATAGGCCAAATGGAGCCGAGAGGATTTAGAAAGAAGAATTAATACCAAAATGAACAAAGCTAAGTGGGAGAGTCTCAACCCTAACCAGGTAAGCGTTGCAGGGAGTCACCTTCATCAGAAGGGATTTTTTCTTTTCAATTATAAGTCTGGGCAAAAGCATTTTTGTTCCTTTGATGGATGCATTGTCCTTTTTCTCCTTCCACACCCTTCACCCTAGCAGCTCATTACATACACTCATTTCACCTTGCCTTAATTAAGGAAGTGCAAAATACCTGGGATGCTGGTGCTGAGTTCCTGGCTGAGATGCAGGTATGAACAAGTTACTGAGTAGAACTGGTTAAATATGTTCAAAGAGCTGTGTCATCTGGTAGAAACAAAACCTTTCTGTGGGAGCAAGAAAAGGAACATTTTAGCCTCTTATTTTCAAAGGTAAAGCAGAAAGCGGAGGCAAAGCCAAACATGTAGGCTTGACCCCAGACAAATTGTTTTGCTTTGGGGCGGTTTGTGATGCAGACAGCCTTGGGTTTGTTTCCACCCCGAGACAAACCAAACCTTGAAGCTGGGATTTCTGCCCCAGACTGGAGCTTAAGCCCTTCCTGCTCCATCCATGCCTGGTGTGTTTAATCTGTCTCTGCCTGCCCTGAATGAGGACGATGCTTGCACAGCAGTCTCACTGTGCAAGCACTCTCACTGCGGCCCTGATGTGGTGGCACCAGCCCCACATCATCGTCCAACCTCTTGCCATGCTCATGCAGGTACCTCTGCCCTCCTGCTGTGGAAGCACCACCCTGGTGCTCCCATTTCAGGTGCTTTGAAGTGGTTCCCACTCCTCACCCCTGGTGAGGAGTCCTGTCCTTTGGCCATGGAGAAACCTCTTGGGGTGAGGAGAAGACCAAGGCTTGAGGACTCTGTGATGGGGACACAACCGCTTTGCCCTGAGCAGCATGAATATAGCCTAAGGACCCCAAATGGTCTTGGCAGCACAGATAGGGACAGGGCTGACTCTGGTCTTTCTCTGCCCTAGGGCAAATGGTCTCACCTCCGTGCTCCACCAGGAGAATCCTTTCCTTCCCAGAAGCGATACGAGGCCTGGAGGGTGCTTGGGAAGGCTCACATGAAAGCCATGCTGGCTTCCTTATCTCCTCCTTTATAAATCAAAAAGCATATGGATGCTACCTGAGGAGCAAAACCTCCTCAGTAACGTCATTATCCCGTCATTTGGGGAGTTTACTGTAAAACATCAGGCTTTGGATCTTAATTTGCTGGGAAGTGCAGCAATGCAGTTAGCTAGACTGATAATGAACTGAGTTGTGTGACTGCTGCAGAGGAGAGGGGGACTTTGCTGGACAAAGACAGAAGGAAACGGAGGAAGAAAAAAGCAAAATTTCCCCTTCAAGAAACCCATATTTTTCAATATGTTAGCAATATAAAGTTATGAAAGTGTTTCATTTTGTTTTTCATTTTGATCAGAGGCAACGTTCAGTCCAGCTTTAAATATATCCCTACCTAAAAAGGACTTTTTAAAAATATATATAATAAAATGTATACATATTTTGAAGCACATATTTGGACATTTTTCTAAGTAGCATCTCCATTGTCCTGATTTTTTCCTTGTTTGGCTCAAGCAGCTCAAAATCAGTTTTGGGGAAACTCTCCCAGGAAATGGAAGAGCCCCATCAGGATGCTCTGCAGCTGAGGCCAAGCTCTGGCCAAGCCTGGCATCCCACACTCTTCTCACCTCCCTGGGGCCCAAACCCAAACCTTGTTGATGACCCAGAGCAACCTTTTTTCTTGGCACTGCCACCCCCGCTCCCAGCTCCCCAAACCTTTGCTGTCCACAGGCTGCTGGGAACCAGACAAAGCTCCGGCTGCGTGAACCCCATGAGATGCACCCATGGGCGAGGGGCCCTCCTGCCTGCTGGTGTTGAACACTGGCCTTTGGGGGCTTGTGGAAGTTTTGCACTTTGAGAAATGAAGAATGCATTTCTCTTGTCACTAGATGGCTCTATCTGCTTTCACTAAACACACACGGTTTTCCTTTTACATCCCCAAATCAGCAGCTTGTGGGGTCACAAGTCACACCACAGGAATCTCCGGTGGGTGGGAAAATTCACCTGGGCTTGGATGACAGTTTTCATTACATTCCTGCTAACATCCCTGAATAAAATGAACGCTTGTGAGAAATCTCGTTTTGAGATTCGCGTGAAACAGTCCCCTCGGGGACAAGGTCTGGGTTTTCCTCCAGCACTTGTGCAGATTTGATGCAAAAAGGGAAGAATTTAGATGTCTGGTGGATGTTTACCATGGGTGTAGACTAGTAGAGAGTCAGGAGCTGCCTTTCCTTCATCCTTTGTTCGGTGGGAGGTTAAGGGGCTGGCACCCAGCACAAGACGAGGTGACACCAGCTGGTGGGCCCATGCCTTCCTTGTCTGCCACTAACCACCCCCAGAGCCACCTGCCCAAGGGTCCCTACATCCACAGCAGCAGCTACCTGACAAATGACCACAAACTGTCTCAGGCTCCTCTTCCTCTTTGCTGCCCGGACTTCCAGCACCAGCTGTGCTTGCCTCTGCTGCTCCAGTAGCAGGTGGTAACACCTTTGGCCCAGAGGGCGAGGATACCTGGACAATTCACCAGCATCTGCACCAAGCACCAAGCACAAATGGCAGCAGTAGGAACTGCCAGACCAAACACGAGTTTTTCTATGAAATCACTGGAAAAGGGCATTCCACCCACCCCAAACACTTCGTATTTGTGGATAATTTGGGATCAAGCATTGCACACACCAAATCCAGGAGTTCTGGAATAGACAGGCAGCCCTGTGCACTGTGCTCTTGCAAGAGTTTGTGTTTAAGGGAGGAGGGGATGCTTGTGGAGGGGATTGTTGTGCACAGAGGGAGCACAGGGAGGTGGGTGGAAGGCAAACCCTTGCCCCTTGTACAAGAGGCAGAGGGCACACACTGAAGCCCTGGGGATGCCTGAAGCCTCAAACACTCAGAGTAAAAGTGTTTTCAGATTTGGATGTCTCTGTGTAACTAAAAAGCTATTGCAGATCTGATTCTGGGCAAGAAAGAACATGAGAACTCCTCCAAGTAGAAAAACTATAGGTTGAAAGAAAATACAACATATTCAGGGGCTCCACTGGCTGTATTGGCTTAAGGCTGGGTATTTTATCAGTTGACAGATCTCTCAAGCGTATTCAAGAGATGTTTGAAGCAAAATTCCTGCCCGGAAAAAGTTACTATCTGAGGATGTAATCCAAACCTGTTAAAGACTGCGAGCAACTCTCTACTGATTTCAGAAGGATTTGAATCAGGCCCTGGGGAACGAGTCCTTCCTCACATCAGCAGCTTCGATGAGACAGCCCTCGTAATGACAGCTGCTGGCAGGGCTGTTTGCAAGATCACAGCCTCCGCTGCACGAACAATACATGAAACTAGTGACCATGGTGGGAAAGGAAGCAAATTTGCTTATTTAGATAATTAATAGACATTTGAGACGAGCGTTGATGCGTGACACGTTACTGGCAGACTAATAATTCTGTCTGGTGAAGCAGCAATTATTACAATAACGTTATGGTCCACTAAAATAGCCATCCCGCAGAGGATGGGGGAAATGGAGTTTCTCCTTCTTCCAAGTAAACAGACTACGTGCTGGAGAAATGCCCCGAGGGCTCAGCCAGGGGAGGAAGGACTCCCACAGCTGCTGTGTGGCAACTTCTGTTGTAACTGGCCTTCAGAGGATGCCTGGTTTTTATGGCTGCAGGTAGCTGCAGGCGTAATTTTGCACCTGCAATTTTGGTTGGACAGATAACCGCCTTCCTTATTGACCCATGCAACCTGATGCCTCGAGAGGCCTGCATTGTGAGCACAAATCATTGTGACCAATTAATAAAAGGTACCATCTTGAGGACAGACGTGATTCGGGGCATTGTGTCCCTTCTGAAGATCAGCTGTGCCATGAGCCAGGAAAGACCAATACCCCTGAGATGTCCTTTGGGCAGGCAGCTCCTTCTTGGAGCTGTCCTGGAGCAAATTTGCTCACATCAGGGGAACACAGAGGTTCAGTGGAAAAGAAAATCGGGTCCTTTTTGGTTTAACGTGGTCCTCACCACATAAAATCATCAGGGACAGCCGATGGGAGGTTGGCTGGGAACAGGGGCCTCTGAAGTCTGCTTCACGTGGCTCTGCCCTGCAACTTCACAGTTGCCTGCAGCCTGTGCCCTCTGCAGAAAGAAGAGAAAATAAGGCAATGAGGATTTCCTCTATTTCATCTGTTGGGGGATCAGTCCATTGAGAAATTCATTAAAATCTGCTAGGCCAGAAATAGAAAAAGCATCAAGTGACAAGACAATGCTCTTAGAGAAATCAAGTCTTTGATAGCTTTACATGCTTCTTGAGCACAGGGAAAGACAGTCAATAAAGTTCCTCGTGGCCTAAAAGCAGAAACATCTGTCGGAGTCAGCTTGCTAGGCTGAATATAGCAGCAGGAAAGCCCGACTGATTAACTCCATCCTCTTCCTAGCATGTTTTTGTGGCGACCAGAAATCCCCAGAAAGGGCTTCTGAGGACATCAGCACCAGTAAAAGCCAGCTATAATTCTGTAAACAGAGGGATCAAGGGCACGTTATTCCAACTGCACTTTACCTCTGGCATCCAGGTTGCGTAATTCACACCTACTGCATCTGCTCTCCCTTAGCTGCGGGATAAGCTTTAATGTAGGGAGAGAGGAAGAGCCCATGCTCTGATGAAGGAGAGAATAAAGCTGATGCTGTGAGGAAGAAATGAGGGCTGGGGTCCTTAGGACCTTGCAAATAGGCTGGAGCAGGGGGAGGAAAGACAGAGAAGATTAAAGCAATACAGTGGATGCAGGAGTCACTTCCAGCATGGCCGGGCTGATGCTGCTCGATGTGAACAAACCCCTGCTCCTCTCATCCATGTGCACCCCAACAGGGAAAGCAGCCAGCTTTCTGGGGCTTTCCCTTGATTTTTTTTTTAACATTTTAGTCTTCTTTCATTTGTGTTTTGAGTAATCCCATGGGATGAAAGTGCTTAAGAATAACAGCCTTTTCTATTCTCTCCCCAGCACTGACTTCAGGTTTGGTATCAAGTGACAAATTTGTCCTCGATAGCATGAGGGAGACTTTCTTCTCAGTGGCATCAAAGGATGACCGCCTAGCAAATAAAAAACACAACATTTTATGGATTGTATTAGGGAAATAAACATTTCCCATCATGAGTGTACCTTTTTTTCCTCCTCAGTGGTATATTTCTGCAATACACAAATGTATATATGCCTCAATTAGGTATTTATTATTATTTAATTTATTATTTTAAATAGTACTAAGCAACCTGGATACAGTTTAAAGCATTTTAATCAAATATTCATTTTTATTTGTACAGTTGAAAATAACTTCAGTTTAGAGCTTGGCTCAACATAACATTTAGTAAGTTTCTTCAATCTTCCCATGCCTTTTTGTGCAAAGAACTATTATTTTCACTGCTACCTTTTGGAAAGACACACGTAGTTAATCCCACCATTTTTAAGAAATTCCAAGAACTGGAATTTAAGTTGTGATGTAGCTAATTTCCTACAGCCAGGCTTCTGAAGCATGCGCTTTACTGACCGCTCACCATGCAGTATTCTTTGTTCAAATTATCCACACTCTGCCTTTTATCAAGCCTGAAACCTTCAAAAATGGTCACATTTCCTGTACGCTACCTTTCAGCTAATGCACTGTTATAATATTGAGGAGAAGCAAAATCAGATTGCTCTTATGTTCAGACTTTGTCAACACACTGAGAGAAAAAATGAACAAGTATTTCATTGGAAACACTCTTCATCACCTCCCCCTTTGTCAGCCTTGAAGGACACAACAGTTCCAACAAGGCATTCAAGGCATTCACACTAAATGTCTTCCAGGAGCACCAACATCTGGGTAATTTTGACATCCATTCAGCTGAAAACTCTGGAAATCATCCTGAGGGCATGTGCTTCAACATTCCTATGCATTCCCAGTATTGCCAGAAAGGAGCAGCGTCCTGAAACCTTGTAGCTAATCAGGAAAAAATGAATGAAAATTTCTTTCACAGCTTTTGCAGCCAAATAATGAATTATCTGTGACACTTTGTCCTGCAATATGCTGTAGATGAGCTCAACAAATATGTAGGAGGAAATATTTGTTCTGGTCTTCTATGAACTTGTAGCACCATTAGTTGCAAACACCATACACTGTTAAAGTCAAATTGATTGATTGCAATACATTAATTTTACCTTTTACAGATTCCTTGCAATCTTGGAAATGATCAGACAGTGGTCTACTCCCTTCTCAGTTGTGGAAAAATGAACAACTACCAAAAAAAAACTTAATTGCTTCTATGTGTTCAGGTATCTATAGACTAGAGTGGAGAAAAAAATAAAATAAAATAAAATAAAATAAGTCCTTTTTGGCTAAGTTCTTGTTTTCTCTGCAAGAGAGGATGGTACCTTAAATAGCAAGCTTGCAAGATGTCTACAGTAAAAAAGTCATCTTTCAGTCTGCAAACTTTCTCTTGTGTGGGAATCATTCCTGCAATTCTAAAGTTACTCTGTAAGTACACTTCACAGAATCACAGAACTGCAGGGGTTGGAAGGGACCTTGAAAGATTATCGGGTCCAACCCCCCTGCAAAGCAGGTTCCTCAGAACACTTAAAATATGTATAATTTTTGTACACATTGAAATAATTTCCGTGCAATTTTCCTAAAGAAACATAAAATCTTTGGACTTCAATGGCGCAACATGAGAAATGACTGTTGTCAGACATAAAGTCAGTATGACTTTGACTACTGCAGAATGGCTTGGTGAGAAAATGAAAATGCCTTTGGTAGGCAAACATATGCAGTCCATTCACTCAGAAGGCCTTTGGAGGAAAATAAATATCCCCAGCCCCATGTGCAGTCTTTCTGAGATTGCTGCTTAATTCTGACTAGATTGTGATGGCTTAGAGGAACAGTTTTAATCAGTCTGAGGGATTACTACCCTTTGGGTTGGGGGGGGGGAAGGGAGGGGAGTTGTGTGATGTTTTTTTCTTGAGGAAAGGAACTACCTCAATTCTCTGTTTTTCTTTGATTGTTTTTGCCTCTTTTCAGCTTGCAGATTGTTAAAATTTATCAGTGGAGATGCGGTCCTCATGTTGGAAATTTACATCTCCAGATGTTCTTTTCTCCACTGCACTTGTTTACCTATTAGAAGTCTCCAAAGCTAGAAACTGTAGATCTCTCCCACATGTGAGATCAAACCTCAGTGGGAACCCCCTGCTCTTTCCAGCTCTTCTGAAGGACTCTGATAACCTCCCTTTGTAGTCACCTCAGAAGATGTAAACAGCGTAATACAGTGAACATCCCTCTGGCCTGGAGTCTTTCTCTATTTATATGTATCCAAAATTGGATGAAAATTCCCAGAAGACTCTGCTGAAATCTCTAACTGGGGTGACCAGGACCCCAGAAAGAGTTGTCCAACCATCATGTTTCAAAACCTGATGTACAGGTATTGCTCACAAAATGCTGTAAAGCATTACGTAGAACAAAACCCAATGTGATGAATGTTTGCTCTCTGCATAGCCAGTAGTGATATTTTCCAAAGTTTTCTTTCTTGAGTGCTATTTCTTCATGTGTGTTAGACTGAAGTAATAGCATGTTTTAACAGGCAAAGTTTCAAAAAGGAAAAAAAAAATAAGAAAAACAAACAAACAAACAAAAAAAGTGGCAGCTTTTACTTCCAAGGGTTTGGGTTGGTACTTGTTAAAAACTGAGATGTTTTCAGACTGACTTCCCTTCCAAAAATAAGGTGAAAATGAGCTGCATTTCTTGCCATTGCTTTGCGAGGGTCTAACTGACAGACTCAGCCTTCCCCTCAATCCCTCTGCAGATGACCAGGATCAGAGAGGTTCCTCAGGGCTGTGGGGATCTGCTGCTGGCCGGGCAGGGACTGCTCGCTCTGCCCAGCAGCTTCCCTCAACTAGTGATAGGACTCAAGTTGCGCCAGGGAAGGTTCAGGTTGGAAATGAGGAGACATTTCTTCTCAGAAAGAGCAGTCAGGCATTGGGACAGGTTGCCCAGGGAGGTGGTGGAGTCACCGTCCCTGGGGGTGTTCAAGGAAAGGTTGGACATGGTGCTTAGGGACATGGTTTAGTGGGTGACAGTGGTGGTAGGGGGGTGGTTAGACCAGATGATCTTGGAGGTCTTGTCCAACCACAGTGATTCTAGGATTCTATGAATGGGAGTTTTTCACCCCAGGTGGGTTCCCTTGTCACTATCCTGTCTTGGTTCTCCGTCCCTGTTCCTCACCCTTGGGGGGTAGGGTATCATCAGACATGGAGCGTCTCCTGAAGTAAAGCACAGGTGGTGGTGCAAATACTGCGTATCAGATGATTTGATAGCACAAGTTAGGAAACATGGAGACGGCTTTAGCGAGGCCTCAGAGCCCCCAAGCTCAGTGCAGCCCCACATCTTCCTAAATGTGTGACCTCCGGCTGCACAGGGACAGAACATGGCCAAGGGTGACAAGACATTGGGTGCAAGCATTGACAAGCCATGGTGTCCTGGACAGCGGAGACACCTCCGTCTGGACTACAAATACCTAAATTACAGGGCAGGTGTTGGGAAGAGTGCCACAGAGGGGACAGCCTGTCTCTGTGAACTTCCCCCACCCCACCCCACCCCACCCCACCCCACACCGCCGTCCCACAGAACCGCCATGGCTCCCCCTGCGCGCCCGCCCTAGTGGCGTACCGCGCACGCGCGCGGCGCCGCGGCCATTTCGTCGCTCGGCGGTGGCGGCGGCGCGCTCACGTGACCCTTCCGCATGGCCAAGGAGGGAGCGGCGGCGGCGGGCGCGTCCCCGCCCGGCGGCAGCGGCAGCATCGGGAGCGCGCCCGCCGCCCGCCCGTTCATCTGCTCCTTCCCCGGCTGCGACGCCGCCTTCAGCAAGGGCTGGCGGCTGGACGCGCACCTCTGCCGGCACACGGGCGCGGTGAGGAGCCGCCTCCCGGGGGAACCGGCGGCTGGGCTCCCCCTGCCCGCCGTGACGGGTCCCCGGGTGCGGGGTGGGGGTCCCGGTCCCGTCCCGGTGGGCTCCGAGCCAGCCTCGTCTCTTGCAGAGGCCGTACGTCTGCGGGCACGAAGGCTGCGGGAAGGGCTTCACGAGGGAGTTCCACCGGTCCCGGCACCTCCTCACGCACACCGGTGAAAAGCCGTTTGAGTAAGGAGCGGGGTTTTGGGGGGGGGGTTGGGGTTCTTGGCGTGGGGCAAGGGGAGCCTGAGGGAGCCGGGGGGCGGCTCGGGGGAGGGACCTGGGTTGCGATGATCGTGTTTCCAAACAGAAAATGCGTGTGGGAAGGGCGCAAGCAGCGTGCGTGCCTCTTTTCCACTTCTTCCACATTGCCTTTTGTAGGTACATCTCGCCCTAGAAAGGAGAGGAAAAGGGAAATACAATCACATCATATTACTTAGCACTTAACAGCCGCACACCATGGATTAAGACTAAGAAATTCCTACATGTTTTACCAAAATCCTTTCCTCTTACCGTGTTTGCCAGTGGCTTGTAATGGTAGCAACCTCTGGCTTTTCATGTCTTCAAAACAGATTTTCGTATTTGGGCTGTGAGTTTTGGTTGTTCTTCCTGTGTGCCTCTTGTCCAGCGATAAGCGTATCTGCTTAGCGTACAGAATTTGTGAGTGGAAATGATTTAGTTTATTTGCAGGTGCACCGCGGATGGATGCAATCAGAAATTTGGAACAAAATCAAACCTAAAGAAACACATCCAGCGCAAGCATGAAAATCAGCAAAAGCAGTATGTGGTGAGTAACTTCCTTTGGTACTGCAAAATGAAGGCTAAACAAGCACCTCTTAGGATATCTAGTGAGATTCTTCAACTTGTTATTACACAGAACTTGTATGTGTTCAAATACTACAGTTGGGATTTCAGCAAACACAGGTGGACTGGGCTGTCATTGTTTGGCCTCTAATGACAACTTAATTTCCTAAATAGTGCGACTTTGAAGGCTGTAACAAGTCTTTCAAGAAGCATCAACAACTTAAAGTTCACCAGTGTCACCACACCAATGAACCTCCCTTCAAGTAGGTGAATAATTTTACTAATGAACTTTAGAATTCCATTTAAACAGTATAGATGAAAACATGTGCCTTCTCTCAACCTTTTCATTGATGTGGCATTTAATACCTGAAAAAACCTGCATGACTGTAGTTGTGCTTGCCAGTATGTGTCTTGTGCTAGTTCTTTGCTCAGTAGTCTGCTTTGAGCAACCATCATGATGCACTGTGACTTCAACTTCCTGTGTATTTTGTTAGTATTTATTACAGGTTCACAGGAAAAAAACAAACTAGTTTTGAAACCACACATTCTGAAACACAAACGTAAGATATTGCACAGTAATGAAAAATGCAGTTACCTCTGTTTTCCAGTGAAAAGTAGGAACTTGGCTAACACTCAGCTGAGCAGTGGCTTAAAAAAAGGTGAGGCCTTGGGCACCAGTCTGAGACACTGCATTGCAACTCCATTATGTACATCACACATTAGTACAGATCTGCTGAAAGAATCTTGTGTTTCTTACAAGTGGAACACACTTCACAGGAGTATTCCACTTAAGTGCAGTAGTGTGGCTGGGTCATCAGTATAAAAAGCTGTTGGTGCTCAGCTACTGCTCTGACTGCTAGATTTGTATGAATCTCTTCAGCCTTCCACTTCCTATCTGCTTGGAGGACTGGAGTATGAAGGATATGAAGCTTGATTCTTGAGCTAAAGATTAATTTGCTGTACACATGGGAAGCATGATGTAATTTACTTTTACCAGGGGGGAAATAGAACAAATCTCTGGGTGAGGGGAAACTTGGGTTATTTTGGACACTTTGTGCCTGACTGAACAAAAAATACGTGGATGCAGTGCAAGAAATTAAACCAGTACACTTTATACCTAGATGTAGTCATGAAGGATGTGGAAAGAGCTTTTCTACTCCAAGTAGACTAAAACGGCACGAGAAGATACATGAAGGTAATTGATTTTTTCTTCTTGCTTCTATTATGTTTTAGCAAAGGCAAAAGGACTTTTTCCTGTGTGGATCGTATGCATGGACGGGTGACAGACATGAAAGTATTCTGGGCCTAGTGATCCAGACAGACAAAGTAAGAATACCTGTTTTGAATGGTCAGCTGGATACAATTGCAGGACATTGCAATGTTAACTAGGATGTGCTTGTGGCAGGCAGAGCTGAGCTCAGGATGACTTTCAGTTATTTATTTTTCTCCTGATGTGCTTCCTCATCAATAATCCATCTCCTGGAGAGAAGATAAGGGCTAATGGTTAAGCCACTAGCCTGTTTTGATCCTATTGGTTAGGAACAATTCCCAGTTCTGCCACAAATTTCATATGTAACCTTTGCAAAACCACACAGGCTTGCATACTTAAACCAGTTAACGTATTTAGGTGGAATTGTCAGGAGGTGGTCATGCAGGTGCTTGAGCTTATTCTGCTACACTGCTATCCATTCTGTTAGTACTCTAGACAGCTAACTTGCTTTCCAGTGCTAGTAAAAACTGACTAGGAAGAATATCCAAAAAGCTATGACTTGCACAGTGTTCCTTTCTTAAGGCAGGGATTTGCTTACATTTCTTTGACATTTCCAGTCAAAGAACAGTGTTAGCTTTCTGTGGTTCATTTAAAAGCCATCCTGTCTGTTTGATAAAATGGTAGTCTCTGTAGGCTTCAGTATTACTGTATGGTAAAGTTCTTTCGTTTTTTAATATGTAATACAAATATTTATATGGAAATGCATTATTACAGTTACATGCTTGAATGAAGGTCTATGGCTGGTGAGAAAGTATTTTCTCTGAAGACAAGAAGAGGTAGAGCTTCATAAAGTCATTTAGGTTGGAAAAGACCTCTGGAAGTCATCTGGTCCAAATCTGTGCTTGGTTAGGCCAGCTTGCTCAGGGCTGCATCCAGTCAGGTTTCGAATGCCTCCAGGGGCAGGGATTCCACAGCCTCTCTGAACAACTTGCATCCGTTGCCTTCTGTCCTACCATGCAGTATGGGAGGACATGAGGAATATTTGCCTCTAACTTTCAAACACGGAAGGTGGAGTTTGCCCTTGTAAAACTGGACTGTTTGCCGGATGCTTTGTGATTGTAAACAGCTGTTGTCTCGAACAGGCTACGCATGCAAGAAAGAAAACTGCTCATATATTGGAAAAACGTGGACTGAGCTTCTGAAACATAATAAAGAAAGTCATACAGGTAAACTCCAAGTGCTTCACTGAACCAACCTTATTTTTGAATGAATAGGAAACAAAATGCTTATTTGAAGAGTAATCCTTGCTTAATTTGCCCCCTTGTTGTTGTTTACTGATGGTAAAATGATTATTAGCCTGGCTAGACCTTTAATTGATAGAAGTGTTGCTCAGTATGTTAACTTTGCTTTGTGATCCAGTTAATGAGGAATTGTATAATGTAGGATTTTGGATCTAGATAACTCATACTGTGTTATTGTCTCCTCATCTTTGTTCCCTACACTTAATGAGAGTTTTAGCTTAGTGGTAGAAGTTTGATTCTAGGTTTCCAGCTCCTGCAAGAAGCTGTTAACTTACATTCTGCTTCTATGTCTGTCTCTCCTTCCCCACCCCTCCTCAGAGCCAATAGTTTGCAGTGAGTGTTCAAAAACTTTTAAACGCAAAGACTACCTCAAGCAGCATCAAAAAACACATGCTGTGGAGAGGGAAGTCTGCCGCTGCCCAAGAGAAGGATGTGGGAGAACTTACACAACTGTATTTAACCTCCAAAGCCATATCCTCTCTTTTCATGAGGAAAAAAAGCCATTCTCTTGCGATCATCCAGGCTGTGGAAAAGTGTTTGCAATGAAGGTATGTATCTTTACCCTGTCCTGATCTGAACTGCACAATCTGAAATTAAACTTTCTTTCTTTCTTTGCAACTGTAGCAGAGCCTAGCAAGGCACATGGTTGACCATGATCCTGAAAAGAGAAAGCTGAAATTAAAAGTAAGTCATACTCTCAAAGAAATCCTCTCATCCTTATCCTGTCATCTCACAGAGGAGGGTTAACATTAAGTGTTCTAGAATATGATTTCAAGTGGGAAAACAGGCCAGCTATCTATTTAATTTGACGGATTCTTGATCTTTTTGAAGTTCCTTTAACTGTAGTGCTAGCCTTTTCATTGCTTTTGCTTCTACCTCCATCATTAGTCTTTGCACTGTACGTATGCAAAGTTGCTAATTCTGTATTTATTTCTGCCAGACCAAACGTTCTCGTCCTAAGAGGAGCTTAGCCTCTCGTCTGAGTGGATACATTCCTCCTAAAACGCAGCCAGGAAAAGGTGCAGCTGTGACAGAGAGCAAGACAGTGGATAATCCCATGGAAAATGAGATACCAACTGTTGAAATTCTGACTCTCCAGTAAAGGTTAATTGGGACAATTTTCCTTCATGGAATGACCAGTGCAAAGCTCAACGAAAAACACTTTATTTTTTTTTTTTAAATAAGAAATTAATATTGTTTATACCTCTTCATAAAGTCACTGAGGCAACTAATTTGACTTCTGATCTTCATTTCCATCTTGGTTTACTGTACTGTTTTTCTGCTTTTCCGCCTTCTGGTATGCTTGCAACTCTTTGTCAGACATATGTCTCAAAATACAGGTACTTGTTCCTTCTTTAATAGCTTTTGGCTTGGAAAGGTAGGTGGCTTTGTCAGACACAGTCTCTAAAATCCGATCAAAAAGGATGAACTGAAAAGAAAGGGAAAAATAGGGTAAAATGCACAAACATGGGTAGAAAATCATTTCAGGCTGTTTTGTTAGTCCTAGTTTGAGCAGTTAAATTCATCAAGCTGAACTCCCAGCTCATAGTTAAGTCTTTAAATTTAAGGAAAACCTAAATGTGGACTGTGGTGAAGTGTTCCCTCCCATATCCAGTTCTTCCACGTGATAACACTTTCTCTGTAAATTCAACGTCCTACAAAAAAGTTTTGTTCCTTTTGAATGAAGTGGCATCACGATTTTTTTTTCAAGCAATTTACTGGAGAGAATCAACAAAGAAAAACCTAATTCACTGCACACGTTAAAAGAAAAAAAAGTCTTTGGAAAAAAAGCCATTTGTGCAAGTGACAAGTCTGAAGGCCCTGCAGTTATACTGCTAAATTGCCATTCCAATAGCTTTGAACACAGCAATGGAAAACTAACCTTAGCCGCAGGATGCACATATGAGTCTTCAAAAGAGCAGTTAGGTTATTGAAATAAACCAGCTAAAATACAATATATTAAAAACCTTACTGCAAAATATCTCAGTATGTGAGCTGGCTTAAGGCACAGATGGGAGAATTTTACCAGCCCAGTTAGTAAGGTAGCGCTGCAAAGAACTGCTTAAACTCTGCTGTCAAGACCAACATCACCCTGGCATTCCTGAAGTGTAGTATTAGAATAGTCCATATGGGACTGCAGTGCTTGAACAGATGTAGCAAACACTGCTTTCATGGGCCCTAGACCTTCACTTGTTTTAGCAGGGGACAATATGTTAAAAGAAGAAGGTAGTCCTGTAGAGGGGAAGCTAATACCAGTACACCTGCTTAATGAAATTGACCATCCACTTACCATGTCTGTATTGCTGTCTTTCGCTTGGCGGATGGTGACTTTAACGTGGTACTTCTTTTCAATCCAGTGTGCTATCTGCTTAGTCTTGGTCTCAAGGTCGTTCTTAGCAATAGCCGAAGAAAAGGATAACTCCTTCTGAACCAGCCCTATTTAAAACAGAACTAAGATTGTGTTGGTATAGCATATGTTTCTTCCCTGTGTTTATTTCTCATAGTATCCAGTCACATTGTGTCAGAATTCACCCTTGGTGGCAGCGCTAAATTCCTACCTCACACTCGCTGATGTAACAGGAAGACTGGCTGCATGTTTGGGGCACACAGGAATGTCTCTTCAGGGTCAGAACCGTCAAGTGTTTTTATTTCTACTGCAGTTTTGTTCGTACCACCCACAATGCAGGCCTAACAGACAAATAGGTAAGCATGGGATTGGGACTTTAAGACTTAGTGTACAAATTCCTATAGTTTGTTTGTGATGTAGCTGAATGTGAAAGCCTTAAAACTAGGCAGCTATTCATCTCAAACCCATTTTCTTACACGGAAAAGTACAATGTTAAAGTGGAAGTACAACACTTCTTAGTACAACAACATTTAAACAAGTTGGTCTCTTCCTCCTTAAAGATTCTTAAAAATAGTTACTACGTGAATAATCTTTTTATATCCTCTGGAACAGAAAAAAATCACTGCCACAATAGTACTCTAAAATGTACAGATGCCTTCCTTAACCTGAGGGTAACAAAAGACAATACAAGGTCAGATACCTTTTCTAAAACTTTCTTCCCAAAAAGTTGTTCTCTTACTCTGTAAAAGAAAGGGCTCCAGACTTTCTCCTCCTAGCAGCAGGCCAGGAAGAGAAAGTTTCACACTTACTGGTGATTAAATTTATGTATCTGGTGCACATAGTTTGTAAAAACTGTCATTTATGCCTTAATAATTAAGAACAGAAATTCAGGGAGTCTTACAAAATCAGAATCTAGTTGTATTAAATAATAATAGATATTAAAACAAAACAAACAAAAAAACCAGCTGATGCCAAAATAGTAAATCCTGAGAAAGCAATAGAAGGCTTCTCTGGAGAAGACTAAACTAATCCAAATTTTTATTTTTCCACTAGTGCAAATCCTTAATAGCATGGACTGCAGTGACATTGCTTTGGATTTACACAAATGCAAGTAAGAGGATTTAATCTGCTGAAACCACTTTTAGTACAGCATTTTTTGGCATTCATTGTTGTAATGTTAGCAATGTACATACCTGTTTTTGAACTTGCTTTTTTCTTCTCTGCACGCTTAAGCTGCTCTTCATGAATCTGCTGCCCAGTCATTAGCCTGTACACAGGAGGTTCGACGTTCTCTCGAAGCAGAACTAGTTTCAGGTTGTGCTGATCCATAAGTCTGAGTGCATCTGCTCGGTGCATATTTCCTAAGCTCTGTCCATCCTGGTTGATGACGTGCAAAATCCGATGTGGAATTCTCCGCCCAACGCTTCCAAACGCTGCTTTCTGTTTGGGTTCTCTGTGAGATTTTTCAGCTGTACAAAATGGTTGAGCAAGTCCAAGCACAGTTGTCTTTCCAGGGTCGGGTCCAACCATGCAGAATGGAGAAAAGGCTCCCTTTTGTGTTGTCTGTGTCAGTAGAGTACCAAAGAATCTTTTTGTATATCCCTTCTCATTTCTGGTTGCTCGACGTAAAAGTTTCATCACGCAAAAGGTAGTCATTCTGAGGAAGCAGAGAAGAAGAAAAAACAAGTTAACTTCATCAGTCAGATTCTTCTACTTGTCATTAGACCTAATTCCACTAAACTCCCATCCATTAAACCACTCTTTGAAGACAATGTGTAGCATTGTTACACAGAACAAGCAATCAACAGTAATTTTACAGTAATAAAGGGGGCTTTAAAGCAGAGAGAAAATGTGACAATGGAACAGAATGTGTAGAATTGATGTTATATTTAGTATTTTAACATTTGAGCTTTAATTCCAATTATGAAGACTCCAGAACTTCTAGTTCCTTTCTCCTCTGACACAGCTCTTGTCTGTGTAGAGAAATTAGCTAATGGTTATAAGGGAGAATTTTTTGTCAAATAAAAAGGCTGTCACACTTCTCAAGTCATGTATTTTCATCCCAGATTTTTGTCATGAAATAATGCAACCCTAGGGCTTCCTTTTTCCTTCTGGTACTCTTCTATGGAAAGTCCTGTTCAAGCCACATTGCTTCAGACTCACCCTAAGCACTCAGCCTTCCCAACATCTACAGCTTGACTTCGCTGCTGTGTTTTCTAAGGGTTTAGAACTTCCAAATGCCATTTTATCAGGCATTTAAAGTATCAATTGCCTTTTCCATTTTCCACAAACATTTAAGTTGGTGTGGTGTAATCCTGTTTATAATGAGCTGAGCTGATTTTTTTCCAGTTAACAAAGCTATTTAGATATCTCACATACAAATACATGCATCTAAGCAGCATGAATTGTTTGGAAAGTGCAATTTATTGTTGACATCTCGTGAAAACACCGATATTGAGATTTTTCTTCTTGAATGATGTTGAAAAAATCTTGCAGAAAAGAGGGAAAAATAAAAGCACAAGGAAGACTTCTCTGCAATACAGGGCACAGAAAATAAGTGACAAATTCATGGACAAAATGTAAATGAATTTTTACAGGCGTCCATCCTGGCACAGTACTAACGGAGCTGTAGGTTTTAAAACAAGCCTCAAAGTACATCAGTGCTTGAAATTTGAAAAATAGTGAAACAGCTCCTTGAACACATCTTCCATGATCATTTTCCCCATTCCTGCCTGGCTTGTGCAATCCCCCTGCTAATCTTGGTGCACCTGACTGCTACTCTCATTTTGTTCCAAACCTCAGAAGTCATCTGCTCTCTAACAGCTGCAAAAACTTTAGATACAAAGAGCAAACTGTGGATTACAATCTGCAGTTTTGGTATTCTGTGGTTAAGATGCAGCAAGGACTGAGAAGGCCGAAGATGATATAGGAACAAGAGTGTGTCTTGCCTGGTAAGCTGGGAAGAGTGACTTCTTTTACCTAGGAAGGAATATGACTACACTCTGTGGGCATATACATGCATACATACAGATGTATAACATTGTGTAAATGTGTTTCCACATGCATAGGTATAAATATGTCTACACATATATCTATGGAAAGGTGCAAACAATCAGCAAGCGTAAGGAACTACTTAAAAGTACAAGCAATGTTTGGAATACGAACAACTAAAATGACCTGCCTGTGAACAAACAGCCTAAAAATGGGGAAATTTTGCAGCCTGGAACAGATTTCGAATTTTAGCAGTAGGGACAAAGCCAATACAAACCACCCAAAGCCCCATCCAGCCTGGCCTTGAACACCTCCAGGGATGGGGCATCCACAGCTTCTCTGGGCAACCTGTGCCAGAGCCTCACCACCCTCTGAGGGACGAATTTCTTCCTAATACCTAATGTAACCTTCTCTTTTAGTTTAAAGCTATTACCCCTTGTCCTACCGCTACACCTAGAGCATCCCTGCCCAGCTTTCCTGCAGCCCCCGTTGGGTACTGTCAGGCTGCTTTAAGCTCGCAATTATTAACACGATTTCACAGAGCAGCTGCAGGTCGCTCACTGCAGGCTGTCAGAGGAGCAGCACGACCTGGGTGCATTACAAATCACAAGAAATCCCATTTACCCCGCGGCCCCAGGCTTCAGCCCCCGTCCCCAGCCGCCCCTACGCCGGGCAGCAGCCCTGTAGCTCCGGGAGCCGCCGGCCCCGCTCTGCTGGCCGCCTGCCCTTGCCTTTCCTCCCCGCCGTTACGAGCTGCCGTTGAGATCCGCCAAACCCCTGCCGAGAAGGGCGATTTTTGGGGAGAAAACGGCGCTTTTCGGGAAAAACGGCACCGGCGCTGCCCGGTGCGCGGTACCCGAAGCCCAGGCTCCCCTTACCTGGCGGCCCGGCCCTCCGGGACCCCGGGGGTCACCTCCCCCTTCCCGTCACCCTTCCCCTTCCTCCTCCTCCTCTTCCTCTTCCTCCACCCTCCACGCGTGCGCCCGCCCGCCCCCTGCACCCCCACCCCGCAGCCGTGTGGGTTCGAGCCCGCAGGAAGCAGCTCCGAGGGGGGCCTCGTACAGCCTGCTCGCAGGAAAATTGATTTATTTATTTTTTTCATTTTGTGTGCCTTGGTTGGACAAGACCTCCTAGATCACTTGGTCCAACCATCCCCATACCCCCAATGTCACCCACTAAACCATGTCCCTAAGCACCACGTCCAGCCTTACCTTGAACACCCCCAGGGACAGTGACTCCACCACCTCCCTGGGCAACCCGTCCCAATGCCTGACTGCTCTTTCTGAGAAGAAATGTCTCCTTATTTCCAACCTGAACCTCCCCTGGCACAACTGGAGGCCATCCCCTCTAGTCCTATGTTACCTGTGAGAAGAGGCAGACCCCCAGCTCCCCACAGCTTCCTTTCAGGTAGTTGTAGAGAGCAATAAGGTGTCAGAAAGGGCTGACTGAATTGTGTATAAAACCATAAAACTTCACTAAAGGAGTTAAAAATCAGAAATTCACTCACATTTCCATATTCTCATTGAAACACCTTGTCTGCAGTAATGGCTATGGAAACCCGCCACTAACCAAGTTACCTGCATAGGTGGTAGTTGGTGTTAACAGCCAGGCTGAGACCTGGAGGTTCACCTGTGCTGTGCAAATGGCTCCTGCTTTTTCCATCCTTTAGTTCATTTCTTGATTTATTTCAGACTTTATGTCTTCACAATTGTGAGCATTTTGGGAACGGGGATTGCCATCCAGTATAGCAGTGGAGTGCCTAACAAAACCAGATCTCAGTTTGATGCTCTTGAAACAAATTATTGAAATTCTACAGTATCCAGTTGTGGAGGGTGCAAAATTCCACAATAACGAGAAAAAAAAAAATGCAGCTCCTTTGATGGTCTGGAAATCAATTGTGGTATTTGAATGACTGTGAGGGGAAGTTTTGGCAGAACCGAATCCTGGAGATACTATTTTTCATCTTCAGACTCTGCAATATGTTTTGGAGAAGAGCTGTTCAGAGGCCCAGGCTGCAATGATCCTGTTGCCTCTCTGAGAACCGTCCCCACAAGACAGATAATTTTCGACAATGTTAGTAGGAGCAATAAAGTTAATAATCCTCCTCACTGTGATAAAAACTACCTGCATGATGGCAAGATATTTCAGAGCGGAGTATTTGCATTCCTTCTCTCTACCCTTTATTTAATTGTTAAGTTTAAGCTTGATGTTTGTTTTACTTCATGCCTTTCTAATTAAATTTAGTCTGCCAAGACATAGTGCAGCCTTCTCACGCTGTTTGTTCTCAATTAACTATATCTTTCTGGGGGCTCATTGTACTCATTCTCCTTGTCCTTTGTCTCGTCTGTTTACCCTGTAATAGTCCAGGGGCTGTGTTTTTATACAGTGCCTATCACAGTTGGGACTGCAGTCTTAATTATCTGACAGACACTATCAGAATAAGTTCATTAAATAATAACTTTCTTCTTTCTATATCATCCTCTGCCTACCCCAGCAAGATTCTTATTTATTTGTATGTGGATTTTTTTTTTCTCTTCTTAAATCGGCATCTGGCTTTTTTTTTTTTTTTTTTCATTTAGTTTCCCAATCTAGTTGGCAAAGTCAGTTTATTTTGTGCCAAATCAAGGCTTGTTCTGCTCATCCTAATGCCAAGCCACAGATAATTCATGCCACAGAGAATTCAAAGTGCAAGTGTATGAGAAGGAGGAAGGGTGGTGGAGGGAGGGATTGCTTGCCCTCGTTCATGAACAGCACCATCACGGGTGTTATCAACATGCTCTTGCAAGACTCAAGATGCTACCAGGAAGCTTCCTTCACACTCACAACTAATCTCTGGGGGACTGAGGGTTTGACTGTCCCCTGCAGATGTGGGAAACTGGTTCCCGTCCTTCAGTCTTTTGGGTGGGTCTGTTGCCATTTTCTCACTGTATGGTTAGTGGTTCGTGATGGCCGACAGTGAGAATGCCCTTAGCTGGATGACAGCGCTCACCTGGACACCCAAGGCTCTGGTACTTACTTCCATTGAAACTCCATCATTCATTCTTGGGAAGGAAGCAGTGAGCTGCTGGAGCACCGTGCGTCTGCAGGGGGCTCATCCCTGCTGGCTCTGAGCAGAGCACGGATCTTGCAGTGGCACACGGTGAGCATTTTGCTGCTTTCTAGACTGGAGCTTTCATTCTCAATACTTTGTCCAAAACATTTCAAGTGCCAAACAAGATCATCAGGATTTTATTATTGATATTGCTAGTTTTATGCAAAGCCTGGGGCTCTTGGTCATGGAACAGTTCCAGAGGGTGGGACAGCAGTTTTTCCAAAGCTGTATTACTAAATCTGTGATTAGCCTCCTGCACAGCTGTGCTTGCCAAAATACCACGCATCTGCGCCCTGCACACCCCTGTTTTCCTGTTTTTCTGCATAATTCCCTCCACCACGGGGCATTTTGGTGGGGAAGCTTTGGGAAGGGCTCAGAGATTGTGTCTTTCTCCTCCTCTGTTCTGCTCTCTGGCATCAGCTGGCATGGCTTGTCTCCACCTTCCTACTTCGCTACAACCACGACCACATGGCTCTGCAGCCCTGTTTTGGAGAGGGGCTGTAGCTGCTCATATGTGCTCCTTAGTGTATATTTTCCTGTTAGTGTTCATAAAAGACTTTCTCACATAACTTGGATGAAAAACTCCCTTGTGCTGAGCTGAGCCCTGCCTTATGCTGCAGAACACATTGGAGTAAATGCGTATTTAAAGGATATAGACATTGTTGGTAAGTTGCAGGTACAGATTCCTGGGTTCTGCAGTAGCTCATTTACTCCCTTTTCATCCCCAATTTTTGAAAGCTGTTTAATACTCACACTTCTCTATTTTGATTCTTACAAGAGACAGCAAAAAATTAAAGTAAAACAAAAAACTGTGTTGAATCATAAATGGTCATTGCTAACTGAGCCCTGTGCAGGATAGCCAAAAGAGCTAAAGTTTTGTTTGGTTTCAGAAATCCGCCTCTGTTATGTGAATTAAAATGAATCTTTTGAAGATGTGTGCTCTGACATCAAATTGCTTAGACTGATTAACTGAAGCCAGGCAAGGAACTGTGGTTTTTTCACCCTGAAAAGGAAGGCTGACTGAATTTATTAAAATGGTAATCATAAAGCAAGCCTGGGTGTCCCTGTGGCGAGATACAATTAAAGTTAAAACATCCCAGTGTAGCAAGTTTTTTAAATGCCTAGTTTTACATCTTGACTGTAGGGAGAGGAGTTTCCACTGTACATCTAAGACATTGTTCTGCAGCCTTTGCAAGTTGCTGGGTTCAGCTGCGAAGATTTTAAAAGCTGCTTTTGTTGGCAGCCTAGGACACATCCGTGACCTTATTAAAGTGGAAGTGAAAGCTCTCTCTCTCTCTCTCTCTCTCTTTTTTTTTTTTTTTTTTTTTTTTTTTGCAACAGTAAATCTACTAATTTTACAGTCAGTTGAACAGCAATAGATTAATTTGTTTAAAGTCTGCATTCACAAAGAAAATGTGAACTTCGCTGCCTTGAATACCCGAAACTACAGTGCGATATTTAAAGGGTAGAAACTATTACAACTTGCCCTAGAATGGTCCAAGCAGTTCCCTGTCACCTGCTTCTCAGCACAGGTGCTGACCTCCCCGTCTATTCTATCCCTCCTGACAGACTAGCAGCAAGGCTGGGTCTTTGTGTGCAACAGAGAGCGCTTTTCCAAGGACTGGGCCAGTTTTCTTCAGCAACCACAGGAAGCAGAATAAAGAAAAGGTTAAGGGCCACCGCAAGGGTCAGAATGGGTTAAATTTAGTTAACATCAGAGGTTATAGCTTTTAACAAGAGCATGAAGGAAACTTATTCGAAGATGCAATTTGTTTCTTCTTTGTCAACCATTATTTTTTTTTACTCTATTGATGGTGACAGCTTAACAAAGTTTTTATATGCCCGGGTTTTCATCCTTTAGAGGATAAAGAACTGTGATGCAAAAAAGAGATGCAGGTGGAAGACTTTATAAAGCCTCCATGATTTTCAGATTGAGGGTTGAAAGTAGGCTCCCTGCCTGGCTAAGTCAAAAATAATTTGTAAATGTTAAAAAAATGCACATTATGGACAGAGGAGCTGCTGCTCCCTTTTTTTTTTTTTTTTCTTCGATGTAACTTGCCAAGAGTAAGTGCTTTATCAGAAGCACTACAATGGACTGGTTTTGTATTTTATTTATTTATTTTTCCCACCAGGGTAATCTTATTTTCTTTTTTATCTCCCTCTAAAGATGATAAAAGTCAAATGCCCTTTAGAACAGTCTTGATCATCTCCCTTCAAGATATTTTAGTGTATAGCACATCATGATAGTTCTTTGAGATTTGTGGGTGTTTTTTTTCTCCAATTTAGTAAACAAGCACAAACTACAAAATGCGCTTGGTGGATAGCTCCATCAGGAAGTCCTCGTTCAGCTTCTTGGAATACAAAGGGGAGGAAAGTTGAAATCTTTCTGAAAACTTTGGAAGAAAAATAGAGTAAGTGCAGTAGGGTGTTTCACATGTTTATACATAATAGCTTATCTTCTGCCAATCTATCTTTTCTTCAAAATTAATTCATAAGATCACTGCAATTTTTTGTTTTATCTTGCTACAAAGTAAAGAACTGAGATCTGAAGACAGAATATAATTAAATCTGATAAGAATTCTTAAGTACAAACTATGCATTTTTCTTTTTCTTTTCTTTGTAACATGTTAGTCTAAAGGAAAAAAGCTTATCTGATCATCATATCTGCCTGCCCATCTGTTTTTCTACAAGTTCACTTAGTACAATTTTAATCTCTTGGACACTTCTGCCCAGTTTGCTGAAGAGATGGTGGCCCCTCAAAGATACTGTACACTTACAAAAAGTATAAATATACATTTCTAACAAGTTTTGGGAAAATTGGTGATTAAACAGAGGAAAGACCCTCAAACTAACATCTTGCTTGGGCAAGAAACTTCATCCAGTTGACCAGGTGGAGTGTGTATATGGACTGCCCAGTTATCCCACATAGCTCCGCAGAATTATTTAGGCTGGAAGGGACCTCTGTAGGTCTCCTGGTCTGACCCAGCTCTCGTCAGATCAACCACAGTCCAAGAGTTCCCCTTGCCTTGCTGGCTGGCCAGAGGGCTGTGTAGGGTATATGACGGGATGAGAGAGTGCTGCAGTGGAGGATTTAGAGACAGGAGAAGGAACTGCTGGAACCAGGACATTTCAAGGACAAGGGAGAGGGGACATGCTGGGGGATATCGATATTTTTTACGATGTTCAATATTGTGTTGTTTATTGTAAGAGATAGGAGGAACAGTGGGAATTGTTACAGTGGGAACTGAGAGACAGTATAGGTTGAATTCTTCTGGAGAAAGTCTGTTCAGCTCACAAACACTGGTATTTATACTAGCATGATACCAGTGGGTGGTGCTTGGTCCCAAAGGAGGACTTTGGAGGCATACTGTACAGACTGACAAAGGAACAGGGAAGGAGAGAAGAAGGGAAGTAGGGGCCCTCTCTATCCCCAAAGCTGGGGATGAGGACATGATCTGGCTCAGGTGGCTGAGGCCTATGTACCTTCTGTCTTTGGCCCACCCATGAATGAGGCCAACCTCCACTGAGGAGATGACTTCCTCGTGACCTGCCTGCAGCAAACAAAACAAAACAAAACAAAACAACAACATCAAACAAACAAACAAAAATCAAACAAGAAAGGGTATGACTTGCAACAACCCAGACAAACTGTCCTGGAAAAACTCAAGAGCTCCCACTTAGTATTCTGCTCATGAGCTGCAGCCCAAACTCAGATGTGAGCAGAATAAGAACTTCTTTTAAAAATGTAAAAATGCCTTTTTTTCTTTTTCATTCTGAGGTGCTCCTCCATGCTTTAAAGCAATAATTTCAAAAGCTGCATGAAAACAGCAGGCATCAGATGGCCCAGGGTGAGAGGAAGCTTGGAGAGGAGAACTACAAAGAAAGTTGTGTGGATGAAGGCCACAGACACCAAAGCAAGGTTATTTGCTCATTGCGAGTCACCGACCATGTTTTTTTATTAATGCTGGAGCAGCATGGAGGAAGAGTTAGAGTGGCCAAAAGAGCTCTGATCCATTCGGCCTAGATTTCCCCTACATGCTTTGCCTCGTGTTCTTGTTGGCTGGGTGACTCTTGGCTTGGGGGCAAGGGGATGTGAGCTTTGGTTGCGGATCTGCCACTGCCGTGACCTGTGGACTTGGATAAACCATTTCATCTCCGTGCTGCTCCTCTCATCTTTTCACCCACTTAAAATCTCTTTGTTGCAGGGTCTTTCCCTAATTACATGTCTGCACCATGCCGAGCACAATGGAGCTGTGCTCTCAGGTTAGGTGCTGCTATAATCTAAACGAACAATAAAGAAATACTGCGCTGAGCACTTCACCAGGGCTCTCCTGTTATCTCAGGGCTGGCAGCCTTAATAAAATAAAAGTCCTTCAAAAGATTGAGGGTTCTTGCCTGATGCTCAATTGCTTGCTTTTTGTGCAGCATCTGGAACATGGAAAACTATCAATTATGATACCTTGTCAGAAAATAATTACACTATTTTATTCTTTCTGAATTATCGGTACCAAGTTTTTTCTTCCTGAAGTCTCAGTGGTAGCTTCAACACTTCACTGTGCATTATTTTCTGTCAAAGTGAATTCTAAAACAACTTGCAGCTTTGTATCTTACTTATTTTGATATGTTTTTCTTAACTTTGCTCTTTTCTGTAGGTGCAATTCCTGTGTCTGAAATTAGGGACAAAGCCTCCTCCTGAATTCATTACACATAATGCAGATCCTTCGCTACCAGGTCCAGGGTGTCAACATCTTAATAAAATAAAATAAAATAAAATAAAATAAAATAAAATAAAATAAAATAAAATAAAATAATTATGTCATAGGGAAAAAAATAGTTGACATCCTTCAGCAACAAAGCATTCATACCAATCCACACTTTCCTTTACATCTCCTGTTCCAACCAGAATTCAGACTGGATTCTTCTAGGAGATACATATGGAAAACTCATCACCCAGAGTTTTGCATTTTACCCATTCCTACAATTCTCTGTCTTTTGTCTTTATATCAGACTTACCCTCAGCAGGCGTATACAACAAACCTCTCACAGCTAGGCCAAATCTCAGTGTCCTGTGTAAACTGAGTGCTCCCAGACTTTGTACTTTGGTGACTTCCAGCACCTACAGTGTGCTATCAACTTCTTGTTTAATTCCAATAATCTTTTTTCCCCTTCCCTTCTGTCCTCCATCCACATGCTCTAGGGTTATCTTACGAGGAGCGGCTGAGGGAGCTGGGACTTTTCAGCCTGGAGAGGAGGAGGCTCAAGGGCGACCTTATCACACTCTACAGGTACCTGAAAGGAGGCTGTAGCGAGGCGGCGGTTGGTCTGTTCTCCCACGTGCCTGGTGACAGGACGAGGGGGAATGGGCTAAAGTTGCACCAGGGGAGGTTTAGGTTGGATATTAGGAAAAACTTCTTTACTGAATGGGTTGTTAGTCACTGGAATAGGCTGCCCAGGGAAGTGGTTGAGTCCCCATCCCTGGAGGTCTTTAAAAGACGTTTAGATGTAGAGCTTAGGGATATGGTTTAGTGGAGGACTTGTTAGCATTAGGTCAGAGGTTGGACTCGGTAATCTTGTAGGTCTTTTCCAACCTAGACTATTCTGTAATTCTGTTATAGGAATAAGTTTTTAGCTCCAGGAGGGACAGCTTCTGAGAGAATGTACTACATTGTGATAGAAGCGTAGAATCACAGCTTAAGTCAGGTTGGAATGGACCTCGGGGTCATCTACTCCAATAGCATATCCAGAATTTTGCATTATGACCTCAACTTTGATGAAGAACCTTTATTTTGCTGTGAATAACTTCAGAAACCAGCAGAACTTCAATGATTTTCATGTTGTGCTCTATTACATTCTGATGAAGGATTGGGGTTTTTATGTTTACATTTTCTTCAAGCAATTACAGCCCTAACAAGCTCAGTCCATTTGAAATTCAAAGAACTATTACATATTCAAGCAGCAGTCTAAGAATTTATTTGTTAGTAATTTTAAAACACTATAATTGTGCTGAGACATCTTTACATTCTAAGCAATTTTTGTATTTATTTGGATTTATATACCAGTGATATTTACATTGTATCAGACCATAAGTTATTTACGTAAATTAAACACAGATGCTGGAACCACAATAAATGAATCGTATTTTTTTCCTATCTGGAGCAGCAGGAGGTAATTGTTTTTGATGAGAAATTCAGAAACCAGCTCCGCATGAACACATAGAATTCTACTCAGAAAGGAACTAAATTATTCCCACATTCACTACGATCAGGTAACTCACAAGTGTAAGTAGTATTAGAGAGACTGAATAGAATTTGTTCATACTGCAAAAGCTCAGATGCATTAATTCTATCTAAGTCTGTCAAAAAGTGTTCTGCAAAATGTTCTAATGAGAACTTTGGTAAGCATTATTGAACATAACACCATCTTAAAAGCTCTGTAGTGTTTTTCCATGTTCAAAGTAGTATGAAATTTGTGTCTGATCCTAACAAGTAAGGCAGTTAGCATACCTGCAGGAACTGGAGCTTCTTGTTTGTCTATTTGTTGAGAAGGAAATAGAGCAACAGAGGTGGAATAATTTTTTAACATCCAAATGTCATTGTCATTCATCTCAACCAGTATGTTTCAACGTGCTACTGAAAAAGATAAGAGTTATTGTTAGCTCTATCGTGTCTGTGTGAAAATGAAGTGGAAAAATTGCAGTATCTTTTATTAAAAGGCCATAAAAGGGGAAAAAAATAAAAGTAGGCCTAAAACCAGGCCAGTTGGTGCTTTATTTAGTAGTTATTTTTCCATTAGCTCACACTGCTTTTGTAAACTTTGAAGAGGAATGTTGGGTTATAACAGTAACATTTGCTTTGCTTTTACAGTTACATATGTGGGTAATGAAAAACAACTGTACTTGGTAAGCTTGAATTATAATTAACTGATGCTCTAAAAGGTAAATGGTTTCTTCTAATTATGTCTAAAAACATTCATAAGCCAAGCAAAGTGATTTATATAGCGTAACTCTAACAAATGTCTAAGTAAGTATATAGAGGCTGTCCCACTCTTTCCTAATATTATTTTTATAAGTATTTATTGTAGACCCTTTGGAAAATTTTAGTTTTAATGAAAATTGAATTTTGGAAAAAATGTAGCATTTCACTGAAGCCAAAGGCTTTACTGTGGTATCTTGGCTCAAGAGGAGGGAAAGACAGGTCCAAGCCTTCTCTGCATTAACTTCATATCAAAATTTGTCATCTCACATCACTCCAGATCCTAGTTTTCCACATTCCCATGTAGGCCTCCCCAGCCATTTATAAATTGACCACAGGACAGACAGAAAAATACATACAAAATTTCCAAATCTGGATATTTTCAATGAAATTAAGTTATTAGCTTTTCATTGGCAGTCAAGATATTTTTTTGCTTAATGAACAAAGCTACTGATATTTCCCTTCTTAAAATGAGTTTGTCAACTTATAGACCTGAATGCTTGTACCTGGAAGTGCCCTGAGATGCTTCCTACCTTCATTGCCCTCTCCAGGCTGGGTTTTCTAGGCACAGTGCATTTCACAAAGTGCATAAATTACTGATGTTAGTAAGCTGTGCCTCAGCAGGTAAGCTGAACCCAGGAAAGGATCCTGGTGAGCATTCAGGCTGCCATACCCTGTATTAAATGTGCTTTGCTTGAAACTCAGCTCACTGGGATGAGAGGGGCAGAATATTCCATAGGCAGAAGATATCCTCTCAGAAACAATGAAAAGCTGTTCAGTTTTAAATGGAGGCTTTCCACAAGAACAGTTCCAGTGGAAAAAAATCTGGACAAAGCTGTAAATAATGAGCACTGCCCAAGATAGCCAGTTAAAAGGGCAGAACAACACTGTTTATTTGCCAGGTAAAGCCCTTACCTTTGTTGAAGCATCTGTGGGTTGGAAATGCCTTCTTTACACTGAACAAGTCTTTGGGTGGTGGTAAACAGTCGCTAAAATTGCATAATGCCATTTGCATAATCACTCCTGTACCAGTAACTACCTGATAACTCTGCAGGTGCAGTGGTAGTTTTGCAGAAAAGAGGAATTACAGAATCTGCTTTTCCTCCCCTCTTGGCTCTGCGTTGATACAGAAAGGTCCTGTTCTCTGGGGCAGGCATGCGGGGATGTGCACTTCAACAACGGGTTACGGGCCGCGTTCATTATATGCAAATTTGACAGGGCATTAATCTGCTAGGCATTAACATAATATCAATCGGCACATCAGGGTAATTCCCATCTGATCTAAAACATTCCCCATGTAAGCAAAACAGTTGAGCCACAGGGAGAAGTGATGAGCTCATTCATTCTGGATCTAACCATATCAAAATCAGCAAATACGAACCAGAGCTGAACAAGACCTGGTGGTGTCTGTAAAAACCAGTGCCTCACAGGCAGTTTATTCATTTACATAACCAAATTAAACAAGATAGTCCTAAATGCATCTTACTTAACTTGATTATTTAAATAAGCAGTCATCTGCTATGAGTGACAGAGATGAAGTTTTTCTTTAATTTTTTCTCCTTTTCATTTTTAACACTGGAACTGCTTCACATCCTGTGCCTATTTCATGTTATGTCTCTGCTGGAGTGTCTTTATATAGGGACGGGGGGCAGAAGTTAAAAGAAATTATAATACAAATACAATCTGAACTCTCAGTCTTCCGAACTTGATACTAATCAGATAAAGGGAGCATTAGCATTCCTATTTATACAATTGTTTTAGCCACAGGAGAATCCATTTGTTGCTAGAGGAATACAGCTGAAATCTATCACGATTAAAAGGCGAGGAAGGATATGATAAAAAACCTAAGTAAAAACCTTAGCAAGTTGAAATAACCCATTTTTTTATTTGAGGTCGTTAAAAGTATTTTTTCTTTTTTAGCAGAGAACACTTTTTATTATTCCTCATTAAATAGAGAATGCCTTCGGGATTACAAAGCATTACTTAAGGTCTGATTGTGAAGGCGTGTGTGTGTAAGAGCTGCTCTACACATGGGGACTGTCCTACTGACTTTGAAAGGATAAAAGGCTGCAGAAAAGTTATATATGCAGTAGAATACCAAAGAACTGGGGCTGTGGATGTGATAGCTGTTAAGTATCTGTGTACTGTTGCTTGGAGCTTTGGATAATTATAGTTACAAGGCTTGTACTACAGTAAAATTAGTAAGAGCAAATCACGTTTAATTGAGATGGGATGTTTTTCACGATGACCTTGTGTAGAGTCTCTGGCTTACAAAACGCATCCTGTGCTTTGCAGTATCTGGAGAAGAGAGGACCCTTGGTTTTGAGACTGGCTTAATATATGCCCCAGTAGATGCTCAGCTGAGGGCAGTTGTATGTGCTGGCAACGTGACTCAGTGAGGAGCTAAGAGTCCTGGATTTAGTATTTGCCTCCTCCTATCCTAAGACATCTAAAAGTAATCTCATTTTTCTGTGCTGCCATTTCCCCTCCCTACCTGTTATTTTGCTGGGGTAGCCAGCAGGCTCCCTGTGGAGCTTTCACTGTGTTTTGCTCAATGTTCATTTAGTGATGTTGGTCCTTGGGTTATGGTTATGGTGGTGTAAAAAAGGACTGTCCGTCAATGGAGCCTCAGGTACTGGCTGTGCAGCTGCTTCCGACCTTTGGGATGCACGAGAAAAGTGTGTTAACATAAACCTCAGTGCAAAAGGCTCAAGTTAATGCAGTTTATTGGTTTGGGCATGTCAAGAGCTTGTCGCATTCACCATTGCTCACCTCAGCGAAGAAACAGAGCAGGTCAAGACAACTCTGTGCATCCAAACCCTCCTGTTCAGCCAAGATCTTTAGGTGCTGTTGTCATACAAGCAAGTAAGAAAATATCCTGAACCAAGAAAGAGTAGAAAAGGAACTGAGCAGTATGGCTACAAAAATGCATTTTTCTTTTACTAAGTCAAAATATACCTAACATCACATAATTACATAGGTAGCAGTATGCAGCTGTGGCCATTATAACTGTTATCAGACTCAGATTTCTGTCATATTTTGAATATATTTTTCCTCTAGCAATCAAAGATCCAATATGGGAGAAAAATAACATGGCAAGTTTATCTCAGTACAAAGTTATTCTGACTTCGTCTAATTGATTTCATGTAAATGTAAGAATATTACATCTTTTATTATGTTAAAATAACCTTCTCTTCTTCCCAACCCTCACATGCACACACCTCTAGTACTGCTAGTTGTAGTAATTAGCTCAATGTGCTAATGAGAGTTTCCAGGGAAAATGCTGACAGGATTAATTAATGGGTGAATTTCACTTTAATAAATGTATAGGCAATTTTCTAAATGCAGATGGCACAGTCCACCCGGATAGGGGCTCTGCCTAGAGCTACTTAATATGGTAAGTGTCTAGGGAAAGTGGTTAATTTGTAAAATGCTTCATGATACTGATAGAAGAGAAATAATGCTTATGTTTGCTTCCCAATGCATTATTCATTTCTCAACAATTTGAAAATGTGGCGTCCTTTTATATGCTCACTGTTCCTAGCCCTGTCCATTGAATCACGAGGCAGGAACGAACGCACGGTGCCATTAGAGCAGGTCCACACGTGTGCGCCCTGCACGCCTGCTCCTTCCGTTTATTGTGTCGTGAAAGTGAAGGATAGCAGCAGGACCCTCGCTTTGGTTGTAACACAAGCTAAGGAGCATGACATAAAAACATTGGTTCAACAGCACCCATCCTACCCTTGCACGTTGGATCCAAGCAGTGCAGCTGGGCTGGGGAAGGAGGGCTGTGCTGTGCTGGGCTGGGCCATGTCACTGACTCTAGAGTCAGTAAGGGTCTTGCAGTCCTGGAAAAGTGAAATGTTTGCTGTCCTTTTCAAGTTAGGCATCATAACATGATGGCTGGACTCAAATCATTCACACAGGATGCATAAGAACTAGCATACTTCAGCAGCTCCCCCATAGCTCCAAAACTCGTCCAGCAGCTCACCAACCCAAGTTCCTCCATAGACATACAATTTATTTATTTTTTCTTATGCTACATTCCCAATCTTAATACAAGGACAGGAGGGAAAAAAAAGAAGTTCTTACATGTGAAAGGATTTCAGGATTTTGCAATTCAGTTCCCTTCTGACAGAGTGATGGGAACTGCCGATGACAATTTTAACCCAGCCTTTCTTTTTGCACACAGATGCCGTTCTTTGAACAGAGATGCTCACGTGCTCATGCACCTTCTCTTCCTGAAAGCTCAAATGAGCTGTCAGCAGCCCAACACCAAGTACTGACGGTGTTTGGAGCATCAGCTCCAGCTGGGGACCTGAAAGCAGAGACCAGTGCTTGGCATCTGTGACAGCGATCCTAAAAGGAGGTGATGGGCATGTGAGTGTGAGTGGGTCTTAGGACAGTCTTGGGAGAGACTGGCAGTGGCTCGTGGTGGGTGATCACTGGATGAATAGAGCAAGTAGAGCTTTTCTTCCTTGTTGTACTCTTCTGGCTTAGGAATAGTTACATTTGTGTGCATTCTTGCACATGTTTATATATCCATTCCTGTTTATATGCTCATGCTTAAACATAATTTTCCACATTTTTCCATTGGAAAAATGCCCATATTTCCAATACAACCTTAAGATGGAGGCCACCCTCTTTGCTTTTAACTTGATTTTTTTTTAATGCTGTTTGTATCTAATCCCTTTTTGAACTCACCTGTGCCTTTGTATGTCTCATAAACTGTGAAAGTCATGATCACAATATAAGTTAAAAAAAAAAAGTACCTTTCTGTTTCATTTAAAGCTTATGCACACCTATCTGGTCTTTGAGAAGCAGCAAATAGCCATTCTTTGTTGTTGTTGTAGTTGTTTTCTAAATGCTGTTCGTAATTTAACAGTTCAGAGTATTCCCCTTCAATCTTTCTTTCTACAAAGTTCAGTGTTGTCGTTTTTGCAGCTACTTCCCCTAAAAAGTCCTTCCATTCCTTTACTCCCCTCCCCTCATTTTTTTGTCAGCTCTAACACATGCTTTCAAGACGGGACCAGAACTGTGCACAGTGTTCAGGGTTTGAGTACATCTGTATTATGGCATAATGGTGTTTTCTATTTTGCTCTCTGTTCTTTTCCTAATAACTCCTGACATCCTATTTACCTTCTTGACCACCACTGAGTAATGAGCTGGTATTTCAGAGAGCTATTCAAAGATCTCCTCCCTAGTGATAATAGCTAATTTAGAGCCCATCACCGAGCATACATAGTTAGGATTGTTTCCCCAATGCACATTACTTAGCATTTATCAATGTTGAATTTCATCTCCCATTTTATCCTCAAAGTCACTCCAACAGCCTAAAATCCTCCTGCAGCTCCTCAGAGCCAGTTGTCATTGTTACTCCCCAACAATTTCACAGCATCAGCAAACTTTTCCACCTCGCTATTCGCCCCTTGTCCAAATCACTTATGAAGATGTTGGCCGGCACAGCTCCCCGGTGGTTATCTCCTTCATTGTGAAAAACGGTCTCAGCTTCTCCGTCCTTTGTTTCATATCTTTTAACCACTTTGGATTAGTTATTAATCCTTAAAGGAGGATTTTTCATGACAGCTCCATTACCGCAACGGCTTTCATGAGGGGCCTGATTGAGAGCTTTCTGGAAACTGGAAAAGAGGTAACAGCACAAAGCTCCTTGTGCATGGAGGAAAAGGTCCTTATGAAGGCGGGCAAAGTTCCTACTGACCTCGTTGTGAGTGTGCTAAAACCTGAAGGTAAGATGCAAGCAAAGGTGACATGAAACACCTAAGGCAACTCTTTGGATTAAAAGATGGTCTGGGATCAGGGCTGTTCTCCAGGTGGCCGAGGATGCTGGGGAATCCCAGTCCTTGAAGAGCTTCAGACTGTGGCTGGAGAAGGCACTAAGAAACTTGATTCAGCTTTGATGTTGGTCCTGATTTGGGCAGAGGTTTGGATTGCATGGACTAGTGCTCCAGAGGTCTCATACCATACCAGTTTTTCTATGATCCTATGTTTGTAAGCACATATGAGGGAAGCATGTGTTTGTACAGGGTGTTGTAGGCATTCCAGAGCCTAAACATAACTTTTGATTTATGAATGGACTCCACTTTTGACTTTCAGCAAACAAACAAGGGAAATTTGTGCCTGTATTCTGTGGAAACAATCAGATAGGTGGAAAAGAGCTGAGGTGTTTCTCTATTGCACGTTCTGCTCACACAATGATTTTTGTATCCATTCCAGATACCTCCCATCCCAGTAAAAAAATGTGTAAATTGTAAATCACGCTTTCAGTGTAAAGTCCAGATTTCTATCCACAGCGACCGCAACCTGGATATTTTGTCAAGTTCTCCTGTTACTCTCCTGACCGAAGACCACGACAGTTGGTGCAACCTTCTGTGACGGCCCCCATGTGCAACCCAAATCATGCCTTTAAGCAGCACCTGGGTACAAAACCATTTCACGTCCCTCATTTTAGACAGCAAATTGTCTTTGTCCCAGACGAACCTGATATTAATAGTCATTTATGACTGCAAATTATTGTAATTAGAGATGGTTTGCTATTAATGGGCTGTAAGAAAAGTGAATCACCGTTTAATTCAAGCTGCCATTTCGTGATTTAGCCATGACTTGCCTGTGTCCTTCAGGCCAGCGGGAAAGGTGAAGCATGAGCTGCGCTGTCTAGAGAATACAGTCGGCTCCCTGGGAGGAACTGGGGCTCTGGGGTGCAGTTCCTCACCCTGGTACACCTGGTAATGGAGAAAGTGATTTACTTCTTGTCTGAAAGGGCACAGCAATGTGAGCAGATAGCCCACTGAGGAAAGAGCTTTGGCTTTTCTCTGATGGATTCTCCGTGCTCCCTGCACACCTTCCGTGACAATAACTCCCCTTTGTGCAGTGCAGAGCCCGAGCCAAGCTCAGGCTTGGGCTCCCCCTTCCTGCTCCTCCCTGAGGTCCTCTGCTTTGCTGCAGAGTCAGAGCTTTGCTCGCACTTCCAAGACCTGGAATCTCAGGGACAAAATTATATCCATATTCATCACATTCTTCAAATAACTAAAATGCTCACTTTTAGAATTTCATTTGCAACATTTGTTTTATTATTTATAGTGCTTAATTTACTTACTTGGAGATAAAGGACCAAAACATCGCAAAAGTATTTATATGCCATTTTTATCTCTTCGGTTTTCATCACAGAGGAAAGCATGACAATGTACATGGCTTACTTCATTCCAACATTAAAAGAAACCCAGCTCCTTTAAGAAGTCATATTACATTATTGGCAGTTCAACATAAACTGCACTGCTTAAGCTTAAAGGGAGGGCTGAAAAAAGTTGTAGTTATTGTTGTGAAGTCTTTTGTGGACACCTTGGTCCCACTTTGGTCCCAGCTCACACTGCCCAGGGGTGTTACCTCTCTGAGAAGCCTCAGCAGCTGTTCCAGCTTGTTCCCTTCTTCCAGCCTATGCTGCATCATGCCACCTGTCCAACCGTGCAGGAGCTGCCTCTGAGCTACGAATCGTCAATGACAATCGGATCTGGTTAAAAAATAAATATTCTGCAGGTGTTTTGGAGGTGAGAGCAAGCACCCTGACCCGACTCATAATACGACTCCGGAGCGGCTGCTCCAGAGCCAAGACGCAGCACAGGACCGGGCACACGAAGGAATGTGCTGCAGGAGTGAGGGAGAGGAGAGGCACTGCTGCTTTGCTGCTCTCCAAAACCACAGCCTTGTTTGGAGGCAGTTCTCTATCGGTCACTGCTCTCGTCTCCGTTCCCTGCCCTCTGTTCCCACCCACCATGCTACCACCTGTGCTGTACTGGCACGAGCAGCTTTGCGACGGCGCGGAGCCAGGGAGCTGGCGGAGCTGAGAGACGACTTTGCAGAAAGGTGGGTTATTTTTCCTCCAGGTAAGCACGGTGGTCCTGCTCGCCATATGTTGCACAAATGACTGCTGGCACAACGTGAGGGCGGAATGGAGCAGAAGCAATGCTGGCTATGAGGTTTAGAAGAAATACAGGTTGGTTGCCTTGGCCCTGGCAGTGTAGAAGGGTATGCAGTACAGGTATCTTTGAAACACACAGTGCTGGAGCCAGTCTCTGTGCTTTTTGTGTCCCCCATGGTCCTACCAGACACCCCACCTCTAGACACTGAGGTCCTTTGCACAGCGTTGCCCCACAATCACTCAGATAATGCCCCAGAGGTGGGCAGGTGTTCATGGTAGTGAACATTTGTGATCATAGGAACTCCTTTCCCTCCGGTTTTCTGCTAAAACCCCAATGACAAACAACACAAGCCAGAGCCAGTGTTGCTGAGCAGCTTCCCGTGTCAGCAGTCCAAATGTCTATGTGTGCTTGTAGCTTTCCTCTCCTCGCTCTGGGCCAAAATAAGTCAATGCTCCTGCCCTCCCCATGAGCTAAGGGCGTCCATGTGGCAGGTGAGTTGTGCTGGACTACTGCTCCGTGACCTCATGCAATCCCCATCTCACCCAACACTGCCCTGAGAGTCTCTGGGACCAAATAATTTCACTGGGGAAGAGGTTGGGTCTCTGCATCCAGCCTGGAGAAGGACACAGTAAGCAGCTGGTAGCATCCAGCATCCTGCATCCTGCACCCCGTTAGTGGAAAAGCCCTTGAAAATCCCCATTTCTTAAAAAGAGAGGGAGAGATTTGATGGAATTCTTCTGACCATAAATATGTAATGTGATGAGTTCAGTGTTATTTGATTTGCCAGCACACCAATATGTTTATCTCTACGCTCACAAACTTCCATTTTCAGCAGGCTGCAGGTTGATTGCTTTGGGTTTTGCTTTGCTGCTCCCGAAACCACTTGGGAGCCCGCGCCTTGGAGCAGTTTGTTTCAGGCTGCTTGCAGTCTCAGGGCAGTCTCATTGCCCAGATCTTAACATGCTCACTTTGGGGCTGAAAGCTCTCTCTGCAAACAGGGGGAAAAGGAGAAAATCTTGGAGAGAAGGGGGGGATTTCTTCATCACTCCCCCATTGCCCTCCCAAGGGGCTTTGGTGGTAGGGGCGGGAGGGAAGAGCCCACTGTGGTGATGCTGCTGCCCCACATTTCCTGCTAAAGGAGGAAGAAATGGGAAAAATCTCTGTCCTGTCTTTGTGCCCTCACCAGTGTGCCTGTGGCTTTTCCACCATCTGCCCGTCTGTCTCTTTCCTTAACACACACACAGATAAAAGCAGTTTTGGCAAGAGGTGGATGAAGCCTCTAAAAGGCACGTCCCTTTCCCTACTTGGATTTCTCCTTGCAAAACCAAAGTGTTAATTTTTTATGAATATTGCATAAAATAAATGCTAAGGAGCATCCGTGGAAGAGGGAAAAAACAGCAGAAAGGCCTGTGGCAGAGCAGATGCGGTGCTAGACGTGGGTCTGGTCGCCTGAGGAGCGGCTGGCACTTTGTGGCTGGAGCTGCTGATCTGCAGCAAGGGCAGCAGCCTGCTCCTCCGTGATTTCCAGAGCTGGAGCTGAAGCTGTGCCTTCACCAGGGACAAAGACGAGCGTGGGCACCTGTGGGTTTTCCTCTGTTATGGTATGAGAAGGGTCATATCTGAGGATGTAACCGACTCCCAGGGTAAGGCTCTCTGCTCCTGTGCACGCAGAGTACCTCGCCAGCAATCCCGCTTTCTTCAAAATTTTGCAGCATATCCTTTATTTACAAAGCTGGCTGCACTAAAATGTCTGGGAAAAAAAAAAAAAAAGAGAAGAAAAGAAAAGAAAAATGATTCAAAGTTGTTATTTAAGCATTTTCCCCACTACTTTTTTTATTTTTATTTATTTTATTTTATTTTTTTTGATGCACATCCCAGGTGTGTGCTCAGGTTGGCTCCCCCCGACCTCCTTCATCAGCCTGCAGGTCCCTGTAATAAACTCAGGGGATTTGAGGCAGATGGGAAGCTCGAGCCGCCCGGGCAGACTGCCTGTCTATCACAGGCTATTACATTTTGTTTGCTTACCTCTGTCTGGAGCCCAATTGCTTGTGTGGGAACAAAGGCATCCACCCTTGGGCTGGAGATCTCTGTTTCCCTTGGCGCTGGGAGCTCGGGGTTAGGTTCCCTGGCTGGGGAAGGTTTGTGCTCCGTTTCCAAGTCAAATCAAGGGTGGCTGCATCCTCGTTCCATAGCTCTGGCTGTGACTTTCTCCTCTGCATTGTGCTTACAAACGGTAGCAAGGTCAGCTCTCAGTACTGAAATGCTTTCCTGTTTTTCTGTATTTTTAAAATATTTAATGCTTTGTAAAACTGCAGAGGCCAGAACTGGGTGTAGGATTCGTGTCAGTGATGTGACAGCTTCCCAGACCGATGAACACGCTCGGTCCATCGTAAGGACGCCGAGCCCAACTCCCACTGATGCAAACAGATGTGGCTCCCATTAAACTCAGTAAAAAAAAAAAAAAAAAAAAAAAAAAAAAAAAAATAGAGGTGTAAGCCAGAGCTGAATTTCAGCTGGAGTCTCTTTATTCTGTAATAAATTACTAAATGGATTGTCAGATTTGATATTCGCTCATGAATGTCTAATTAAGGAAAAAGCAAACCTCTGCTTCATAAAATCTCTGACTGATAGTCCTAATAAAACGTCATAAATGCAATGAATGTTGTGATAATGCTTTTAGAGACTAATTGCCTTTCATTATCATTAGCACAGAACTGATCAGCACCCGGGCTGCGATACCACCATGCTGTGGTGGCATCGCGGGTCCAGGATGGGGACCGGCCAGGAGGAAGAGGAGGAGGAGGAGGAGCAGGAGGAGGAGGAGGAGGAGGAGAGGAACTCCTGTTCACCACCTTCCCTGGGGCCTGTCCCTGCTCCAGAGGCCACCGTGAGACCCCAGAGCTGGGACCCCAAGGGGACATGGGGCACAACGTGGTCCAGGGACTGCGGCTGCTGCTGGCGGGGCTTGTCCCTGTCCCCAGGGAGTTCACCTCAGGTTGTCCCCACACAAGGTTTCTGTGCAAAGCCTCATTTTCCTGATGCCCCTACGCAGCACCAGCACGTCCCGGCCATGCAGGGGTTCGAGGCGGTGTGGGAGTGATGTGTGAGCATGCAAATTATTCCATTACGTGGCTGGCACCGAGTGCCAGAGCGGATGAAAGCTTGGCAGCCAGGGAAGCGCTCGGTGCCATCAGGGGAAGGCAAAGGGGAGCCAGGCAGGGCAGCGAGCATCCCTTCCTCTTCTTGCCCTCCGTGGGAGCTGGCCAAGAGAAAAACCAGGCTGAGACCCCTCCAAATTCCCCCGGCTGCCTGCGTGGTGTCTGCCATTACTCTCATATGAAGGAGAAAGTCTGGACGGGACGTGAATCAGCCCTCCCTGGGCAGATGTTTTCCCATCCCCACCAGATGTGATGCCCACCATCCACCCCCAAGGACCCCTCCTCAGCCCTCACCCGTGGGTCCCCATGGCCTTGCCCATCCGTGGGATCATTTAATAACTCAATATCCCCCTCCTTCCCTGCAGCTCCGAGTAAAGCCTTCTCCTTGGCTTTATTTATCACCTTGCTTTGTATTCCTTTAAACTCCAACAACACAAATCGAGGCAGCGCTGCTATTGTTGCCTCTAAAATGTTTACTCCTGGCTCTCTTTAGGACCTAAAAGGCTGAAAACTGCATCCTAATTGCCCAATTAGTCCTAATGCTGCGTAGTGTTGACTGTTTAGTTACCATATATTGTGTACAGAACTAATTGTGGTGAAAGTAAATGAATGTGAAGGAAACAAACAAGCTACTAGAAAATAATTACTTGGAGTGTTTCTTTTTAGTACCTGTACAGCAGATTTCATTATAGTCAACAGCTTCTAAAGCTGCTTGAAATAGCGGTATTTGTCATTTTCATAGAAACTTGATAATGACATTAATTTATCTTAATGGTCTGTTCTATTGTTATAAATAGTAAAATTAGCTTAAATTGTCTTGCTTTTGCTGGTTTTGGATGGCTCCAAAGGGCCCCACAACAGCAGATGAGTAGATAATTTGGTGTGCTTGACAGATTTCCAATAATTTGTTATGTGGAACATGAGGTAATGCTAGTACCATTAATGTTCATTTTCCTCTAAATTCATTACTGCCCTTTTCCCTTTTATCTTTTTTAATGTCTGGGCCATTTTTCTATATTTCAAGTGGAGCTACAAAGCCTATTCATATTCAGCTATAGTAGCTATTAACATTCTGCACATAGAGAACATCATGTAGAAAAACAACTCTTTATGAAATGATGAGGCTGGTGGCTATTTGTGCTGGAAAGTAGGCAAAATGGGTTGTTTGCTGGTATTAGGGATTGGCTGTAATTAAGTCAAATGTAATTTTAAAGAAATTTAAATGTTTTCATTTTTATAGCAAAGGTAAAACACAATTCAGGGAGATTCTAAGAAGGTGTAAATGCATTAATAAAAACTATTTTTCCCTTTTTCTGCCACTCCTGTTTAAACTTCACAGCGGGCTGTGTGCAGGGCTGTTTATTCACACAATATTTTCTGCCCAATTTGAACCTAATTAGTCTTGGGAGTGTATTAAAATCAATGGTACTTTCACGCGGGTTTGCTGATATGGTAGTGATCTGAGCAAACAGGAGAGCTTCCCATCAGCGAGGAGTTATTTTGGTTGATTTTCCTTTCCTTTCTTTTTAACTTTTCTATCTGACCAACACCCGCATCCTTGCCCCGCCTCTGCCCAGGTGCAGGAACACAGAGGGATGGAAAGGGGATGAGTTGTTCCCTTGGAGCCATATCTCACCAGCCCTGGGGAGATGTCTCATCAGTCTGGAGCAACTTCTTCAGGGCACACGTGGGCAGAGGACCACTGTGCCCAAGTCCATGCTTCAGCTCATCATCCCGGGGCCAGTTTTCAAGACAGGGGAAAGAAATAGCTACATCTACAGTGTGAGTCATCTGATTTATTTTCAACAACTACATTAGGATGAGATGAATAGCGCCTGAAAGTGTCAATTTCTCTCCATTAACTGGAAGGAGAGCCCAAGCTCCCTGGTGCAAACATTAGGGATCAACATGATGGATGTTCATCTGGGCAGGGCATCAGTGCCTAAAATCAGGGCTGGCAGAGGGAGAGATGCCCGCACCTGGTACGTTATAGGTGAATTTCTACAGGTGAAATTCTCCTTCATGGAGAAGCTCATGGACAGCTCACAAATTGCAGAGTCACAGCTGTGATCTACTTTTATGTATGAAAGTACAACATAATTATGCATTGGAAAGCCTTTCCTGACTTCCAAAACTTGTGTTTCTTTCAATATTTAGGCTGAAGCTTAGTTGTTCTTTCTCCCAGATGTCTATTTTGCTGTTCCTGTTTTGTATAAATGTGTTTAAATTTTTAACTTTTATTTTTAAAGATGTGCTAGTCTTATTTTTAAATTCTGGGGTGGTAGCTGTGCACTCTGAATTTTCAGGAAACTCCTTTTGTCTGTCATTGCTCCTGCACTGAAAAATATATTGACTTGCCTGAGCATTTACACCTAAAATATCTGATATTCAGAGCTTCCAAAGACTCACCTAATGACAGTCAAGCACACCTAGATGAGGCTGGAAATGGGACATTTTTTCTGTTGTTTGGAAGTGTCTGTCACAACATGTCAGGTTTACTCTTTGCCTCCTGGTTACGTTTGGTCTGTGTGACATTGAAAAATCACACCAAACAAAGGGGAAGACTGCACTGCAGTGATGCGTGTTTGTCCTCAACCTTCCTGCCTCATGAGAAAGTCAATGGTTTTCATGACAGCATCATGTATGATTGAATAAGTGAAACCCCCTTGCAAGCCCAGGTGAGCTCTCCTTACTCTCCACCGTGAATGCAAGACCATGGCAAAGTGACCCACTGCATGAAGGGTAGAGATGATGAAATATTTACCCTAAAACATTGATTATGTCCATCTAGCTTTTCATTTATTAAACAATAAAAAAGGAATGAGTCACCAGCCTCACATCATATCCAGTTTGGTTGGCTTTACTGGAGTCCGTCAGGGAGCAGGCTTTTGTTTTAATTTTATTTCAAGGAAGAGGAATCTTGAATTCCCCGGCCATGATAAGCAGCCACAGCTGAAGAGCTGTAGCCTCTTGTGCTAACAGAGCACAGTGTGAGGTGCAGTCAAGCTGCGATGGACCACCCTTGTCAATAACCTCTGTGTGGTGCAGTCATGTAGCCCACGAGAAAATAATGCCCACAAGGACGTTGACATAGTCAAGGCATACAGTGCAAGAGGGCTTCCTCTTAGATTAGGCAAAAATGATGGGAAGGAGAATTAGGAGAGAAAGAAGCAAAGAAAAAAAGTATTTTTTTCTACCCACGTGAGTGATTTACAACTCTGCAAGGCAGCAGAGCTATGCCTTCAGGAGCTCCTGTCAGTGGGAAATTCAACCTTCTCCAAGCTGGGCCACCCAACAGGCTGCAACCTTGTGGGAAATTATCTGTAATTTGTTACCTATAATATAGAGGTAATTGTAGCAAATTATATGGGTGATTTTAATTTATGGGTAACAGATGATATATAGCTTGTCAAATACATTTATTACCTATGAAACATACTAGAAAACCACCTACAATTTTTCTGTCCTGTGGTTTTGATTGACCGCACGCCGGCCTTCCTGACTGCATCCAGTCTCGCCTGCGGGCTGAGAAGTGGGGTGCTACCCAAACCAGAACTGGTTTAAGCAGTCATGTTGCAAGGGGCCAGGAGTCCCAGGCTGGGGCTTTTGGAGCATATTATTGGAAACTGATGCCAAGAAACCTCAGGGCAGCTGCCTGAGGATGCTGCAGAGGGACAGCATTGTGAATATGGCCATTTTCTGGGGGAGGATTTTCCTTTGCGTGCGTAGGGAGAAACTTCAGGAGGTGAAAAATATTTTTCAGTGCTTGATGCATCACTAGATTTCTGGCAAAAGCCTTTAGACAGACCAAAAAAGAAAAAGAAAAAGAAAAAAAAAAAAAAAAAAAAAAAAAAGGCATGCTTCTTACACAAGAAACTCCATGCAAAATTCAGTTGGTTTCAATTGCAGCTCGGGTTGTTGCAGGCAGCTGAGATAAGTGCCCGGAAAGCGCAGCCTTTCCTGATGCTGCAGCTGTACCATGGGGTAGGGGAACAGGCAGTAAGGGAGCCAGCGGCTTCTTCTTCCTCAGATCCTTTGGGATCAGTTGCAGCCCACCAGCAGCACTGCAAAATTTGCTGATGGTCATGGTTTGGCCGAGCTCAGTGCGAGATTGGGTGGCCAAAACTCAAGTCCGGGAATATTTGCTATTGTGCCCTGGCATGAACTCCCACAAATACATTTTTTCAACTTTGATGGTAAAAGCCATTTGGGCAGCTCAGGACAGGCTGTAGCTCTTTTCTGCATCATTAACTCCCTGCCTTGTTTTTCGTTTCCCAAAGTTCATCCAGGGCAGAGCAGGCGGGTCACTCCCCCAAAGGCAGTGAGGGATGGGGGCGCATGCCAAAATCCCCCTCCATAAAGTCACATCCCGGAACTGCACACAGCCATTATTCTGCAGAGATGTGGACAAAATGGTTTTGCATTGTGTGAATTATTTTCCTATTTGAAACACAGAATCTCTCTCAAATAGCTTTAAAACCCATCTCACAGCAAAGCATCCAGTTTGTTCCATTAACTACTCACGGAGTCAACTGGAGAACCACTGTTATTAATTTCAGGGGAAAGCTAAAATGCAATTCATTTTCTGTAATTGCGGGCCCATCACCTAAAGACCCAGGAAAAGCTTTTAATCCAAGGCATTTTTAGAAGGGTATGATTAGACCGCATATCTCCATAAGGTGTGTAATTACCAAGGTGTCGACCAGGAAGGAACACAAAGAGCCAAACTTTGGCAGTCTCTACCTGGTGGCACCCTCCTGGTGCTGTGGGGTGGGCAGCAGGAGTGACCAACACCCATGCAAGGGGCACTGCTCCCTTCCCATCCCTTGGGGTCAGATCCACTCCCCCAGCCCACTGCTATGGCTTTGCGGCTGCATTCCCCAAGTTGGTTTGGTCTCTACATGTGAGCTTGTGCCTGTGGGCACCCTGCAGAGGCTGGGAGAGCTGGGGCTGCTCAGCCTGGAGAAGAGGAGGCTCAGGGGGACCTCATCCATGTCCCTAAATCCCTAAAGGGCGGGTGCAGAGAGGACGGAGCCAGCCTCTACTCAGTGGTGCCCAGTGCCAGGACAGGAGGCTATGGACACAGCTGGCCCCCCAGGAGGCTCCCTCTGAGCACCAGGCAGCACTTCTGTGCTGGGCGGGTGACGGAGCCCTGGCACAGGCTGCCCAGAGAGGCTGTGGGGTCTCCTCCTTGGGGATCTCCAAAAGCCGCCTGGACGTGGTCCTGGGCAGCCTGCTCTGGGTGTCCCTTCTTGGGCAGGGGGGGCACCAGGGGCCTCCAGGGGTCCTGCCAGCCTCAGCCCTTCTGTGGCTGTGAAATCCGTCCTCCACTGAGGGGACAGTGTGGTCCCCCTGCTATTTCAGAAAGCCTGAAATGACTTAGGTGGAAACCACCATCTGTTGGGATGCGCAGGGTACCAGGCCTGCACGGCCTGCTGGAAGGGTGAGCCTAATCCTGAAGAGTGAGCCTGGTCCTGGCAGAAGCCTTAGGGGGCTGGGAGCTGCTGTGGGAAATGCAGCTCCTAAAGGGGCTGTAGGGGAGCAGCCAGGTGTCAGTGTGGAGGGACTGGGAGAGGGAACATGTAAAAAGGTCAGAAAAAGTGATGGAAATCTTGGGAAGGCAAATGTGATTTGGTTTAAGGATGAGAAGGCCTCTCTGAGGTGCTGAGGATTTGGCTGAACAAAATGTCACCCCAGGGGCACAGGGAAAGAAACCCAATGCAGTTGGGCTGCTCCCCAGGAGAGGAGTGATGGATGCAGGGACGCAGGGGCTCCTGGCCTGTCCTCAGTGGATGAGGACTAAGGTGGGGAATAGGGGCAGCAGAAGTAGCTGTTTGAGAAGCAATTTCATTAAAAAAAGAAAAAAAAAAAAAGTAAGAAACAAAAAGGTCAAGCCTTGCCTCTGCTGTGCTCTGCATTTAATCTGCACATGGACAGAGGGCTTCAGGCTCCAGGGCTTTTTTTTTTTTTTTTTTTTTTGAGCTGGCACATTTCCCCAAACATGATAACATTTTTAACTTCAGTGGATGACATTTTGTAATATGTTTAAGGATCTGTAATATTTTATGCTTGCAGCTTTTTGCGATTGTTGTTCCAATATGGCACTAATGCCAGTATTAAAGTTTAATATGATTATAAAGCTCAATTGTATAACCGAGGGGTTATACTCTTTATCTATTCTAATCTGATTAAAATGCTTCTCTTCAGTAGCTTTCTGCAATCGCTTTATACCCAAACCTGGCAGCCAGGCCACCAGCAGTTGGGCTTGCCCCAGATCCAAAGAAAAACCAAAGAGGTTCCCTACTTGTGTACTTCATTATTTAATGTGTAGACATTGCTCCAAAATGCAAACCTGGCTCTGCTTGTTGTTAGAGGAGCTGCTGGCCAAGCAGGAGCTCGTGGTACCGGTCTGAACCATCGCCTGCATTTCCTGGGAGGATGTTTAGGTTTCGATGTATTCCTGCTTTAAGGGACGAGGAATGGCGTTTTGGGGCTTGCTGCCTGGCGCCGAGGTTGCTAAGCAATGGAGTAACTGCAAGTAGTGGATGGCACCGCTGCATCTAAAGCCCATCACAGCATTAAATTCATCATTGTAATTAAATTCTCCCTCTGCTTATGATACCATCTCCTGTACATGAAGTACCTAGTCCAGCCTAGTGGTAAACTAGTTAATGCAACAAAACACATCCAGCTCTAATTTCCACTGCCATTTAGTGCTCATATGCCACAATTTATTACAAATCTGAAGGCACAGGACACAAAATGCACTGTAGAGAATGTGATTAGTCCACATACATAGGCAAAAGCATGAAGAAAAAGCTTGGTGTTACTGAACTCATCTCCTCTGCTTGAGCTGTTCCTCCATTGATGTCCAACACCAGCATGACAGAAAAGCTGTGTAAGACCAAATTTACCTGCTGGTGCTTTTGCACCACCACACACTGATTCTGGGGCAAAGCAGAGCTGCCAGATGAACCCCTACACAGCAGAGGTTCTTCTGTGCATGATATTGAATTGCCACAGCATTGGGCAACCCCAGCTCACGGTTACAGAGGGTAAGCAAACACTTATGCTTCTGATTTGGTCACATAAAACCTTGCAGCTGCAGCTCAGAAGGCAGCACAGCCTTTTTTGCAGACTGCCTCTCCGAAAGGCATACAGGGCTGAGCTATCAATGAGACCACAACTGCTGGCTGGAAGATGAAATGTGATGAGATGTGCAGATGAAAGCTATAAAGAAACATATATATGTATATGTGTACAAATAAATAGTTCAGAGCTGCTGCATGGGAAGGAGGGTGAACTGGGGCAGCTCAAAGGTGCAGCATTTGCCCCTGTGCTCAATAGTCCCTGACTGGGGGCTCTCCCCTCCCATCCTGTGCCCGATTCCTCCTCCTGCCTGTGATGGGAGTGGCTGGCTCTCATTCCTCCTTTGGCAAAATCGGATTTGTTTTCCTTGCTGTGCAGTGTGCTGTTTCTGCTTGGCTGTGCTCGCAACCCACAGACTCCTCCAGCCAGCCTTTACCAGCAGAGCTTAACAATAAAAACAACCCCCAAACCCAAACACATTCTTTCTCCTTCTCAACCACGCACCACAGATCCCAGGGCTGATGCCAAGCAGGCTGTGCACCTTCGGGTGCACTCTCACCTTGATTTCTGAGTTGAAGTTTCCCAGGTCACTTGTATCCATGCTGCAGTGCTAACATGCAGGTGATCCATACACACGATATGGCAACAGACGGAAGGACAGCATCACCATTTAGCTGTCCTACCCATATAACATCATAGGAATTGTCATGGAAGCATGAAGTCTAAAGCTTTCCCCATCCTTTAGGCAACAACGTGTTGGGATGATGAAGTCACTGCAAATCATTTTCTGTCCCTCTCTCTGTTACAAGCTTCCATCATCTATGTGTTGGAGGAGAATCACTTTTTAAGCAGGAAACCTTGCCTAAAATTTGTCTGAAACAACAGAGATGAGAATGTTCACTGACCTGCCCTCATGCTACAACATCTTGCTGGGCTGTGTGCTGTAAGACAGTGCAACGTGATTGCCACGTGGGCTTACCCGAACATTTGCCATTGCTGCCTGCCTGGTGTATTCATTATTTCATCTCATTAGGATCTCACACTTCAAATGGCCAACAAATTTCCACCAGCTATTGAAACAGCCTGAGAAGTAAACAGTCAAGTTTCCTGACTGAGTGGGACTTGCCTTGCTTCCAGTATTATCTACCACAATATATCTGAGAACCAGACTTAGGCTTTCATTATGCCCAGCCCAAATACATCAGGGAATCAGTGAATAAAAGAACTCTAAATTATTTTGTAACACTGAATTTTCCCCCTTTGTTGTTAATGAGTCTAAAAAGAAAGTTTAGAGCAGCAAATGAACTATTATGTCTTCAGATGTTGGTTCATTGGCATGCCATGAAGCAGAATAAACTATTTTACATTCTTTGCTGGAGATTGATAAAGCTGTTTGGGGAAGGTGTTTCTCCCATGAAGATACAGCTTGCATATGCTTAGGTCCACCACCTCACAAAAGAGCTCTGTGCACATTCAGCTGCAACAACGAGATCATGAATCTGCCTGTAAACCAAAACTCTCACAGTGCGTCACATTACAGAAGGCTTCTTGCACATTTTTGTACATAAGTATGTTTTTGTTTTAAAGGAATTCATCTATTCTTAACCCACTAACTACTGTAGAGAATAGGAATCTGGGCAACGTGAGTCGTAAGGCTTTATGGCAAATTATCAAGGGGTTGCTTCAAGGCTCATGCCAGCTTTGCAGACATCTGAAGACGGAGCACAGTTTCCTGCAGGAGATGGAGATGGGAACTGATTACCAGCAGGCTCAAATTTCAGCTCTGGGATCCTAAAAAAGTGATGTTTCCAGCAAGACTGTCTCCTTGCATCAAATCAGTGCCGTGAAAACATCCTCAAGCTGATCAGTACCAGCTGGCATGGAGGGGAGAGGAGGAAATGCTCCTTGTGGTGAAGAACCATAAGGCATAGATCTTACCTCCTCTTTACAGACATCTCTCAGTGCTTGAATTACTATTTCAACAGCTGATACATAACCCTGGTTGGATGAGCATGTGATTTGTGATACATCACATAAAAATAAAAACACCTTTAAACCGAATCTGCATTTATGTACCCATAACTTTTGCAAAGAGTGAGACAATACTTGGAGTTATTACAATGTGTAGAATGAACTTTTATTTTCATTCATCCTTCATTAATACCATACAATTAGATAGCAATATCTTGAAAAAAAAAATCTTGAAATAATTTAAAACAGAAGGCACGGAAAAACAAACTATGCAGCTACAAGAGAAAGGGGCAAAATGATTCAGGAAAGGAATTCATTCAGAAAAAAAAAATCTCACTAAACATCCTGATCAAAAGCTACAACACACTGAAACAAAACTGCACAGTTTAAGCTAACCCATGCTTTTGTTACATACACATAGAAAACAAAAAACAAAAAAACAAAAAAAAAACAGATTGTTGCAGGGTTTTGAATGAAAAGTGTTACTTTTAAAATAATAATTAAAAAAAAAAAAGTTAACTCTAGTACATATGTCAAGATCTTCCCTAAAGTCTACAGTAAGAGATATTTTACAAAAAAAATCTGCATTAGGAGCAAAGTATACAGTTAATCACCACTTTGGAATGGGAAGAAACTCAAATCAGCTAAAGTATCAAATCGTTTTGGTGTTTGCTTCAGAAAGTAAGATTCGCAATACAGTAATATACTGTAGAGGACATTCGTTTGTATTTTAATATTATGAAATTAAACTAATATCGTACATCATAGAGAGGAATAAAACCACTTCATTCGTATGAGATTTTTACTTTTTTTTTTTTTTTGCAAAAGAGTAACTTTATTTCTGTTTAAAACAAAGCTACTGGAATTAATGACATGCGATAATATGCCCCGATATTATAATGGCTAAATTGGAAAAGAAAGCTCATGCTTCATAATCGAAATATGCCGTGATTCTCAAATACATTCTCTGGTAATGAATAATACAATACAGAGGTCATTCGTAAAATCAGCCCAGGTTGTGAACCTGGTCTACAAATGAAGCTCTTTTTCCAATATGCAGAACACTGACAACATACATGTTTTGCTCCAGGTCAGCACATTCCTTTATGTGCCCCACACCTCTTATTTTTTTATTTTTTTAAAAAACAAATGGGTGTTTAGCCTACAAATCTCATGGAAAGTCAAAGTCTAGAAGTTACACGTTTGTTTTTAAAAATACTAAATACAATCCAAGATAAACAGTATTATTCTTACTGACAACTTAATAGCAGGTGCTCTCTAAAGGAAAAAAAAATCCTGAAACGCGAGACAGATTATTTCAGCATTTTATATCAAGGCATTTGCACATTTATCAGGAGGTGACAGAGTAAGAGTGAACTTTGCAGCTTTCTCTGCAGTTGGACTTGAACGAAAAGAGCCATTCTTCTAGCCTGCCCACCTGTAAACCATAACGTGAGTTTTCTTAATAGCTTGCTTTTTCTGCAAGTAATTCTCTCATTTACAAAGTACAAGTCAAAGCATTGCTTCCACACATGAATAAAGAGAGCTGACAACTACAATATAAACGGTAAAAATGATCTCAGTAAAAATGTTCATCAAAATTCTCTGACATAGCAAAACATTCATTTGTAAAGTCTAATACTGCAAGCCATTCCCTCACAGGTGACCCTGGGCATGTGTATTCTTGCCAGCATTGCAACAGTAATTACTTCCACATTTCTGTTCATTATAGGATACAAACTCTGTAATATATTAAAGTTTCCTAACAAAGAGTCCAATTATTGCACTTTATAAAAATTCCAGTAATATCAGGCTTTTGTCCTACTTTTCTATGAACACTGATGCCCTGCGAGGAAAATACGGGGACTGAATAATTTCTTATGAGTATGATGGATTCCTTGAGTGAGTCTGAAATGCTGACTCGAAGGGCAAGGCTTACAAAATGGAAAGGCGTACCTTTGGAAACTGACTTTGATTCATAGCAGCAGGTGGATGTGCCACTGCCTTACCAACACGCATTCTCATCTCAGGGATGAATGGGCACGTGGCTGTTAGGCTTATATATTACATAGAAATTCAGGTCTGCTCAGAGCAACCCAGAGAACAGCTAAGTTCTTCTGCCGACTGTACAAGGCTATTGCTTGACAGGGAAAGCTCAACGACGGCCTTATTGCAGTGGGAGTTTCTGTGTGAGCATGTGTGAATTTGCATTCGCCTCAGCGATAGATGTAGTGAACAGAAATGGCTATTTCAGGATGGAAAGAGAACATACAACGAGTCTGAGAGGCCCATGAAAAAAAGAACAAAGAAAGTGAGTGTAGCAGTTTTGGCCCTGCTTATAACCAGCTGTATCAATAGGGGAAAAAAAAAAAAAAGAGATTTTTGTGCCAGCTATCTAGAAAATGAAGCTGCTTGAACCAAAATGATTTCATATATCTATATGAGGCTTCCGGGCCAGCAAATCACGGTTAAAGTTACTTTGTTCCTCTGCTCCTTCAGCATTGGAACAAGTGCAGAATGGCTCATTCCAACCGTTGATAGTCCATTTACAGCAACAATCATATCACCACACCTAAAAAACACAAGAAGAAAACCCAGCGATGAGTACTGCTCTGCAATAACCATCACACCCCAACAAACAGCACTTGGGGTGGTAGGTTTCCATCAGGTTGCAAGTGTAACAAAATTGAACCTTTAAGTTTTTTTTAAAGTCTCTTTTACTGACAAAACTCATCCCAAATCAGTGGAAATTCCCAAATCAATGGATTTCAACACTAATACTGAAATAGTTCTGCATTAAAAGCAGACCTGTAGGGAAATGTGAGAAGAGAGAGCGGGAAGATCTACTGGAGTCAAGAGAAGATAATGAGATAGCATGTGTATAAGAGAGCATTTATATTTGTTTGTGTGAATTGTAACACATTTACACCAAATATGTCTTTACTGTGGGAGGTGTAAGTAAAGATACTTATGGTTACCAACCACATTCCAACCAAGACCCTTGTTTTCAATGGCTTATGATTTTCTGAAATGTAACCGTTTGGCTTGAAATCTCCTACAGCAGATGGTTCAACGGAGAAGCTGTAGCATCTCTGTGTTTCAAAGCAGGGAATAGAAATTGGGGAGGGTGCTGTACGTTGGCCCTGAGAAAACTGGCCTTGAAGGGTTACGCTTCAGTTTTTACAAGTTCAAAAGGAATTTCAAAAAAACACCCAGGTTCTTCCTACATTAAGTAAGCTCCGTCTTGCAGGCATCTCTCCTCTGCAACCTGAGTGTGTTTGGGATCTCCTAATGCAGTGGAATGAGATGCTGGAGAATGAATGGGACTTTTCCTGATGCTGATCCTCCCAACTACTGTAGGCACCGAAGTGGACGGTAAAAAAGATGCTCTCCTGAGATTTCTCAGTACAATTCACTGAGTGGGGTCTCACTCAGCCTTTCTGCTGAAGTCATTTTGCGTTCTACAAAATCATACCAGACAGATACTGTAGGCAGAAAACTGTCCTAACTACCGGTCTGTGAAATTATTTTCTCACTTTCTCTCTAGCCTAACAAAACATTCAGAAAATTTAAACACAGCTTCAGAAAGAGCAGTCCCATGATAGCCCTTGTTGATGGGAGAGACCCAACTCCAAGTCCCTAGTCTCAATAAGAGTAGATTTGAACAGAGGGTACTACATCACAATACTGCAGACGAGTATCTTTTCCATTCCTTACAAGGGTAAGTGTGGCCAAAAGCACTCTTCCCTTCTTAAGAATATATTTCCATTTCTGTTAAGACTTCTAGTTATTAATTCCCCAATCCGAAATTATTTACTTTGGGTTGAACTGAAATCTTTCATTTAATCCAAACTGTTTCATAGCTGGCCAAAAAATCTAATTTTGTGTTCAGCCAAACTATTTTTTCATTTATTTATTTAGTCATTGAACTGAAAAATCAATTACTGGCAAGGCTCTAGGCATAAGCACATTTTTTTTCTCAAGTTACTTTGTAAGTAAATCTACATGTGAAAACCATGCCATAAAACTTCAAGCCACATAATGTTCACAAATCTATGGCACATTTTTTACTCCCACCTCCACACACACAAAAAAATTAAATCAGTTTATGAACAAGAGAACCTTTAATAGATTCCTTTAACAGGAATTGTAAGTCCTAATGCTGAAACCCTACACGAGGCTAAGATACATGTATGTATACTAGACCTGGGGACTGCATCCAATGTAATGTTTAAGTAGAATAATATAATATTTAAGGCCAGAAAGGACCTCAGGAGGTCTCTAATCCCACCTCCTGCTCAAGACAAGGTCAACTATAAGCTCTGACCAGGCTGCCCAGGGCTTTCCCAGTTGGGTGTCACAAACCTCCCATCTACACAACCACCCTGCACGACCTATGCCTCTGCATTGCTGTCCTAATGGGGAAAATGTCTCTCCTTATAACCGGTCTCAACCTCTTTTGCTCAGTTGTGCCTGCCATCTCTTGTCCTCTCCTTCACCACTGTGAAGAGTCCAGGCTCCATGTCCTCAATAACCTCCTTGCAGGAACTGGAAGGGGCTGTTAGGTGCCACAGAGCCAGCTCTGCTCCAGGCTGAGCAAGCCCAGCTCCCCCAGCCTCTCCTCCAGCTTTCCAGGGGCCTCCATCGAACTTGTCTCATTTATCCGTGTCTTTCCTGCCAGCTAATAATGCTTAAGGCACTGTTCCTTAACGATCTCTTCAGAGGTACTGACTTTTCGATCCACTTTCACACCTTTGTATTATAGCAGCAGCACCCATCTTTAGTACCAGAGTTTTCAGCAGTGGTTTCAGAAGGCTTTATGAAAGGAGTGAGCAGTTTCCCCCATTTTAAAGAAAAAAGTTCTTTATTTTTTCAACACTTCTCTAGGAAAGCAAAAATATTACAAAGTAACCAAGCATGAAACATGGAGATGTCTACAATATTTTATGCCTAAAAAGAGTTAAATGGAGAGAAGGAAACGGTAGGGGACATCAGCACTGCAGCTGGGGCAGAGGACAGGAGATGGCAGAGGTGCCAGCACAAGCATCACCTCTGTGACAAACACCGTGCCCTCCACCTAAGCAGCCTGTGCTGCCCTGCATCACACCCAGAGGATGGCAAAGCACCAGGTGCTGCAGCATATTGCACTAAGCAACGAGCTGTACCAGCACCTAACTATTTACAAGCATTGATTATTATTATTACCAGTGTTTTAACTTACTTTAATCTTCCATCAAAGTAGGCGGGAGTTCCCAGAACAATGGTTTTAATGAAGAAAGGCTGGTTGGTGTGGTTCTCCTCGTAGCCACCGACGATGCTGAAACCCCAGCTTCCTAAATTGCTCCGCCGCAGCACTACGTCGTGGCAGCTATGTAGGCAGCTGTGGAAGGGAAGCACAGGGCAGCAAGAGAAAAAGCTGCGTATACCACATACAGACATTTCCATGCTAGGCATAACACCTGCTCTCGCACCATCACCGCTGCAATAAGCACGGAAGAGAAGGGGAGGTGTGGTAATCAGTTCTGTTCCCAGGCAGGGTAATTCTGCAATATTCAAGCCAACTACCAAAAAAACCCACACTCTTGAGACAGAAATGTGTTTAAAAAGAAATGATGCAGTGCTAGAATAATGACTTAAACACAGTTAACTCTGCACACTGACAATAATAAAACGGCATTATAGGGATTTCACAGGTGGCAAGAATGTGGAGGAAAAATGGATATCCGATGTTTACTTTGCAAGTCAAATATACAATGCATTTTCCTTCCCAGACAGTTCAGGCTTTTTCTACTCAAAGGAAAGACCTGAAAGTCCATGCACCACCTTCTTTATCTCTGAACTGATGCATCACCAGTAAGGAAAACATAAATGATTAACCATTTTGTTATGCAGAAGGTAAATAATCCTGATCATGTTCCACTAACCGTACTGGTGTGAATATATTTACTTCCTAAATGAAAATTCATTCTTGCCAGTGACATAGAGACTGTAATTAAAAAAAAAAAAAAAAAAAAAAAAAAGATTAACTTCTGGGTAAAAATGATGCCAAGTTCTTTACCGAAGTACAATACTCTTTAAAAAAAAGCAGCACAATGAATAACTTTACTTTAGGAGCAACAGAAGGTCTTCTGTAGCATGTAAGCAAAAAGCCAATGCTGTGGCATGGAAAGCCAGTACATTTACCAAAGCTGAGAGCTGGTTATTGAGATCAGGTAACTCATGGTTCTGTTATCTTCATATCTATCCTGCCACCAAAACGCTCGTTCCTTCTTCTTGTTTCACATTTAACTACAGGCTTGTGCCTCGTAACTCTATCAAAGGGAGAGGAATTAACCTGCCCACTCTGGCTGAAGTTAGTAACACTATTCATTGTAGTGGGAGCTCTTCTTGATAGCAAGCAATGCCAGAATGAGTCTATACTGAAGCCACAAGAGACTGAAAAACAGAACAGTAAAAATGAAGCATGGTGATGTCAAGCAGACTGCAGATTAGGAAAGAGGAGGGAGGGAGCTGCAAATCTCTAAGAGCTTTTGTGTTTGGCAGAGATGGTAGTGGGTTCTTGAAAAAAAAGTACATGAGGATTTGTACCTACAGACTGGTTTGTGTGTAAGAAACCTGTGTAAAAAGTCTGAGAATGGAAAGTCTGATCCAATATTCTAACATGATATATTTGGCCTCAGAAATTTAAGTAGTAGATTAGCACAGAGACACATGGCCAAATAGATTGTGTTTTTATTAATTATCTCTCTGGTTTTAGATACGCTACTGGAAATTTTGATGTGGTTAAGCAATGGAGAAGATTACTTTTATTCCATTAGAAGAATCCACGTGGGCAGTTACTATGGTTTGTGAGGGAATAAACCAAGTCTCTTCATCTTTCAGATGCCTAAGAAAACACTGCTCCTGTTCATGGTCCTCATCGTGAACAGAACAAGATGGTTGGGCAGGCAGAAATTAGGGCAGATGTGCTGCAACTAAGAGCACCTCTGCTTTTGTAACTAATTATTGTATTAATTAATTCAGTACCTTGGAAGTCCCAGCCACATGACCCACGATGGTGACCAACTGGCATCGTATTCATTTTCACTGATGGTACTCAATTGTTCTTCATTAGCCTGGGGTTGTTCTTCTACAATCTGGACTTCCAGTGCTTTTAGGGCGACCACCGAAGAGGCAGCACTGGCTTTGAGCATGGCCACCGCCTCGCTGTGACTGAGGTTAGTCAAATCGATGCCGTTGATGTTGAGCAACACATCGCCTGTTGAGAGGTGCAAATAAGAACACATCATTCTGCCAGGATTGTTCATACCCGCAGCACCTCTCTCACCAGGATTTCATCTAATACTGTATTTTTCTGAAGCTGAGACAGTCTGAACTAGCACCTTGGGAACGTGAACAGCATCATTAGTTTTTAAGCTTTACCCTGCCTGTTTAAAACTTTAATGCGTAACTGTTCCCAGTGGAATATCTTAGGTCCATCCAAACATTACAAGGGAAGGAAGAATGCTGAAATGAACAACTCGGGCACCACAACATAACCAAATCTTAAAGGTAAGTGAGGCTCCATAGAGTGTTCTAAATCTTCTGCTTTTTTTTGGCTTGTAATCTGGGAGAACAGAAAGCAATTCAAAAACTACTGGAAAGCTTGGTGCAAAAAATAATCCACCAGAAGAATGAAAGCATCTATGCAAAGATAATGATCTGGAAAGAGTCCAAAAACAAAAACTAAAAACAAAGCCACAATTTTTATTTTATTTCAGAATAATTTTTAAATACCTCAGGTTGAAAACAAGCATGTAATTTACCATGCAAACCGAGTCTCCTTCACACAATGGTTCACCTATTGGTGAAAGCCAGGAAACTCAAAGCAGAAATGTGAACAACTGAGTCACCTTTGGAATAAGACTCTTTTTTTGAAATCTTTTGTCTCCCAGGGAATGAAAGTTGAGGTGCAGCTTAACTCTAACTCACTCATTGCTGCTGTGGCTACTTTAATATTACATAATGAAACAGCAATTGTGATTCTTCCATCAATTGTGCTTTTCACAGTAGTACAGAAAAAGAAAGACTACACATTGGTATGTGGGTGTAATTCATCTAGAAGCATATAAGGAGGTTCCCACACTGTTCTTTTTAAATTTGCAGTTTGTGAAGTTGTTTTTTTTTCCCCTAAATTTCTTTCCTAAAACAATCTGAGACTCTGTGAACTCTGAGTTGCAGAGATTCCATATGCAGTGTTTGCTTCACATATGGCACAATATGTTTTAATCATCAATGCTTAGCTATTGATCACTCAGGACTGTCTTCTTCATTGAGTCTAACCTCACTGAGTCTAAACTCCACCTCCCAGTCCCCTTTATCTTTCTGTAAAGCCAAGGAACAGGTACGGGTGCTGCAGCACACCTGAAGATCAGTAAATCCAAGCTGTGCTGGACAAAGGACAAGAGAGCATTCAAGTATCACTATCGTTACAGAAGTAGCTTTGGGGGTTAACTTCATCTGGGTGCGCTATGACTTGCCATCATCTGAGCTGTTCAGATATTATAGTGAAGACTGGAGATTCTTCCAACAGAGACAGGGCCCAGCCCACCAAATTAAACATAAAAACAGGATGCATGTACTACAGTACAAAGCACCACATCAGACCCTCAGCTCAGGGGATTACAGTCAGCTGTAAAGAATTTAGCCAGACATTTCCTGAAATCATCCACTTCCCCTGCTATCGTTCTCTAAACATCCCTTTCCTAAAAGCGTGGTAATAAATACTGTATTTCCATTATTGAAACATGAAGACAAGCACTCATCACAGCTTTGTTACATCTGTTAAAAGACATTATGGCACCACCTGATTTCTGTGAATGCACTCATCAAAAACCAATCAGAGGCCACCCATGCCATCAGGAAAGCCAAGCCCTACCTCGTTTAATCCTGCCATCTCTTGCCAAACACCCATGAGGCTGTACACTTGTCACGAAAATGGGCAATTCGCCACTTTTGCTGCCTCTGCCTCCTGCCACTGTCATTCCAAGAGATTCATGTGGCTCTTTTTTCACAGTAATGTGCTTTTCTTGGCATGTAACACACTGGGAGAGATCCTGTTTGACAAGAATAAATAATGGTGTTAAGACTTAAACAAAACAAAAACTAAGAACACAACTAAATACACCCCAAAGCTATACTTTGGCACTTGAACAAGGTTTAAAAGGACTAAGTCTGTAGTGTAAATTGGCTTCAGCTTGATTTCTTCTACATCAGATCAAATAAAAAAGCTACTTAGGCAGATGCTTAAGTATAGACAAAGTTTATAAAGGCCCTTCTTGAAAATCTCACTACAGTTTCTTTTAGCTCTTACACTGGAAGAGGCTAAATTTTAGGACTGCTATGAAACGGTATGGTCAAAAGACTAGAAACTAAGCAGAAATAAATCTTTTGATGTCATGGTGAATATCAGCATTATCTCATTTGTAAGTAGAATATGGCCCACAACTACAAAAAAGCTCCATAAGAAACAAAAACACATGTTTTCATGATCAAACAGAGAGGCCATTTAAAGCCCTTATGTGCCATGTTTTCTTTCACAGCTGGTGTGTAGCCTCTCTCAGACCACAGAGTAGCTAAGGCCAATCAATGCTCTAGGCTGTTAATGGATGCTTTGTGCAGACTCCCTGATGATTGCAAGGATAACACAAACCTGAAGCAAGAAGAAAACACTGCATTTCATTTTCTAACACATGAATTACAAAGTTTAGCCCCTATTTAGCTTTTCCCTATCTAGAGAATTTAGACCTGAATCAAAGTGTCTTTCACTCGCTCAAGCCTTTCCCCTTCAGGATATTTAGTGATACACTCAAACCACTGCACGTACACCTGCACTAACATCTTAAATCAACAAAATACTTGGAAAGAATCCAAAATAACAGAAGAAAGAACCTGGAAGGTTCTTCTGAATACAAACACTTCTTTATTCTCCCACTTTGTCTTAGAAAATAGAAACTGTTTTCTTCTACTTCCAGTGCCACATGTTCCTTCTGATTGAGTATTCTGCCTGTGTATCCATGTTAATCACATAATATATGTATCATAGCTTATAAGGACAATTCCTCCTGGAGTTTTCAGGCTTTAGGACTAACTGGCTGGTGCCAAGCAATTATATACACGTTTTTTTCTACTAACTGTAGATTAATGAGAGGGAAGCAAAGATAAATTATATGAAACAGGACAAGTCTAGCTTGGTCATCACTTTCAGTTGCATGAGACTTGCTACTTTGAAGGAGACCACGAATGGTACTGGTATGCTAGGGAAATCAGCTCAGCCAATTAATTCGCTTTGGCATTGTAATATGAGTACAAGATATATTGGTAGATGAAAAGTGAGTTCAGGCTCTGCTACAGATGAGCTGTAATTATTCTGTTGATATGGAGTATCGTTGTGGTGAGCACCAACAGCCACTAACAGCATTTGGAAGCCTCACCTTTGCCCCTCAAGAGAAAAACAAGCTTTTTGCCTTTTTCACTAGAGCCTCACTTGTACCTTTTTGAAATTACCCAAACTTTGAAAATAAAATATTATCAACACATGTAAATCCCCCCAGCAGAACTGTGACATTAAACAGTGATGCCAACAGAGTGGATAGAGAAAAGGTGGCTTGGTTAACATGTGAAAATTATTTCACAAAATCTGAACGCTGAGAAGTCATATTGTTCTAACCACAGGAACACCTGAAGCACAGGCTTTATTTCTGCAGTCTTATGGATGATTTGACACTAGCTTCATAAATGTCTGTTCATTCTGCCTCTCTCTCCTATCCTGACCCTGCAGAACCCCCCAGTCTTGCAAATTGCATTGTTGGATCATGAAAGAAATGACACATCTCCTCAACGTGCTCTTTATGTACTGGATGATGTGCACTAAATCTCCTGTCCTTGCTGATTGCAGCCAGCACAGGGGCAGAAACAAGAACACTCTTGAATGACAGCAGTCAGCAAATCAAAAAAATACTGAAATGCAGTTGTGTATCTTTTGTTCCTACTCCAGACAAGATGCAGGACTTCAGTACTTGGAAGTCTTCTTTGTAAAGCAGGTGGAAAAGAAAATGTAACCTGTTTTCTAGTCTTGCCTTGCTAGGCACTTAAGACCATCACATGACAAAAACAGTATTTGTATCTCATAAAAGAGAAACACCAACCTTATGCGAGTTGGGTCTGCTGTGAAACAGCTGCTGGGACTGGTGTTGGTGTGGGTTGCTGTTGTGAGTCCCCGTGTCTCGGATGATACTGACTGTCTGTGACTTCGTGGGTCTAGAGATGATCAAATTCACTCTCTCCCCGCTCGCCTGTCAAATATATAAAGCAAAATAAAGAAGTTGGTAGGATACTGATAATTTGCAGAGGGGAAGAAAATTATATGATGAAACAAGAAGACAGCAGAACTTCTTTTCCAGTTCCTGGGAGTGCCACAGATTTCTCAGACTGCACAGCCTCTTACTTGATTCTTGCTGCAATTCCCCCTAGAAAGAGAAGACAGTAACACTCTTCCTTTTTTCCCCTGGTGTTACCTCTGCATCACCTGGAAATTCTTCGCAAAAGGGGCTGTTTCTCTCTGTGTTATGAAGCTTCAAACATAAAAAACAAACAAAAAAACATTTCCAGCCTCTATGAATTTGTGCAATGTGATATTGATAAAAAAAGAAACACACACATGATGGCTCCAGGATCTGCAGATTTGTGTCATAAGCTCTGAAAACCTTTGGTATTTCCCAAAGAAACTTCAGAGAAAGATGTCACATATGAGCAGACCAACAAATTCTGGAAATTTGGGAATATTTTGAGTCTCAAATAATAGATGTTAAATGAAATATCAACTCTTTCCATTGATTTAAAAACATATCTAAAGAGAAAAAAGTTATCCACTGTAAAATTTCGACCATTTCACTATATCCTCAAACTGGGAAACTGGCATTAAAATCCTCAGGATTACTGTTATTTTCCTTTAACAGCAGTGCAAGCTCTTACAATGATACCTGAAACATGTATTTTTGGCTCATGTGAATCGTGGTTCCCTGTTTGGTGCTGAAACTTGGGTTACCCAAAGGCAATTGCACTAGACTGCAAGACCCTGCTACTGGTCTATTCCAACTTTACCAAAAACAGAGCATTTTTTCCCAACATCCTGTCAGCGGAAAGCAGCAATGTGCTGCAGCTGTTTCCTTATAGACTAGGAGACACGTGTGGCGTAGAGGTTTTCCTACAGGAATAGGAAAGGGACACGTGCCTGATTGTGTAATGCTTTGGGTAATATCTGTGATCAGAGCAGAGCCAGCCATTCGGAACAACCCTTTCTCAACACTCAGGAAATGAGTTTTACTGCACAGGACTAATGGAAGACTGTGTTCCTAGCTGCTACCTCTTGTTTCTATGAAGCCTGGCAAACCATTTTCCTATTCCAGCCCCCCAATTCAATGTACAGGTAAACCAATACAAAACAGTGCCCACTTTTATAGGTCTCATGAAGCGTAAAAATCAAAACTGCATACAGAAATACAGTAACAGTCTTTTTTTTTCCTTTTTTTTGGCTAAGCAGTAGGCTACATGGTATTCATGTGTAGCAGCCTTCTAAAACTCAGGCTGCATGACAGGGAAGATTAAGGCACTTTTCATTTCTAATGAGATCAATTTCATATGCAAGGTGCCAAAGCAGACCCTGTTTTGCAGCATTACTTCCAGAACACATCACAGCAAATTTTTTTTGCAGGCTTTTAAGGATTACACTCAAGCTGCTCTGTCTGGGACAGACTTGACCCCAGGCTTTGCACAAGACACAGAGCTGAGCTATGGCTTCAGGAAGGGAATGCAATTTACCTGTATAACCTGAGCAGCAAGCTCTGGTGTCCCGTGCTTCAAGTCGTGCCCATTGATGGCAAGCACTCGGTCGTTGCTGCAGAGCCTGCCATCTTGAGCAGCCAATCCCCCTTCCAAGAGGTCAAGAATGAAGACTCCCGGCTCATCTGTCCTGCGTACGAGTTTAATGCCGAGCTGCTCACTGGAGTCGCGTTTGTGCAGCGTGACTTGGAAGCTGTCCTCCCTCGAGGTGGTGGTGGTGGTGGTCTCGGCATGGCCGTGCGTGCGGCTCCCGAAGCGCCTCTCCCTCAGCACGGTGAGGTGCAGCACCGTGCAAGGCTGCGACAGCACAGCTCGAGCGTGGTTGTGGGACACGTTGCTGATGTCAAAGCTATTCACCTGAAAAAAAAAAAAAAAAAGAAAAAAAAAAAGATCACAATACTATTCTCATGTGTTAATTGTTTCTTGTTATGGACATAAGTTGCTTTGCAAACTAAATTCAGAGGTCTCTGCAAAATTCAAGAAAACCTACCCTGAACAACCTACCTACCTGCTTGTACTGGGCTTCTGCTCTCTTCCTTCTGTCCTTTTCTGCAAACCCACTTTGGGTGCTCCATATACAAACCTATTTCCCAAAAAGGTAAAAACATCTCTCTAATGGGGAACGCCCTCCATCCTCATACTCCATGGCATTTGTTCTCCTGGTCTCCTGTATTCCTTAGATCTTTACCTAGTTTGTTCTCCAGAACAAGATCTTCGTGTGTGCTTTCAGCATCAAGCTCGTTATCACTTAAATGTATAAAAATAATAGCTCTAAAAAGGAATTCGCCCAAATCTCTGAGGGAAGCTTACATCTAACAATATTCAGTACTTCCATGATGTAAAAGAAATTTAAAAAATTGAAATCCAGCATATTTCAATTTGTTCATTAAGACAGAATACAAGGCGGTTTTAATGGTTGCGAAGCCTTAGCATGAACTTAGGAGTTTTTCCACTGACTTCAGCAGAGGTCAGAATTTCACACTTGCAACCTTTATTATTCAAAATTCAGTTGTAAATGAAAACCAAACTAAGCTCTCCCTCCTTATCCACAAGAATTCTGTTTGCTATATGGCCCCCTGATAGAAAGATCAGTTACCTTCAGTCATCTCTTCCACTGTAAAGTTAAGATGAAAACTGGCAGTGCAATGACAGCAGAAAACAGGACCACCACAAAAAACTAGCACAAAAGCAGTCTTTGCCTTGTTCTGTTGTGTAAGGTGTTCAGAGTTAACACTGAAACATCATCCTTGGCACGTAATATTGTGCCCTGAGGGAAGAATCCCTGTCCCATGATTTAAGCAGAAAAAAACAATACCAAAAAGGAATGTATAGTAAATTACAAAAAATGATGCCAAATATCTATATGAAAATACAAAAATAAATCATAAAAAAATAATTCCAAGTACTGACCTGCAACCACAACCTGTAGAAAACAAAAAATAAAACAACAAACCACCAACAAAAACTAGGAAGAGAAGGATCCAAAACTCTTTGTGCAATAACCATCACATTTACATCACATGTCTCAGGAGGGGCTTTGGGCAGCCGATCCTGAGCAATGCAGCCGCTGCCCCCAGACCAGATGTAACCTTGAGCGGAGGGAGGGGAGGCACAGCTTGAAGAAATAACATGTAAAGCTGCCACCAGCGAAATCCACCAGGGCTCATCTGTCAGAGCCCTGAAATTAAATTTAGTTTTATTTTTAGCTGTTGCTAGCTAAAGTAAATACATAAAATATGGAAGCCTGCAAAGGGCATACAAGAATATATGCAATAAAATTTAATTCTTCTTTCTACAAGGCAGTTCACGGCTCCAGAATAAAACAGCCTTAGCATTCCTTGTGAAAACAGATTCTCATTAGAACATATTTTACATAAATTGCTGTCACAGTCCAGCATAAAAAAGGGACAATTTGTAGAGCACCTTTAGGCAGCTATCCGTATGTCATACACAACATGCACTTTTGTGTAGCAGTTATTAAATGTTGCTCCCCTCAGTCCTAAAAGGGGATCTTAAAAGTCAAATCTTTTTTGACTGGGCAAGAAAACACTATGTTTCACCCCGTAGTCCTTCCTGGTTTCTTTTTCGGTCCTTTACTGCTCATAAAAAGTCTTTGAAAATGTTTTCAGAAATAACTGACTGAAGTATGTACTGAGCTGTGTCTAACCCTATGCCTAATTACATCTGCACAGACTGGTAATTTTAACACAACAGCTCAGCACCTGCACAGGCAAATCTGAAGCAACAGAGATATTTTATCTTTCAAAAAGTTTCGCTTTTACCTCCTGCACCTCATCCTCACAGTGACAAAAGGACTCGGCCGAGCACTTTCCTAGCATCTGACAGCCTCAGTGTCAGCACATGGATAGGGAGAACACACTGCAGCTTATAAATCCTATTTATAGTCAATTTATCGCCACTTACGGCTTTGGAAACTATAATTGACACCTGCCCAAATGGCAAGAATTTCCAAAGCTTCAGTGACAAGGTCCCTATTCTGCAACCAACGAGAGCCCTTGAGTATGGGAATAAATTAGGTAGCATTCAATCAGTGTCTGCAACTGCTTGTTAAAAAGGCAACATTTTGGAAGTCCCTTGGGTTACTCTCTTGGCCAGCTACTCTCCTAACACTCAAAGAGGAAAAAGGCACATTTCTCAAAAGAGACCATTTTCTGAAGTGCAAACTAATTTTATTCTAAATGTAACTACAACACTTAAGCTACTTCCCTCTCTTGGGTTTCAAAAAAATTGAAATGAAAAAGGCTGATACTACTATTGGACTGATCTGAGGCTATCAGATCAAAAGCAAGCATAGTGAAGTCATTCTGAAATGATGATCTGTTTCAGATGGAATGATTCAAGAACAGAAGAAAGGTGGAGGACTATCTTGTTTATGCAGAATTCAATTACTGCTGTTCTTCAGAGTACTGTACTTAACCCCTTCCCTAACACAAAATCAATAGAATTAGATCTTTTTACATTGTCTATGGCTAGTAATTTAAAACAACAACAAAATACACATTTTATCATAACCAAAATAAATTCTAACAGTTTAATTTTTCAGAAAAATATTTGGAGCACTTTGCTTCAAAACATGCCAGTGAAGAATATCATTCTCTCTTTTATAAATACTGAAAGATGCAGATGAGCTGCAGAGGCTTTTGGAAGGTAATGCTGAAGCCAGATTAAAATAATAATTCAGATAATGTCAGTCTTACAGTCCACGAATTGCTTTTCACATGGGACAAATCATGCCAACTTGTTACCCAGAAGTACCCTTTGGTTTCTTTGGAAAGCACGCGTAAAGTTGAAATGCAGACCCACGGCATTTAGAAACAGAAAAATATGCTCATGTTTTAAAAATTGATAAGAGATGCTAAGGAGGAAAACTAATTCTAGGGGGCTGATCCCATGAACCCCACCAAGCATCATAGCCAAAAGTGCTAGAACAACAGGCTCTGCTCTGAATATTAATTGGCCTTCCAACTGATAATTGCAAAGCTAACATTTACACAACGTAAGTCTGACAAGGAAAATCTCCCTTCTCATTTAACAGACAGCTCTGCAACAACTGAATGGAAAGCAAGCAGACAGAATATGTAATGAGATTCCATACTTGAAGTATTTGGTCTCCAGCAAGAAGTCTCCCATCTCTGGCAATGATCCCATCCCGATAAACCTCTTGAATAACAATGTTGATCAAAGGCGTTTCATTGCCACCCACTATGCTAATTCCTAATTCAATATAAGGATTGGACCGATGAATTTCAATAGTAGTGATCTCTCCTTCAGGCAAGGTAGGTGGCTGTGGGTTTGCTGTCAATTAAAAAAAAAAAAGAAAAAGAAGATTAATGTCTTTTATACCGCATTCACTTTCAACAAAGCAAATCACCAGAGGACAAGATAGGCACGACACACAACAGTGGTTTAATAACAAACTAAATAAGTGTGACTGGATTATTCCACTATTTGTTGGGACATCTATGTCATTTGAAGTAATCTACAGCATCTTAGTAGCATCCATGCTTTGTGAAATGGGGTTGTTTTTGAAAAGGATATTCTGAACCCTTTGGGTCCTGTCCTTTATAATAAATTTCAAACGCTTCCTTTCCAATTTGATCACTTGAGGGGTACACCCCACAGAGCATGTCTTCATTGTGCTTCTTCATTGGCTGCTGTTCCACCTGAATTAAGTGTTAACAGGTGCCAAGGAGGAGCCTGTTTGTGAAGCAAAAATTGAGACAACTACAGAGGAAAAAGTGGAATGCTAAGGGACAGCAAATACACAGGGAAAGGAAGGGGAAAAGACCACCTTCCTCTGCGGTAAGGCCCAGTGCTTCCTCTCTAAAATCCCAGATGCTAGAGGCGTTATTGCTAGTGCTATGCAGGTGGATGCAGGAGCTACTCAGCTGCCTTTTTGTCCAAGCAGGACAGTACTCCGTGTGCAGGAAGCCTGCTGATCTGGGCAGGGGAACCAAGGGGGGAGAGGGGAAAATAAATCTCATCTTAGAAAACAACTTTTGTAGTTTTACAGAAAATTCACAGCTTCAGTCTCACTGCATGAACTATTGCATAGCACGTGTGTGTAACACACAACACCACGACATCTGGTGCACACACACACACACTTCTTTCCTTCCTAACTGTGATCTTAGCCCAGCTGCATACTTGCCCATAATGGAAACCCACTAGCATTTCTCCAGGAATTTCAAGAGAAAGAGCAGAAAATGAAGATGTGCATTCACAGTCTGCAAAGAGACAAGCTCTGACACCGTAACTGCTTCTACATCTGGTAAAATCAACCTGTAACAGGACTGAGAAGATAGCTGATGACATACTGTCTGTTCCTGTGTTCTCTTCAAAAGGAGGATTGTCGATGCTGGGCTCGTCTGCCCAGGTGGAAAGGGCGGGTGTGAAGTTCTGCTCGGCTGGCACCACTCCCTGATCTGCATCTGGAGACACGCTGCTGGGCTGCTCCGTCCCACCAGGACCCGTCTCGCCCTCGGCTTCTGCTTGCAGCTTGCTTGCTTTCCGTCTCTCCAGAGCCACCCTTCGATGGGAAGCCCCAGGGCACCTGTGAAGAAAACATTTACACCATGCGTCAAGTCTGCAGCACAAAACACCCCAGTTCTCAAGCTAGCAAAATCAGTCTTCCGCAAAGCCACAGCTTTAAAGGAATCATAAAAAATGTTAAACACATTGGATTTTAAGACCAAAATGCATGTCAGTGGACAGCACCCCAAAATAAGACTGCCTTCTTCAAAAAATTTCCACCATGTAGTGTTCTGGCCATGAACTCAATAGGCTGTGATGCATTCTGAGTGTGGACTTGTTTTGCTATGTGTATTTCAGTTTCTGGAAGATAAATCTTTCTGAGAAGACTGAACAGGATCGGGACAAAATTCCACAGAAGAGGAGCCCTGCTCCAAAACACGTTTGAGCTCCCCCTGAAGCTATCACCCTTGACCTTAGTAAGCCAAGAAAGAAACATTGCATTTTCCTGGAGCCACCTGGGGAAGGAAAGCGAGAGATGAAAAGTTTACCTACGTTACAATCTAGGTATTAAAATACTGAAAAATACTACACTTGACATTTGCACGAAGTTTAAAGTAATTATCAGCTCTGTTCATGATCTCTTGAATCTGCAGAGAGTCTTTCATTCTCCATCTTCCCTTTTTTTCTTCCTGACTTCACATGGAAGGTCCACTTTTTTGCTTACCACTTAAGTAACAATCCACCATCACGATTTTATTCTTTCCGTTGTAAAATGATTTTCATGACTTCCTATTATTCTTAAGGCTGTTTCATGCCCTACAATATTTGACATCCTCCTTGAAGCTTCTGGAGCTGCTGACCACAGAAAGATGCTCATACTGTAGCAGTGCCAAAAAAAAAAAGAACCACGTTCTCAAAAGGACTCCTTGTCTAGCATCTTGACAGATTGTTATACTCAAAGAAATTCTTTGTTTGCAACAGGAGAAGAAATGTGTTAACAGAGTAAAAGGCGCCAAAAGTCTAATGATGCCCTAACTTGTTAAACTGGAATGCTTTGAGAATCACAACATGCTGATATTCTATGAAGGGGATTTGGTAATTAGATGGTTTGACTGTTTTGACATGAGGGATTTTGAAGAAATGCTAACAAAGTTACTCAGCTCCAAAGAATTTTGATAAAAAGAATTCTGATAAAAACACCTGTATAGATTTTGTGACCCCCCCCTCAGCAGTTATACATACATTAAGTGAGACTGGCATATATAGATGTATAAATATATGTATCAATCATGACTGTAAGTTTTGAAGAATGAAATAACCAAAATGTGCTGTGAAATGTACATGAATACATAAATTAGAGGCAATTCACATTATGAAATGACACATTTAGGAAATCATTTCTTTGAGCTTTCCCCAGGTGTTTTACACCTGCTAGTCATCTTTAAACTTAAGAAAGTGCTGGCTGGAAAGATGAAAATTACTGGAAAGGTTTTGCTTTGTGAAAAAGTTTATCTGATTTTAATGAAGGATCACAAATCTGCTTCTTGGGCTTGCTTCAGGCAATAATTACTATATAAAATCTGGCATAGAGAGACTGATCAGCCAAAAAGGGTTGAAAAAAACATAAAAAGTCAGGCTGGTCTCAATTTAATCTGGTAGCCTGAGACATAAAGTTGCAGGTGAAAGCAGGAATTTTTTATTGTTGACCATTTTGCAACACAAACTTCAAAACAAGAATACCAAAAGGCCAAGAAAAGGAAACATGCAACCCCTCAAAGAAAATGCTTGACTTCTACAGTACTTTAACTTGATGTGTTAGCCTCACACTCCTCCAAAATCTTAGCACTGGCAGGAAAAAGAAGGAAAAAAAAAAAAAGAAATCATAAAGAAAAAACTCCAGTATCACTCACTTTTTGAACAACATGGGAAGGGGAAAGGCTCTTGCACAGGAAACACCTTATTTACTGGGAGTTCTGACAAGGTAAGGCCAAGGCCACCCTGCATTGCATGTCTTCACTGTCCCTGAATTATCCTGCTACAGGTGTGGTCATTTTAGGCTAAGAAGTGAATGAATTGCTCAAAATGGATGCTGTCAGATGATGATGCTTCAATCCCATGGAGCCTGGAGGTCGGAGCCCAGTCTTGCTGGAATACTTCTGTCGATCAGACACTTCCTTACGCATCTTCTACCGAAACAAGGCCTGTGGATCATGGAGGACCAGGTGTAGGTGGCTAAGCTTCACCTTGCAAGCCTGTTTTGTTTGCTTGTTTTTTTGTTTTTTAAGCTGTAACAAAACAGGACAGAACAAAACCCATCCTTGGCGGCGTCCTGTTTCTGTCAAAGCTTTCCAGACCATGGACAGGTTCTCCCCCACCCTCGTTCACAGAGCACATTCCCCCATCATCGTTTGGCAGCTGATTAAAGTCGTCATGCAAAATATAAATAGGTTTGAGGTTTATTTTTGCCAATGTTATTTCATTATCATTTCAAAGGCTAACAGCGAGAAATGTAAACAACCTCCTGAGCACACCTACGTAGCTCAACGGGATCCCTTTAATGCAACACTTCAGAAGACAAAAATAAAAAATAAAAAAATAAAGAATTAATTCTGGTAACATACTCCTCTCTTCTGCCCCAAATGAATCAGTAACTAACAGACTAAGACTTTCAGCCTGCTATAATGGAGCTGCATGGCCAGGGAAGGAGCTGTCTGGTGGAGACATCAACTCACGGGATGCCAGTTCCCAGCTATTTAAACATGATATTCCACCTACTGAGCAGCAAAAGATGGTATTGGTATTCAAGAACATTTATAAGATTTTTCATTTCCTCTTGCAACATAAAAATGTATTTATTGGCAGTAGGAAGGTATTATTCACAAACGGTGAAACCATACAGCAGCTGTAAAAGATAGCAAGTGCCAATAAATCTCTAAAGGTGCACAACTTCACTAAAACTGTTTTTACCAAATGCTCGGGATAACGAGCATTTTGGACAAAATCCTGTAACAAGTTCTGTACACAGATGGACGTCTTGGAATCAAAGCTAGCATCAAAGATTCCTTTTATGAGTACAGGAATCCATTCTCTTACAACAAATGGCGTAAAGAAGGACTTGAGACTGAAATGTCTCTTCCAGGAATGGTATTTCATATTTACCTACAAAGCCGGAATAACTTGACTACAAGTGAGAAGAACGGAAGGCGCATTTTTCTAAAACTTGCAGAAGTTATTTCTTTCATGAATAACTTTCTTTCTCTGGGGAGCAAGCTCTCTGGGCTGATTACCAGGGCTTTAAGCTAGGTTTGATGGGGGAAGGGAGGGGAGCTAAAAGTGACAGAGAAGGGCTGGGGGAAGTCATCACTAGTGTCACTGCTGAAGACAGGGAAAAACCTCTGAGCTCTCCCATAGGATTGCCTGAGGGCTCCTCAGAGAAGGTAGTGTTCCTGATGTCCTGTTCGGTATCTTCTTCTTGCATCCCCCCAGGGGTAACTGCACCTGCTGCTTCCCTAAAGTGCCTGTATACCAATGCGCGGAGCATGGGAAATAAACAGGATGAGCTCAAGATCTGTGTTCGGTTGCTGGGCCACGATCTTGTTGCGATCACTGAGATGTGGTGAGACAGCTCACATGACTGGAACGCTGTCATGGAGGGCTATGTCCTCTTTAGGAAAGACAGGCTGGGGAAGTGAGGGGGGTGGGGTTGCCCTTTATGTGAGGGAGCAATTAGAGTGTACCCAGCTCCACCTGGGGGTGGGTGAAGGACAAGTGGAGAGCTTGTGGGTGAGAATTAAGGGGTGGGCTGGTATGGGAGACACGGTGGTGGGGGTCTACTATGGGTCACCAGATCAGGAGGAGGAGGAGGTTGATGAGGCCTTCTACAAGCAGCTGCTAGTAGCCTCACGATCATGAGCGCTGGTCCTCATGGGGGACTTCAACTACTCAGACATTTGCTGGGTAAGCAACTCGGCCAGGCACACACAGTCCAAATGGTTCCTACAATGGGTTGAGGAGAATTTTCTGATACAGGTGGTGGAGGAGCCGACAAGGCGGGAGCTGCTCCTGGACCTTGTTCTTACCAACAGGGATGGCCTTGTTAGGGATGTGAAGGTTGGGGGCAGCTTGGGATGCAGCGACCATGAGATGGTGGAGTTCCAGATGAAACTAGGCAGAGGAAGTAAGGCTAAAAGCAGGATTGCTACCCTGGACTTTCAAAGAGCCAACTTTGACCTCTTCTGGGGCTTGCTTGGGAGTATGTCATGGGCTACATTGCTAGAAGGCAAGGGTGCTTGTGAGAGCTGGGCTACATTTAAGCAGCACTTCCTCCATGCTCAGGATCGGTGCATTCTGAAGAATAGGAAATCGAGGAAGTGGGGCAGGAAACCTGTGTGGATGAGCAAGGAGCTCATCGATAAGATCAAAAGGAAGAGGAAGGTCCATGAAATGTGGAAAAAGGGCCTGTCCTCTTCGGAGGAGTATAGACGTGTTGTCAGGGCCTGCAGGGACGTGACAAGGAAGGCTAAAGCCCACCTAGAGATGAGGCTTGCTAAAATGATAAAGGATAATAAGAAGTTTTTTTTTAAGTATGTAAACAGCAAAAGGAAGACTAGGGATAATGTGGATCCCTTGCTGAATGGGGGGGGGGGGGTTCTGGTCATGGAAGATGCCGAGAAGGCAGAGATACTGACTGAATGCTTTCTTTGCTTCAGTCTTTGCTTCAAGGACACTCCCCTGGGACTCCTTGCCCCTGGCAAGAAGGACAAAGGCTCTGGGAAATGGAGGGCTCCCCACTGGTGAACGTGAGAGTGGTTCGGGAGCGTCTGAGTGGGCTCAATGCACACAAATCCATGAGTCCTGATGGGATGCATCCACGTGTGCTAAGGGAGCTGGCAGATATGATTGCCGAACCGCTCTCTATCATCTTTGAAAGTGAGGTGCCTGAAGACTGGAGGATAGCCAATGTCACTCCAGTCTTCAAGAAGGGCAGGAAGGAGGATCCGGGAAACTACAGGCTAGACAGTCTCACCTCTGTCCCTGGAAAGGTGTTGAAGCAGCTTGTTCTGGATGCCATCTCCAAGCAATTGGAAGAGAAGAATGTTATGAGGAGTAGTCAGCATGGATTCACCAAGGGCAAGTCGTGCTTGACCAACCTCGTTGCCTTCTATGATGGCATCACCAGCTGGGTAGATGGGGGAAGAGCGGTGGATGTCATCTACCTTGACTTTAGCAAGGCTTTCGATACTGTCTCCCATGACATCCTACTACCAAAGCTGAGAAAGTGTGGGATAGATGAGTGGACGGCAAGGCGGATTGAGAACTGGCGGAGCTCAGAGGGTGGTGATCGGTGGAGCAGAGTCTGGCTGGAGGCCTGTGACTAGTGGTGTTCCCCAGGGGTCGCTGCTGGGTCCGGTCTTGTTCAACATCTTCATCAACGACCTTGATGAGGGAATAGTGTCTGCCTTCAGTAAGTACACCGATGACACAAAGCTGGGAGGAGTGGCTGACACACCAGAAGGCTGTGCTGCCATTCAGCAAGACCTGGACCGGCTAGAGAGATGGGCAGGAAGAAACCAAATTCGGTTTAATAAGGGGAAGTGTAGAGTCCTGCACCTGGGAAGGAACAACCAGAAGTATCAGTACAGGCTGGGGGACGACCTGCTGGAGAGGAGCTCTGCAGAAAAGGACCTGGGGGTCCTGGTGGATGACAGGCTGACCATGAGCCAGCACTGTGCCCTGGTGGCCAAGAGGGCTAATGGGATCCTGACATACATTAAAAGGAGCGTGGCCAGCAGGTCACAGGAGGTGATCCTCCCCCTCTACTCTGCCCTGGTCAGGCCTCACCTGCAGTACTGTGTCCAGTTCTGGGCTCCCCGGTACAAAAAAAGACAGGGATCTCCTGGAGAGAGTGCAGTGGAGGGCCACAAAGATGATACGGGGCCTGAAGCGTCTTTCCTATGAGGAAAGGCTGAGAGACCTGGGCCTGTTCAGCCTGGAGAAGAGAAGACTGAGAGGGGATCTTATCAATGTGTATAAATATCTGAGGGGTGGGAGACAGAAGGATGTAGCCAACCTCTTCTCAGTGGTTTGTGGGGATAGGACAAGGGGCAATGGCCACAAGATAGAGCACAGGAAGTTCTGCACCGACATGTGAAATAACTTCTTCACGGTGAGGGTGACGGAGAGCTGGAACAGGCTGCCTAGAGAGGTTGTGGAGTCTCCTTCTCTGGAGATATTAAAGGCCCGCCTGGATGCCTACCTGGGCAGCCTGCTCTGAGGAACCTGCTTTGCGGGGGGGTTGGACCCGATGATCTTTCAAGGTTCCTTCCAACCCCTACAGTTCTGTGATTCTGTGATGAATGCCTAGGAGTACCAATGCTGAAACAACCAGCTAAAGGACCTAAGTGATGTAATTTATCATGGAACTTTAAGGGTAGCTGTTCTTGGGATGTAAAATGAGCTTCTGATTGTATGTGTAATTTTTATCTTCAGCCACTCTTAATCCATACCAGATTGTTATTTGTTTATATATGTATTTTAAAAGTGCCAGGTCTGATGGTTTCTCATTTAAAAGCTGACTTCTTGGAACACCAGCAGCAATCCCTCTCTGCAGATAAAAAGAGCTTTCATACAAAATTAAGATGTAGTTTATAGCGTATTCCGTGGAATAATAGTAGGGGCTTGAAAAACACATTTGCTCACTGCCTACTGAAAAGAAAGATTTCGTTGTAACTTGTGCCATCAGTTTCTGCCCAGTCTAGAGGTTTGATAAAAGCAAACACACCAAACAGCCGCAAACTATTTGCACTAAATCGTTTTCCAAGTACGAGCTGAATTTAAGCAAAGATTGCAGAGAAGCAGTTGAAATGCCTGTGCTATCACTCAAAAAAACTATGCCAGCAAAGTGACCTTAAACAGTAATTTTGGCAAGATTTACAGCTGCAATTCAGAGTAAAACATGTTGCCTCTTTGGAAAGCAAAGTGTTTGGGGTTTGTTGTTTCTTTTGCCAGGGGAGGAAAATAAAAGAAAAAAAAATAAAGAAGCACTAGAAGTTAACTAGATTTGGGAACCAAGAGGATTTGGGGAAAAAAAAAAAATCAAAACAAAACCACACACACAAGGAAGAGGGCTTTTGTTCCATATTGTTTCTTACATCTAATGATTTGAGGAGCCTACAAGAGCAGAAACCAACCCCAGACAGATCCTTCTCTTTTCCAGCAATGGAAAAAGTCCTTGGTGACATGGAGAAGCCCTGAATATGTTGTGTCCTTATGTATAGGAAAGGACAGCCCAAGAGAGGGTTAAATATTACAGATCCTTTTCAACTCTCCTAATGTTAAAACAAGAAATGTAGGGACAGTGCTTGTAGCTGGCATGAGAACGGGAGAAAGGAAAATAACCCAGAAGCACTATAATAAACACTAAAATAAGAGATTTCCAAGCTTTTGAATGATAAGTATTTGGATTTATACAACTAATTTCCCTGTAGGTCTTCTAAATCTAAACCTGTACATTAAGCACGCTAATTGACACATCGTGAGTAGCTCAGTAATTGCTTCATTTTCAGAAAATACAATTTTTTAAAGTTCAAATCTAGCCTCCCAAAAAATTGGCTTGAATGTTAGCCTCAACATCAAAACATTTGGAAAAATGTCCCTATCCAAAATAACAACTTAAACTACCAGAATAGAACATAGGAGAAAATTGAGGCCTGACTCAAATAGGAATATATAAACATGATACTTAACCCTCTTATTAAAAAGTCGTACAAATTTAGGAATATGGTTGTGTACATTGGAATTTGTTCAGGTCTGAATCATCTGTAAGAATTAACTGAATCAAAATCACACAGAAAAAGCCCTATGAATTTTTCAGGATTTTGTTCTGATAAATTGCCTTTGATATTTAGAAGTGGAATTGGCACCTCCTTTACTAAACATTAACAATTTTTCTATTTCAACTGACAGAGAAAAACAGTACAACCCAACATTGTTATGCATTTTTTCCTTTAAGGCAGATTATGTTCACCGTGTTCAACTCTGAAAGCCACGTTTCCCAAATGAACCTGACAAAACTGGAAGATCGATAAATCATTAATATTTTCTTTAAGCAACAAGGTAGCATGAAATACAATTAGTGACCATGAAGCAATCACATTTGTGTCTCATGCCTCTTATTTCAAGAGTAGCTTGCAGTAACCTTGCACTCTGAGTTGCCTGGTGGATATTATGACATTTCTTCCAGCTTTTATGCTCAAAGGGAGCCAATTATAACAACACTGGAAAACCTGAGTGTGAATGTTTTTAAACTCCTAAAACTAACCAAACACGTTCCATTTCTTAGAAATGCAAACTAGTTATATAAGTGCTTACTGAGACTCGTTTATATTAATCTATACTGAAAATTACAGTAACACTGAATTTTATATTTCTTTCCTACATTTAATAATCAGTGACAGGATTTTGCTGGATTCACTAATCCATGCGAAATCAAATTCAAGCTACACAGTTAATGCCATCTTATGTCAGCAATGATAATTACTGGTGTTCAGATGTTTGCAAATAAACTTAATTGAAAACTGAAAATCACCATGTACTCAAAATGCACATCCGCATCCCAAGACAAGAGAAGGAATTCAAGATGAGCAGCCTGCGACTGAAAGCTTCTTCCAGCTGAAAAACAGGAAAAGCTCGCGATTCTGCTCACGCAGATTTCATAATAATCTTGTGCATTAGGTAAATGAGTATTTCATATATATCTGAAGTGAGCGTACACAGTGTTCCATGTACAAATAAGTTATGTGTCCTTGCTGTAAATAGCCCTAATGTCACTCAAAGAGATGCCAGTCGAAGAAAATGGACTGAAAAGGTGAGGGAAATGGCAGTGAGAAACTAGAAGATGAAGTAAACATGTAGCAGGAGTCTTGCTCGCATTTTGGGTTTTATAAAAATCTATTCAGTTTAATATTGGGATTATGAATCTAATAGTTAGGCTGTCTCTCCCACCTCTTTCCAAGTGATCATAAAGATCAGAAACCTGGAGGAAACAAGCATGAACCTAAGATAACACATGAAATTTGGGAAATTTAAAAAAGAAAAAAGAAAAAGGGTGGGAGGAGGAACAAGAAAGGCTGCTCATTTGTACCTGTACTTCCCTGACAAGGACACCACACAGGTATACGTGCTTGCTGTGGGTACAACAACCAGCAAAACCCAGGCAACTCCAGGCTCACCACAGACTGCAGGGATGCTTCACATCCTGCATGTCTGTGGTCCTCGCAGCTCCTGGAAGCATCTGGGGCTTAAAGCAAGATGGAAGAGGCTGTGCTGGAAATATGCACCTGAACAAGTTGTTTGAACGAGGCTGGACTGGACTGAGGGCAGGAGGAAGAGGCACCCAGCTAATACTACCTGCATTTTGGGGCGTTAGGAAAGAAAACCTCTCCCATGTCACACTGCAGCTACTTATTTCTCCCTCTGGGCCTCTGGTTTGAAGCCTGTGGAGATGGCTTGTTGGCCGAAGAGCAGACAAAGCTACCTACCAAGCAAGAAAATGTTCCACGTGAAACAGGCAACTTCTGAAGCTCAGAATGATTTAAAAATAATAATAATAATAATTAAATAAAACAAAGCAGATAACAACAAAGCATGTGATGAAGTTCATATGGAATGGAAATGAAAAGACCTCATCTCATCCTGGTGCATGAGAAGAGAAGGGTTACAACATGCACCTTCTTCCCCTTTTTCAAGAGTTACCAGGCAATGTGCTTGTTTTTACCATCACTGCTGACAAATGTTCCCTCACTGAGTTTTTTTTCTTTAGTACATTTTGTCTACGTATGTACGACAGATATGCACAATGCCTACTCTTCTGCTTTTGAAGCTTTTTTGCAGGGACAGGTATATGTTTTTCTGAAACCTTTCTGCAAAATAAACACGGGTTTTCAAAGTTAAACACAATATGCAATCTGAATTGAAGGCACAAATAGTGTTGAGTTCTACACAGGAAATATTTTCCGATAACAGATGCAATTCCCTTGAACAGAATCCTTTGAAAGCAGAGGCATTGCCTTTGAATACATTATTTCCTTCTCTACATAATTTTTCACTATTCTCCTCTTGTAATTTCTTAAATTTCTTACCAGTTTAAAAATGTGTTACTTGGTCTAGATGTGCATAGTATTTTTTAGCTCTGACTATGAATTCCATTATGCTTTAGATTTAACAAAGATGGTGTGCCCAATGTCAACGGTATGTCACAGCTCATGTAATAAAATAATTAAAACTATTTGCTTACAAAAATATCCTCCAAACTACAGAGAAAACAAAAGCAGTTAAATGCACCTGTCAAAACAGGTTTAACGTTTGTCCATGATAAAAGTGACATTGCTTTCCACAGAAGGGTGAAACATCTTCATGTAGCAAAGTAGCTCATGCAGTCAAGGGAGGCTTTCTTTTGCTGGAAGAACTAAGTGTACTTGTCTACACAATCTGAAATATTACTCTGTTTGAATTTGACAAGCTTACTTCCCTTTTTCTATCACGCCCTCCTTTCAGTATTTAAATGCTTTGAGTAGGAAGGCATAAAAGAGAAGAACTTTAAATCATTAATAGTTCAGAATAAGCCCCACCGCCCCCCCCAAAAAATCCTAGAAACAAAGCATGGCATAAACACACAACATATAGTCAACCTGTGAACATATTTAAAAAGAAAATGTAAAAAACAACAGAAGAACAGGTCCTGCAGGAGTTTCAAGAGATTTGCCTATCTCAAAGCAGAATTAGTGCTGCCATAACTGTTCCAGACAAAGGTTGGTTTAATGTGTTTGTGAACACTTCTGAAGGTGGAGAATACATAACCACCCCCCAAGCAATCTATGCCAGTGACAGACCATTTTTACCTCAAATCTGAACTAAATTTCCTTTTCTCCTATTGCACCGCTTCCTTCCCCTTTGCAGACATGGCTTGCATTTCTCTCATCTCCCTCCCCCCTCCCCCCCCAGTCCTCCCTGTATTTATTTTCTTCTACCTTTCTCCTACCCCATTTTCTTTCACCTTTACAAGACCTCCACTGACTTGCATTGTCCTCTCCACATGTTCCTCACCATTCTCGCAGTGTGACGTCCAGAACTGAATCCAGTACTCTGGCTGTGCTCAGTTATGAGTTGATCATTTCCTACATTGCTCTACCATAAGTTTCAAGGGCACCATGACCCCTTTCCCCCCCTCTACCCCCAATTTCTATCAATCTGTCTACCAAGTGTGTAAGTATTAGTTTACCAATGCCATCATCTGCATGGCTCACCTGTTTTTGAGATGTGCTGCCAGGTCACATCGCTGCATGACTTCCTGACATACTGACGAGAAGGGGCACAGAACAAATAACTTGTCTAATAGTTTATGAACAAGGATGCTGGATTTTTTGCAGAGTTTAAAATGGAGTCTTTTTCGATCCAGTGGGCAGAAATCCTTCTCCTGCAGGAAGTTCCTTAGGCACTTGTAGCAGAAAGTGTGTCCGCAGGGAGTGTCCAATGGCTGCAACAAGGGCTGAAGGCAAATGTGGCAGACCAAGTCGTCATCCACTTCGTTCTGGTAGTTGTACAGGTGGTTCTCCCTCGTCCAGTGCTGCTGGCCACACTCGAAGCACAAGGGGTTCAAGGAGGCATTCTGCTCCACCGAAGCCATCTCGTCACCTGTAGTCCCCATTGTGCAGCTAGGAACGCGGAGTGCTCCTCCTCCTCCTCCTCATAGGACGGGTTTGCTCTGAAAAGGGGGCTTTCCTTCTTCAGTCAAGTGTCACTTTCTGAGGCAAACAAGGAAATAAAAATCGTTAGTACCAAATGAAGTATGAAAGTTCTTGTCAGACCTATTGACTTGTTTGGGGTTTACCGAGACCACTAAGGAACAACAGATTAAGAGAACATTCTTGGTTTCTGTACATTTGTTGTGGAAAAGAGCAATGAAAAAAATATGCCAGTGTGATTCGTTTACAACAAACATTTTACAGCTCTGTACCAGCTGCTCCACTGCATAGATTTCACCTGCAAGAGGAGCAACTTGTTGAGAGCAAGGACATCACGTTATGCAATGTCACACCAGATGCATGCGATCAGCGTCTAGCACAAAACCACTCCATTGAGGAACATCAGTTATATGACCAAGTAATTAATTGTGTTCTTTAATATGCGATTATGATTTTATTCAGCAATCTGGTCCTACTCTTCCTTTTGGATTTTGTGTATTAATGTAGAATATTACACATTAAAGGTCTCAATGTTCTGTACTAAATGTAACAGAAGTGATTGCTTACCCTGTTACTTCCATTAGTAATATTGAGTATATGCCACCACTTACCTTCAGGTTCTCTCTGTGGATTCATTCCTACACAGCTAAGAGGGGCTGATTCTCTGCAGCATGACACATTTGATTTAGCACAGAGGCCAGCAGTGAAAATACAGAATAAACCAATCATATGAAGTAACTGATTCCAAGCAACTAACCTGCTTTGCTGTGTATCTAACAAAATTAAAATTACAGCATATTCAATGTGATAATAATCAGGTCAAAGGACTGTAGATCTGTCAATATGGGATTTATTTTTTAAACTTTAAAAGTTATTAAAGATTGCCTTAAAATAGCTCCATGGTCAGGAAACCGTACAGCCATCGGTCTACAGTTTCAGAATCTTCACCCCTCCCAACCTTATTTATTCTTCTCTCTTGCACAAAATCACATTGCTTGAATCTTTTAACAGGATGATTTCGAAAACAAAACAAGCTTTCTCACATTTTTTAAGAGATCTGCTAATTAGTTAGTTTTGGTAAATGTTCTCATGCAAAAATAAAAAATAAAAATCAAATTTGAGCAATGCTTATTTTGTGCCTAAATTCTTTATTACAATTCAGCCAAGAAACACTCATGAGAGACTGACTGTACTCTAACAGAGTAATCACAAGCTTACAGTGAAATGAAAACTGCTAGTTTTCTAGCAGCACAAGCCCATCATCTTTATCTTTAGCTGCTGAAACGTAGTCATAACCACATTCCCAAATTCATGTGGAACACATGCATTTCGCTATGTTGTATATTTTAAGAGAATTCCTGTTTCAGTTTTTGCCCCTTAACCTCAAACAGCCAAGCACAAGACTTAGAGCACATTTTACAAGGATTATTATATCCTTTGACGCAAAAAGGATTAAATAGTAATTTGTAATCCAGGATTCTATTCTGCTGTGGAAATTGATGCTCTTCATTGCCCTGCCTTGTAGCAGATAATGTGCACCTTCTGGAAAGGATTTCAGGAGGGGATAGCACAGCAGTTCTTTGTTACTGGAGACTAAGAATACAAAATGAGACCCCAAAAGAGATTACTCAAAACCAGTCTTAAACGTATTATGTAGAAATTCAAAGATTGGAAAGCAGATAAGGAGCCCAGCACACAGAGCCTTCGTGCACAAACCGCAGCTCTCCACCGCATGTTCCTGCTCCCAGATAAGCATGGAAGGAAGGCGACTCACCTAATGGCTCTTCTTTATGAGATGCAAAATAAACCAGCTCAGTGTTCTACAAAAACACTGCACTGATTCGTGACTTTACCAAATGGTTTTGCCCCGTGGAGCATCAGGCAAACCAGCACAGCCAGCATGTGGTGCCTGATGCTCTGCAGTCAGCTGCACCGGCGGCATGACCAGCCTGCAGAAAGGACTCCGAATGCTGGTGGAAGGGTGTGCTGTCCATATGTGTGGACAATGATGTGTTACGTGTCCAAACTGCTCCTACTGCTGATGAAGAACAGGACTCCTCCAAGTAACCAAGTAACCAAGATCCCAACATCCCATCCTACATCAGTGAGGCTACAGAAATGCCCCGGGACCACCCTGTGCATTCCATTTGCGGACCCCTGAGCACTGCGAATTCACTGAATCACAGAAAGGTCTGGGTTGGAAGGGAACTTCAGGACCACCCAGTTCCAGCCCCTGCCATGGGCAGGGACACCTCCCACCAGACCAGGTTGCCCAAAGCCCCATTAAGCCTGGCCTTGAGCACCTCCAGGGATGGGGCATCCACAGCTTCTCTGGGCAACCTGTGCCAGGGCCTCACCACCCTCAGAGTAAAGAACCTCTTCCTAATGTCTAATCTAAATCTACCCTCTTAGGAACAGTTCCTTCAAAAGGAACAGGCTTCCAGCACTTCTGTCCTGTGAAGTGTGTGTTACCTTGCAGCCTTCTACAGAGCGCACTGCAGTGCTGTGCAGTAAAATATACCTACAGGATACCTGCTGTGTTCAAAGATACCAGTCTTTTGAGAGGCCGTAATTAAACCCTTTTATGGGCTAAACTTTTTAAATGGTTAATATAGATTGTGAACAAAAAGTAAAATAATAAAAGTTATTGAGACAACTGGCTTTCACCACATTTTCTGTGTGCCCGCCGGCAGTCAGGGTGTTGATGCTGTGCTGGGGGGGTGGCAGCCTGGGCCGTGGGCAGGCGTGCTCCACTAGACCTATTTCTCTGGCTGCTGACGTTGCCTCTAGCTGCTTCCCAGTGCCACTGTTGCCAACGATCAATAACGATCATATGAGCTAACCTGAGCCCTTTTTCTGCAGCTGATGATCTGAGAGCCCTTCCACAACCTTTCTGCAGGCAGAGCTGTAGTGGTGGCGGTGCCCGGCCAGAAGGGAATGACAAACAGATGGCTGTGTATTTGACCTGTGGGACCATGCAAAACAAATGTCTGTTCATGGCTCAAACATGCCCTGCCTGTGTGCAGGACTGCTTCTTCTCTACTGGCAGAGCATCTTCCAAAAGAAAGACCAGTGCTGCTGGTCCTCCCCTCCTGGAAACTCCTACTTGCTTCTGGATCTCACAGGGTATTTTCCCTTCTCTTCCCCAGAACATTTCAGACATTGCAGCACAGCTCACTGCAAGACAGTCCATTACAACTTGGAGATTCAAAAAAAAAAAAAACAAACAAAAAAACCAGCAAACACAGTGCTGAAAACCAAAAAACCCCGGGGAATTCTTCACCCCAGCACCGCTGCCTGCTTCCTGTGCTGCTGCTGGTTGCATTTAGGACAAGCATATTCAATAACAGAAAAATTATTCACTGGGATTTGTATCGACTGTACGCCACAGCTGCCTAATTATCTGTTCCAAGACTTTTCAGGGGCTGTTCCCAGTGCAAAATATCAACCAGTTTACCAAGCCCAAAAACACAGTATTTATGGTTTGAGAGACAATTGGGATAGCAAGCAGGGTCTAAACTTCCCCATGTAGAAGCAATGTACACCTGAAATACAAAACACCAGAGCACTGCCATTTTTAATACAGTGCTTCATCCCTCTTCATACATCCTTTATATTGCTTATCTCTCATATCACTGCAGATTGTCAGCTCCACAGGATGGTATCAGCTCCGGAAAGCTGTGAATGGGAAAAATAGTCTGAATTAAAATAATAATAAAAAAGGAGGGTAAAAGAGCCAGCCAGGACTGATTTTCAAGTCATGTAATTCCCTAGAACGTAATTCACCTGGGACCTCATTACAACAGCAGAACAGTGCAGGTGGTGCCCTGCTCTCAGTTTTAAATCACAATTCATTTGGGACCTGGACGAGACCGGACATCCAACTGTGCATTTTTTTTATTTATGCATTTTTTATGCAGAGCATGCATGACAGCTACTTTAGGCTGAAGGGAATAGTCTTATTCATAGGCTTCCTCTAGGTCTGATTTATCGGTTCAACTAACATTCTTTGGAGAAATTTCACAAAGTTTTCCAAAAGCATACCGTGTCAGGCTTCATACCTACATCAGATTTCATGATGTTTATTCCTTTCCTCTGGATGTGAATGATAAAAAAAATGAAATAAAAATCCCAACCTACCACATGCAAAACAGAACTTGTATTAAGTTTGTTTTTCCACGTAAGTCACAAATAGGTAACTCCGATTTCAAGTTGGAGTTAATGGAAATGTGTATTTTGCAATGAATGCTATCAGAGATTCAAGTCATCTATTTCTAAGCTGTCTTATTAGAATCTTGGAGATTCAGTTCCCTTGATCTGACCACTCAAAATTCCACAAAAATACTGACCATACTGCAGCAGCAATAAGGGAAAACACCCATCTTAACAACTAAATCCCTCTTAAAACTATTTTAATAAACCAGTTTCCCGTTCTATTTAACATGGTATCCTCAAGCAAAATCCGAGATGGGAAGAACAGCCTTTAACGCGTGCCACCCTTAACAAAGTGATTAAACAAAGTGATGGTGAGACAATGCCCACACATATTTCTTCTAACTTCAAGGCCACCATGCACTGGCTGGTCCTTCTCATCTGGGAGGGCTCAAAATTTTGCTGCCTGCTGACAGCACACGGATGCCCCTGCATATCCCCTTCTTATTCCCTGTAGCAGAAAGGGGTAGAAAGAAGTTATAACAACTACTATGAAATATGACCCTGAACTCGTGGAATCATAGAAAAATTAATGTTGGAAAAGATCTTCTAGATCATCTGGTCCAACCATCACACTACCACCAATGTCACCCACTAAACCATGTCCCCAAGCACCATGTCCAACCTTTCCTTGAACACCCACAGATATGGTGACTCCACCACCTCCCTGGGTGACCCATCCTAATGCCTGACCACTCTTTCTGAGAAGAAATGTCTCCTCATTTCCAACCTGAACCTCCCCTGGCACAACTTGAGGCCATTCCCTCTAGTCCCGACACCTCACAACAGCACCCGTTCCTCTCCTGGGACGTTTATTCCTCAGTGGTGTAGGTCCTGCATCCCGAGGCCCAACTACACCCTGACATTTCAATTTTCCCTCACTTTTACCCTCAGCCCCCTCACGACAGAGGGTGGGGGGTGCCACCTCCTGCTCCCCTCCCACTTCACTGCCCTCTGCTCCTTGTAACCCCCCTGCTTGAGAAACAGAGAGTTCTGTTACAAATAAGGACCTGAAGCATGGGGCGAAGTGACTCTGGCAGCAGCGAAGGGACAAAGGCAGCAGCTGGGTGCTCCTGGTAAAGACTCCCCCTGGCCTCCGTCCCCATGGGTTGCTTTCTCCTCCTGCACCCACGAGCTTCTGGACCAGGCATGTCCAAGCAGGACATGGGTGCTTAGGCTGCTTTCTGAGGTCACCCGTGTATCCGAGTCTGGATGCTCATGCATTGCTGAATCTAGAGCATTTTAACTTAAATTAAAGGGGTGGGGTGGAAGAGCTCTGCACGCCCTGTGGATGGTTGTGCTCACACCCCTTTCTCTCCCCCTGGATGGATGTGGTCCTCTGTAGCCTTCTGCCTGAGGCCACCACTCTCTGCAACCTTGGCCACCGTGAGGTCCTGCTGGCCACGAGACCACTGCTCCTGAAGGAGCTTCAAACTGTGCGCTGAATGATAATCTCCAGAGGCGTGAGAGGTCTATTGCTTTATTGTGCTTAGAAATTGAGAATCTGAATAAGCAGAATCAGAAGAGAAACAAGAATTATATATGGCTGTATTTTCTTGGCAGAACTTTTTGAAAAGTAAAAACAAGCTATTATGAATGACTGAAAAGGGAAGAGCTTTAAAAAAAAATTACAAAGCTTTTTGGAAATATCCTGAAAATGAAATAGTGAGTTATAACTTTTCTAGAAAAACACTTAAGATACAGCTAAATGTTACCAGCCTAAGACTTATTGGCTATTATGTTCTTAGACGTGTCCTTAGAAAGCCAAACTGTCACTTTGGCCTTACATGGAATGGCAAACATTATTGGACCAGAAGGATTTACTGGAGATTTGTTCTTTCTTGCCTATACTGCCAGAATAACATTAAAAATGCAAGGTGCTTTTTTTTTTTTTTTTTTTTTTTTTTTTTTTTTTTTTTAAATAGAAGAATCCCCAGGCCAGCCATGAGCTAACGCAGACCAGTAGTGGAGGACGTGTCTATGTCAATGAGAAAGGCAGTCTGAGATGTTGGTGGAGACTGAACATGGTCCAAGAATGGAACCGAGCTGCTGCAAGATGGTAGTCTGTCTCTGATTCCCTTTACAGGGAGGAAAAGACAATTCCATGCAGAAATTCATCACAGAATTGTAGGGGTTGGAAGGGACCTCAAGAGATCATCGGGTCCAACCCCCTTGCCAAAGCAGGTTCCCTAGAGCAGGCTGCCCAGGTAGGTGTCCAGATGGGTCTTGAATATCTCCAGAGAAGGAGACTCCACAACCTCCCTGGGCAGCCTGTTCCAGTGCTCTGTCGCCCTCACCGTGAAGAAGTTTTTTTCGCATGTTAGTGCAGAACTTCCCGTGCTCCATTTTGTGGCCACTGCCCCTTGTCCTATCCCCGCAAACCACTGAAAAGAGGTTGGCCAAATGCCACTGTCTCCCACACTTACGATATTTGTAAACATTAATAAGATCCCTTCTCAGTCTTCTTTTCTCAAGGCTGACCTCATCCTCTTCTGGCCATTCAGATCTGTATTTACAAGGCAATGCCTAATTGCTCCTATGTACCCATCAATAACTCTGAACAGCAGCATGGTCATCAACCTGGATTTCAGGGAAGGTTTTCTTAATTTATGAATGTTGCAGGATTTCTGAAGTCTGTTCTCAATCTTGCACTACATCCCCATTTCCATGGCACCCCAGCTGGAAAACACCTCATGTTTTCTAACGCTAAGGTTGTGAACATCATCTCTTAGCAGCCAGGAGTGGATAAACACAAGCCACAGGAGAGGGAAACCAGACAGTGGTTACATTCATGGCTTAAAACCACATCATAACATGAAAAATTAGTCCTTTGTTCCCAGTCCAGCATCCTTCACAGGAATTACAGCATCAGGCTGATGATTCAGAACTGTTTTCAAAGCAGACCATAGTTCGAGTGGACTAACACAAGATAGCAGAAGCTCTGTAATAAAAAATATGAGGAGAATAAATAGCTGGCATGTGGTACTAGAGGGGAAAAGTGTTATCCCACGTCTTCCAATATGCGTGACCTAGCTCATTAGATACAATCTGTGTTTTAATATTAAAGCCATAGAGCAAACAAGTGGAGCAGAACCAGCAACTTGCACTGACTGCATAACATCCATGTTAATTATCCAGATGTCTGAGGGCTTCACTGTCGTCCAGCACAAAAACCCAACTCGATTCCAGTGCAGGTCTGTGAGAAAGTAGTGCTGCTTGACTCTTGCTTGTTTGAAAACACAAACAAAACTGAACCTTATGATGTCAAAAGATGACATCTGGTAGCTCAAAGTCAGAAAAACAACAACAACAACAACAACAACAGAGATGGCATGTGTACAGGAATTAGGATGGATTTCTCTTAATGCATCAGCAACACTTTCACCAAATCCTGATTATATTTCCTGTTTTTGAAGGCATTCAGCAGAATGACTGGAATTTTTGTATTCAAGCTGAATACAGTTGTGCCTGAACACAACAGAATCATTCGGTAGTGCTGGGCTAACAGCAAACCTATCTCCTTGCAGATTTTTCACCCCTCTGCTCAGTTTTTGTCCCACGCGCAGGGGCAATGCCCATGCAGCCAAAGTGCTCGCACCACATCAGCTGCTGGCATGGCCCCACCGAGAACGAAGTCCTGCTTAAATCTGGCGAAGAAGGACTATTTGGGAAAACGAAGCTGCCTGCAAGTCGGGCTCCCTGCGTTTCCACAGCAACGGGGATGATGGGCTTTAATTACGGCAGCCACTTTCGGCAGGGGTGTCTCTCCGCAGGGCACCTGCTGCATGCGGTCGTGGGCGAAATGCCTGTGCCAAAGCAGGGAAGCCAGCACAGGGACACCCATGCAGTCCTCTGACTCAGGAGATTTCAAGGATCTGAGCATCAGTCTCAGCATCGAATGAAAAGATGTAAAGGAAGGCGGAACTGCGCATGATGGGATGCGCAAGACCATCTTTCCATTAGACAGAACATGGATGACGCCCATCTCCCAAAACCGTAACTCCAAAAAACACAGAACCCTGACACCAGCGGATCGTGGGACGAAATGGAAGGAAACGGCTCTGCAAGATTAAGGAAGGAGCCAGAAGGTTGTGCTCAAAGCAGGCGAAGATCATCCAGCAGCCATTTTCTACAGCACAAATGGAATGGTTTCTATTTTGGGAGCCGGAGATTAAAATAGCTTTAGTTTAGTCAAATCAGTCTCAAATGAGACAGGGAGGATGAGGATTGTAACCATATGAAAAATCAATTCTTTATAGAAAATAGAGAGCTACATCAGATAAATCACCTCAAAATAGATGAAAAAGAGACAAGAACATGAATCTTTAATGAAGACACATCTACACATCAAAAAAAATACAGAGATTAAACTTTGAATATTCATACCGAACAAGAGGAGCTCTGAAAAAGGAATGGAGTGAAAGGCACAAATCAAGCAACAAGAGAGCAAACCCTCTGTTTCCTGATAGTCAGGAAAAGGGGCTTTGGAAGCCCTCAGAAGGAGATCGGAACTGAGTTTGCTCCTTCCTTTGCCAGCAGGGATGGCCACCAGCAGCCATGGGCACAAAGATTTGCTCTTCTCCACTCCTGGGCTGTGCACTAGCTGTTGGCACCACAGGTTTGCACAGCTTGTAGGCCGGATCTTGCACAAAACCTACTCTGAGCTCCTATATCCTTTTTGGGTTTTCACAGCGGTGAAAAATAAACAAAGGGAAGCAAAGGGGAATGAAAGTGGGAGTAATGCATACTTACCTGTGGTAGAGTTAGACAGATTTCCTTCCCAGCGTGAAGAGCATAGCAAAAGCAGTATTTCATTACCACTGCTGTAACAGGTGGGCTTTTACATCCAGTGGGAGTGAAAAAAAAAAAATACCCCAACAGTCAAAAATTAACTGCAAGCAGTCAATAAGCGAGGCTTTCTTCTCACTTACAGAGCAGAGGAGAAAGGCAAGAAAGAGCAGAACATGTGCTTACCCAACATGGTTATTTTCTGCAGTGCAATCTGTCCAACAGCCCTTGACATATGTGCCACCCTTTCTGTTTGGAGAGATGGAGGCAGCAGAAAGCTGTCGATCAAGATGCTAAACCTTCTGTAAAGCCCTCCCCTGCGCTCTTTGCCCTGAAATGAGGACTTCCATGGATGAACAGAAAACACTTAACTAGATTAAACATAGCTGGTTCCTGGCTACGCACAGATACGATTTGATTTGATTAATATAAATTTTAAGGAGCTGAAGCAATTCAAAGAAAATATAGAAGGATGAGGTGAGCCATGTTCCTTTCTCCTGCTTATCTGTATAGCAAGCCCCAGTCACTATGGGTGTGAATGGAGGAAAATAAAGGAGACAGCAACGCTCTTGGATTATTCTCAGAACAGTGTTGATGACAAAGAAAAGCTGGGGGTGGATGGGAGGAAAGAAGGATAAAAGAGCTTTCGGGATAGTTAAATCACAGGACTATTTTTGGGGAGGCACAGCTTTTCCTTCAGGGGTATGCCATCTTAGGTGACGTGCTACATGTGGTGTCTCCCGTCAACCACAACCCCGCACTGTCAACCACAGCACCATGCTGGTCCCAAGCAGCCCTTTAAGCCAACCAAATAATTCAAAAATGAACGTGTGCCCTACTGAATGAGAGAAAAAGAAGAATTTCTCTCAAAACAAGTTTTTCCTCAGAGGGAGAGCCAAGGACTCCCGCCCATGTGGCGGCGCGTGCCAAAGGGCCTCCAGGAGCCTGCAGAGCCTTTTGGATAGCTGTTGCCGAGAGGAAGCATGTGTCAAAAGGGCCTCCAGGAGCCCACAGAACCCTTTGGATGGCTGACACTGAGAGGAAGCAACCTGCAGGTCCCTGAGAAAGCACAGAGGATGGTCTAGACAACAGGGTCAGGACTGCGGCCTCCACCTGCCAAGCAGAGCCCCTGCAGTCCAGTAGCAATGCTTGGAAAGCCACAGCAATCACCGAAACCAGTCTGCCTGGCCTCCAGATGGCCCTTGTGCTCCCTAACAACAGAAAACAGAAATCACCACACCAGGACAGGGGCAGCTCTTCAAAAAAGAAGGAAAATGAATCCACCTTCTGAAGTCGGCAGTCAAAACAGCATTTATCTCAAGCTCCCTGCCTAGGCACAATTAGCCTGAGCCAGCTTCGCAGCTCAACTTGCCCTCCTGCTCTCCTATATTTATTCAAAACACCCCCGTGTTGTTTTATAGGACATCTGTCTGTCAGAAAAACAAAAAACAAAAACCCTCCCATCAAGATCTTCTGCTTAAGCTCTCTGTATGTACATCATACCTTAGACACAGACTGCACAGAGATACTGAAAATAAATGGCTCCATGCATAATCAGGATTTACATAACAACAGCAAGTTAGATGTAGAAGTGGTAGTCTCAAACATTACCTTAAACAACAAAAAATCATTTAAATATTTTGTATGTAAACAGCTCTTTGCATACACAGTGTGCTAGGACCTGATCTGGGGCCTTCAGACAGGGCTCGGGGAGGGAAGTGGCTGCAGAGCTATATGAAATCAAGGCTGGTTATACAAATAAACTTGACAAAGAATATGGAAGCAAAGACAACACTCCATTTGTTTTTTAGTTAAACTGTAAGAATCTTATATCCTCCCCTTCAGTTCTTGTAATTTTACAGCCACAAGGACAGTCTGGAGATAGTGTTGGTTGAATGAAAACAAAAACCAAAACAACCACATTTTTCCTAAAGCATTTCTATAGTCCCTAACCATGTTTGCAGGATGTTTGTTTCAATTACTTTTCGTATTATCTTGGCAGCCTGCATGTTAAATATATATGTGCACACACACACACATATATATGTATAAACAGAATTTCAGCACTGATCAAATAGAGAGCCTTTTACAGTGCATTAATTCATCTGCCTGAGGTGCAGTTTGGCTGCTGCAGCATCTCCCCTGAATCCTGTTAGAGTGTTCTTGGAAAGAAACTACTTCGGTAGAACTGTCAAAATCCAGTCGTTTAAGATTCAAGTGAAAACATCAGCAAAGATGCATAGTATTAGCACCACACAGAAATGAGTGGTATGAGTGACAGGGGCTAAATATTAAGCAATCATCTTCTACCTCCCCCTTACAAAATGAAAAATGTGGAGGAGTAAGCGCTGAGCTGCTGTTAAAGCAGTTCTGCTCACTTCCTCGGTAGGCTCATTCTTCGTTTAAACAAAAAAAATAAGATTCTTAAACAAAGGCAGACAAATCAAAATCATTACCATCTAACAGAGTAATACTAATTATAATAAAATCAAAGGAAAAAAATGACACTAAAGACATGTAATAGGTGGCACCTATGCAAAACCCCAAACTGGTAGCCACATGCAGAAATTAGGGATTTATATACACAAAGAAATAAACTAGAAGACAGCTGTCCAGCAGAAGTGCAAGGGCTCCGAAAAGGGCGCTCTTCCTACAAGCAAAGAGGGGAAGGGTCAAGAGAAGTCCGGTGGGGTGGGGACATATCACAGCAGGACAGGTTTCCAACCACAACCCTTGTCTGGCAAAAAAACTCTAAGTCATTAAAAAAGCAAAAGCCTAGAATTATGAAAGAAAAATACACTTAATTTTTCATAGACTTAATCATTAATTTGCAAAACATATAGAAGACACTTACTCACTTCAGTAGGAAACTCTGGTTCACCACATTTTGGGAAGAGAAGGGGAAAGGAACGATGCACTCAAGAGCCCCAACAGGTCGGGTGCTCCAAAGCCTAACTTCAGGCACTGGTTTTCTGTGTCCGTGGTCAAAATGGCTCCAGCAAGAGAGGCTGACAGAAGCATGCTACCTTGGGAAGGAGCCAACCTTCTCCTCCTCCTCCTCCTCGTCACTGCCCAATCTCTTCTCAGCACGCTGAAATTTCACATTTGAGATTCTGTGGGGGATGATACAGTTTTCCCTTCCTCATTTATTCTATCTATTCAACCCTTAAGAACTAGCTCTTAAACTACCAGCCTCACTTTGAAGGATATTACTTCATTAGCATTGCTTTTGGAAAAAGGTCTTTAAGAGACAGACAATTCAGCCTCAGGAGTACCTATCCTCTTTGCATTCCCTAACCACAGTGCTCATTTTCCAAGCCAAGCACTTCTCAACAAGTTAGGTTAGGCTCACAGAAATAAAAAATTCAGACTGTCACGTATTTCCATATTTTTTTTTTGTTACTCCCAGCCCATGCTAAATGTTTTCACATATTTTATGCCAGATACTTAGATGAAACGTTTTGTAAACTTTGTAAACCCTTTTTTGAATTGCTACACCATCCAAGAAACCATAACAGACAAAGCTCCTTGTGTACTAGTATCTGTAGAAATGAACCCAAAAGTGAATGCTGTCTCCATGAGATAAAGACCAACATTCACATGGGAGATCTCTACCCCTTTTCATAAAAAGAGAGCAGTACTGTGTGTCAAGACAATGAGACCCTAGAAATGTCACACACCATCCAGCCCTGCTGAAGACACCAGCCTACTCCTCTTACAAGGAAAACCATTGGTAGCAGCTGTGTTAATAACGCCAGGTTAGCTTAGTAAAACAGCATAAGCATGTGATGGAGTATTTGGAAATACTCTCGAGCATTGGAACAGGCTGCCCAGCAGAGTCCCCATCCCTGGATTTATTTAAGAAACCTGTGGACATGGCACTAAGGGACGTGATTTAGTAATGGGACTTGCTGATGGTTGGACTTCATGATCCTGAAGGTCTTCTCCAACCCAGATGTTTCCATGATTCAGTGAAAATAACAGAATTCCAGGCTTCTCTGTTCCTGTGGGCAATGGGGGACTACAGAAGGCTGGGAATTAGTCAAAATTTCACACGCGAAACATGAGTTCATAAAATCCAGCTCTTGTCAGAAAGTACTCCAACTTGCTACCAGGTTCAAAGCAGTCTCGTGCCTCACAGAAACAGTCCAGTGGGTCAGAAGGACCCCTAGGTCACCTTCACCTGGCAGTCACCAACAAGAGAAAGAATAACTAGAAAATGTGTGAGCACTTTATCCCAAGACAGGTTCTTTCTCTATTAAGCTTGTAATAAGAGAAGTATGAGGGAATCTACACCAAAAAGTCTGCTCTATAGTTTCCGTATTGACACAGTTATGGGTCAGAAAAATATCCTACATTTTGGTAAATAGCTGTTTAGTATTAAAAAAATAAAGCAGCCTTGTTTTTCACATGCTTTGAGAGTTTAAAAGTTAAGCATTCAAATTTAAATCTAATGAATCCAAAAGTAGGCATATAGGATAATTAAAAGCCCTTTCTGCCCCTTTTACGTGCAGCTTGACAACCAGAAGTGCAGTCAAGAACAAGATGAGATTTTCATTCAAAAGAGACATCTTACTGTAAAAGCAGCACTCAGCCACAGACAACACTGCTTCTTATTAGCAGTCACACGGGATGAGAAGAGAAATAACAATAAATAAATTTCAAGGCAACTAGGCTGCATTCTGGTATTGAATGAACGCTGCAAAAAAATAATAAATAAAATAAGAGAAAGGGTCCTGAAGATGCCATCCAGCTGAAAGATTTTAAGATGGAAAAGGTAAAATCCTAGAAGTTACCCTAGAAACCTCCTGCAATAATGTAGCATGCATTGGCTAAGGGAAGTAATATGCATACATTTCCCTTTATGAACTTCAGAACTGGAAATATGTGAACTGGGATCTACTGCTTGTCCATACAAACTGGTTTAAGCAAACATGAATTTTTCACTAAATTTAAAACCTGAACTGACATTTCCTTTGTTCTTGGAGCATGTTCTGTTGCTTTGGCTTCAGTCAATGCTTTGTATTAGAAATAAATAGAAGTAAATCTGAATCTTAAAGGGTTTACAGAGAGTCTTGCATTTTTCAGCAATTAAGTGAAAATAAATCACTGCAACTTTCCCACATGCTACAGAAGTTGTTTTTTTATTATTATTTTTTTTTAATTCTGGGTTTGGAGAAGAGCACTCCTGCTGGGATGCCAGCTAGCTGGAGACCCACCTTCTCCACTGCCCTCCCTAATCCTTTAGGATGTGGGAATGCACACAGGGATATCCTTTGCTTCAATACACTCCCATTTAGCTGCAAACTGGGGGTCAAAGCATACAATGAACTACTGTGTGTACAACTTTACACACAGTTAATTCAAAATACCTATACACTATAGCTCTTAACCTTTATTCTTCCTATCAACACATTCTGAAAGTAAGCAGAATTAATAATAAAAAAACAGCATGAATGATATTTTGTTTCTTGTTTTATTTTTAAAAGTATCTCGCCGCTATTTGCTTTAAAAAAGTCTTTACCAGGGGGACCCCTGTTTCTCAAAGTTTGCACTGCACGAAGCACAATGAAATCAGGAGCCTTCGCTGTAAGGCAGGGTTGTAAGGCTAGCTGGAAGTTTAACGGGGTTTCTAGGATTTCTATGGGAAAGCCTCATGGATAACTGTACAACTATAACTACATACGTATCCTAGGAGACCAAAGAGCTTTCGCATTTAAGAGCTTATTTCCCAGCCACGCTCTCAATACCAATCTCATGCATTTATAACCGATACAAACAGCTGCGAGAAAGGAGGGAGCTGCTTTAATTTCAGCCAGAACATGCACTGACCTTTGCTTACATCAGCACAAACATTTCATTTTATTTCACTTCTACGTCTTTGTCACCTTCGGACTAAAAGGATGTCATAAATCTCTTGCAATTCATGAAATGTGCTTTTAAACTTGGATTTTACAACTGAGCAAAGCTCATATTCTTAAATCTTTAAGACAATACACATATATGTAAATCACCAAGAAGCATCCTAGTACAAGTGGAATTTAGACTCCTGACCACAGCATTTTGCAAATATCAACCTGTTAAACACAACATATCAGAGAAACATCCCATTTAGGAAAGAGAAATGTAAAAATAAATAAATAAACAAATAGAAAGCATGAAACAATTCAAGACAGACTCACTTTGGCTTAGAGAAGCCAACACATTTGAAACAGGCTGAATTAAGAGTATTTCCTGCGTTTCTCATTTGTAATTCTCGCCAGAGGGTCTAGTCTGCAATTAAGCCCTCTGGAGAAGAGCATCTTCCAGAAGGCAGAGCCTGGAAACACCCAGGTGCGATTAATTCCTCACCAGCCCCTGGCCGGCGGGGAGGCAGCCGGCACCGAGGATCCGTCACAAAACCTTCATCAGCTCCTCTCCTTCTTCGCTTTTTCTTACCCTTTTGCTCCCAAATTTACAGGAGGAGAGAAGGGAGGCCAGCATACCTGCACCGGGCACGGAGACCACGCTGCTGTTCTCATGGAGGAGGAGGAGGAGGGTAGCACATGATGACAGACAACTTCAAGGAAAAAGGTTGTCAGCACGCTCGCGTACACAAATGAATTCGCCAGTGGGCAATTAAAAAGAGGACTGGCCCCTTACAACCGCTGGAGCATCTCGCAGGGTTTGCTTTACTTACAGCAGGGAATCCATCTGCTCGCCTCCCCTCACGTGAATAGCTGGGGCCGTAGCAGCAGCCAGCATAAAAGATCCCCAGGCGTTCTCTTACGCTGTGTCCTTTTCAAATACCAAACCTAACATTAAAATTAACTGCAGGCTGAAATGTCGTCAGCAATTTCTCCCGAATGCATAATGAAACAGGGCTACTATATCTGGCGCCTTACTTTTTTTTTTTTTTTAAGCTCTCCCAGAGAGCATGTGTGGGTATCACACACACAGGCATAGTTCCAATAACTCCACGTATAGAGCAGAGCAGCTTTACGGCACACGCAGGGCATTTCAAGTCCCTGTCACGCTGTCCCTGTGCTGCAAACCATATGCGAAGCCTACTCCAGACACGGCGTTTCCAGGAAAAAACAGCAAACTGGATTATATAATGTTATTTCCTATCTCCTCCTCCTGAAGAAAATTCTATTAAGAGAAAATTTGAAATGAAAGTTTGAAAATGTTTCCCAAACTGAGCATACTTTCTGAAAAAAATCTGTTTCTGTGATTTTGTAATTTAGTATCTCAATACTGGAGAGGTATTTGGTGCAGAAAGTGCACATCTTGAATTATTCTGCTTTTGTAAATATATGTATATTTCCTTCAAAGTAATTTACCTGTTGTTTTTTTGAATGCTAGATATAATGAATATTTGCAGACCCACAAACTACAAACCACTGTGCTACACAGTAGCCACTACTTTTATAAAATGCAGTATACTGGACTTCAGTAACCCCATTTTCAAACTGAATACCTAAATATTATTATTTCATTTTATTGTACCTATTAGAAATGCCATGCAGCAGTCTACCGCCACCTAAATATGGTAACTGCCACATCCCTCACGAAAATGTCCTCTTCCTTCACTTATATAGCTCCATCAAGTGGAAAAAAAAAAAGTCCTAAACTTACAAACGTGATAAAAATTAGCAGCAGAGAAGTGTACTCTAGATAAGAAGGGATCAGCTTGATGCTTCAACGGATGCTTCAGAAGACTTCAGGGTGGCTTTATACCATCCTCTGTCTGAGAAAGCATGATTGCAAAGCAAATTACATTTTGAAACTGTACCAAAAATGCTTTTCTCAACTCTTTTTGGCTTGATGCGGTCTTAAAAAATGAGGGTGGATAAACAGCATAGATGACTGATGTCTTTTTGGTTCATGGGGAAGAGCTGCATGGCCAAAGGAGACTGCAGCCCCGGTGGAGCCACCAGCCCCATGGAATAACTTGTCAATAACCTGTCATATTAGAAGCAAGGGTCATCCTGCTCCTTCCTGTAAGATAAAACCTGCAGTGGTATTTCAAAGACCCAGGGAGTGCTACAGAAACTTTACACATCTGTTAGAGACGTTTACAGCGGCACTTAAGTGACAGCCTCACTGGTATTTACACCAGGCTAGGGGGTTTTGTTTGGTTTTGAGCATTTGACAGGAACACGCTATTTCATCCGGGAACCAATATAAACTAATCCTGGCAAAAGCATTCAGTTGTTAGCACACCTACTTGGGGCTTCCTTTAGCACACAAGTGTCTTTAACCAAAAAACCCAAGTCATGTCTGTAAGTGATTGCTATGATTTTTTCTAGGATTTTTAGGACAGAGAGCATGGATCTTATCCATACTGTGAAACAGTCCAGCAAAACTTTGCACAGCAATGCGAGTAAAACCAGGGTCCTCACCTCCATCAAGCTACATGGACAATCTCTTTTTGAGCCCCAAAACTGCTTTCTGAAGCCATGAATTCAAAAGAGCTGGATGGTTTAAGGGAGCATGTCCTCTCTGAGCAATGAGCCTACTCCCTCCGTCGACATGGAGTTTATCTCATGGACTCTGCAGACCTAGCAGTGCTTTGCAGTCAGGAAAGTTCAGATTTTAAGATTTGATTTCAAGCAAGCATGTAACGTGATCACAGCATTTAATGTCCCAATGAGCAGCTAATGAGATTTCATTAAAACAAACAAACAAACAAACAAAACCACCCATATTATACTACCCTCAATAAAAAAATAGCTATTTCCTGAGAAAGAGGTAAACAACTTTGACCCTCATTAAAAAGTTGAGAAATGTCCACACCATCACTAAAATATAATTAATACACATCCTTTAGAAGAGTCCAAAGGAGCAATTTAATTAACCACCCGCTGATTTCATAAATGACAAGAACACAGAAAGGTAATGGCACCTTATAATTGAAAAAGTCCCGTTGATTTAGCTAAGCAATTGTACTGCTCTGTGTTGTGCATAATTATGAGGAAAAATGCTCTCAACTCTTTACATTCTAACTTTGTAAGGTGTGAGGGAACAAAACAATGAGCAGTCACAATATATTCCACTTATTTAATGCCTTTACCTAAGAACCTCAACATCACTGGCAACTATTAAGGTTTTAACCTTTATGAACTCTTTTGATGGGCTTTTTTACCTCAGCTTACATATGGAAATAATGAGCTCACCTGAAGTTATTTGCTAGTGGTATATATCTCACGATACATGAGGAGGAAATGCCAAAATAGCTCCATCTCTGGTCTGAAACCACCAACCCATGCTCTCTTCATGAACACAGAAGAGCAGGAGGGTGGAAAGAACAAACAAAACAGTTTTATTGCTATGCCACTTCAAACAAAATATTGTCTGATGCAGGGATTTAGTTTGTATCTGTGGTTCTCCCACTTTTATACAATGGGATCCTCTTTAAGCCCCGTGAAATATTTCTGCTGAAGATCTTGTAAACTCATTTTGCAATTTCTCAATATTTTCCTTCAGGTGGGAAAAGCTTCCTTTCAACTGCTACATCCTTTATTAAGGCTGCAGAGAAGCAGCTTTTATCAAGCTAGGAAAATAATGCAAGAAAATACGCGAAAGGCTTTTTCTCTTTTTTTATTGGACTATTCAGGGATTAAACTGAACTGAATTCATATTCCTTCTGGCGTTCACAAAACTTTGTGCTGCTACATTAGCCATAAAAGTCTATCTGAATATGAAAGAGTAACAAGTGCATTTATAAGCTGTCCATCTCCTTATCCAATGCACACATGGAAAGCATTCATTTATACTTGCTTTGTGGCATACATAATTAAAAAAAAAAAAAAAAACAGACCGGGCAGATTCTTCAAGCATAGCAGTCTCCGCTGAAACGCCGATCTCTAGACTGAAATACTGGACTTGGAGTACTCAGCAACACACCACAGAACGAGCCGTAGCGGCCTGACCCCGCAGCAGCCCTGGTATGCGAGGATGGATGCAGCTGCCTCGTAAACCAGCCCCCAGCCCGCCGTCCCACCTGTCCCTGGGATGACACGAATGACTTTACGTGGCATTGGCTCTCTGCCCGCCAGCCACGGGAAGAGCGTCCCTCAATATAAATTATGCCACTAAATGCTGATGCCAACAGGATCTCTGCAATTAGTTTGCTTGCGCACATTAAATACACATTTCTGCCATTTCGCATCTCACAGAGAAATCCTTACTGATCGGCATTAGCTATCCGTGTTTACTGTTCCTGAGGGTTTCCCATTCTTCAGCATTTATGATATTTGCTCAGTCTGTAGCAGACCATCACCAGGCCTACCTAGCTGCGTTTGCTGCTGTTGGCAGCTTCCAAGCGCAGCCAGATATGTAAACAGCTCTTTAAAATGATGAAAACTCCCGTTACTTTTATGCACCGTGGTTTATTTACTACTTAGATGAGGAAAGAAGGGTTCTTAAATAAATACCATAAGGCATACCCTCTATTCATTTTTGTGACTCTATTCTGAAGTCTTTCCAGCTTTCAAGCGTTAACTCTTGAAAATTGTTCCCATCAAACCAGCAGCTCGCAGGTACTGCCCGTGCCCCAGGAACAGCAGCTCTGTGCTCGTTTTTAATGCTCCCTCGCTCCTTTATCCTTCCTCTGAGGACTCTGTTAGGCACCTCACTGCGGAACTGAAGACGGAGCTGTTTTCCAATGGTTAATTCTGATGACTCCTGCATGTTTTCAGGATGTATTCAGCCTGTAAAAGTGGTTTAGATTTTCTGCTTCTGAACGCTAGAAAGAATATATTGCTTAAATTGTAATGCATCATTCAACTGCCTGCAGCTTCCAAAATGATCTGGACTGCTCAATATTGCTGACTCGTTCCTAACATTTACTACTGCAATAAACTTTATCAGAAATGCTTGCTTTCCTCCATGACACTAATATATTTTGAAAGAAAACGATGCTCCAAAACTCCTTTAAAGAACTCCATTTACCCATTACATTCCTCACCAACAACTGCTCTTGAGAGGTCTTCCCTGGAGTAGACTGCCATGGTACATAGATTTCACTATGCTAGGGTTAACTAGGTAACAAATACTAGAACAGAGAGACTGACCACAGCCAGAGAAAGGCTTAACCACACAAATATTTGTTGTAAGTGTTGTATTCCACTGGGGATGATTCTCAAAGACGCATGCTGTTGGGGTAAGTCATTGAAAGTCACCTGGGATGTGTGATAGGGAAAAAGGAAAAGCACCAAAGAGCTCTGAATCTTTCACAGAACATCAAAACTTGCCATTGAAGTGAGTGGAAATATAACTACAGATCCTGAAAATGATTTTCTCGAAATCTTCCTGTAGGAATCCGTGTACTGCTAAAGTTTTTGCCTTTTTTTTTTTTTTTTTTAAACAGGTTAAGGGCTGCCTATTTTCCCCAAGTGATAGGGAGATTGACTTCTCCCAAGCTTCCTGCCATACAAGTTTTAAGAGCTAGAGCAGTGGTGTTTGGAGGCTTGTTCGTGGAACTGCCACTTACTATCTCAACAGGCAGCGTGGAGGGGAAGTCATACACAGAAGTCCTTACTCTTGCCTCCTGGTGATCTCTGAACCCATTTCTATGGAAATGGAGGATGGATGCAAGAAGGTAAGTTACTAAGTCATCAAAACATATCCAGAAAAATAATTATTTTTACATGTTACATGGGGGAAATAAGAATTACATGGGAAATAATTGTTTCTTCTAGATAAATTTCTGCTTCCTTTAGGTCATGGTATAGAGAAGGAACACAAATCAAGGGATTTATGACATTTTAAATGAGTTTCACAATGATAAAGCTCACTTGAATATATTCATGTATTTAACTCACAAGAATTACCTTTTTCACTATTTTATAAAAATAGTTTAAAAGTAAAATGTATTTCATTACCATTCCTGGTAGAGAACCTTACTGAAATTTTACAAGAGTAATGAATATCAACAATACAGTTTCATGCTGAAATACAACTTAAACCTTTAAACTTAAAAATTCTCACTTAAATCATAAATCACAGTGCTTACCATTACACAATGCCATTATTTCAGCACATTAATATTGCTTTTTTGCCTTCCTGCCCTCCTTGCCACCAAAGAAGCCTTAGGTTTCATTTCTACCACTGAACAGCCCTTCCATTAGTTGGTATTTCACTGGAGAACCTAATTTATGAAGCATCAGAATCTTGACTTGAGCTGGAACTATTGCTGCCAAAGATCTCGTCCTTACAAAATTTTCTTTATATTCTCAAAATTTGGATGAATTGGAAACAAAGTAAGGTGCAAAATGTTTTTCAGGTTCTCTCTGCGTATCAACAGCCCAACTGCCTCGACACCAACTCTTCTGCACAGAATTGAGTTTTGTACAGCCCACTGAAACTCTTCAACCCAGCCACGTGTAATTTTTCAGCAAATACCTGCTACCGACTATTTGCATTTCCCAAGCTTTCCCGTAACTTTGAGTTATAAGAACAGCCTCAGGATGGCTTTTACTAGCACTATCTCATTTCAGATTTCAGGAGACCAGAAGAGCATGCATGCTCACCACGTCTCAGCTGAGATGCCTTCTGGCTCACAAAACTGGAACTTCTCATGCCATCTCAGATAAGCGTGACTGTCTCCCAACATTTCTACTAGCATTGCAGCTGGAGGGTTATTTTTAAAATGTCCTATGTGTGTGTTATCTGCTCCCTCCTTTTTAATTAAATACAAATTAGGAGAAAATTATTCAAACAAAATATGCAGACTACCTGCCATAAAACTGACCTGGCAAACAACCTTAGCATTTCTTAGGGACACCAGATATCCCTAAGTTCAATTTTCTCACTTGAGAGGAAACCACTGTACCAAGTACTTTACATAAACAATTCTTATTAATAAAAAACACATTAGGAGTTGGGGACAAACTTACTTCTTTCCACACCAAAACCCGCCTTCACTTTGTGGCCTTGGAAGCTTCAGGATTGTTAAACCCACGGAAACCTCTTAAATAAATAAATAAATAGCCGAGAAAATTTTTCTTCCAGATTCACTTTGCTGTGTAACTAGAATGGTACTTCTCCTTTGCTGCAATATTATGTAGTGGTACTAACTCAAAAGTTCAAACCATTTTCATTTCTTTATTACTAGTAGCAATCTAGGAAATACTGCCATCAATAGTAAATCTACATGAAGTCGCACTCCTCTGGTGCATTTTGTGCATAGCAATCAGTTCATAACGCAATCTCGTGTTGTTTAAAATTCAGTTTATTCTTCAATTACTCTGCTAGCCCAACTCTAATTTATTATATTTTCTGGTACATTTGATTTTGGATATTATGACATCTTGGCTCATGCCATTAGAGGGGAAACATAAAATGGTGAGGACGTCTAGGGACAGCTGAGAATAAGATAGCAACAGCCTGGAAAATTAAGAATATCACCGTCTGTACTCAGCTAGACCTCTCCTGCGTTAGCGATAAAAGCACTTCTGGCAGTATTTAACAATATTTGTCACAGGTGTAACATCCAGGACTTGCCGCGGGGGCACTGCAAAACCTCAGCAGGTAGAGCATGGCAGCCCAGGCACCTCGCTGGGCTTGGGGTTCCCTCAGCTCACCAGGCAGATTTGCAGCTACACGAAGCCAAAAGTGGTGAGTTTGGTCATTCTTTCCACCTTTTCTGTCCCTTTTGAAACAGACGGGGGAAGCTTGGCTTAGAGGCGATCCTTCCTCTCTGCTCAGCGTTGGTCGGGCCGCACCTGGAGTGCGGCGTCCTGTTCTGGGCATCCCAGTACAGGAGAGGCCCAGGCACACTGGAGAGAGTCCACAGGGGGACCACCAAGATGAAGAAGGGGCTGGGGCACCACTGCTGTGAGGCTGGGAGAGCTGGGGTTGCTCAGCCTGGAGAAGAGGAGGCTCAGGGGGATCTCATCCATGCCCCTAATCCCTGAAGGAAGGTGCAGAGAGGACGGAGCCAGGCTCTGCTCAGTGGTGCCCAGTGCCAGGACAGGAGGCCATGGGCACAGCCGGGCACCCAGGAGGCTCCCTCTGAGCACCAGGCAGCACTTCTGTGCTGGGCGGGTGACGGAGCCCTGGCACAGGCTGCCCAGAGAGGCTGTGGGGTCTCCTCCTTGGGGATCTCCAAAAGCCACCTGGACGTGGTCCTGGGCAGCCTGCTCTGGGTGTCCCTGCTTGGGCAGGGGGGGCACCAGGGGCCTCCAGGGAGCAGAGGGGAGCTGGGGGTTGGCATATGGGGAGGCTGAGGAATGGGAATGAAAGTGCCCAGGGGACACTTTGGCACTATGACACCTCTTGGCCCAGCTTTCTTGCTGCCCTGAGTGCCAAACAAAGAAATAAAATCCCAGCCCTGCTGCTGCTCAGCATGCACAAAAGAAACCAAGTCATTTCCAAATGCAACTGATACTGCATAAATTGATTTTTTTTTTTTTTTTTTTTTAAGCCTTGCATCCCCTTGGTCCTAGCTACCAAAGGCCATTTCCTTCTCCCAGCATCCAAGGTGAAGTGGCAGAGGGCAGCCAGAAGCTTTCACGAAGGATGTTTCTGGAGATCACAGGCAGAACCGAGGGCTTTGCCTCCCCACTGGCTTGCCGGCCGAGCATGTTCACCTTCAGGGCACAGCGCCAAGCCTACCTGCTTACTCAGGATTTTGCCAGTGAAGGCAGCTTTCACCGCACTGATTTGTCCTTCGAAGATGCATCCTATTTTGCTTAGTTTTTCCTTCTGCTGATACATCTTGCCTGCGATCTCGTGCATCCAGAGGAAGGATGGTGAGGGCAGATGCTGCTGGGGAAGTGGACCTCTGCCCCATGGCAGATTTTCAAAATTTCAGGCAAGAAAACAAACAAACAAACAAACAAAAAAACACATCCCTGCACAGCTTGCACTGTCCCAAGAAATTCCATAATGGGTTCTGAATAATTCTTATTTACATGGAGGACTGGGATTGAGAGACCCCTCCCTCTTATTAAGCCCCATCCCATGCCCCAGAGCACAGATGCCACCGTGATGATGACAGACAACAGTTCCTCTCATTTTGGTGTATGGGTATCATGAAAAACACACCCACAAAATCTTAAAAAGCAAATGACAACTTTGGCTCCAACCCTTTTCTCTCCTGAATTCCATACACTCATAAATAACTTGTCTATATTTATAGTGCAAATCAATTCACACGCTCTGGTGCCTTAGTGCACCTGCTCTCATTACCCTATGTTGGAAGTGAACCAATGAATTGAGACAGGAGACTTGATCTCACTTCCCAATGTGAGGACAATAATCATCATTAATTTACGTTAGCAAGCTGCATTTGGGGTGCTGCCCAGAGAATGCAGTGTCGACTTAAAAGTATGCACCAAGAAAAGCAGGATTTGTATACAGAATGATTTGATAATCTGAAAAATCCCTCAGTAAACAAAGTAAGTTTACAGATAATCGTATTAAAGATTAGAGTTGTTTTACAACAATGCATAATATATTCTAGAACATCTGGGAAGAAAGCCGGTAGTTTTAAAAATCAAAACCTTGGGGAAAAATATTTTCCCCCTCAAACAGAAACAGTAATTCACTTTATTAAATCCTAATCCTCTCCAATTCATGTTTAAGGCAGAGCATTTTTCCACTAAAGAGTTTTATCAATGTACTTAAATACAATTTTATGAATAAATATTGAAATACATTTAAGTACAGTTTTAATATCTCATCACTGCTCTTGACAAAATAATTTGTTATTCCTTTTTTGTTGTTGTTGCTTCCATTTTATTTCAAATTTGAGAAGCAGGCTTATTTTAAGTCAGACAACTAAGTAACTTTATCCTTAAAAAAAAAAAAAAAAGAATTTCTGGATTACACTAAAATATATTATATGATGATAACAAAAGCTAGCTGATGTCTGTCTTTTTAAGTGCACCTATGTATCAGCTGGAAAACTAGGACAATAACTCATGTGTTACCTTATAAAAGTTTATTACTTTTCCATCACTAATTTACTGTTTTCCAAATTTTTGTTGTGACAGTTTATGTGAAAATCCCCCTAGTAAAACCCAGACATTGCTCGTGACATTTTCTACAATCAATGTTGATAGCATTTATACAGATATTCTATCTAAACAACACATCATTCAGGCTCCTCACCACTGTAACTGCCGATAGCACCAGAAGAATAAAGTTACTCCACAACTAGCAAGTAAAAGCAAAGCTAGAGTGAACAGCAGTTGAAGTGGTAAAAATAAAACAAAACAAAGCAAAAAACACATTTTGGATCAGATTTCCATAAAGTGTCTTTTGCTAGAAATAAGTTTGGAAGACTTCTTCATCAAGATCTGAAAAGAAATAAAAGAGAGCAAAAAATGTTGAAAATATTAAGTTTTTTTTCCCCCCTTTTTTAGACTTTGTTTTATTTATATATAGCAATTTGTTTATATGTAGAAACTTACTATATATAAAGTTACAAGTAGAATGCTAACGAGATTTGTCCCAGCAGCAATTCAGACCCAGAAAAGAAATCCCATAGCGGGTGCCTTGCTCTAATCACATCATCCTAACTGTGCTGAATTCGGTTACTCTCCTGTTAGCAGAACCAGGCAGAAGGACTCTCATGCCCACAGAGGACCCCATGAAGTCACAGCAGCAGATTAAATTGTATAATCAAGTTGTAGTTATGACTGAGCAGTATTCAACATCTGATATACCATCTAAAAAATAGCGTATGTGGGATAGGCATTTATGGGATAGCAGCTATTCCTAACACTACTGCATTGTACTGAAGTCTCTTATCTCCTCCATTTCAATTTAACCTTAAAATTGAGCAGGTTTTCGGGTATGCATTGCCTCACCTGTTAGAATAAAACATCTCTTTTATACTCACCAGAGTCGGTATCGCAGCTAAACCAGAAATCTTTCCTCTCTGACCCTTTGAGGCCAGAAATCACAGCATGATGTTGACGTTACTGCGTCCTAACAGCACTGGAGCTCTGTGAAATGAGTTGCCTTTGCTAAGCTCGAGATTGTTATTTAAAGACAAATGATAGCCGTTGTGAGATCTGTATTGTTGTAATAATTTATAGGAAATAACATGTCAAGCTGTTTCCAAAAGTTCTTTATCAACTACCTGGCACTTCATAATGTCACGACTCTTAGTGATGAACATTTCCTGGCTTCACAGCTTTCCAAACTTTTCAAAATATTATTTAGGAAAGTATTACACTTGTGTGGCATTTCTGCATTAGCACGGCACACATCCCTTAACTGAAGAAAGAACTGTAACAGTTTCATTTCACAGTCCAGTAATCCAAAATTCTGCATTACCACTCACTTTAGTGTTAATTTTCCCATAGATTCTCTTTTTCTGCTTACAAGGCAAAGACAGCTCAGGTCAAGAGCATAGACAAGCTGTGCTGCTGATTCTCCTTTTTACAACTACCGATTCACCTTCACTTTTGCTTCACTGGAAAGTTATTTTCCCCGCAGAAAGCAGGAGAGCCACAGTCAATAGATAAGTCAGCAGCTATCAGTCAAAATGGATTTCAGGGGGGGAAAAAACTCCCCACAGCTAAAAATGCAAGTATTATTTATACAGAATTATGCCCACACAGTAAAAATACACCAAGGCAGCTTGCTGCCGTACACACAGTGAAGCCTAATTCAGCTCGTCTCACTTCCAGCCACGGACACATATCACGAGCTGTAGGACATAAAAGTATCAGCACTGCACAGACGTGCTGAGCCATCCAGCAGATAATAGGTACTGCACAGCGGTTACCTGGCAGACTAAGTAGAACGATAGCTTTTTTTTTTACAAGTGATTCAGAAAAGAAACGCATTTGGTTGGTTGTCACTGAATTCTTATGAAGCTTTGTAGTGTGCAAGTGAAGATCCAACACAGTCATCTTTGTAAGGCATTCGGATAAAACGCTTGACAGGCCCACAAGTACACAAACTTACCTGCATTTTTTAGCCCCCTATAACCTAGATGAGATCAGCTTTACTTTCAGCACTTACAAAACATCAGAATAGTTAAGAAGCAAACCAAAATTCTGAAGGCATTCAACACTGCACAAGTAGCATTTTATACTCCTTTCCTATAAGGCAGGAAGCCCTGTGATTTTCAAAGCTTCAATCTTAATTAAAAGAAGCAGTGACAGATAAATAATGGACTACTTGTAAAAACAGTGATGGTATGGACTTACACTCTATAATTTTGAGTATAAATGGAAGAGCTAGCACAAATACAGAACTGTTTTACTAATTCATCAAGATCTCCACTTTAGGTGAGCTTCGTTAGCTGCTGTCAGTAACAGTAAAAGGCTGAGAAAACCCCTCTAGAACAAACAGGAAATAAAGACAGGATAAAGAACCTGCACAGAAGGCAATTCTAATCAACCTGTTCTGGAAGAAGCTTGACTTTATTAAAAAGTTCTTAAAAGTTATTTCAATTAACAATAGGGGCAGCCCAGTACCGTATGAAGGGTGCAGTTAAAGCTGTATGAACATAATGGGGTTTATAGCAAACTCTTTAAAAATGACCTGGAAGTATACAGAAGAAATTAGGATCTACGTGGTCCTGTGATGCATCAATCAGCTGTTTCAGTCTGGTTACAAACAAATTTTAAACTTGAAAGAAAAAAAAAAAAACACAACAGGAGAAAATGATGATGTGGTACGTGGAACAAGATCTACTAAAAAGAGCAGAAGAGTAGAAATGCAGTAAAGGGTGCACTATTGATAAATTATCTAGATAGGTAAAAATAACTAAAAATAAGGCATGCCCTGCTTGAGGTTGCAATAGGTGTTTTTTTTCTAAAACTCTGAGCCTCCAAATGTGTAGAAGCAACATAACATCATCCTTATTTAGGGATTTGAGTTCCTGCAGTCCATGAGGCTCCTGCGGGTACGAACGTCCCCAGTGCCCTTACTGACATCCCTGCACTTACTGACTTACTGTGCCTGGCAGAGGTGCTGCACCACGTACTACGGCTTTTGCTGCTACTCTTCACGTCTCCTCCTCAGGTGGGCACGTCACTGCCTGGCACACCGGGTAAAAACAGGCAGAAAATGGGCTTTGAACGTGTTGCTCTGCACACAGGCTGTTCCTGAAGGCGGTGAAGACCTAACTGTGCTGAAATCAAGAGGTGGTTAGCTTAAGAGCTTGGGGGACTTGTGGGGTTTCTTGGTTTTGCTTTGTTTTTGCTGATGTAGCAAGTAGCAATGTCAATTAGGGGAATTATTTTGATGACATCGCTATACCAGCAGAAAACCCCAGCACAGGTCTGTTGTACAGTTATAGGGAACGTTTGCTGATGGAGCTCATTCCATTTGGGACTAACACAAGGTAAACAGACAAATGCACATGCACGTTACGACAAAATAAACGCATTGACTCAAGAAGGCTTGCTGATACCAGCCAGCCATTTTTTTAATTTTTATTTTTAAAAGATGACTTTGATCAGGAATGCCAACCAAAACTCGATGGGCAAAAAAATCATGCCATGGCTAAGTTCTGAAACGTTGATCGTGTATCCAAAAAAACCCACCATGCACTGGTCCTTTCAGAATAAACACAAAATTCCTGTGGCAGAACACGCCAGCTTATCCAAGCACAATGCAACAGCCACTGAAAGAACTTTCCATAGACTGGTTTCGGCATAGAACTCAGCAACAATTTTGCCTCCATCTGTTAACTCTGCTTGAATTTACAGTTCTTCTGCTACATCAGATACTGCTGCTGCCCCGGCGGTCTTTTTTTCTGTGTATGAATTCAGAAATGAGGATTAACACCCAGTATGGAGAACAAAGAAAGCCATGCGAAGGTAAGAATTTGAAACCTTCTAACATTATTTGGCCTTTCAGGGTGAAGATTTTGAATACTGCATTAGCAGAGGGTTATCTGCTGAGGATGCCTTGGGCTCAAGCAAAAATTGCATGCAAAGGAAGAAACTCAGTGGGATGAGTACAAGTGGAAGAGTCACTAAACGTGTCAATGTGTACGAAGGCTGGCACAAACGCTCCTGCAGTCAGTAATGATGAACTGTGCTCCTTCCTGACGATTCTCCAACCAGCCAGCCCACAGGGATGTATAACACCAACATCCTGACAGTTTCCACCGGGCTTGAGCGAGCTCTTAGGAGATAATCACGAAAATGCAAAATTGCAGTGTTATCCCAGGGTGCTGGGACGGGGAGAGCACGCTTTGAAATCGCTCCCCCCGTAAATAATTCCCCGATGCAGGAGCAGGTAGTTGGCCACTCATTTCCCTCCGTGTGCTGGCAAATATTGCTCAGCACTACCCAGCCAACAGCTACTGTTCCTTTGCCCAGATGCGTGCTCCTTTAACACACAGCACTGTCAGCTGTGCTCTATTCCAAGCAGCTCAGCAGTAAGAACAAGATAAATAAGTCTATTTCCATCCTTTTCATGATCTAAAACTACCGATTGCTGTTGTTTACACCATTTTAAACGAGTACCTCTTCATATACTGGACATATTCCTCAGTCAGACTGGATTTTGCTCCGCAAACAACTGTTCTTCGTAACAATTCTGTACCCTCCATCAAACTGTAGTTAAGCATCAGCAAATCTCTGCAAGGAAATATAAAACCACATCTTCCTCTGCAGAACGAAGGGAGAACAGCCTGGCAAACCCAACATCTACCACTCCAAGCTAAAGTAAACCAGCTCGACCCTGCTACAGACTGACAGACAGAAATTAACTTAGAAAATAACATTGATTTGACACTATTATAACCTCACAATTACTTTATTGACTGATTTGATCTGCTCTGCTGTAATGACAGCAAGAAAATTCGAGACTTTCTTAACAACATGCCGGAGATCCAGAGCAACATCACAACCTGTTTGCTTTAAACAAAAATGAGACTGCAAACGTTGACCTAAGTTACTGCAAATATCCATTTTTTTAATAAAAATACATTCTTCTAACTGGGTGGAAAAATCACAGAAATGCAAAATGTAATTTAAAATCTGTGAAAATGGAAGATTATCTGATTTTATATCAATCTGAATACTTAGACAAGGTTTTGTTTTCACCATTTAATGCACAGATAATACTGAGAGACTGATCTAGGGACCCGCCTTTATCAGCCTTCATCAAATTTCAAAAAGGAAACTGGCCCAAGTTATTTGTAAATCTCTCAGTAATTGAAATAAACAGATAAGAAAATCGAAAGGACTGACATCTAGGTAGGTTTCTACCACCAGAAATACTTGATGGATGAAAGAGATGCCTGAAGCACTGCAAAGCCCGCTGCAAGGATGGACGCAGCATCCCTGTGCGTGTCAGGGCATGAAGCAACCCTCAGTCCCAAACCAGAAGTCATCACCTGTATCATCCCGTACAAAAAACAGCACAGTCAGGATGCAGACACACGACAGGCTTAGCCCATGAACTTTGCGAATATGAATCCTGACCCTGAGACCATTTACATGCAGGCTTAGCATTAAGCCTAAGAACAGGCCCACTAATTCCAGGAGAAATACTTGGATGTTTACAATTAAACATATGCAAGTGACAGATCTGTAGGACTGGGGCCATAAGAAGCACACACAGCAACACCATTTCTTTTACTGCCCCGTGGACAGTGTGTCCTAACAGTTACATCCTTAATGACATTTAAAATTTTCGTCTTCAAAAGGCTCCACAGTTCCTAAACAAACTCCACTGACCCCATAAAGCAATTAAGAAGCACACGATTCAGTGATGTCACTTAAATCGATTCCGCAAACCAAACAAACTACGGATTTTCAAATATCAGAGACAAGCCACTGGACTACATCCAATCCGTAATCAGTTTCCTCTGGTGCCTTTTACACCAGGGAGCATTTTATCACTGCATGAATGCTGTTTTCTTACTAGTTATGGCCCATAATATCTCATAGCTCTTTAAACAAGCAGCATCTTGCTGATTTATGATATTAATTTATATTAAACCGATGTCTAATACACTTCATATGCTTACACATTTCCCTTCTAAAGTGATATTGTTGGTATTGCCTCTCCTTCACAGATGCTTTCAACTATATTAAGACATTTTTTAAGAGTATAGAAAAAAGTGGGAGTAAAAAAGGGGGATATTTCAAAGTCTTTTCAAGCAGACAGTTATAACTAGAAGTTAACAAACTTATGCCGGTTTTTAGTGATTCAGACCCATAAATATATACTGAAGTTGAGGTTCAAAGGCCATTTAGCGCAGGTAAAGCCTTATGACACAAAAGTTTCACTGAGGTCATGAAGGCTTCCATGAGAGCAATGCCAAACACACGCAAAACCTTGCTTTAGTAGTCGTGTTTTTTTAAACTAACAACTCTCGAGAGAGAGCTAAACTTTTCCACGCAGTCACCTGCATTCCTCTTGCAAAAGCTCATCCTTAAATTGCAGCTTAATTTTATTTTATTTTATTTTTGTGGAAGGTTTAAGTCCTGTCTTGGGAAATGGAGTTGGTTTTGCCGATCGTAGATATGAGTCCAAGGCCAAGGGTTATCTCTTGTGAAGTCAGTAACCAGAGTTAGTGAGTAAGAATAACTAGAGGTGGGATTTCATTACAGAAAACCTTAATTTAAAATCATGCATTTTATTTGTGTTTATTCAGAGATCCCAGTTTTAATAACTCAAGCACTAAAAACTATGACATTTCATACATTTTTCTTTGAAAACAACGTCAAAACCCTAGTTGGGCACAACAGCATTCCTCCCAACCTCCTGAATTTGAGGTTAATCATCCCGTACAGCACTGTCATCAGGAAACCGAGGGTTCCTCCCTCAATAAACTGATCCTCCTAGGAGAGTAAATGCAAGAAGGACCCCATTAGGTCCCCTGGCCCTAGAAAGTAAGCTTATATACCTTGTTTCCACTCGGAGGAAATTTGTTTTAATAAAGCCGTGGCAGCATATGGTCGTAGCATGTCGATTTTCCAGGCGGCGGGGCCACTAACTGGAACCATCTGATGTTTCCCCCTAAGCCTCCTTGATCTGCTGCTGGATTGCAGCTTAGAATAAAGCACCGCGGAGCCAAAAGGAATTGGGGAGAGGAACAATAATAATATTAAAAAAAAATCAGTAATTCAAATTGTTTATTTAACGAGAGCCTAGCTCTGAACGATTCCTCTTTTGAACCAAAGCTCAGACGCATTTACGATTTGGGATTTATTTCCACAGCCCATCAGACGTACCCCAGAGCTAAGCCCTAACAGCCACTTTTACTTTGCGGACGGGGAGGAAAACAAGCCCGTGCTATCATGTAATTAAAAAAGGAATTAAACGAAGCTCAGAAGTACTTAATAGTGGATTTCTGCCGAGGTAAACAGCCGATGCTACGCATTAGGAACACGGTGAGAGAAGTCACAAGGGACAGGCGTGTTTGGCACTACCACAGCAATTGTTCCCTGGCGTCGCTGGCTGAATACAACACGAGCACATTTCGAGCACGCCGCCTTCAAGTTGCAAAGAGGCCGGATCTGGGGCTCCCAAACCACACTTCCAGCAGCTAAAAGCCGAGAAAGGGGGAAAAGCCGGGGCAGGGAGGGCACGGCACCAGCCCCAGCCCCAGCCCAGAGCCCGGCTCTGCTGCACCTCCCCTCTCCTTCCAGGAGCTCCCTGCTCGAAGCTGCCACGCGAGCCGAGCTCAGGTGTCCCCGAGCTGCGTTGGGATCCCCCCTCCCCAAAAAAACACCGCACTTGTTGCCTCCCCCGGCTAGGCCCGGCCCTGCCCGGCGGGGCAGCGAACTTACTCACCGGCGGCGGCTCCTCCTGCCCGCCGGGCTGCCCTGGGCGGCCGTGCCCGCTCCGCAGGGCAGGGGGGCGAACCCCGGGCGGTGCTCGGGGGAACCTGCCCGCTGCCTTCACCCCCTTCCCGGTGCCTCCCGGAGCCTCCCGGGGCGGCGGGGGGCGCCGCAGCCTCCGGGCGAGGTCAGGCGGAGGAGGAGCGGCAGCCCTCCCGCAGCCGCCGGCGGCCCCCGGCGGGGAGTGGCGGCGGCGGCCCCGGCTCGCACCGCCCCGTCTCCTCCCCAACCGGGGTCCTCGGCGCCGTCCTCCGCCCCGCTCCGCCCCGACCAGCCGGGCTGGGCCGGGGCATGGCGCCCGCCTTCGCCTGAGAGCAGCCGCCGGGCCGCAGCGGGGCACGGCGCCGCCCGCCATGGAGGAGGAGGACCCGGAGCTGGAGAGGTGAGGGGCGGCCTGCGCCCAGGTGCCGGCCGGGCTCCGGGGGGCCTCGCCTCAACCCGGGGCCCGGCGGGGCCAGGGCGGCCCGGGACGGCGCTGCGGAGCGGGGCCGGCCTCCGAGGCCTCGTTCGCGGCGGTGGCTGCGAGCCCGGGGTGAAGCCGGGCCTGGGGCTGGGATCCCCCGCACACAGCGCGGGGCGAGGCCCCAAGCAGGAGGGCTCCAGTCCTCCTCCTCCTCCTCCTCCTCATCTTCCTCCTCTGTCGTGGTTCCAGACTCGCCGAGGGGGGGAACTTCCACCTGCGGGATGAAACTTTGAATTCTCAGCCAGGGAAACGCAGCCTAGGACAATTAAATCTTCCTGCTTGATAGGGAAAGCGCGTTATTTAAACATACGTGTGCTCGGGGTGGTAGCGTTTAGAGATAAGGTTGGAAAGCGGGAAGTGGCTATGGGTTATTAATGAGGGCCTAGGGTTGTCTGGTAAAAAAGTTAAACTTTTCACAAATTTAGATCTTGTTGGGATACCGTGGTTCATTTTGCGAAGCATACTGAGTTTGGTGTCCCCAAATAAACACTGTGGGGGTCAAAATATGCATGAAAATCAAAATACAGGTTTCTGTGGTTGAATATTTGGTTGCAGCAGGCCTTGCTGGCTTTGGCTTTAGGAATAGACTTCAGGTGCTTATATCACAGGTTTTGGGGGTAATATTTCTGTTATATCTGTTGTACAGGCTGGATTTTTTTCTGTGCCAGCTGGTTTGTGGTGGAGTGCGCTTCTGTACCAGCTGTAGTATTGAAGGGATAACTAGAGCATCTCTGAACTGCTCTCATGGTTCCGTCCCCTAACTTTTAAGAAAATATATCTGAGAATGGTTAGACAAAATCACTTGTTTCTGCTTGTATCTAGCACATATATTAAAATGGGATAAATGTGGCACCACTAGGGTGGTGGAAAGGACAGAAGTATAAAGCTTTCTAAGAGGTCTTTAATTCTTGGTAAGCTACTTCTGCTCTCCGATAATCAGTTAAATTATTAAAGCTTCTTTCTATGTATGCACGGATGCTATTTTTGTTAGTGCCATTCCAAACTTGAGCCTTTTTCACTCACAGCCTATTGACTCTTTGTCATTTCTCCCTCGGTGCTCCCTGCCCCCTGGCTGCTGTTGGCATCCTGGGGACTCGGGTGCTCAGGCAGCCCCCCAGGGTACAGCAGCTCGCACACCAGTTACAGCAGACTGCTCCAGAGTCCCCTGCTCTCCTTTCCAGGAACCAGAATTTGAAGTTTTGTTCTGCCACATAGCTTCAAGATGATTCAGGACTCGCTATTCTTTTTCCCTGGCAGTGTGGTAGAAAATGAGGATGAAACTTCATGACTTTCGGAGTGACACACGGTAGGGCTTAGCTGTACCATATCTTCAATCTGTGCTGCTGTGTCATAAGAGTTTAGGTGGCTCCATGCTCGCCATATAACCCGTGTAGTGTACCAGATGACTATCACTTTCTGTCCTATCATTAGATAGTTCCTTTTTCATACCCTCAGCATTCACAACTCCTTTTGCTAGTAGCACCCTGACTTCAATTCATGCTACATGCATTTAGATGTCGTGCTTGGGTACTTCTTGCTCTAAAATGCTTCTCCATGCAGTCTTCAGGAGTTGGGAGTAGACCTTTCTTTATCCTGTGGCTTGCAGACATTACTTAGTTTCATATCCAGCACCTGCTACCTGTTGATCATACTCTCAGGTCAGTAGCGCAGCACTGCTAGCTAGGTTTCAGAATTTGTCAGCCCTTTATAATATGGCTCTAGCCCAGAAATAATGGCACTTCTGGTCTGTAGCCACAGTGTTAACTTCGTTTTACTGTTTCAAAATGTTTTTCTTTGGAGTATTTTCAGTAGTCTGCATGTGGACTTTTTATTTAATCTATGGAGGGGAGTGGTGGAAGTGTAACTGTTTTTGTGCGTGCTTTTTCGGGTGTGAATTTTGTGTCTCAGCATTCCAAACAGTGATCTGCTAAGAGAAACCAGTTGTCCTACTTTTTTTTGCGATCATCTAAGGAGAGGTCTTTTCATCCTACTTGCTCTGTCCTGTCCTTACTGCCCTGTTTTCCTGCTATTATTGCATCTGACTCACGCTTGATCTTGTGTTTGGTGCTTTTGTCACTTTAATAGGGGCGGTAGTCACTGCTGAAGGTGAATACTGACTTGGAAGTTACCGTGAGACTGTTGCATGCTATGGATTTAAATACTCAAAAAACCTAGAGATGGGGCTTTGGGCAACTTGGCCTAGTGGGAGGTGTCCCTGCCCATGGCAGGAGGGTGGAATTAGATGGTCTTTAAGGTCCCTGCCAACCCAAACCGTTCTATGGTTTAAAATACTGTGAAATATCACGAGTGTCTATTCGTCCTTGCTACATTTTACTGAGTTATTTCCTCTCCCAGTAACCTTTGTTGGAAGTACAAACCAGCATTTTTCCTATAAACTTGCTGGTGTGTCAGTAAAGATCTGGAATGTAAGCGTGAAATACCTAGTTATCCTAAGAAAATTCTAGGGTAAACTCTTTTAATATATAATTAATGGTGTTGGTAAGACACATGATCCAGGAGGGGGGAGTTACTAATCATCTACCAGGAACTGTTTACTTTGTTTCCCATGCAAGCGTGTGTACCTGTTCTCTTACTTAATTTCTACTAAATATCCCTCCCTTTTTTATTTTCCCCTTCCTAAATTGTCTTTGTGCTTGGTGTCTTGTGTTTCCAGCACATCTCTTCTGTATTCTCATAGAAATTCTGTGTTTTACCACGGATCCACATTCTCCCATAATCAGTTCTATCTCATCACCTATAAACATTTCACAACCTTAAATATCACGCATTATTAGAATTGCCTACCAAGCTTGCTTGGAGCATCATTTACTTAGAAATAAGTATTTCCTAAGGACATACTGTACTAAATTCCAAGGAAAGCTATTACGCGTTCTTGTAACGAGAAGCCTTTTGTTGAAGATTGATAGCATAATATTTTGCAGCCCAGATGTCCCAGTTACACTTCTTAACAAGTAGGCTTTGCCCCTTGGAGAAATTAAATGATAGCTCTTACTGTTCTTGCTATTGTTTTTAAAATGTGTCATAATTGAGTTTGTCGTTCTTTCCCATCTTAATGGCAAAAAGTGGTCTGCAAGTAAAATCATTGTTTGAGCTGAGTGGTATCCTCACTGCTCAAGGCGTTGAGAAAATCAGCACAGAAATGTCCTGGAAATAGCACTTTGGGGACTGACGACTAGAGTATTTAAGAAATGGGACTCTTGGTCCACAAAGGACGTGAGTGTGTTGAGTGCCTTTCCTTGGAACACACGTTAAGAAGTTTGTGGCATATTTCTGCCTTCTTTATTTTTCCTCCTTTATTCTTGCTTGCAATATTGTGGCTTAAGCTTTTCTTCTGACATCCCTTTTCCTCGAATTTCCTAGTAAGTGTGCGCAGATGGGACAAACCAGCTCCTAGAGCTGATTATAAATAGTAGTCCTCTGTTGTAGAAGGCAGTATCTTCAGACCTGTGTTTGATTGCAGGTCTTGATATTATTTGGATGTAATCAGCACACCAACATCTGCCTCTACTGTGTGGTCAAAGATATAAAAGTCAGCATAAAACTATATCGAGAAAATAGGTTTTTAAGCAAATTGCTCGTTTTTCCTGGGCTGGCAGCTAGGTGTCAGGACCCGGAGCCTCAGGAGGCAGGTTTCAGCGCTCAGGGATTTGGGGGATGGCAGCAGCCAAGCAGCCTGGCCTTTCAGGTGGAGCAGTAACGGGCTGCAAGCAGTTGTTAATGCTGTGACGATCTTTGGCAAAGGGGCATTTGATAAGATGTCCCTTCTGTTACTTTGGGAGGTGCTGAATACGAATGCTGCCTTCCTGTTATGGGCTTTCCAGATGCCAATTGCATGCTGTGAAGCAAGTCCAGTAAGTCTATTGCCATCCCAGTTCTCACTGGGATCTTTAATGAGGTGACGGCATGGGTGGAGGTGCAGGGTTTGTTAGGTATGAGCTAAAAGCTCCTGGGCACACCCATGGAGGAGCTCAGAGAGACAAAAGCAGCCCAGACAATGACCTGTGATGGTCCAGGTCCACCCTGCGGCCATCAGCCCACCAGGGGCACATCTCCCCAGACCCAGAGGAGCTCCGGGGCACCACAGCGGGCAGGAACCGGGCCAAGGACCAGGAGGAATGTCCAGCACCTCCGGGCCCGTCCCTGGGTGCCCCAGGAGAGGCTCAGCATCCCGCTGTCACACCCATGAAGATGCCTCAGTGCTGAGACACCACCGGGACCTCAGAGTGTTGCTGCTGTGAGTATGGGGCAGCCCAGGAGATGCAGGGGAAGGAGCACTTAGAGATTGCACAACGCCTATTACGGGATGTTTAGGGGAGGAACCAAAGGCAGGGAAAGGGGTGGATTTAGGTGATTTGGGGAGGAGCGAAAGTGGGAAAACAGGAGTAAGGGGATGGAAAGGGCTGGGCACCTGTGAACAGGCTGCTGGTGGGGACGTGCTTGTCTGGCCATGCCCTGCGCCTGCTCAGCACAGGCTGTCCTGTTTCTTGTTAAATTCCTTTCAAACCCTTTCTTGTCTGGGCTCTGTTCTTTCAGAAAAATGATGGAGTCCCATCCTTGAACGAAGAAGAGAAAACAGATATGATTTTTGCCCAATATCAGAGCCTTTAGCATTCTCCCATGCTTTGGGCACGTGCACTTGTGATGCAAGTTGTTAGGGTTATGAAATGAGAGTTTTGCCTGCAACCTTGGAACATGGAGGAAGAAATCTCATCCCAGAGAAATGTAAATAAATCTTGGACCATGCTCATGGAGATTAAAAATATATATATACAGGTCTTCGTGCTATTATATTTTGTTTTTCAGCAAAGCCTGATTGCTCGGAAAGGATTGCCACAGCCAGTTTTAAGTGGTGCTTGCTGTCCTTGCCATGAAAGATGCCAGAATGATGACAGTACTTTTAAATGTGCTCCTGCCCTTCATTTTCATTCCTGTTTTCCCTCCGTTTGGGTTTTTCTCATGTGAAAGTTGTGTGTTGTGTTCCCTTTGCTTATGTTGCTCTTCTTGGAACTGAATCAGGCGGCTGCAGGAATGTTTGAGTTGTAACCGAGCTGTACAAATGAAGACAGCGAGGAATGCTGAGTCCCAGGAGGCCTTTAAAAGCAAATGTGACCCCGTTTGCATAGCTTTTAAGATTTTGACTGACTTGTGCAGTAAATGTAAGTTCAGGGGTAGAAATGTGTTGTTTCAGAGATTATCTGAGCAGTTTTCCCCTTTGTCTGTGCAAGTCAGGAGGGCTTTGTACAGATGCAGTGATTAGGAATACTGCTAAACGACCACTATCAGGAAGCAACTGCTGATAAGAAAGAAGGATTTTGACTTGCAGGGCTGCTTAGGTGGATGCCAAGTCAGCCTGATCTGAGACATAAACATTGCAAAATAATGTCTCAAATAACTTAGGAGTTATAAGCCATAAAGTTATGGAATTGATGTCACCCTATTAATTTATTCTGATGGTTCCCGTAAAGCTGAACTGTAGCTGTTTGAAATGTTTTCCTGGTGTTTTATAACTCAAATACTTTGGTTTATGATTTTGATTATAAAATAGTGACAGATATAGTGGCTTTTAATCTGACTGCTTTACAGATTTCTTAGAGCAGAATCAGAAAGTCTGGTAACCACGGTAGAAAAAATCAGGATTTTTGTTCCTCTTTCCTGCCCTTTGTCTGGTATTTCTGTTTGAAGGCTCAGGACAAGTTTTCAAAAGGCTGCGTGTTCCTGCTGTGTCCACTGCTACCTGAACTAGCTTCTAAGTTCTGGGTCCGGACAGTAAAATGCTTCCCTGATTTCTCCAAGACATGTGTATGTAATATCTCCCACGTTCCAGTGACAGAGCCTGTGTTTCTGACACTTCTTGGGGTGTCGGGGAATTGCTGTGCCACATATCCCACTGTCTGAGGAGGCAGCAGTACCTGGCTAGGTTGATAAAACAGTGCTTAGCGTGCAGATAACTAATAAATGACACCTTACCTGTGCAGATGCTCAATTTTTGTGAATGACTGGAGGTGTAAAATGTCCTGGCGTTGGGATGCATGCTTAAAAAAGGAACCGAAGTATCCCAGGCACGTATGCTGCTGAGATCATCCTAATAACCTTAGAGACACTTCTGTAAGGAACCTTAAACTGATGTGCCATTAGATGAGAGAATGTAGAAATAATAATGTATTTTAGTGCATTTCTCTTCTGTTGTTTCTGTGGATGCTTTCCTTTTACAAAGCCCTTCAAATGCAAACTATCAAAGAAGTTACAATCTGTGAGTATTTGCATTTCTGCCTGGCATAGATTTCACTTGTTCTGGCTGGGATGGTTTCCCCTTGAAACCAAGGAATACATACACATAATATAGTCTCGTGTTAAGACCATAAACTGAAGAGGGTTAGATCTTGACTGACAGATGTGAGCTGCTGTGTAACAGCATAAAGTTTTCTCATTTGCTACTGAAGGAAATTCTGTACTGTTTATGTTCATTCCGTGTTACACATGGGTTGTGTATGCAATTAAAGCTAAGACCCCTGGTGTTTTCTGTGCAGAGGCAGTAACCTAAATGGTAATAAATGACTGTTGGTTGTTTAGAGATCAGCATTATCTAGTTAGGTCTCCACATGGACCTGCCATGTAAACTGCTTGCTTTGCTTCTTAGATCAGCTTCTTCTATTAAATGATGAGCCTTGATTTCTCTAGTCTCAGCGTTGGCTTGACACCAGAATCTGTTGTTGTTGTGTTTTTTTTTTGTTGTTGTTGTTTTTTTTTTGTAATTTTGTGGCAAAGCAGCAAAATCCTGCTATGCTAATAATACCATAACATGATGGGATGTGACGTCCTTCAGCTTGAGATGAATGCTGTTGCCAGTTGCCTTTTGCACTACCAAGATGCTGGCAGTCTTGCTCATGTAGCCTGAATGAACACCAGGAGCCGTTGTGGCACATCACAGGTCGGAGTGATGCGTGCCTCCCTCTATCAACTCCTGCTTTCCATTCCTCGAGCCTTCAGTCTTACCCATGTCCGTGTTGTTAGTGCTGAGCTTCGTGTCCTGGGTGTATAGCCAGGCGCAGAGCTTTCCTTTTCTGTCTTGCGATTCCTATCGGTTGACGTGTATAGTTGCTTACAGTTAACTAACCTAATTGTTAGCTTACGCGTTCAATTTATATAATAAATGGCTCCCATTATCTGCTTATTGGTTTTCCCATTAACTTCAACCACATACTGTAGAGCGGTTATTAAAGTTTTACTTGAGATTGAAATTAATGTCCAAAGAGAACTGAAAGACCAACGTTGTAGGAATTATCTACCATTTGCATAATTTACACTCTGACTTTTTAAGTGAGCATAGTTATTTAATTGCTTTCGAGTGAGCATGGCTATTTTTTTCTAGAAGATCGTGGTAATGTAGTCATGTTGAATGACAGTGGTTCGTAACCACAAAGATGAGCTCCTTTCTACCCCTGTTAAACCAAAGCTAGTGCAGTTTAACTACTGGTAGGTGCAGTGGTAGAAATTCTGTCAACTGACTGCTTGGTACTTTACTAGTGTTGTTGGACTGTGCTCAGAATGGATTTGCTGTGGCTGAAGGACTTTAGGAAAAACCTAAGTGATAGCAGGGGAGAGCATTCCCCAAAAGCACAGGGATTGTGCTTTTCAGTGTAGTGTACCAGTTTTGCATGCCTGATTTCTACTTTCCAATGAAAATTAGTATTGCAGTTGTTGTATTTACAACATTTCCTCTTTATTTCCTGTAATGAATTAAGCAATGGGCTCTGCACTTTATTTATGTAAGTGCGTAAAGTGGCAAGTTCTTGTTTTCCTCAAGTACTAACTTCTTTCCTCTTCTCATGTTTAGGAAGGCTGTGGAAGAGTTACTTAAAGAAGCAAAACGTGGGAGAACCAGAGCTGAAACAATGGGAGCGATGGGTTGGTAAGTTGTGCCAAGAGGAAGTGAATGCTATGACCCATGCCAAAGTAAATTCTGCATTTAATGGGTGACAGAAGTCTTTGAATTTTAATTTGCATTGTGTTTAAATAATTTGTCTTCATCCAGGTATTAATTTGTCTGGGCAAAAATTAGACTCCAGATAAGAAAGGAGTTGAAGAGAATTCTGCCTGCATAAATTTGCTTGACCAAATGTGTTGAAGGCAAAGCAATTGGGGAACTAACATGCTGAGAAGAGCCGTTCACCTCACAATAATGTATATGACTGATAAAAAGCATCCCAAACCTAAGGATGTTCACACAAGTAGTGCACCAATTGATAAACTCATTTGTAGATAAGGTCTGGCTTCTTTCAACAGTATTACAAGATAAACCTGTGCTGTTAATGAAGTTCTCCTCTGATTTCTCAGCTATGTTTGTTTTAGTAGCTCTGAAGAGATTAAGTTGGTGTCTTGCTCCAAAAAGTTTTTTTTATATTTTTTAAACAAGACTCGAGGGGTCTTTTGGGTATATTTTACCCAATATTTCTGCTAGGGATACAATTTATACCTTTTATATGAAAATGATTAAATTGGTTTAATCTCCTAGAGTGCTTACAGTTGTACTGATGCAGCAAGCTTTTTTGCTGCAAGCTTTGCAAAACGGCCAGGTAAACCAATGCAGATAATCAGCATCACAAAGTGTTGTGTGTGTCCTGTTACTGAGCATTTGCAAGTTAATTCAAGGTGTGGAAACCAAAAATTTCTGCTGGTAGATACCCAGGTGTCCCTGTGCAAATTCTCTGCCACTTGTGCAGTCTGGAATACTTTCCAGGAGCACGTATGGGTTTGTCTGCACAGGAGCAGTGGTCCTACTCAGCTGGCTATGATGGTCAGCATGGGGGTAACAAACAGTTTTCAAACACCTGAGACCTGTCAGAGGAGGGAATAGCCTGTTGTTTAGAACACCAGGTTGTTACGCCAAAGAGGTGCTAAAGATGTAGGGGAAGAGATTGTCAAGAAGGCTTCAGGAAGGGGAAGGTTGTTGACATGGTGGTTGGCATAGTGATGGCCTGAACTGAGACTGTTGAAGTAAGGATCCCTTTAACTGCAGAGGAACATGAGAGTAGCTGTACTGGCTCAAACGAGGGATCCACCTTGGCTGTGCCCTGTCTCTATCAGTGGCTGATAGCTAGTGCCTAGGAAGTGGAGTAAGAAGAGTACAAGAAAATAGCATTACTTACTCAAGATACAATCACAGAATGGCTTGGACTGGAAGGGATCTGAAAGACTGTAGTTCCACCCCCCTGCCATGGGCAGGGACACCTCCCACCAGAGCAGGTTGCCCAAAGCCCCATCCAGCCTGGCCTTGAGCACCTCCAGGGATGGGGCATCCACAGCTTCTCTGGGCAACCCATTCCAGTGCCTTACCACCACCATAATGAAGAATTTCCTCCTAACATCTAATCTAAATCTCCCCTCTTTTAGTTTAAAACCATCCCCCTTGTCCTATCACAATTTGTCTGTGTAAAAAGTCACTCCATCATTTTTATAAGCTCCCTATAAGTATTGAAAAGCTGCAATGAGGTTTCCCTCTAGCCTTCTTTTCTCCAGGCTGAATGTCTCCAGCTCTCTTGGCTCCTCTTCCTAGGAGAGGTGCTCCAGCCCTCTGATCATCTTTGTGGCCCTCCTCCAGACCTGCTCTAACAGCCCCACATCCTTCTGGTGCTGGGGGCCCCAGCCCTGGATGCAGCACTCCAGGTGGGGCCTCACGAGGGCAGAGTAGAGGGGCACAATCCGCTCCCTCCACCCACTGCCCATCCCTCTGTTGGTGCAGCCCAGGATGCAGTTGGCCTGCTGGGCTGCAAGTGCTCACTGCTGGCTCGTGTCAAGCTTTTCGTAGACCAGAACCCCCAAGTCCTTCTCTGCAGGGCTGCTCTCACCCAGTCTGCTTATGTCTGGAATTGTCCTGACCCAGGTGCAGCACCTTGCACTTGGACTTGTTGAACCTCATTGGGTTCACATGGGCTCACTTCTCAGGCTCGTCCAGGTCCCTCTGGTTGGCATCCCTTCCTTCTGGAGTATTGACTGCATCACCCAGCTTGGTGTCATCTGCAAACTTGCTGAGGGTGCAGTCAGTCCCACTGTCTATATCATTGATAAAGAAAGACATCCAGTCCCAGGACAGACTGCTGAGGGACACCACTCATCACCAGCCTCCACCTGGACATAGAGCCATTGACCACCACTCTCTGGGCATGACTGTACGGCAAACTCCTTATCCACTGAAAGGTCCACCCTTCAAATAGAATTCTCTCCAATTTAGAGATCAGGGTATCATGTGAGACTGTGCCAAAGGCCTTACAGAAGTCCACAGAGTAGTACCTGTTCAGTTCCATCAGGTGGTCTCGATCCTGCTCTTCACTTACAGCAGGAAGGACTTTGCTCCCCCAGCTCTTGCCCAGAGGTTCAGAGCTTTGAGAAGCTGACTGCCAGTCAGACTGAGGCAATCCCAGCTTCCAGCAGTCAGCAGCTAGGGATATTCTGTGCCCATAGATCATTTTTTTTGGTATATGATACTTCCCCAGGGGCTTTTCCTATCTGAGTCTATCCACAGAGAGACCCATGGTAGTAATCCCATTTGTCACAAATCTGCTGCCATGCATTTTGGCATAGGCTAGTGTACAGCTGGTATGTATGTCATCACAGGGGAGATATAAAGCCCACCATAGGCAGACTCCAGATAAGTCTTTGATATCCAATTTTGCAAGCACAGGGACAGCACACCAGGTAGAAGCTACCACTGCTCTCAGCCCTTTAAAGGAATTCATCAAATATTTTTGGTGCCCAATTGTGCTGTTTGGTCTTTCTGAACTGGCCCAACAATTAGGTATTGCATTGCTTATATAGATGAGAGATGAGGTAACCAGTAGAATACTTGGAAGGAAACTTAACTATGCACAGCTGAGTGTTGCACTCTAGCAAAATGCCATCAGATGTAAATGGTGTTACAGTAAACCCTGAAGGGCTTCAGAGATTAGATCCAGGACTGACATGTAACCTTGCAACTGTAAACTACTGAAAAGAAGGTAGCTGCGGCTCCCAGCTTTGTGGATAGCAAATGAAATGAGCAAAAAAGTTGGTTCATTGAATTTGGGAAAGTGTAAACTGGTAGAAGCCACCGGAGATCATCACCAACTTGACTAAAACAAAGTCTTAACAGGTAAGACTGAAAGCCCCCATTGCTTGCCAAACTCAAAATGCTTACAGGTGTGTTTCATGAGGACTTGCGGGATTTCCTCAGCCCTTTGTCAGAGGAGTGCTGGAGAGGAGAGATGCAAAAAACCTGGAAATGTCTACTGTAAGGCCGTCAGTCCTGCATTGGCACTGGGTAGAGGAGGTAACTCAACCTGTGAGAAAATAATTTGTTCTGACATCTTTCTTTGGGTGAGGAGAGGCAGAGGCTGCTACTGCTCATACTTCACAGATTCCAGTTTGTGTTGCTCTTCAGCAGCTGTTGATGCTGCAAAATATGTCTGGAGTCAGTGGTATTTGACAGGAATTAGTTAATAAAGGGAGGCATGTGGGGAGGTGTCATTCGCAGGGAGCTATATTGTGCATGCCATTACAAAGAGTGAGTCTCCTTGTGGGTGTTGATGGCAGCAAAAGCTTCTCCAGCAAGCCTCTGAACGCTTTTGGAACTGCTTTCAGGTTCATGCCACTGCTCCATTACTTCCCAGAGTGATTAATTCTCCATAGCTCAAGTGCACGGCTTGAAGAAGTTCCCCAAGCACCCTACCTAGCTTTTTGCAGTCCTGTCACGTGAGATGGATAGTCAGCTGCTGTTTGAGCTTGTGTTGCAAACATAATCATCGCAGAGCTAACAGTCATGTACCAAGTGGTTTTTCTTCAGCCCATGGTCTCAGAGACAGAGATTCAGACTTGAATACAGAATGGTGTTGGTAGTATTTTTTTCCAGTCTGGGAATGTTTTTGCCACTGTTACATTATCTTACAAGCTTGCTATGGATGGCATGGGTAGATGCTGCAATCTATATGGTTCAGATGCTGGTAGAGGAAAGTCTTGTCCCAAGACTCTCTTGCCTATGGACCCATGTGGGAGCAGTTCTTGAAGAGCTGCTGCCTGTGGGCAGCCCCCGCAGGCTCAGTTCGGGAAGGACGGCATCCCGTGGGAGGGACCCCACGTGGAGCAGGGGCACAGAGGGACTGGGAAGGAGTGGTGGAGGAAGTGTTAGGGACTGACCGCAGCCCCCACTCCCCTGCACCAGTTGGGGGGAAGAGTTAGCAGAGGGTGGAAGTGGGGAAGGTGTTTTTAGTTTGCTTTTAGTACTCACAGCTCTAGTCTATTGTTAGTTGGTAATAAACAAATCTTCCTTATGTAGAGTCTGTTTTGCCCGTGAAGATAATTGGTGAGTGATTTCCCTGTGTTTTTTTCCTCTGGTGTATAGGTCTGGTCTTCAGAGATCCAGGTAGCAAGTGAGCTCAGGTTGAACTGAACATAGTCTTTTCTGCTTTACTTTAAAAGCTTACCCAAAATAAGCTATAGAAAACAGTGTATTTTAGGATGGTTTGTTCAGCTCTGCCCTTTCTTAGTCCTTCCTTAATCCTTTCTTAGTCCTATTTCTTTCAAAGTACTCCTAAAATTGCTGCCATGCCTACAGATAGTATTCTGTTCAATACTGAATCTGCTGGTCAGAAGCTCTGCAGAATGTGAAGTAAGGAGGGTGAGGCAGAAAGCTTTGAGAGCTGCGATGTGCTGTGTTGTGTCTCATCTTTGTATGGATGTTGCATCGCTATGCAGAGACTGCAGTGTGATTCCGCTTCATCTTTTTCCTTTGGATGTAAAGTGCAGGAGTAAGGAGGTACAGACAGACTGCAAAGCAAGTATGGTAAAGCACTGTGATCACAGCACAGGTTCCCATGCACTGCCCTGCCAGCCACATCTGGCTGCCGAGACCGTACGACTTCCTCTAGCAACTCACATGGCAAAACAACCTCTAGCTGCTTTTTGTGCCTTCAGCCATTATTCTGTTAAATACCCTATTTTCTGTGGCAGTTTGGAAGTGCTAGAACTGTACTTGTAAGTTCATGCATAATAAACCGTTTCCTGGAAAGATCTGATATACTCCGTGTGCTGAGGCTGACAGTGCCAACCCCGTGTGACATGCTCAAAGACTGTGGTTCGTGGCTCTGTACTCCAGTGTCTTAGCAATGTCAGTGAGTTCTTCTGATAAAAAGCCGCACTTCTGTGCTGAAATACAGTGCCAAACCTGGTGGCAGGCATTGCTGGAGAGTAAGATGTTGACATTTCGAGTCCACTTCTGTGCAACACAAGTGGGTTTAAGTGTTGATTTATGTGTGCAAGAATGGTTTCAGTTTATTTTCCTCGCTCAAATTGGAGAGTTGCCTTTCATCATTGCACAGCAGAGAAACTTTGGGGCGGGGGGACCTGTGTTTGGAGGAGGATGGGGTTCTACGTGGAAAAATAGCTTTTTAGCTTGTCTGAACATGCAAAACAAAGAGAACTATTACACTGAATGAAAACATTGCTACAAAACTGGAGTCAGTTTTGTAAAGCAGATTGCTTTAGAGCTGCAGGTAGGCTGTTTTCTTTGGCCATGCCTGCAGTTCTGCTTCAGGCACACTTGAGCTGGAAACCTTAATGCTCTCCAAACCTGTCTTCTAAAAACAAACAAAGCATTTGCACTCTGTTGTGTGGAACTGTTCGCTGGTTTGCAGATTGTGATCCACCTCGGATGGACTGAGCTTTTTTTGCAGTTCTTCAGAATTCACATTGAGGGCACAGCTGTCGTTGAATTGAACATCACAGGATCAGACCTGCAGCAAGCCAAAGGCTTGTCTTCGGGGAAGTGAGCTATAGAAGTATCCTACGTTTTTCTCGCCATTGGAAATGCTGAGAAAGACATCAATGAATTAATAATACAGTTCGCTTTGAATCTTCACAGATATGCCACGTATACGTGTAAACATTATGGATTTGTGTGTGTGCATGTGTAATGTAGCGTGTGTGCCATACAACTCATTTCCCTTCAAGACTTAAAGGCAGAATTTGCTTTGCTGAAGTCCGAAGTCAATAAAACCAAGGACTGACGTTTCTCTTCAGTGCCAGGACTTATTGCTGCTCCCTGAAAACCCGGGGGCTCATTTTTATTGCTGTGTGATAGTGAATTAATGACATCTCTTAGCTGACTCTGAAGCCCTGCATTTCTCATCAGTTTTCATTCTCAGTATAGCTCAGGCAGCGCTCGTAGTGCCAAAAAGAAATAAATACTTCAGCAAGGTAGATTTATTTAGGACAGATTGTCTCATTCTGGTGCTATATATATAAGTGCTTAATCAATACATTAGCTTTTAAGAAAAAGCAAGGGGAAAAATACGAATGTAAAATAGTTGGTACCTGGATCCATCCTAGGGAAAGCTGTGCTCCTTGGTTGGAAGTGTTGAGGTACAACAGTTTAATGCTGGCATAAGACATGCAGAGAACTTAAATGCTGGCTGTTTTGTGTTGTCTCGAGTGCAGCCCGTGCCAGGGCATTTTCATCGCCATGATCATAGCTGGTGTAGCCTGGAATTGAAACCCTATTCTACTGACAAATGTTAGCTGTGTACGTTCACTCAGTAATACAGCTAATGCATAATGACTGCCTCCCAAGTTTACAAAAAACATCTGTACAGAACATCTACAATTTTTTTATTTGATTTTTTTTTTTTAACTTGTGTTTGAGTGAAATAGTGTAGATTTATATGCGGGAAGTTTACAAACTGCAATTATGCTATAGAAATATCAAGAAATACATAACAAATAAAACTGTGTCTGCTTAGTGTATATTTCTAAAATGACTAATTTCTTTGAGGATTTATAAAAAGAACAATTATCAGTAATGCTTAATAAGTAGATCTGAAGTAAATTCCATGTACAGTTCAATGTCATGAAGTATGCTATTTTCTTTTTCTGCTTAGTCTGATTATTCAGAGGTATCAAAGGTTTTAAGTGGCCAGGGTATAGTTTCTTTGCTGACACAAAATACTAAAGTACAATAGGTGATCTAACATTGCAGTGCTAAGATCATCCACAGTTGATTCAGTAAGTGGTACTGTGATCTCCAACGTCTCTGCTATTTTTTTTTTATTATTTTATTTATTTATTTATTATTTTTTATTTTTTTGAGTAATCCCTTCGGTTCTATACTAGCGGGCAAACTCACAGTAGCTCCCACAATAAATATAGCCTTCAGAATGACTTCTGCTTACTGAAGGAATGTATTCAAACTTCTGTTATTCTCATTCCATTCTCTAAGAGATGATAAATTGGGAGTAACTACTACAACTGATAACAGCAGGATAAATGTGACATGGAGTACTTGATTACTAAGAGAAGCTGATAAATTACATGCAAAAGCATTAAGCTGCAAGAGGAAAAAGAAAAAAACAAAAAGGAGTTTAATCAAGTATCCTTTCTATTAAAGAAAAAGTGTTTTAATTGGTGGTTGCTAAATATTGGTTAAAATGGGTATGGCTCCTTTGTCTGATTTATTACTACAGTTGTTTGGGTTCTTCATGCAAGTGTATCTTTTACTTTGTGAATATCTTAGTTCATTAAATAATCTACTATGGTCAGCATTGAGGTCATGTTAACCATTCTCATATGACTCAGAATGTGTTATTAAATACTTGATTCCTGAATAGCGAAGTTAAGCACTGACAAACTTAAAACATACCGTCACTTTACACAGTGTGAGTTAACCATGAGTCTCTTCTTATCTGCTTCTCCCTGTACACTGCCTTGTGAAAATCACATGAACTTTCACTTGGGTGAAGTAACATAATTTTTATCCTGTAAGGAGTAAGATAAAAGGAGAATGAAGACAACCTTGAGCATATCTTTCTGTACTGAGAGTTTACACTAGGTGGCATGCAAGGAAAGCCAAAAACACAAAACTGTCTTAAAATTATTGAAATTAAACTCTCACGTTTCTTTCAGGATGTTTTTATCCCATATTTTGATTACTTTTAAATGTCTTTACAGGTTGAAATGTCCTCTTGCTGGTGCAAATAAAAGATTTCTTATTAATACCATCAAAAACACATTACCATCTCAAAAAGAACAAGACCAAGATCGTGAGCAAAAGGAAGTCAGTAAGGAGCCGGAGCCAAACAAAAGCAGGAAAGAAGAAAAACCAAAGAAACGCAGAATTCATCCATACACACCCAGCTTTCAGTCCAGAAGGAGAGTCAGCTACTCTCCTCCTAGGCACCGAAGCAGGAACCAGCACACAAAGGATAAGTATGAAAAGCGATCTAGCAAACGATGAGGAGAGATGGGTATGTGCTGTTACAAGCCAAGAATGTCATTAGACATCGCACTGCAGGGATGTTAGTTTTTTTCCAGAAAGAGATGCTGTTCAGAATTGATTTTTGAACCGAGTTGCTTGTGTGAGAAGTAGCTAGAGGTAGTTTTATAAAACGTTTCTTTGGGACCTTTAAGAGAAAAGCAAAGTGCAGCATAAATCTTTCAGTTGTCTGAGAACAGACATTCCCTTCCCGTTGCTCCTTTCCTCACTCCCCTTCTGACTAAGCTTCGGGTCTTGGTAATGGAGCGTGATACGTGCGTCACTGTCCAATACAACTTGTTTAGTCATGTCACCCTTCTGGAAATAAATTTAACTTAAGCAGAAGTCTATTTATTGTGTGAAGTTGGCAGAACTTATTTTTGCTGCTTAACCAATGAAGAAGTTTTGCTTGTTTGGGTTAGTTTAGTTTTACAGGATCTGGAAGAAGGGAAGATTGGTCAATGCGTGGCTAAGCACATCTATTTTCTGTAGCATGTAAGAGTTGGGTTGCTTTAGTATAAAAATAAATTTAAAATGGGCAATGCTGGTTTTACTCTTCAGAAGAAACTACCAGGAATACTGACTTTGCGTGTAGTATATTCACAATCTTGTCATAGATAACATTAAACGTTACCCCTAAAAAGCCATAACTGCAATAATTGTCTCTGTTTAGACTTCCCTCTGTAAGGAACTAGTTTGAACAGTCTGTTGTCATGGTGCTTTCAAAACAATCCTTGAAGACAATTATCATGTTTTTGTCCACTGCTATGAAGTTTCCAAATAAACGTGTAATTCTAGAAACGCAGAAGAGATGTTTTAAAACAATCAGATGCTCACTTCCCAAACCTATGTGATGATTTTGTAGTGGTACAGTTCTTAAACTTGTGACTTTGAGCACATATAATACACATCAGCAGTCTTTTTTTTTTTTTTTTTCTGTTTATGTTACAATAACAAACTTCTGTGTGAAATATTTTCTATTTTGGTGTTCTCAGAAGTAACTGTTTTGAACATAGGTTTCAGTTTTTACGTGTGTTGACAATAAAATCTGAAACGTTCATTAAAAGTGTTCTGTGTTTTTTTGTTTGTTTGTTTTTGTTTTTGTTTTGCTTTTACTGGGTTTCTTATCTGCGCATCGGGCCTCTGTCGTCTAACAGAAAGGAGTAGCACTTCATGGTCCTTCAATGCTGTGTCAAGACAAGAGTGCCACCTATAGGCACAGCTCTACCTCGTCTTGCTATACTACCTGTCGTCTCTGGTGGGAAAATCATGTGAGCTAGGAGATAGGGAGACCAAAGTCGAGATTGCTGTGACTGAATTTTGATGTACTAGCTGAGAAATTCTCTTCTGATTAATGGGGAGGTAGCTAAACTGGTGTTGAGGCCAGCAGTGGCTGCCAGGCTCAGCGTACCCAAGGAAATGGGATACTTCCACATTTCCACTGAAGAGCATAGCTATTTTTCTTTATTTCCCTGCAAGAACCGTAGCACTATAATAGAAGAACCTCCCTCTCAGAAATTTTCCAATGATTTAAGTGGGACCAAAGAAGAAGTAGCGTCTTTGGAAAAATTAGGGCTATCTTTGATTTAAGTAAATGTGTAATTTGTAGTCCTTATTTTGAAGGACATTGCTCGTTTTCTCCTCAATAATTTCTTCTGAAGTACAGCACATACAGTTCCAGCCAGCTTCTGCTGCAATGTCAGTGCTGGATCTACGTGGCTTTGCAGTGGCAAATTCCTCTCCCTATTGCTTATATGTGCATTCAAATCTGATCTGCCTAGTTGATAGACAGTGCTTCCAATGCTGGCCTAGAGGATTTGATATGACCTAAACCAGACAGCTGAAGAATGTCTGTCTTCATCAGAGGAGGTAGGTTTAGATGCAATTCCACTTTTTTCTCATTTAGAGAACATACGTGAGTCTTTCATTGGTTGACACCATTTTTCAGCAATACCTTTCCTAAATGCACAAATTAAAAAAATAGTTCATGAACTGTTCTCAAGGCAAATCTTAACTTATTGATCACCGTTAAAATCAAACATTAGAATATAGGGCCAGGTATGAATTTTCTGCTTATATTGTGTGACATGACCATTACATTTATAAGGTATGTTAAAGATAGGATTTAAAGCCTGAAGAGTAAAAATGAATGTGGCTTTTAAATGTCTGTAACTCTGAACGCTTTTTCCTTGTAGAAGTCCCTAGTTTTTAAAAAAATAAATAAATGTGTGTACTCATGGTCTCAGCTTCCTGTAGTAGAGCATTGCAGCCTAGTTACTCATTTTGGAGGGGAATGTACCTTACGTTAATGCTGCTGCAATAATCCTTCAAAGGTGTTTCTTGTTTATCTGTGAGCTGTTAATGTTGTCTTTGTTTAGTTTCAGTGCATATTGTACAGATAACAGAGTTTATTCAGGTGAGAGTATTGCTCTTACCATAGCCACAAGAACTGTTTAATCAGACTTAATTATTATGTTGGACAGAAATCCTCAAAAAAGGTTTATTTTCACTAAGTTGATGTTGACATAGATCACAAAGCAGTGTAAAAGAGGAGAAAACATTTTATGATTGAATTTTATGATGTACTTTTATTAGTTTTGACTAAGTCAGGGATGTAACATGCGGCTCTTATGTTCATTGTACAACCTCATCTCTTTTGTAAGTCCAGTTTGAATTATTTACGATGAATCATGAAAGCAATGAAAGTGCAAGAAAAGCCTAAGAGTTTTGATGTATAAAACTTGGAAGGAAAAATAGACCCTGTTTTTAGACAGATCCAAGTTTACTTCACAGGAGTTTCTTGAGGCACACTTGTAACAGAGTTCTTTAGTGATTATGAAATTTCTACTGAAAACTAGTTAACAAAGGAGATGTAAATGTTTTTAGATCAATGGGATAATGTAGCAGGAGGGGGTTGCTTTTCCTGCACAAACAGAACTGTTTTCTGTGTTTTGGCTGCAAGTTCATCACTGAGAAGCATGTTTCCGCTTCTGTCCCATCAGAGCTCTCATTGATAATTATATGTTTTCAGTTAATTAAACTGGAACAACATGAAAGTAGACTTGCTTGGAAGTAAGTAGCAAGAAAACATATTTGGATTATGTTTGGAGATGGACTTCATTTGTTTTATCAGTAGAGTAACTGATCCACCAAATCTTTATTCATGTGAGTGATCTTTGCACTTGCAAATAATCCCGTTGTAGCTCACACTCTATGAATGAAACTCTTTTCTGCATTAATGTACAGTCTTTGTTTTATTGACTGTCAATAGGAAATAGTCAACAGTAACTGTTAAAGAGGGCATAGTTCCAATTAATAAAAAAAAGACTTAAAAATTTGCAAATTATATATATGCACACTCATTTTTAGACTTCTAGATAGGTTAGTCTTAATACAGGAAAAAAATCAAATACTTTTGTGCCAAGTATCTAGCAGCCTCTCAGTGTCTCAGATCAACACTGTGTGTCTTTAAAAAGTTTATATATCAGTTTGGTATTGCTTAGTCTTTATCACATATGGTTTTAGTAACTCCCAGGCCATTACCCTGTGCCTTTTAAAATGCCTCCAGAAGGCTGTATCTATCAAAACCGAAAGAACTGAATCTGTCTATATGCAACAAAAACTTTTGTAATGGCAAACAAGAAGAGTATAGGTTTTGTAGTATCATGAATAGTGTGCACTGTGTTTCTCTTCAGTCCTCTTGGCTGCTCTGCAGATGGCCATCAGCCTGCCAGCATTGCTGTTTGGTGTGCATTAAGGTCCTACAGGCTTGTGCAGCCCTGTCTCCTCCATACCCTCCGCTGCCATGAGTCTGATCATAGATGTGGGCAAGCCAGGGTCACAGCAGATTTGGCAGTGAGCAGGACAGATCCTGGGCTTAGTCTCTTCTTTGTATATGGGGTTTTGAAATGTAAGAATACCCAACTTAGTTACATAGGGATGCTTTCAGAAAATTGCATCATGGCTTCATGATGATGATCTCAGGCATTCTGCATCACTTGTGGAGCGTGGTTATGGTCTGGGGTATGACATGACCAACAGACTCACGTTCTTGCTGTTTCAGTGTCATTGTGGGCTGGGACATTGTCCCAGAAAGTGTGTTACAAGGATATGACACAGCAGTCACAAAGGCAAAAATCCTAATAAAAGTTTTGCCAGAAAGTGAAGGCAATGGTACCTTTAATGGTAGGAACGAGAAAAGACAAGGATAGAAAACCAATGTAGCAGGATTTAATTGGACTCTGACGCTGAAAGTACAACCCAGAGAGCCCCCAGGTCCTCCTGCTAGCAAGCAGAAAGGTAACGCTGCTGCTGCCTGCCTCCTGCCCACCCCCCTGCCCATTCCAACCTCGTGTGGGAGGAACCCAAGTTACCACATCCCACCCGGTTAGATGTCTCCTAGGTGGCAGGTACAGCACAAGGGGACAGTCTTCCATATTTCCCAACTATCCTGACTGGTCTCAGCTCTGTGCTGAGGTGGCAAAGGTCCTTCATGTCTGTCAGCCTCAAGGCACAGGCTCTGGAACTCAGTATCACAGAATCACAGAATTTCTAGGTTGGAAGAGACCTCAAGATCATCGAGTCCAACCTCTGACCTAACACTAACAGTCCCCAGTAAACCCTATCCCTAAGCTCTACATCTAAACGTCTTTTAAAGACCTCCAGGGATGGTAACTCCACCACTTCCCTGGGCAGCCCGTTCCAATGTCTAACAACCCTTTCGGTAAAGAAGTTTACTCTGTAGTTGACTCTGTACTCAGTAGTTGACTCTGATATTGTAACAGGCTTCAGGTGTCCAGGATCATAAAGGATCACGTTATGCACGTGTTCAGCAGTTTCAGTGAAGCTCATCTTCTGGAGATCCTTGGCTTGTGCTGATGCAGTCACAGCTCAGGTGGGATGGCCACAGCAGGGCTCCAGCTTGTGGGGGTTATGTTTCCTCATGGAGGACCTGAAGGAGGAGAAGAAAGGACCGTGGTGTGGTGGGGAGAGTGCAGGGATGTGGCCTCTTGTTTGCTGGGCACGGGGCAGCCGGAGAAGGCCTGGTCTGGTCTCACCTTGCCCTCCACCCCAGCAGGGGCCTGCCCATTCCCCTCCAGTCACGTGTGTCCCCGGTGTGCTGCTTGCTGTGAAACCCAGGCATGGCCAGACCGTCTGTGCTTTCCTGGGTGCACGGACAGAAATTGGGGAGGTTGCAGAAAGTGCTGCAGGAGCAGTATTACATGCAGTTTAATATTTAGTGGGTAAATAAAACAAAAGTCTGGTTTGAGGAAATGCGGCTTGGCGTTCTGCTTGTCTGCATCTTCCTAAGTCTATAGGAATTCTATATTGCCCCAGAGAAACTGTGTCTCTGGGATCATGGTCATGGGATCTCATGGCATTGCTGGTTCAGTCTGATGCTCCTCCTGGTTATGAACGCACTGAAAGGTCTGTATCTACATTGTGCATTGTAAATGTGTACAAGGAGAATCCCAGTCCTCCGCTGGCATTACCAGAAGCTCTTTGATGGCATCAGCACAGTGATGAGCTGGAGCAGGGTAAAGCAGCAATACCTGCAAAAAGCCCCATAGCCCTGCATGAAGCGTGCTGTGGTGTATGGCTCCTGGCCTCATCTGCCTGGGACAAGGCCTGGCATGGGGGGATGTCTGGTTCTATCTCTCCAGCTGGTCCTGTTGGACCTAGATCCCTGCAGCCAACTCTGTGCAGCGAGGAAGGGGCTGGAAAGGCATGGCTCCACCTTTCCACAGTGGGAACTATTGTTTCCTACTAACTCTAAATGAGTTAAACCATAAATACAAGTCCACAGGGATGAATTTTACCCAAACTTCATTTTTATTTGCCTGTTGAAAATAATTTCCCAGCTACCCCTGCCCTCGGGACAGAGCAGCCGTCCCCTTCAGCGCTCTCAATACCAGGTCCACCTCCAGCCTCCCCCTCCTTTTAGACACTTCTCTAGGCTGAGATCTTTAATAATTTCGCCTCTCTTTCAGCCTGGGCTCCAGCCTGGGAAAAACAAACCTGCTGGCCTGGCAAAAGCCGAGCAGAGGCAGCCCAATTACCGGCTTCCCCACTGTTCCTTTGGGCCGGCCGGTGCTCTCCCGCCTTTGTCTCCTCTCCTTCTGGCTGCCTCCAAGCATCTCCCTTTGACTCCGCGCCATGCAGCCGGGCAGAACCGAGGTTTCTGCACTTAAATTGCTCGTCCCTCTTGCGTGGGCACGGCAGCGGCAACGTGTCCCAGTGGAGGGGACAGCAGCCAGGTCCCTAGATCTGGAAGCGTCTCCTCGCTTCTGCATCTGTTATCATCCTGCCTTCCCTTACCTCCCTTAATTCCACCCTAAGATAAATGACATGCCAGAAGCATGGTATTTAATTACTCTGACCTTGCTAGTGCTGGCTGTAGTCAGTCGGGTGAGTTTCTCCCATGGGACATCTTGGTGAGCTCATGTAAGGGTGTGAGGTGTGGGGCATCAGCTCCCTGCTCATCCCTGTTCTCCAGAGCAGGAGGTAAATGTCCTACAGCAAAGATGCCTTGGGATGCACAATGGCTGCACATCCTCTCTTGGAAATAGCAACTAAAAATCTACTTTTTAGGTGAGAAGTGATGCAAACGGTGTATTTTCCCTATGTGCCATTATCAGAGCTTCAGCTACAAGTGCGCTGGACCCTCTCAGAGGATTTGCAGTTCGCCAAGGGTCTGTATGTGGGGAGGGAGCTGTGAGGGGAGTGCTGGGAGAAGCTTTAGAAGTGAATTGTTCGGACATATCTCCATCTCAGCGCTTGGTTTATAAAACAAATTCTTCAGGCAGGTGCTTGAATTCACAGCCTCTTTAGAGGGAATTTATCAGCCCCAGGAATATACTGGTTAAGAAAAAAAAAAAAAAAGAAAAAAGAAAAAAACTATCAACATCAGCTGCTAGCAGGGAAAAGCTAATCATCCAAACTTTGCTGCGGGAGAGGTGCAGCTGTCAAAGCAATAAGGTAAATGAGTCTGGGACTGAAATGGTTTTTGCGACAGAACTCTGCTCCCTGATAAATAGGGGAGATTGAACTATAGCACCATTCCACTATTCCTTGGTAATGCACCATTTTGGGGCTGACTGGGTGGTCTTAAGTCCATTGCCACAGTGGCTATATCGCTGATACCAATCAAGGCCCCGCAGCTGAGACCCTGAGTGACCTGCTTCAGCAGCTTTTTTCAAACCCCAATTCACTCATTTGTGTGGGATGCTTTTCTGCTACTTTATTTATGGGATTACATAAATGAGCCATTAAAAATGTAAATCTTCAGAACAGTTGAATAATAAAGATTTAAACAATAAGCTCAGGGCGGTACAGTACAGAAACTTCCCCGAACCAGCAGTACTGCACCATCGTGGCTATGGCAACAATAGCGGGTTAAGGGAAAGAGAGAGCAAGCAGAAAATAAAACGTCCCAGCATTGTTACAGTCACTGGCACCACAGAAAGATTAGGGATTTTTTTTTTAAGAGTATTAGAACAATAATGAAGATGTGCCATTATGCGCCACAAAGGAGCCCATGCCATCCCTCACATAGTGCAGGTGTCAAAACAATCGCTCGCCACAGAATTGAGCGTAAGGGAAGTTTGTCCCACCTCACCACAGAGCATTTAACCCTTCCCAGGCTGGATGCAGCTAAAGAAATGCCATGGCTACTGAGGGCTGTTTTCTCCTCTCTCCTGTGCTGTTAGACATCCTGTCTGAGCATCCTTCCTAAGCAGGGGCAGTGAAGCTGCACACTGTATACCTCACTGAGGGGGAGCTGGCTGCAGGTTTTATTTTGCTTATGTTGTGCTTATATCATGTAATGTACCAGGCTATGTAATACCAGTGGGGAATTTTATTGAGGTTTTGTTAAGTTCCACTGCAACCTCTCTCTGTAAAGGATAAAGTGGTGGAAATAGCTTAGACTGATATTTTATCTTACAAATGTCGAGCTTAACTGAGCTCATTTTCCCTGTAGCAGTATTTTAGGTGTCTTGTACTAATCTTCATGTGAAAAATATAGTGAAAAAGACTGAGATTTCACCAACATTTCAGACATGCATACCTGCATGGCAAACACAGAGCCATGTCAGTGCCCTCCTGAGAAGTGGATTCAGTGTGCTGTGCCCTAGTTTAATATTTTCTACTTTTCTGTTCTGGGATCATTGTAGAATGCCAATCCTACAGTATTTTTTTTTTACCTACAGAATGGTTAAGATTGGAAGAGACCTTAAAGACCACCTGGTTCCAACCCCCTGCCATGGGCAGGGACACCTCCCACCAGACCAGGTTGCCCAAAGCCCCATTAAGCCTGGCCTTGAGCACCTCCAGGGATGGGGCATCCACAGCTTCTCTGGGCAACCTGGTCGAAGGACTCTTCAGCCTCTAAATGGAGAATTTCTTCCTAATATCTAATCTAAACCTATCCCCTTTTAGTTTAAAGCCATTACTCCTTGTCCTATCACTGCACACCCTGACACCCCAGCTTTCCTGTAGGTACCCATCAGGTAGTGGAAGGCCACTGTGAGGTCTCCCCAGAGCCTTCTCTTCTCCAGGCTGAACAACCCCAGCTCTCTCAACCTGTCCTCATAGGAGAAATGCTCCAGCCCTCTGATTATCCTCGTGGCCCTCCTCTGGACTCGGTCTAACAGGTCCCTGTCCTTCTTGTGCTGGGGGCCCCAGAGCTGAGCAGAGCACTCCAGGTAGAGTTTCATGAGAAAAAAAGGACATATTACATCAGTAGACATAGTGATGTATTAAGGACATAAAAAAGGGACATTATTACATCACTACATATTAATTACATCATATAAAGGACATATTACATCACTATTTCAGAGGTGACTACCTTCTGGATGTTAGTATTTCTAACCTATTTCTGAAGACAGATGTACACCCCTATTCTCCTGGAAGAAGGGCAAGGCCCAGCCCCAGCACCCCTTGCTGGCCAGTGAATCGTGACCCCCCTGCAGAAAGGAGAAGAGTCTCATCAAACCTGAGCCATGTTTGTAGGTCTGACCATGATGAAAGCAGCTGCATTCAGGCACAACATTCTGAATTTCTTGGGCTTATAAATTGAGTCCTGTGTGAAAAAAAACATTAAGTTCTTTTGCAAATAATGCAAGTAGGCATGGCATGACATAGCATGCAAGTGAAGTCTTCTACAACAACGGGTCTTCATTAATTTCTGAATTTTCCCAGCCTTTAAAAAACATTTTTATTTCAGAACTATGGGACTTGGGCAGGATTCCCTTTCTACATCTTTGCAAATCCATAGATATCAGAAAATTACTCTGAATTAATTCTGGTGAAAATTAGAAGCAAAGCAGTTTCATAGTGTCTCTTATCCTTAAAGTTCACTATCCTTTGTCATTTCTTTCTGTCTTTACTTTCTGAAGTCTGTTTACAGTAGTGTACTGATGTCATAATGAGATTTTAGCATTATTATAATGTCCTGCATTCAATTTAGCATCAGAGAATGGCTGAAGTTGGAAGGTACCTCTGGAGGTCTCCTAGTCCAATCCCACTTTTCAACCAGGGATACCTACAGCAGGTTGTCCAGGACCATGTCCAGATGTCTTTTGGGTATCTCCAAGGAGATATGAGTACCTTCAAACATCTTAGTGTTACATTATTATATTGTGATGATTTTATTACAGTTTAAACTTGTACCGATAACAGTAGGACTGATTTCACTGTATGTAGACAATGGACACCATACCAAAAATGCCAATCCTGCAGTATTTTTTTTACCTGCAGTAAGGGGGGAGAAAGAATTCCTGGAAGTGGAAACAGAAGCATTTAAAGAATACCGTAACATCAACTATGGTAACATGATGAAGTTTATTTTAAATGGTGGCTCTGCTAGGGCTTGCATGTTTGGGGCAAGGAAAGGGAGAGATGAAAAGGGAAAGTACTGAAACAGAGGATAGGTCACAAGAGAGCAAAATGTAGACAGATTTCTGTTAATGAGGAAAGTGTGCCTCTGGGTTACCTATGAGACTTCTTGAGATAACTGAATTTCTCTCAGGGCCGAATTTGGATGCTAAGATGCACAGATCCTTCCATCAGTCATAGTGGTGAGTGTGGTGGTGTTTTCAGATGCTTCTGCCTTACAGTGCAATGGGCAAGGGATGCAGGAGTGCTGCAGTCCAGCACAGACTTAGTGCAGTGCCACCCATGACCCATCATCCAAAAAGCTTCCAAGATGCTCTACAAGGCCTGTGCTGCCGTGGTCCTTGTAGTCCATGAGTGTGCTCCTCACTCTAGTGAAACTGAATTAACCTCTTCCTACCCACAGCAGAGAATGCTTCAAATCTTCTGATTGCTCTAGGATTCTTTTTCATTAGAATATACAATTTTGACTAAATATTTTGGAAATAGTTTGCAAAGACTTCAAAATTCTGATGATGCTGGGAAAAGGCAATAATTAATATATCCTGCTTCTTTCAGGGAGATAGCTGAATATTTATCTTAATCTTTTCAATCTGTAGGCAGATGCTTCATGGAAAGAGAGACTTGAGGAGATCAGCCACTCCATCAATCTAATGCACATGATTTTTTGTATGTTTGTTTGTTTGTTTTGTTTTCTCTTCATTCTACAACAGCTTAATTCAGGGCTGCAGGGCAAGCTGGAGTTCACCCTGTGGCACATGGTGCTGTATTTCTTGGAGCTTATTTGGCTAAATAACCACAGAGACTGTCAGCTAGTGGGTAATGTCAGTTCAGTCCACGCATTTACACTGTCAGAAACTCATCTGGGTGATGGTTGTGGCTGCACTCCCACCTGGTAAAGATTGAAGCCATGTGGAAATAAGGGATGTAGCTACAAATCTCACAGCTGTAAATCTGCTCTGGAACGGAAAAGCAAAACAAACCAGATTTCAAATCTCTTAACAACTGTACCATTGCAGGAAAAAATCCCTCTTTGAACCAGCAGATTTGGTTAATGATGGCTTGGTGTATTATGTAATTTCTTCTGTTTCTATATGAAAGCAAAAGATTTTTTTCATTTCCGAAGTTGATAGAAAGATATCCACTGTTTTCACTGGCTTTCTCTACATCTCACTAGTGAACCAGTAACTGGATCCTGAAGACATTAGCACATGGCATTGAGGAAAATCTAGTTAGTAAAAAGGGCAGTTTTACAAGGTGGAGTGCACAGTGAATGGAAAAAAAAAAAAAAAAAAAGATAAAGAAAAGCCAAGTTTCGCCTCTGGTTTTATAGAAGGGATTATTTCCTTACACCTTCACAATGTGTCAGATTAGAAGAACTTTGACTATTTTGGGGTATTTAAATGGAGCTGGAAGTCTGCAGGGAATGGAGAGTCCTAGGTTGGAGAGATGAGTCAAAAAAGACCTGGGAGCCTCTGGAAGCCCTGCTGCAGGAGCAGGGAAGTCAGGAGAGGAGCTGGTGGGACCTATGGGGGTTGTGCCCATGTCCTGAGTTTCTCAGGACTTCAGGGTAGCCTTAGCTTTGGGATTTGCTCTGTGAGGGGTGGCAACAAGTAGCTATGGTAGGAAAATGCAGCCTTGGACATGATTCACTCCAACCTTGCTTTTTTTGCATAGTCTCAGGCGGGAATGCAATTGCTGTCTGACCAAACCAGGAATCTCCTATATTTACCAGACAGTAGTGTGAGTGCTCACCACAGTTGAAGACCACGAGACACTGAGCTGCCCCAAAAAGAAGCAGAAAATTGCTGCATCTGAACTCCATGGCTCCTGCTTCAGACCTGGGGGTTTTTGTAAGGCTTCTCCATCCCTACCTATTGGCCAGATGAAGGGCTTCCATCCTACTGACCTAGGATGCTTTCTTTGCTTCTTTCTCCTTTCTTTCTTAACCTGGTTCTGTGCAAATTAAAGTGATAACTTGACACTTCAAAAAAATAAAATAAAATAAAAATAAAATAGAATTTTCATTTCCCCCCGTCATAAACCATGAATATAATTTCTTGGTATAATGTTGGCTCTCACCACACGCTTTAAAAAAATAAAGACTCAAACAACCCAAAACAACCACCGCAAATTCGTAGTGGAAATGAATGGAGCCTGCCTCATTCATAAATGTCATACGACTTTGGCGAGAAAGGCAAGCCTGTCATCCCAAGGACAGCAGCTGTTGTTATGTTGAACAAAATGGATACAAATGGGTATTATTTTAAAGTGAGATGCTTAATACCGGGTCTAACAAGCACACTGTCCTCTCTGTAACCCTGTGTCATACAAGCCATGATCTCCAGTAGAGGGCTTGATTGCACAGGAAATAAAATTCACTGGCTGTGCCCTACCAAACCGACAAACACACTGGCAATGTTTGAGTTACTATGGCAATCACAAAATAGGAAGGCCTTTTCTTCTTTTCCCCATCTCTGCATGCAGCCGCAGGCTGCTCCTGAATAGCTCACATCTGCAAAAAGTTTTAACACGGTACTCAGATAAAGAAAAGGATCCCAAAAATGGGCATTGACCCGTCTCAAAAAATGTTGCAAATTTTATATACAAGAATTGGGGAGCTGTGCCACTTTGCGCAGGTTATGTCATAATGTGAACAAAAAGGGATAAAAGCTGATGAAGGCTTTTGCTGTCAAATATGGAGAGAGGGGAAAAAGCAGAAGTAAATGACAGCTTTAATGCAGATGTAAGAAGAAAAGTCAAAGATGGGTGACAGAAAGTTACTGGTCAATGAATAAGGGAAAATTTTCAAACACAAAAACCAGACAAAAGAGTAAAATACAATAAAAATCTCGCTATAGAGAATACTGAGAAAAGTCCCCAAAGCACAGTGAGCAAAATCTTGGAACTATCAAACCATGTGAAACTGCCATGTGGTTCTTTAGAGCGGCCCATTTCAGGCATTAATAGCTCCCATTATAAAGGAGGAACCTGATCTCTGGCCTGGAAAGCTTTCAAGAAGCAGACTTTTTACAGCAAAATTGAAAAGCAAAACAAAACTAAACCTTCCCTCCTTGCACAAATTAACCAGGATTTGTGTCTTTCTACACAAATTTAGCCCTGCATAATGAACTGTTACACATTTTACCAGTATTCCTTAGACAAATGCTTTCTGGTAATGGGGAATAATTATGTATTTAAATGGAGATTTTTTATTTATTTATTTTTTTTTTCTGGCAGATGTTACCATCTTGGGCTTTCTGACAGTATGCTTTCCACCATTAAAATATATTTGTTGTTGATAATAGAAATCTACCTTTACCAACAGGCTGATTTCCACCACCTAATTTAGATGCTTGTGTGGAGCATGTGAACATGTGTGAAGTGTCTGATGGTCTCTCTAGGATGTTTTATCCCATTGAGAAGAAAGATGTGAGTCCAGAATTTAATATACAAATTTTTTACTCTCTTCTTGTTTTGCTTGAAATGCCTGGAAAGTGTAGTATGGGAGCTTGAAGGCACCACCACCTCCACGTACGTTAACTCCAACTCACAAGAAGGTTCAGTAAGAGTAAATTCAATCTTAATTTGATCTTAATCTTAGGTTCGATTGACACATTATGGCTTCTGAAAGTATCATTGCACTTTAAAAGCTCTTACTGACAAGTCACATTAATCACCAGCATCTGAGAAAGGCTTAATGTGGGGAAATGAATGAAAATGGCATAAACAGTTCACAAAAAAAAGTCCAAAGGGCCGAAAGAAGCCCCAAATCCAGTAAAAGTGGGACTGCATTATACATTCATTGACTCTTGTTCTTTTGGGGGTGTTTTGGTATGAAAAGAAAGAAACAATGGAAGACAATAGCGCTACCTTATCAAAGTTCATTCAAGCAGCTATTTGAAATACTTTTAACGGCTTGTCACTGGGTCTTGCAAGTCTCCGAGAGTCTAAACATTCTGTCACATTTGTGTACTAACCACTTAAAGTGCTGCTAAAGCCTTTTGACCTGGACTGACTCTCCTTTATCTAGGTCAAAATGCAAGGCAAAGCCTTTGTGTTCCACGGCCTTCATTAAATTCATTGATTTGACCTGTATTTTAAAGACCAAAAGTCAAATGGAATGGGAAGTTAAAGTTCCCATACAAAATCTTCCACCGAGCACTTCACTGCCTCCTTGAACTATGTAATGTTTAGAAAAGGCCATCTCACGGCCATTTGAAGTGTGGGCTATAGCTGGAGTGGCAGTTTTGTCCACTTTTTTTTTTTTTTTTTTTTTTTTTTTTTTTTTTTTTCAAGAGCATTAAAGGGATTCATTGGATCTTTCTCCTAAATGAGGACAAAAAACTTGAGGCTTTCAAACTTACTGTTTTTTCTTGCTCAGAGCCATCTTTTAACAGGGTGTAACAATGTTCAGATAAATATTATTTATATCTCTAGCACAGTGACAGGCAGAGATGAGGTTTGGTGCCATACATCAGATTCTTGACATGCACTTGTTCACTTGAACTGCTGGAGGTAAAGGGCTTTTATGTGTGAAGGAATAAACCTTCTTCTGCATTTGGAGACCAGGTTTCAGAATTAGGAATGTGGAAGAGAAGAAGAAGAAGAAGTCCAAGGGCCCCTGGATGGTGGGATGCACTCCTGCAAGGTGGGTGCAGGCTGGTGACCTTATCTTGACAAACGTATGACTGAGGCTCACTGGTCAGGAACAGGGGGATGAAAAAAAATTACAAATATTAAAGTAAACATTAGCCAAAAGAAAGGCCACACAGATCTTCAAAATGAGCAGCTTGCCTTGAGATGATCTGCAAACTTACAATTTCAAAAATAAGGATCATGACTGATCCTGGTTTTTGGTACAGCTTTCCAGAAACTGTTATTTTCATAACCAGCATTAGTAGTGGCTTCCTAGAGGTTCTAGGTTATGGGATTAAAGGCTCGTTTCCACCAACACATAAAAGGACAGAGGAACAGTGACAGGAGAGGAAACTCTAATAAACCATTTGGATAAAACTGAGTTTTGTCTGGTGACAAAGCCCAGACCACTTTATAGACTGCAGGGTGGGCAGTGCTAACATGGGTATGGGACTCATTATGGGAAGAAGGGGAAGAACATCTTAGGATTGTGCAAGATTTGCCGTGGGACCTCTTCAGGAAGGACTAAAGGTGGAGAAAGAGATGGATCAAGGTGCTTTGGGAAAACGAGTGTGGGAAAACAGAAGGAAATATAATAAAAAATGCTGGTTTTGTGTAAAGAAGCTGCTGGTCGGTGTGTGTGTTTGATCACCACATCTGTCCCGTTTTCTCCTTAAACCCCATTTCCAACCACTTTCCTGTGCAAGGACACATGCAAGAAGGTCTGAGCACCAGCAGCTGGCATGGAGCTGCACACAGCGCCTTGCAGGAACGGCGTGGAAAGATGAGTAGGGACGAGTACCTGTAAGATACATGGGTGATCCTTACTATTGGAGAAATCCCTTCTGGAGCTTTTCAACAAGTCTAACTGTAGCTGCCAAGTACAAATTTTGGACAGAGTGCCAAAGTGAAGGTTAGTCTGCAAATAGTTGGGAAAATCTTCCTTCCTTCCTTCCTTCCTTCCTTCCTTCCTTCCTTCCTTCCTT
>CM021765.1:183830575-183849606 GCA_011076525.1 Nettapus auritus | reverse complement strand
TCCTTTCCTTTCCTTTCCTTTCCTTTCCTTTCCTTTCCTTTCCTCTCAGTGAAAGTTTGGCCATCCCATCCTATCTTATCTTCCTCCCAGAACATTGCTATCTGCTTCTGAAGCTCCCCTTAAAGCATCAATGTTCTCAGAAGCTTTGAAGTGGGTAAAACACTTTCTCAGGTGCTTCCAGCATTCTTCATCTAGCTCCAAGCTGATGTAGAAGCAGGGCAAACCAAGTGCTTTATGGCACAAGACAATGACCTCAGAAAACATGGCAGCTCCCATGAGTTTAAATGTTCAAAAGAAAGTCCAGAAACAGGTAAAGTCGTTGTCATCCAGCAATAGATCTGAAAGAGAATATAAATCATTTCTAATTTTATGTAACTATGATTTTTCAAATCTCATTACCTAAAAGATGTAGAGAAGATGCACCAGAAACAACACATGGAAAGCCTTCCGTGTTGGGTCACCTTATAAAAAAGCTGGCTGGAAAAAAATGTAGGAATGACGGCTTCTTTAGCTTTTGGATGAATTGTCCTTAAAAAGAACAGAAAGGTCACCTTATAAAAAAGCTGGCTGGAAAAAAATGTAGGAATGACGGCTTCTTTAGCTTTTGGATGAATTGTCCTTAAAAAGAACAGAAAGGTCAGTCTGACATCTTCCAAGGTTGTAGTTTTTATTCAAAAGAGGGTATAAGGAAAAAAAGAAAAACAACTAAACCAAATCAAAATAAAACAAACAAACAAAAAAAGATCTGAAACAGACATAAGTGGCATTATATTCCATGATTCTGATTTTGTGCAAATAACTAGATTTTAAAAGATAAAACAGGATCCTTGGCCAAGGGTAGTTTATGTGACTTTTATTGTTTGCAAAATTATCTGTAAAAGTATTTTATTTGTCTTATTTCTTATTCACCTGTAGTGATTTGCTCAGCTGTTAGGCAATCTCTGGACTGTCTGCAGACTCCTTGTCTACTGCTTTGTACATTCCTAAAATGCTTTATGCTTTTTAATGTTTTGTGACTGGGCCATAATTGGTAACTGAGAGACTTTTTTTTTTTTTTTTTTTTTTTTTTTTTTTTTTCTGATGTCAAATTGGGCAATTCCTGAAGCTTTGAAGAGTTACCAGATGAACCCTTCCTACTGTGACTCTTCATGTCTTCATGGAGGATCATGTTTTCCAGAGGCTCTGTGTCCATAAGCATACTTGTAAACCCTGTCCTCTCACATCTCTGGAAGGGAATGAAATGAAGGAGTTGAATGCCACCAAAGCAGAGTGATTATTTTATATGTGGGGAAACATTTGTGAAAATTTGTTTGGAGTTCACTGTAAACAGAGCCACTCTAAACCAGAGTGGCTCCAATAAAGGGGTATTGTTCTCGGCCACCAAAGCAGAATAAAAGTAACTCCAGGACCACATTAGGTGGTGTGGGAACCATCTAGTCCATGGCACGCTCCCCCTTCCTGCTAGCCCATGGTGGTCCCTTTGCAGCAAGAGCTTTCTCTGGGCACTGGGCAGAGCAAGCAGCTGCTGGCGAAGCACCACAGAAGGTGAGACTGAGAAACACCCTTCTGGGTCAGAGCAGTGGTCACCTACCCCATACTGTCTGCATTGGTAGGATCTGCTGTGACGGTGAGCACAGGGGTTTCACCACTTTTCTGGGAATCCCCAGCCTCACAGCTGATGAGAAGTTTGCCAGCAGGCTTCTGGGTACCATCTCGTGGACCTGCTCTCCTCAATTGTGTGTAAACCCCTGGTGAACCTGCTGACACCACCTGCCTTTGTGCCCTCCAAGGGGCACAAAGTGTTTCTAAACATTCACCATCAGCTATGTACTGACTCCGTTTAAACTGATCTACTACTGAGCTCTCTCTAGTGCTTGTGTGGAGGAATTTGGTGAAGATTGGTTCCACAATTGCCTTCCCATCACCCTCAAAGTTTTGTGAACTTCGTACATCTCCTGCTGTAAACTGAAGAGTCTTTTTACTCTCTACATAGGATGGTTACTTCAATTCCCCTCAGTCATTTTCATTGACTTTTTCTGTGTGCTCTGACTTTACTACATCCTTCTTGAGATGCAGAGACCTAAACTATACCCAATACCTAATGTATGGGAATAAAGGTTTTAGGCCTCTCTTCACCCCTTAACTGCCCAAAATAACCACGTATATTCATTTCAGTATTTGCTGTTTCTACTTGGAAGCCTGAAGTCTACAGACTGTGAAGATTATAGCTAATTCGAACTATGGCTGATCAAGGACCAGAAGGGAAAAGCTAAATCATTTTAAGAGTCATTTACAAAGCACAGTCAGCACGGAACATATATTACACCAATTCAAACACATCAGGAAGTTTTCTCTACTCAGAGAACTTGTAACCAGAATAGGCAAGGAAGGAAAAGGGGAAAAGGAGCAGAGAAGTGAAGAGTGATGCTACGTGGGGGACCAGGGAGATGCAGAACCAGTCTCTTTAATTTCCAAGTTTATAGTCTGGAGAAGGAAGATTTTTCACACAAGAAAATTATCTACAAACATTCCTATTTCGTCCCTTCCCCATCCCAGTCTCCTTGCCAAAGCATCTGACAGCTCTTTAGAAATGCTCCTTTGCTCTCAGAAAATAGCTTGTGAGTAACAAGATGTAGTGGCAGTGGTCACAGGGATAAGTACACCACCAGTGCCTTGGGGCTTGCTGTGGGCTGGTGCAAGTGGTGCAGGTGGAACAGGCTTTTAGCACTCTGCAGACCCCTACAGCTTTCTCATTTAGGTGTTGAGGATTGGTCTTTGGGCTTCACTTCTCTCTTCTGTCCTTCTCTCTCTGAGGATGCATGTTTGGATATGGTTGTGACCAGCTGTGGATGGAGAAGGGCCATTCTCTGCAGAGTACTGAAACATGAGGAAGTAGATCATATTTGCAGTGTGACAACAAAGCAGCAGTGCTTGTAAGTGAGCACGAGCACCTGAAATGACTGTTTCAGGCTTTGCTGCCATTGTGGGGAGCTCACTCCCCTACAAGTATCCTCCCTGGCCACCTGCAGCAGCTGGGATGAAGCCCCAAAGACGCTGCAACAGTGCAAAGCAAAGCAATTCTACTTTGCCACCTTAGCACCACGGGGGAAAAGCGCCCCACACAAAGCACCCTGTTCGAGCCCCAACAGGTGGGAGCCCACAGCTTTTTGTAACGAGGTTCAGGAGAGTTGTATTAATCTACTTAACACCACGTTGTCCGACTGCCTTGTTTGCCAAGCTGCAAGCGGGCGGCACGGCACACACCACGACCTAATGATGTACTACCAACACTCACGCCAAAGACAAGGCCATTTAGAGCAGAGAGACAAGCTGAGTTAGCATAAAAGAGGAGGCATCAATCACCATTCCCCCAAGACAATGGCGATAATTTAATGGCTGTTTTTTAAGAAGAACTGGCACTATACAGAAATTGGGGAGAAAGGTCTGGTAGGCTTCACCTGCAGCTGAGAGCTATTTGTCCCCTTTGTGCCAACCCGAGCGAGATTTGAAATAGCAATTTCTGCAGCTGGCATCATATGTATCAAGTTATGCTCCCAACTAAAGGTTTACTCTAAATTGCTAGATTTTCTGGCTCAAACTCTTATTAGTCAAGCATGAGTGACTTTGCTAATGAATTCACTTTCTCTTGAATTTCAAACTAATCTGCAGAGTTCTGTAGCACAATTTTCCTTATGTTAAAATCCTTCAGCATGATTTCCCTTTAATCTACTAGTTCTGTAACACTTTTTTTTTTTTCCTATAAGGTTTACAGAGATCACATCCAGACTTAGAACAAGAATTTGCAGAGTTATTATATTCAGCTGACTTCTATCCATGTGCTGCAGCTTTGTATTTGACTGAACTTTTTTTGTTGCCAGGGAGGTGAACCAGTGCAGATATCCTTATGCATGATGTAAGGTGATGCTACATAATTAACACAAAACTATCTGCAGAGTTGAAGTCATCAAACTAAAATGCACTCTGGCAGGTTGCAAAAAAGCCAAGTATGAGAATATGGCTGGAAAGGGTTTTCAAACAGTTTTTTTGTCCAGACCACTGCCACAAGATATGATCACGTTCACCTGTTGGATGGAAGTTTCTCCAAGCCATTCTTAAACATTTCCCATGATGGAATCACATCTCTAGAACAACTCTGCTGCTTCACTGCACATCTTATTAGCAAGTGTTTCTAGTGTCTTACTGTAACCTCCTCACTATAGTTAAGTATATTATTTCTTGTCCTAGATGAGCATGAAGGGTATTTTCCTCCATTTTTTTTTTTTTTTTTTTCAACAGCTCTTGGCATATTTGGAAAATATCAGAAAATCCCTAGCATACACTAGAACAGCCCCAGTTCCTTCATTGTACAGTACATCTTCAGGACATACTCTCAGTCATCTTGTCCTTCTCTGCCAGCTCCCTAGATGTTCAGGGTCCAGGCTGGAGCCTGAGCCCCAGCAGAGCACACACCAGTGCAGAGAAGGGAGGGAAGGAGCCAGGGTCCAGTTCTGCTTGTAGCTCTCCTTGCCAGATGTTGGAATAAACATTTCCTGTTTTGCTGAAGACCTTCTCAGGGTTTCAGAACAAACAATACATTTTGGCTTTTACAGTCTTCAAGGAAAATGTGTTAAATGCTTTGAAGTGGACTATCCAAAAAACAGCACTGTTAAAGGTCCTGCAGTGAGTCAACTTGACTCACTAGTCCCAGAACTGCACTTAGTTTATCTGACAGCTTGTAGTTTAATCCTAACCATTCTTCTGAGAGCTCCACTTCGTACCTTGACCTGAGTCTTTACTTTCCTTCCAGCAGCAGCTACTGCTTGTGCTCCAGTAACCCTTGTTAGTGTTAGATGCTGAAGAGTGTGTCAAGAATATAGTCCATCTCATTAACCATATTACAAAACTTTTAAATAAATTGCTGGTTTTCACAAATGTCTTTTTTTTTTTTTTTTTCCCCATTTTAACTTCTATTTCTACTACACTCATCCAAACTCTTCCAGAATGATCTTCATGAGGATGATGGGCCAGAGAGCAAGCTCAGTGCATCATCCCGTATAGCTATGGACATTCTGCAGGACTTACAAGTGGGCCATGTGAGGCACAGCATACTGCTTCCTCCTCTATGGTACATCAAATTCAGTCTATCTACAAACAATAGCTACCCTCAGAGAGTGCAGCAACAAGACAATTTCATGCAGAGCTGAAATATGAAACATACAGCTTGGTGGGAAATACCTCATCCATTCTGCAGATGGGACAGCACTGTGTCAGCAGAGGTACAGATACCATTAAAAATCTGCAAGTAGACCTTCATCTTTGTTCTTCTGTTTTGTCAGTATGAAGATGAGGCAATTTTGGTTTTATATCTGGGTTTCAGGTATCATTCAAAGCACAGCTTAGGCATAGCCTTGGTGCTAGGTTCTATCACACTCAGTTCTAGTACTGAGCTTATATTCAGCTGCGAAGTTGGATCGCATCTGCACTGAAAAGAATCTGGAGGAGACAGAATCATCCCTATCTGTAAGTTTGTCCGATTGATATTGAATATCCATCAAGATCTAAGTCCCTAATTCCATTTCACTGCTGAGCCCAGTGCTATTTCCAAGAGAGCATACTGCAGTGATTCCATAGCTAACCCCACTGGGAAGAGCTGTTTGGAATGGAATGGAATGGAGTGGAATGGAATGGAATGGAATGGAACGGAACGGAATGGAATGGAACGGAACGGAACGGAATGGAACGGGACAGAACGGAACGGAACAGAACAGAACGGAACAGAACAGGATAGAATAGAATAGAATAGAATAGAATAGAATAGAATAGAATAGAATAGAGTAGAATAGTTGGAAGGGGTATTTGGAGATCATCTACTCCAACTGCCAAAACGTTTAAACATTCTCAAGGGCTTTTCATGTGCTTCAGGATTTAATGTAATCAGTACATCATCTGAATGCTTCAGCCCTCCGTATTTTCTACCAAGGCCTCTCACCTCATGGTACCTCCAAACACTGAAGCAGACAGGAGGATGGAGACAAATGACAGTGCTTCTTACTCAACTTTTTCATTCAAGTAAGCAAGGAGCATTCCTAGGTGGTGTGCTCAACCCCTATGAGACAGGCATTGCCCATAATCAGCATCCTTCCATTGTACTGTGCTGAGGTATTGGAAGCCACATAGAAAGTTCTGATCTCTTCCTGTCTTTCAGAAAAGATAATTCAAGTGCTTGTAGTGCCAGAAGGTGAACTCTTTCAGGCATCTGCAGTGTGGACAGTGGCTACTCATGCTGCCTTATGGTGTTTAGGTATGATTTCGCAGTGTTATGGCTTGAGTATTAGGTCTTCAGAATGACATAGATCTAGACTCCTTAAATATTAATTGTCCCATAAATTGTCCTAGTCAATAAAGAGGACAGTGCCAGATCAAGAAATGGAAATAACGACCTCTATTCATTCTTCCATTCTATCTTAGCTACTGAACTGATAACAGGGACATCAGGAGCAGTCTGGGACTTCTGACTCTTGGAAGTGTAAATTATTCCAATTCTGCTTTGCATAGAGGACTGTGGATGAATGCTTTAGGAAAGCTTTATAAAAGCAGAGCTCAAGTGTTACTGTCATAACCATGGGAGGGAATAATCCTCGTGATAGCTTGTGCTGGAGTCACTGATGCCTTGGAAGAAAAAGACCTGTTTTTTGTAGGAGTATTTGGGTCACCTCAGTGGTGTACTTATACAGCCCTCACTGCTTAGCATGTGAGCTGCCACATATTGAACCACCTGAAGTCCTCAGAGAACCAGGACGTGAAAAATCCCTTAACGTTCAGTTCCCACAAGTCCTGTCATACTGTCTATGTCATTGTGTGGTTTTGTGGCTACCACAAGCTCCTTTTATCACATTTCCCCAGAGAGAGAATTCCTGTCATGAAAACTGTAGCCTTTGTAAGGTGCTCTAATAGAGCTTACTAAGCCCAGAAATCAAGGGAGATAGATTTATGTGCACTTCTATATGAGTCTAAATCAGAAGCAGTTCCACTGAATTTGCAGCGTTTGATTCCCAATACTTGCACCGGAAACACTTGTTCAGATGTGTTCAACAACTAACAAAATCTGATGCATTAGCACACTGCTGTTAGAGGCAACAAAACTACCTAGAAAGACAGCTTATACAAGGAGATGAAGCTTCACACCAACTAGAGTATAAATGAAGACCAGTCATAGTCATAGCATCACAGAGTGGTTTGGGTTGGAAGAGACCTTAAAGATCACCCACTTCCAACCCCCTGCCATGGGCAGGGACACCTCCCACCAGACCAGGTTGCCCAAAGCCTCATCCAGTCTGGTCTTGAACATCTCCAGGGATAGGGAGTCCGCACCTCTGCACAAAGTAGATTCCAACCTCTCAGAGCAGGATGAATGTAAAAGGATGCACCTCTGTGGGTGTAGCCAGAAGATAAGGGATCCCCAGACATTTACTCCAGCTCCATACACTTCTGTGATGCCATGACAATTTATGGCTGAAATTTTGCCTTTACAAAATACTCTTTGTAATGTGATTACCATTTCATCATTCTATATTAAATTCTGTTTCCATGGTGTTTGACTTCCTCTTGGAGAAGCTGCATGAAATAAGAGAGCTTGCTGAAGCAACTTTTTGTGTATACAGTTAAGTTTTATATCTTCCATTTAAGTAGACATACCATTGACTGCTCCTTCGTGAGGTTGCTCCACTTGTTCTGAAACGTTATTATTTCTAAGATTATAGTGCAAAAGTAGGTGGAATCCAAAGTGCTCTAATTTAAGTTAGAGTTTTAACCAAGCTTTCCAAGCAAAGTAGGTGAAACCATGAGCAGATGGTGTGGAACCACACATCACTTACACAAATATCTAAGCTTTGGCCCAATGAATAATATGACACCAATATTGTTCGTTTGAGAAAATGCATGGAAATACTTGGCTTGGATGAATGCATAGCAAATCATTTTAGCTTTTTCTAAGGAAGTTTATCAAATTTGGCAATCAATCATCTAAGCTGACCAAGGATACAGTGTCTTTGCAGTAAATGCTCATGCTTGTCATCATTAACATCATTTAGATTTTAGACTTTTTCTAATTAAGAAAGGTTCCCACCAGCAACAGCAAAAATCTCTACCACCTCTTTCATTATCTCAGCCTTTCTTCTCTTTAATTACTATTGAGCTCCTGGCTGATTAAATTAGCTTATTTAGGTCTTTTCTGAAATCTTAGGGAAATTATCTAAAAATCATGAAATCAATTCCCTTACGCTGTTTTAATCTTTTATGTTTTGGGCTCCAAGAGGGACGGGCGGACAAGTGCAGCCCCTCCGAAAAGTGTGCAGCACTAGACTGCTTGCCAGCCTTCTATTGCCTTTGTGGACCATCTGGGTCAATTTCCTTCCAACTAAATGAAATGCAAATAAAAATTCCAGCAGTTTTTCAGCTGCAGGCTGCCCAGCTGATTAGCATGACAGAGGCCGGGAGATGAGGCCTGACCCTGTGCACTTCCCCTCATCTCATTAAGTTGTAACTCTACCGTGGCTGCATTCATGGTGTTTATTGACGCTGAAAGGCGTCTTTATCCAAAACTAGCTAAATTCACATTCAGAGTTTTTCCATGAAGGCTTGCCTGCTACAGCATCCACATGAAAGTGAACCTATTGTAGCTTGGTGATGTGTCCTGCTGATTCCTTAACAATCTGAGCTTTTTCCAAAAATGTTAGATTCACAAGTTTAAGTTCCAAAAAAAAAAAAAAAAAAAAGAAAAAAGAAAAAAAAAAGAAAACAAAAACCCCAAAACCAAACAATAACAAAAACAAACAAACAAACGTTATAAAACCTGAAGGTTTTAACAACTCACTAGATTAAAATGCTAAGAATATAAATATCTTTCATTCTGATGGTGACGTTATGTATATTAAACCCATGCATGCGAGGAGACTTGAGCCAAAGTACAATAGTGAGAGTGCACCTGTACCATATAGGACTGCAGACAACAGGATAGTATGCTTATCCTGGCATCCATCAGCAAGGAGAATGATAAAAGATTCAAGAAAGCAACATCTTCAGCAATTTACACTACTCTGAGAGTCACAGTTGGACAATGGAGAGAAATACACCTTGTAACTGCCCACTGTTTCACAACTCAGCATTAAAGAAAAGAAAATACTGTTGAGAAAGTCTGGTGGAAATAAGCATAATAATGTCTGTGATCTTTTGCCTTTCTCTTGAATACCGTAACTGGCATGATACGTGGATGACTACAGTTGCATAGTTAAGACACAGCTTCTAAAGCTCTGGGGTGGACAGGTCTGGTGGGCAGCACCTTTTCTCTGTAGCAATGTTTGAGGGCCAGGTAGGAACTAAGGTAGATGGAGTGTTTCCATGAGGCATAGAAAGGAACAGCAGCTACTACAGTTTTTGGAAGGAAAGTGAAGTTCTCATGATCTCCCTACCATTTGGGTCTACAGGGTGTCCATAGCAGTGCGTAACCACTCTCTTATGGGGCTCCCATACTTCACCAAGAATCTGGGAGGGTCTTGCCCTGGTGCTGAAGCTTCCCTGAAATCAAAGCCTCAGTTTCTGCTCATGGTAGCTGGAGTATAAAGAGAGGAGGGGGAAGAGCTTGCTGGACCACTGCCAATTCTCTCACAAGATATTTTAAGATTTTTTTTTGGAAAGGAGAGGATATGAAAGCAGATACAGGTGAACAAATGTAGGGTAGTCAGTCAGAGATAACTCTGTGGGTGAGGTCATAAAAAGAATTTATAGGACTGTGAATGTCTAATCAAACTGATTTATACCTGTGCAGTGCTAAAAAGTAAAGCCAGTGCGTAACATAGGCTGGCATCACAAAAAGTGGATAAATAAATAAATAAACAAATAAATAAATAATAGGAGTAACATTGCAACATCTCTAATCCATTCAAACATCACATGAATCAGAGAATACTTGAGATTAACTCAGTTTGGTTACCCCATGAAGGAATTCAGCAATAATTTGCCCATGGCTTCTGCCTTGATTTTCCATCTCACATGCTGATGAGTTCACTTTGCTTTAAACATGTAGGGTGGGACAAATGAAAGATTGATCTGGGAAACCATACACAGCGTCTGGGCAGGAAAAATCATGTTTTAAAATTCATGGTACATTAATGTCTTCCCACTGAGCCACTGGCCATTATGAACATAAAAATAACTTTCTGGATCATTTGTCATAAGCCTACTGAAGTCGAAGATGTTCAGTTAACTTCCGTAGGTTTTCAATTATATTCCTTGCTAGCTTGGCTTAGCTAACTATTCCACAACTCCACATGAGGTGGTAGATGCTGACTGAACAAACATCTCAATATTTGGCTTTCCTGTTGCTCCAGGTAAGTGTTTGAAGGACAGATGAAAGCTGTCCAAAGGTATCATCACTGCCAGATGTCCTGTGCAAGCACATTTTCTTCTCAGGGGCTCATCAACAAGGGTATGGCTATAAAGGCTTTTGTATGAAAGTCAAGAACATGAAGCAGAGCAGTCAGAGCATGAGGTGCTTTGACCACTTGTGATTTCCCATTGCTGACTCTAGGAGCTGTTTTCCTTCTGCATACTGGTTCAGCTTCATCTGTGACATAACATGGCTCATGTTTGCCTGAAATCAGGAGTTTAAACCAGTTAAGCCAAACTGGTGGAAAAGCTTTTTGAACATACTTGTTTGTTTTAAACGCACATCCCATTTCAACTCAAGCTAACTAAGATTTAATTTCACTAAATCAAAACCAAAAAGCTTAAGTTGTTGTTTTATTAGGCAGATTTCCTGAAATGCTGTTTTTCAGAGGTAAAAAGAATCTGAAAAGAGGCAGAGAACTACCTTTTATCTGATGTGCACTTGTGTGAACTTTGTTTGCTTCTGGGTTTTCATTTGAATTGATAACATTTTTAGCAGTTAAGATCTGAGAACAAACTGGTGCCTTTCTCATCAGCAGCTATAATACTGTTTGTGCTTGATGCATTTTGTTATCAGGCATGACAACTTTAAAGCCAGTTTATAATGTTATGAAATGTGTTTTTACATCACCAGCCGTGATAACTGCTGACAGTGCAAGGAGTCACACGATGGAGCCGACTGCTTCATTACAGGCAGGTTGGAGGAAAGTAGAGGGATGCTGCAGAAACACCCTATCTAATGGCATTTCATTTTGAACTGTATCCAGATTCAAGGCCAGCACTTGAAAAGTTCTTCCAAATGCAATTTTGAGGAGGAAAAAAAAAGTGATTTAGGATTCTTGAAAGATTTTGCTTTAGAATTCATCATGCTTTCATTTCACAACTCATTTAACTTCAGTAAAATGAAAGCATTAAAATAAAATGTTAGATAATGATAATATATATATGCTACAATATCTCCAGTTTTGGAATATAAATATGAAGCCATTATACTTTGAATTCACCAAAATTATCTATTTTACTATGTCAACAGTATAGAATAATAAAGCTGGGACAAACCACTGCAACTTCTAACAGATTTTTTTTCAGGCTTGGTATCTTTCTTGGACACATTTTGATGTATGACAAAAAAAATGTCATTAGGGGTTTTCATTCCAGTCCTGTTATCACTGCTCTCTGTTAGACAGAAAATGAGAGTCTGGGAGTTGTTCCACCTGGGAAGGTGAAGGCAGTGATAGTTGTGCTTTTTTTTCTTTAATGTTTATTTCTTTATGATAGGAGAACCGAATATTATTTTTTGTACCACAGAGAAAAAATTCTATCACACACATGCAGAACCTTATAAATGTGAATGAAATATTTTTAAAGATTCAAAATCCAAGGGAGAAAACATTGATATATGTTAGAATAAACTCTATAATCTGTTTGTTACATCTGTACATGTTAGTTTGAGTCATTCCAGTGATTTTAAGGATATTAGGATATAGGCAGCTTCAAGTAGGAGTTGAGATTTTTTATTTTTTATTTATTTATTTATTTTTAACATTTTCTTAAAGAATAGAAGATCAAAAAAAGGGGGAAAAGCTTTTCCTGAGGGAGATTTTTTCCTCTCCCCAGTACAGAACATTTTTCTGAACAGGGTGGGCAGGACCAGCCTCAGCTTTTGAAATGGATATAGAATAAAGAAAGAGAAAAAATACACTTCATTCAGAAGGTTGTAGGTGCTGGGCTTGTCCTGTAGATGAGGAACAGAACAGCTACAGCCACAAGACCTGGGTCCAAGGCAATGGAACAGAGCTATCATGTTTAATTGCAGAGAATTTGAAAGGTGGCCGCTATCTGCTAAAATGCAGCAAAAAGAAAGAAAAACTTCAGTTTTGTTACTACAGCCATAACTTCTGAAAGCTGAACTCATTACTCACTAAAGCTGGATGTTGCTTATTCTGGAGATGTAGCAGTGAAACTTGGCCTCATGCTGAACCTGGAGAGCATCCTGCACCAGTAATGACACTGCCTTATCATGAACCCTAAGCTAACTCCCCAGAGCACAAAACAGAGAACCTGCAGGTGCATTCTTCTGTACCATATACTGACCAAAAGAAAACTCATAACAGAATACCCTCATGCATCTCAAAGCACAAAGGAAAAAGAAAGGAAAACTATACAGCCAATCTCTGAGTATTCTGCTGGCACCAGTAGCTCTGAGGTCCCCTGGCCTTGCAAGGCTGTTGCTGTAAATGCCACATTGGCATGTCTTACACCAGCATTCCTTATGTCTTGGCCTTGAGACAGAAGGGCTAATGTCCTCATGCTTGGGGGCTGGTTTTGTTTCCTGCTGTGTTTAGAACTTGTTTGTTTGCATCAGGCCAAACTTATCCTGCCTGGGACTGGGTCCAGGTTCCTATTCCTCTACATTGACCTTTGGCAGCAAAATGTCTACAATGAATTACAATTTAGTAATTCAAGGGTCTGAAGCACGCTTCCTTCTCCCTCTCTTTGCACAGAGCGCGCTCTCTGGTATGTATGTGAGAGCTCAGGGTATCAAGTCATTCTCAGAGTTCTTGGCATCTTTACTTCAACGTATGCCTGTGGTACATCAACGGAATAACTGTTCCCTTCTACAGCGCAAAGTCTACTGAGCATGTATAACATATGTTCCTTGAGAACCTGGAGCAAAATGAGCTGACAGCTAATTAAGAGAGCAAGGTAACGCCACTTTGTTTTCTTCCTCTGGGGCAAATTCCCAGTCCTTTCTCCAAAGCACATGGCAGAGCTTCAGAATAAATAGAAAAGCTGCACCAAATATGAGCAGAAAAATATTTTTCTCAAAAATTTCCAACTTGCTATTATTTGACCACATGCTGTGGAACGAAAACCTTGAATGTGCGGTCCAAACCTCAGGGTTACAGGGCAGTGGGTTGACCAGAAATGGGACCAGGGTTCTTCAAAGGAGAGGTGCTAAGCCATCTGTTGTACAGACATTGCTGATGGCAGGACAGAACATAGTGTTTCATATGTTGAGCTCATAATACAACTGAGTGTTGTGGTATTTCACCTCTGAGATCTGACTTAAATATTTGCATATATTCCATAGGACTGCACGGCTGTATGTGGCCGGAGTAGGACTGGGTGGGAGGATCAGGTACCTCAGTGCAGGTATCTCCCCCTGAGCTCAATATCCCACAGATATTGTGGGTGGAGACATCCTCAGATTGGTTCATGAAGCCTAGATGGCAACTCTTCTTCCTGAACTCAACACCCACATTTGATCCTATGCGATCGATTATGATTTAGTTCTCAGCCTAAATCTCAAAGTAGATACATTCTTCACTGAAATACATCACTGGTGCTCCTGTTTTGGTGCATTGTTCATTGGTACATTGCTCCTTGTCTCCTTTTTTGTTCTGGTGAAGATCTCCCCATTTTCAGTCTGGACCTGGACCCCAGTGAAACACATTTACAGAATCAAGGAAGTCAGGGATTACAAAAGAAGCCAATATTCTAGGGATACTCTAGGTCATCTATCTAGCCCATTACACAGGACAAATTTAATCAAATTAAATAAATTGAATCACATAACTGAATAATGGATGAGTCCTTTTAAAAGACATTCTGATGTCGTAGAGGGCAAAAGGGACTGAAAGTTGCCCTGCAGGTTTTCAGTCTCCAGTCTTCCCTCTGAGACTGCTGCTGAACTCTGGATCAGATAAAACAAACTAACATATAGCTTTCACAGATCCACACATTTAATCAAACCTGAGGATGGTATACAGCCTACCTGTTGAATTGTGCAAAGTATGTGAATTTTCACATGTATCAAAATTAACAACAAAAAAATATTAATATGGAAATGAACCAGATCAAGATTTTCATAGTGCTCAGTATGTAACTTCAGTACTACATAAACTAATTTATTTGTATAGTTTTTATATAGGTTCGGTCTATACTAATAATTTAGGAGTCATATTATTAATTCAGTCATTGATAATGCAACACCTGGTGCATGCTCACTTATGGAAAGCCAGACACATGCAAGAGGATTTCCAGCCTTGTTAATGTAACTGCTGTGTAATATAGTGTACCCAACTAATCGCAGGTGAAGTGTGACTATAACAGACCATACACGTGGTTGAGTTTTGGGGTGAGTTCCTGTGAAATGAGGCTGCCCTGCAGGGGATGAGCAGGAGGTGCCCATCTCCCTCCATCAGCCTCAGCAGGAGCCCAGCTGACTCCCCCTTTCCTCCCTCTCCCCCTTTCCAGTCCCTGTCTGTTGGAGGTTGTATGTTTGTGGTTGTGTTCCACCACAAACCCATTAGCCATCCACCTTTGTGATCACAGAGACCTATTTCTTTGATTTCACCTCTCTCCCCTCCAACACCTTCCTCTGCCCCTGTCTCAGCCAGACCCAGCTCCTGTCCTGGTTGCCTTTGTAGGGCCGAGCAGGGATGTGTCACTGCCTCTCCCTGGCCTCAATTCAGCAAGGAACATCCCCCAAAGCACTGGTGAAAACATGGAACCCAGCTCCCTAAATTTTGTACCGCTTAGATTTGGTACCTGCCTCTTTCCAAAGACCAGGATCCAGGTGTATATCCCAAATGTCCCACCACACCTGTGTGCCTGAGACACAGAGGCACCTCAAAATACCTCAGAGGCCTTCTTTCTGGTGTCCTTAATGTTCTTCTTCCTCAGCCTCATGGAGCAAAGGCATGAGCTGTGTTTACCCTCCAAAATGCTGTGCATACCCTCCCAGCAGAGGCATCAGGGAAAGCGCTCCTGTTTGCCTTCACTTGCCGGCCAGACCTTCCCGGTGCCTTATCACAGACAGCTGATATTTCCTCCCCAGTCTCTGCTAGTTTTGTCCATCAAAGCAGCAGACAGTGCTGTTTTATAGTGTGCTGTAAAACTACCCTGCTACCCTGCGTGTGCTCAGCGTGGCTGCCTCATTTATCACTGCTCAGCCTTCACGCCGGGACATCATCCATCACTGCCTCCTTAGAGCCCGGAGTCAGAACCCGGTCCGTGCTGCTTCCTCAGCCCAGAGTTGTGTGAACACTCCCCAGCAGGTCTCTTTGTCCTCAGGCTGTGTTTTTTCTTCCTTTTTTTCTTCTTTATTTTCCAGGAAATGGGACTTCTTACATTTCGTTCCCAACCAAGAGTCTAGAATAGAAAACCAAACTTCAAAATTCAATTGACTGTGCCTAATGGAGGGGATTTTAATTTGTAGCCTCTGACCCTTATCTATTATTGACAGGAATAAAGACCTTTTTTTTTTGTTTCATATTTTCAGCTAATGGTAAAAGAAAAATTTAGAGGTTTTAATTTTTTGATTCTAATAGTGACCTCCATGTCCATTGTGAAACCATGAATAATCACTGCTTGAGAAAGGCATTTCTGTGAGCAATCTAGAAAGTGGACAAAGGAACTTTTGAAACAGTTTCATATGCGGACAAAAAAGCTGAAGAATACATTTGTGTCTGATTTTCTTCCTGTGCTATAGAAAGATGAGTGTCCTTTTTATTAATTACATTAATTAATTGCATTTCACTTACGACTTTGTCTCTCACAAGCCTGTTCATTCTACACAAATGATGCAACTAGAAAGCAAAGCCTATAAAATTATTGAAAATGTCAACCAGTATAAAGCTGTAAATTCAGAGCCTTCTCCTACTCCTGGTATCATCAGTGGGGAAAAACCCCATTGATTTTACTAAGTCTCTGTATTAAAGCAGAGATATTGTACCAAATTAAACATGGAAACAGGTCTTTGGTTGTTTCTGAGCTTTAATGCCCTTGCTCTTTAGTTCTGTCCTACTTCTGGGACACTGCTGTGGCATGCATGAGGAAGTGGTGGATGGGACTCATGCATCCCATAATTCTCTCTCTGTGATTTAGCTTTCTGTGGCTGAAGAAATGCTCTGCTGTGTGCAGCTTGCTGGACAATTCTGCTCTTGGAGAAACTGTGGCAGGTAGCAGTGAGTGTGGAGTCTGCTCCAGGCTCTTTTTTAGGAGGCAGACCTTCAGAGAAGTGGCCTTCCTGGAAATAACCCCAAGTGTACAGGTAAAGGGTGAGAGGCCATGCACCACATGTGGCTTCCTTCGCCACATATGTGAGTAATGCAACTTGCACTCATGAATGTCAGTGATTTCCCAGCAGGAGAAAGCTGACTGTAATGCCCCAGATCATTGTTATTGCTTCAACAAAGTGGTCAAAACGTAGACAATTATTAGGAGTAGAACAGACAGTACTCAGGTTTTAGATGTATTGTTTTCCATTTTATCTCAGCTTTCCATCCACTTGACAACTTGGAAGCAAAGTCACAGGCTCAGCATAGTGATCATGGATGGTCTGGCTAAGGAGAAGGTATCTTCATCCCAATGGATGTGCCCTTCACCTTCCATAGCTGTACCTACACCAGCAGTACCTCACCACAGTAGGTGCATGTTTGAAGCATGAAGTAAACAGTGCTGCAATTCCTTCTTCTACATTATTTTCACATGACCTTATTCTTAAATGAGCTTTGGAGTGGTCCCTTGGATCAAATGTCCATTATGTACATATGGTTTGATGATGTTGAAGGGGCCCCAAACTGGTTCTGGCCCTCCTGTCCAGAGCAAAGTGCAGAAGGTGTCCTTTTAGAGGAAACCAAAATTATGGTCAATCAAGTAGGTTGGAGTCCACGTGATGTGCATCTTGGGCAGATTATGCTTTACTCCAAAAGGAACCTCCTCTGTACACACCAAAACCATTCTGCTGACAGAGTGGGATATAAGGGGAAGGCTGGAGCATTGCTTCAAATCCTAAGCAGAATATTCTATTCTATTCTATTCTATTCTATTCTATTCTATTCTATTCTATTCTGCTCTGTTGTTCTGTTCTGTTCTGTTCTGCTCTGCTCTGTTCTGTTCTGTTCTGCTCTGCTCTGCTCTGCTCTGTTCTGTTCTGTTCTGTTCTCAAGAAGGCATCAAAGGCCTTGCTAAAATGCTTTCGATGAACTCCCTGACATGAGCTCCAATGCTGGGTTTAGTCACATAAGACTTTCCCTTGTCTGGAGTCCCCCTGATATGCTCAGCAGCTGCTGCTGTTGCTATTGGCACCTTCAGGACACGGAGAAGATGGCTGTGCTGTGCTCCAGGGACTCCCACATGTTAGAATGGGAAATGAAGTTTTGCAAAGACCTTAACCATTCTGTGATTCTGTGAAACCACGAAGGAGAATGAGCTTTGGAGACTTCTGACCCTTATTCCTCATGCTAGTGTAGAAAGCAGCTCAAAACAAATCCAAGACTGAACAGCAACAAAATACTGGAAAGCATTGCAAGGTGATGGCTATTGGAAACCTACTGGAAGCAATGGTCCTTCTTCCTCTGACCTCAAAGCACATTTGACCAGAAACCTGAAGGAAGCATGGAATTCGTAGTTTTTTTTTGTTGTTGTTGTTTTTTGTTGTTGTTTGTTTGTTTGTTTGTTTGTTTCCTTTGCAAGGACCCACAGCTCTGGTCTGACTTGGAGGCTCGGAGGGGTGGTCAAATGCCAGGAGCCATCCACTGTGACTGTCTGCCAGGAGGATGCAGAGGGGAGAAATAAGAGAGCAGGTACGATACCTTTGTCAGAGGAAAAAAAAAAAAAGAATTGGGATATGCATTAAGAACAACAAGAATTGTAAAAAATATTTTTTTTTTTTTAAATATTAATTTTTTATTAAATTTTTTTTTTTTTTGAGAACGTCAGTGGGATGGAAGATTTTTTTACTTTATGTGGCTCATGTTTAGGTTTTGTCCTTTATCAATTTTTAATTCTACTGAAAGATGTGCTTTTCTCCCCTGAGCCATTCTGAGGACATTTTTCCATGGCTAAGAGAATTTCTCCTGATAATTAACTCCTTTTCACTATACAGTTCTACGTAGGAAAGAAATTGTATTTGTTGAAATTCTGGGGAATATGAGAATTTAAATATCTAGAATTCCTAGCTTAACAAGGATTAATTCTTCTTAGCAAGGATTTTGTTGTCTTCTGGTCTTCTCAGACCCACTTCTCCAATCGGCACAAAAGAAGGATGCTTACATGACAAAAAATGCTCTTCTGGTATGGCATTTCATGGCAAGAAATGCTTTTCGGCAATGGCATTTCAAGAAGCACATCACTTCTCTCCTCCCCTGGGCCAGAGGAGACCAATGCTGTCTCCAGAGCTCGATCTACATTTGATTTCAGAGCTACTTCTCCTTGCTGAACCTGACAGAAGAGCTGCTTCAGAGTGCACAAGTGAAACCAGCCTGCAGTGTGCTCTTGCCACTGGTCTGAACCACGCTGTGCTACCTTGGACCAGATTTTCCTGGCATTGCAGTGGTCAGCTCATTAGCTTTTTCCTAAAAGTTAGTCAAGTAATGGACAGCTGAGATGTTTTAAATCAAGGGAGATGCCTCACTTGAGTACACCATGCTATTCCCCAAGATACACTTTGGAGATGCTTTTCAGCAGACATGGGTATCGACCTAAAATACATATATATATATACATACATATATATGTATATATATATATAATAAATAAAATAAAATAAAATAAAATAAAATAAAATAAAATAAAATAAA
>CM021765.1:183811068-183830565 GCA_011076525.1 Nettapus auritus | reverse complement strand
AAAATAAAATAAAATAAAATAAAATAAAATAAAATAAAATAAAATAATAAAATAAATAGAGAATATTCATAGCAATGTATAAAGAGTCACGAGTTCTAGATGATAAGCAGGGTCAGAGGTGGATCAGGACCTGGTAAAAGGAAGAGAGGGAGGGAATCACACAAAAACCAGCTGTAGTTTCATGTAGAGTACAGTGGCAAGGCCAAGGCTTGAAAACTACATATAGGGAAATGACCTGAAGAAGAAAAATGGATGCTTTGTGCATTTGCTGAGTTTTGATGTTGGCGATGAAGGTTGGTTCTAAGTATTTTTCTGTCTCTGTCTACAACTGGTCTCCAGGCACCTACAGAGACTTCTGAAATTTCTCTTCTCATCTTACTTGATAGTAGCAGCCATCTCACCCCAGTCTTGCCTTTATGGTGAGATTAATTTATCCTTCTAACTCACGTGCCTGTGATCAAGACAGTAGAGTCTCCTAATCAGTGGCAGACAAAATGCTGTCCTTTCATGGCAAAGTCTTTTTTTTTTTTTTTTCTTTCTTTTTTTTTTTCTTTCTTTTTTCTTTTTCCCCATCTAGCATTATGTCTGGACAATGTGAAAACTTTGGAGAAGATGCTATCAATCCTGTTTGTTCTCCCTTCTAGTCTGATCTTTCAATGGGGATAATTAATTCATTCAAGCTCAGACCTCTGTTCTCACACTTCTGCATGACAAGCTATTAGAAGGATCTCTCCATTTACTGAGATAGTGATCTACCTGAAGAGAAGAAAGCAAAAGCTGTATGTGAAGATGGTGATGGAGAAAATGACAGAAACTCTGAAGAAGAGGAGGAAAAGTAAGGAAAACATTCAAAGACGAACTGAGGCAGGAAGACTGGAGAGAAAGTCAAAAAACACAGAGAAAAGGGGGATGGCTGACTAAAATCTCATGGACCACTTACGTCTCCTGAGGATGCATGCATTTCACACACACACTTCTGATTAATTTCCATACTCTGTGACAGGTGTGGAGTCGAAGAGTACTGACCTCATCTATACAAAATCCCCAAGGTATCAGAAAAGCAATTGTTCACGTGTAGAAGTCACTACTGGTAGAAGCCATGGAGTGGAGGGGCTCCAGGCAGCCTGCTCCTTGCTATCTCTCTGTGATAACCCCACAGCTTTTGGGAAGGTCATGCTCCAGAGAGAAAAGGCAACACCTGAGACAGGAGAGTACAGAGAGATGGCAGTCAGACTACCCCTGCCCACATGCATCTGGGTTAGGCTTTTAGGGACTCCTTGTAGCAACAGACACACGTTTCTGGTTGGGAAATATTTCATTTTAAGCATTTCTGAATTTCTGAAGTTGGATGGATCTCTTCCAGGAAGTAGATGTCTCTCCCCACTGACTACAAAGGGAGCTAAGGGTGACCAGCTCTTAATTACACCCCATCCTCTTAAACCAGCACAGCCCTACATCTGAAATAGGTAAAGTGGTAGAGTGCACTGAGAAGTGTTTATGTACCCACATAAATGAGCACCATAGGGAGAATAAGTTTTGACTAATATTATTGCATTCTTCAAAAGAAATAATGAATAGTTTGAGTGTCTGACAGTAAGCATTTATATAGCTAGAAATGTATCTGTCTCACATAGAGAAAGAAATCTAGTATATCTCACACTTCACAATGGCAGTGAGCATTGGCTGTTGTACCCCAAACATTAAAAAAGAACGAGACTGTTCTTTAAGTCATTCTACACATTTTGCAAATCCATCCTTTTATAGCTAAGTATTTCACGCAAACTGCAAGACTTGGGGTCCAAAGCTCTGCCAAGCTCTTTGAAATTCCAGAAATCTGTGGTATTCAGCTAGTGTTTTGGGGTATCTCTTCCAATTGATTTTTACTGACAGTAGGATAGGGCACATAATTTGGGATAACCTCTTCCTTGGAGCTATCAGAGCACACAGCTTTGGAATATCTTCCCAAAGCATAAGAGAACCCTGCCTGGGATCCTGTGATGGATGGTATCTCTGAAGCATGATGAAGATTACCACCTCTAGGCCATAATGGAAGGGATTGGGGCATTAGACTAAAGACAAGAAGCAAGCTCCTTCAAAGTTTGAGGCTCCTCATTCTTGCACACCTCCAGCAGTATCTCAGCATAATCCATCCCACCCCAGCTGTGATGACACCAGGCACCAAGGGCCACAGGACAGGAGATTTTTGTCTCCACTCTCCAAACATGGAAGACAAAGATCTAATGGCAAAAGAGTATGAAGCACAAGTCAGATTTGTGAGATTCACACTTTGAGGAGAATTCACAGGTCTGTGGCTGGTCCAGGACAGACTTATAACATAGATATCCAAACCCGTTATGTCGTTGCACCAATGAAATATGGATGCCAGGTCTGTGAGACAGTACAGCTTCTGAGCCACAGCAACTGGACTTCTTGCCATGCCAAAACTCTAGCCTTGCCTCACAGGTTTTCCTCTGTGCATGGATTTCCTTAACAGTATCAGAGAAGCCAACAGATATCTCACATTAGCAGAATGATGACTTTGCAGGCAGACTGCAAGGCTAAGTTTTTGGAACTCCCTGAAAAGACACAATGGAGCTCAGAGAAGTTGTCCCTGGTGGCCGTGTGACACCAAGTCCAAGCAGTGCCCTCTGGTGCACATGCATCTTGTACAAGATTAAAGTAAAAAATTGGTTTGTCTAATATGGTGATGGAGACTTGGAGTAATTCCCCTGGCAACAGTGCATTGTACTAACAAAAACAACAAAGTGGTTTGTAGGCTTTCCTTGAATTCTGAATACAGAAAAAAAAAAAAGGTAGTATGATCACGTATGCTTGTGGTATACTGACTTGGCAACTCATGTTGATGTTTTTAACTAATGTTTGTTTGTAGCTCTAAAAATGTTCCGTTGTGTATTGGAACATTTGCATGCAAACAGAAGGAGGTCAACAAATGCCTCTACTTGACTTCCAAAAATTAATTTCTCCCAAATGTTGCCACAATACAGTCATGTATGGCTGTACTTCCCCCTCCTGTACACTCAATTGATATATTTAATAATACAACATACAGGTTCATGTTCAGATATGCACACACAAACATGGGTAAACTAATATCCCGAATAGTCTGCGATATTCACAAGTATTTTTAGGTCTTCAATATGTAATAACGAGGAGAAAATGATTTAGTTAGCACAGAGTGTTCCTCTTAGTCTGCCGACAGGACTGGCAAGTTAGAGTTAACACGCCTTGGTGAGGTCTGCTTTACACAAGCTGAGTAAAGATAATCACTTCACATTCATGTGTGATAAACACTGGAGGAACATGCTTTTGCCAACATCAAAGGAAGGCGCAAGCTCCACAGTCCTTGCCTGCAGCTCCTGGGCTCTGCTTTACCAAAGTAAGCAGGCAAGTAAGCCTCCCTCTTTCTCACAGCCACTGCCACTTTCCATATATGATGTATCAGCCACTGATCCAGCCCAAAACACCCTGCCCCTTTTGCTGCACTCCCCCTTTGTCAATGCAGCACCTCATGATGTGTTCCTGTATGTGGCAATACCCCAGCCCTAAATACCCTAAACCCTCTGGGAATTGTTTCAGAGTGCTGGGGAACTCTGCAAAGCCCTGGTATTCTTCCAAGCAAAGAGTTTGGTTGTGTCTTTGCTCATCACAGCTTCTTTAGCTCTTTTGTATTACTTTTGGAAAAGCTCAGAAAAATTATTCTTTTCCCCAAAATCTCCCTGCACAACTGCGCTTGGGAAAATGGAAGATTTCAATAGTGACAATATTATACCTGCATACAGATATTTATTTTCCTCTCTTTCATCACAGAACTGGGTAATTCAGCAATAACTGTGATCATTGCAGAACCCTCCAAACCTACCAAGAAAGGGGAGATATGGCAAGTTTGAAACCTCATACCCACAGTCCCAAGCACGCATGCTACAGATGAACATGCTGGCCTTGTGCCTTTGGGATGGTTCGTTGGGTACCTTCCACATAAGTGTCATAATAATTCTCAAATAAGTTTATCAGGCTGCATATATATACATATATGTTCAAATGCTTCACAGAAATAGCAGGAACAACGTGGCCTCTTGCCCTATGAGTTGTGTATTTTATATGTTCCTGCTTTTCCTGTTATTTTTTCACCATTTTTGTCCAGCTGCTTCATTGACATCTCCTCTAGAGTTAAAAGACAGATTAAAAGAAGGGGAAATAACATTGCAAACTGTCTTCTTGGGGAATGATTACAGGGTTCCCTTAGAGACCCACCTTGCCAGCAAGCACCAGGCCTGAAGAATAGCTAAATGGTAGGTCTCTGATCTAGATATCTGTTTCTTGAATGCGATCAAGGAAAAAAAAAATGCAGGTCCTGGAAACAAGAAACTTTGATCTGATCCCAGTGGCATGTTTTTTACTGGCTCATGTTAATTATTGCCCTGATAGCTTGTAATGATAGTGAGATGAAACTAGAGGAACTGTGATGGGAACATAGCAGGGCTGCATGGGCCACTGCTTTTAAGTTACAACATTTATACAGTGATGAATTCAGAAGGTATTGATAGCTCAGACAACAGCTGAAGGAAGACTTAGGACAACCTAATGTCAAAGAAAGACTCATTTTATCTTTATTTTGGAGAAACTAGAATGAAAGACAAAGAAATTATTGCTGTTTCTGGACACCCTTGCATTACGGATCACAGGAGTAAACCAGGGAAGGATCACCCCACACTTGTCACTCAGTAGCTGCGATTCCTCACTGTCTCCCTGGCTGGTCCCAGCCTTCAGCACTCTGTCTCAGCGGCCCATCAGCAGAACGGAGTTATGCTGTGCACATGAACACTGCATAATGGGCTGCTCATGCAGCCACTGCTGCGTCAGTGTGCAGGTAAGTCCTCAAGGAAACCTTAATTCTGTATCCAGTTTGAGTCAGGGGCCCAAATAACCTGAGCTGTGTATCTGTTCATGCTAACTAGTCCTGTTACATAAAGCAAGAGTCTTCAGTGAGGAAAATACAGCAGCCACAGAAATCAATTTTGCTGATAAAACAGTGATTAAAAAAAAATACATTTCTGATTGCTCTATTAAACTCCGATTCATTCTGTGACACCCTGGTTAAGGGGGTGCACAGGTATCTTATGAGCTTGACCTGCTCCTTGGTGTGTTTGCCCAGGGCACATTCTTTGGGCAGTCCGTCAGCTGGTGCGTGGTGTTGGCTTTGCTTTATATTCTGTTATTCGGCGTTAAAGGCTCGGTTCTTGGGGAATACCGCAGTCACCCACGAGCCGTGAATCCTCAGCTAGTGAGGATGCGGTCTCCTTGGAAATACGGGTTATATCCCTCATGCCGGAAGGGACAGCATCCTCACCTCCCCCTGCCCCGAACTGCTGCCCCTACGAGCGATGGTGCGTGTCACCTCCCACCCCTGCTGTTAGTGCCAAGGACCCCAAATAACCAGGACCCATCACAAAAGGCACCGGAGGGTCCCTCAAAACCCCCTTTTCCAGCCCAGATCCGTAGCGCTGTCCCCAGGCGGAGCAGTGTGACACCTCCCAGGCAGCAATGGGGAGGGGGCACCCTCCTTCCTCCACCCCACGACCCCCCCCTTCGTTCTGGTACCCCTCTCCCCTGATCGATGCGCACCCTAATTCCTCCCCATCCCCTTGGGGATGCGACACCGGCTTCAAGGGACAAGGGCTGGGGAGGGGGGGGACACATTTCCATTTCCCACCCACCGTTCCCGGAGGCAGGGACCTCGCACCGCTGATGCTCCCCGGTCTCCGGAGATTTGGGGACGGCAGAATAGGGATGGGGGAGCAGCGGAGGGGGGGCACGGAGCAGCCCCTATGGGGGGGCTCTCCCTTGAGCCCCCCGAGCCGCCCGCAGCGGGGACCCCCGGAGCGAAGCCTCCCTCCTGTCCCCGGGGCCGGAGTCGTTCAGCGGGGATGGCTTCGAGGTGGCAAACATGGGAGGTGAATTTTCCCTTTAAAAATATTTTTTAAAAAGGGGAAAAAAATGAAAAAATTAAAAATAGAGAGAGAGAGAAAAGCCAACACGAAGCGGGGCAGAAAAGGCAGGGGAGGCTGGTTTAAAGAGCCAGGATTAAAGGTCTGTGCTCGTTTCAAGCTCTCATAAAACGGCCTGAAGGATGCTTATTTTGCTGCAGTCTGGGTTATTTCAGCCCGCAGTTGCACAACAAACCATTTAAACATTTCAGCACAAAACTGATTCCATTGTTGGGCTGCACATTAAAAAGTGTTATTCGCTTTGAAGTTTTTGTCTAATGGCTCTAAACTGAAAGAAAATGTTTTCCTATTACTTAATTCAATCATAGCGAAGAGGCTTGGTAAAAAGCCCACGGATTTTGCCCAAAGTGTGACAGAGTTCTCTTTGTGTTTGCTTATCCTCTGCTGTCACACACTTTAATTCGCCTCTCTTTATCTGGCATTCAAAACTTTCTTCAATGACATTCAATAAGGTCCAGCGGCTGGAAAAAAAAACTGGTTATTTTTTGGGATATTCTTTCCCAGTAGCTTTGGGCTTGGTGTGCATTCAGGAGCCTTTAACCCTTTGCCTCCCCGCGGCTCGGAGCGCTGGGGTTCAGCCCCTGGGCAGCGGGAATCCCTCGGGCTGGGGAGGAACCGACCCCCGGCGGCGCCTGGGGGAGAGCTGCCCCATCCCGGGGGCAGGCTCCAGGGGAAAACCCTTTAAATCACGAGCTCCTTAAAAATAAAGCCCACCAAAAATAACAATAATAAAAATCCCAAACCCACCCCTTTTACGCTTGAAAAGGGGAGACACTCGGAGAGCCTTACTAAATCACTGCAGGACCGAGTGTTTACCAGCTTTCGTTTTTCACCGTTCCGGGTTTTTATTCGGGCACATCCGTATGGTTTCAGGCTCGGACATCAATAGCATCTGGGCAAAAATCCCGTAGATTTCAGCGAGAAATGAGATTGCAAGCAAAGGCAGCCCCTGGACGAGCCAGGGACACGGGATGACATTGTTTGCCAGTTTTTCTCTTCGTTGGAAGATGTGCACTGGGTTTAGAGGCGGGCAGGTTCCCGCAAGGAACAAATCTCCCCGCATTTCATTTGTATGTCGGCGGGTGATTTTTTTTTTTTTTTTTTTCCCTATATATAAAAGGGGGAGATGGGGAAGAAAATACCCCACGAGGAGTGCTTTCCTCCTCCCTGTTGCCATTCCTTCCTCACCTGCGGGGAGCCAAACGCCGAGCCCTGCGCGCTTTTGCGCCCTACCTCGGAAAGTCGCTCTAGGGCCACGCCGCTAAGTTTTGCGGTCCCCAGCGCTCAGGACCGAGGGAAAACCTTTTCTTTTCGTGCTGCCTCGCCTTGTAGGGCGGAAAGAAGCCCGGCGTGTCCCTCCGCTGCCGGCGGCTCCCGGTGCCGGGGCTCGGAGGCGCTCCGGACGCATCCCCGGGAGATGCCGGGGGCTGCGAGGAGGATCAGGAGGATGGACGGGGGGCGCTAGGTGGGGGGCTCCGTGCACCCCAAAAACCACGCTTCTCGTGGCCACTCTCTGTGCCCAAGCACCCACGCAGGGAGCCGCGGCCGTCACCTCGAGGGGATCGGGGATGAGGCTCCGGGTCCCGGTCCCGGGCTGGGAACAAAGCCGAGGGGTTGGGGACGGTGGAGGGCGGCGAAAAGGGGGGGCGAAACGTCCCGGCGGCGAGAGGAGAGGGGGCAGACCTGGTGCCACAGGTGGGAAAGGCGCCGGGGGGCTGGCAGGGGAAGCGCTGCTGCAGCCGGCAAAAATAAACAAGGGGGAGCCGGGCCGAAAGCTGGGCTGAAAGCGAAGGAGAGCGATAAAGAGAAAGAAAAGAATATTAAATCGCGAGAGAATGAGAAAATAACCCCGCCAAAGGGAGAGGAGGGGAGAGGCCGCCTGCTACGGCGTGGGTGGGGTCGACAAGAATGGAGTACATTATGCAGTTCATTTAGTTAACAAGGGAAATAATGAGGGAGCGTGCGGCGTGAATGCCAAGAGAAGAGGCACAGAAAGCCTATTGAGCGCCCCGGCGCCGCCATCACATGGCGCGGGCGCTATTTAAGGCGGGCGGGCGCCGTTCAGCACCACTCGGGCTGGCCAGCGGCGCTGCGCGGCCGCTGCGCGGGACTTGCGCGGGCGCTGCGCGGGGGCCATGCCGCGCTCCTTCCTGGTGGACTCGCTGGTGCTGCGGGAGGCGGGCGAGAAGAAGGGCGAGGGCAGCCCCCCGCCGCCCCTCTTCCCCTACGCCGTGCACCCCTCGCACCCCCTGCCCGGGCTGCCGGCCGGAGCCTGCCACGCTCGCAAAGCCGGGCTGCTCTGCGTGTGCCCGCTGTGTGTCACCGCCTCCCAGCTGCACCCGCCGCCGCCCGCCATCCCCCTCCTCAAAGCCTCCTTCCCCCCTTTCGGCTCCCAGTACTGCCACTCGCCACTGGGCCGCCAGCAGCACTCCGTCTCCGCCGTCAGCGTCGGGCACCCCCCGGCGCTCTACCAGGGCGCCTACCCGCTGCCAGACCCCCGGCAGTTCCACTGCATCTCCGTGGGTAAGGGGGGCACGAGTGTGGAGGGGGGGGCGGGTGGGGAAAGGGGGCACGAGTGGGGAAAGGGGGCATGGATTGGAAAAGGGGGTATGCATGGAGAAGGGGGTGTGCGTGGGAAATGGGCACGCGTGGGAAAGGGGAGGACACCCGTGGGAAGAGGGGGACACCCATGGGAAAAGGGGTGCGCACCGCCTGTCTGCATGCTGGGGGTGGATGCTGAAGGCACTCGGGGAGGGGGCTCCCGGCCCTGCGCCCCCCGTGGGCTCGAAGGGCGCGTTCCGGGGAAAAGTTGGGGGTCCCCCGTGGGCTCAAACCGGGTGGGTCCCGGCGGGTCCTGACCGTGCTCTCGGCTCGGCTCCGCAGACAGCACGTCCAGCCAGCTGCCCAGCAGCAAGAGGATGCGCACCGCCTTCACCAGCACGCAGCTCCTGGAGCTGGAGAGGGAGTTCGCCTCCAACATGTACCTCTCCCGACTGCGGCGAATCGAGATCGCCACCTACCTGAACCTCTCCGAGAAGCAGGTGAAGATCTGGTTCCAGAACCGCCGGGTCAAGCACAAGAAAGAAGGCAAAAGCAGCTCCCACCGGGGAGGGGGGCCCGGCCACAGCTGCAAATGCTCGTCCCTTTCCACCACCAAGTGCTCGGAAGACGACGAGGACTTGCGCATGTCTCCGTCCTCCTCGGGGAAGGACGACAGAGGCCTCGCCGCCACCCCATAGCCCCCCCGGGCACCCCCCGGCTCCCCAGGGACTGTGCCAAGAGTAGGAGGGGGAGTCCTGCCCGCTCCAGCGCCGACGTGCCACCGGAGGATTTTGTACCGTTTTCTATGAGCCGAGTCGTTGATGAAGGACTTCCTCGCCTTTCTAAGCCCCCCCGGATCACGAGGGCCGTAAATAAACTGCTCCCTAGGACCCCCGGTGCCCCCCGGGAGCGCTGTCCCACTTGTGTCCCCGCAGCCCCCGCAGGCTCCTCGCAGCCCCCCGGAGACAGAGCCGGGAGCTCGACGGGCGGGGAGAGCCGGGAGATGGTTGGGTTGTTATCATAATGTTATTATTTCGTTTTGTTTCTTTGTTTGTTTCTTATTTTTATTTTTTTTTCTCCCAAATCGTTCTCAGTTTTGTTTTCGGCTCCGTTGCTGCTGGGTGTGCAGCTGTGGTTGTACCGGTCCGTCCCCATCCTCCCGGGAGATATTTATTTATTTATTTATGTGCAGAGAAACGATGCTGATGGCGATGATAATAACGATGGTGATGACAATAAAAGGCTCGCTGGTGGTTTATTTCCCTTCCCCTCGTGTAGAAACCGACCGCTTGCTGCGGGTACCCATAGCACCGTCGCTCCCCATCCCCGACGGACACCTCTCCTCCTTAGCCCGGCACTGGGACAGGCACCAGAACTCTTCAGCAGCCTCTCCTGGCAAGCCTGCGGCGGGGTCTCCTCCTTTCTCTGCGGAGAAAAGGTATCCGGGGAGCAGGGGACCCCCTGCCTTGTGCCCCTCCGGCTGGTGGGCGAGCACCGGGGCTCTCCCCGCTGCCTCCCTGCAAAGCCCAAGCTCCAGGTCGGGCTGTGCCGGACACTTTTGCCTTCCCATTATGCTTCCCCATCCCATCCGCGGTTGATCTGTGGTGTCCGGGCGGCAGGAGCAGCCCCGTCAGGGCCGGAGCAGCCGTTGCCGTCGGGGGAGCGGAGCGCACGATTTTACGCTCGGCTTCGTGCCCCGGTCCGGCGGAGAAACCCATGGGGAAAGCAGTCTGAATGCCCCCCCGTTGCCCTTACCCAGCCCCCGAGGCCCGCGGTCACCCCGCGGTGACAGACAGCCCCGCCAGGACCCCCGGATCTCGACGGGGCGGTGGGACCGGACACCCCGGGTGTCCCTGCACGGCACAGGGATGGGGAGCTGCTGTGGCTGTGTGGAGAAAAGCTCTCAGTGGGGGGAAATCTGCAGAGAGGATCCACGCAGCTCTGCGCACAGCCTGAGCTTGGCGTGGGTTTGGGGTCCCTGGGCACCCAGGCTGGAGAAATGGGCAAATTTACCCCAGAGCTCTGCCGTCAGCAAAAACGGTTCTGCCCAGATGGCCTCAAGTCCTAGCCATAAAATAAGTATTTCACAACCTATCTCTATGGTGCCCACAGCTCACGGGGCACTGGGGGCCTCCCTGGGCATCCCAGGAGGTGTGGGGCACGGGGTACCCTGCAGACAAGGCACAAAGTAGTGCCTGCTTCATCCTCTGCTGGCTCTGCACATCACCAAGCTGGCATGGGATGGTTGGGCAAGATACTCTTCGGGATGCTGCATCCAACATCATCTGGGCTCCTTTTCCCATGGCTGTTTTTGCATTACTTGGTGGGTCAGGGATGAAATAGCCCTGGGGGGTACAGAGCAGAGAGAGCCTGACCTTGCTGCAGGAGTCAGCCAGCCTCACGCCGTGCTTGGCCCCGCGATGCCCCCTCTTTGCTCTCCCCAGTGGCCCAGCTCCAGCTCGGGGACCCTGCGGCTAATTGGCTCAGCAAGGCTCTGCAGCCTTTCCAGCCCTTGCCCCCCTTCCTGGCCGCATGTGCCAGGCTTGTTTTGTGAAGTCGTTGCAGAACAGAGAGGCAGAACCAACCCAACGAGGGCTCACCGAGGGGCCTGGCATCGTCTTCAACGGGGGACTGGCATCAGAGTCACCAGGCGCCTATGGAGCTGTGTCTGCTTTCGTGTGTGTGTGTGTGCTCCTTGTGCCTCCTCTGGCATGGGGCTGAGCCAGCTGGCTGGCAGTGGGGTGGGAGGAACAGCAGCACTGGGCGCTTTAGAGCTGCTATTAAACTGCTATTGTGGCAGCTGTGTTGAAACTCAACATCCTGCTCTGCCAGCACATTCCCACCATCTCTTTGGTCCTTCGCGGCACAAGTCCTGATGGAAAAAAGAAAAAAAAAAAAAGAAAAAAAAAAAGACAAGACACAGTGGAACTGACCTTCTGGCTTGCTCTTCATTTGCCATGAAACCTGGACATGTAGGCACCTGTGGGACAAACACACGTGCTGAGGCTGGAGCTCCCCATCTCTCAGCTAGGAGACTTTCCGGGTGCACTGCTGCAAGCTCACCAACATTTCTGTGCTGCAGGCACAGCGGGCACAGGTTACAAGGCAGAGCGCACTGACACTGCCCCTGATTTGGACAGTGTGCACATGTGTGACTGTGTCCTTTACAGACAGAGTTTGTCAGCCAGACAATTTAGGGCTAATCCTCAGCCCTAAAAGACACCTCATGTATGCAAAGTAGCAAAGAGAATTCCCCCGGATGGTATAATTTTGTCTGAGCAGCAGTGGAGCATCGCAATGGATGCCCCCAACAAGACAGTATTAATATTCTCCGATACACGCCGGCCTCTGCCGCAGACCCTGTGTACCTTGCAAAGCCCACTGGGGCTCTCAGTGCACTCGACAGTCATTATGCCACATCCACATGCAGAGATAATCCCTCCTTAGTTGGGCATTTTTCTAATTTAGTGAGAAATCATTATGGCAAATGCTTGGAGTGTCATTTTCAAGGACTCTGGGGTTGGGCAAATTAAAGTCATTTTGCTGTGGGAAGAGCGTGGGCACCTCTGCTAAAGCGAATGTCATAACACACCAATTTGCAACTTTCTATCTCCAGCCATTTTGATGGTAGGTTTTTGAAAGTTACTTAAGCATTTTAGCATCTGAGAATGTCTAGCCTCTCCTGATTGCAACAGGAACCACATTTGCAAGTCCACAAAACGAGTTTGAACACCTTCCAGCATTTACTTTTGCACCATATTTTCATCTAGAAGTTGAATTGTTTCTTCCTCACCAAGCAGAAAGGAAATTCTCTGCATGCTTTGAGGCTTTCAGGACTGTGCTCCAGAGCACAAGTGGGTTATCCTGACAGGGGAAGGAGGATTGAGGATGATATTTGGGTTTCCCCTTTCCACCCGTTGGCATTGCTGAGCATTGGTGTCCCATGCCCCATCCCTTTGCATGTGCTGCCATCCTCCCTTCACCACTCCTGGAACAAAATGTGAAAGGAAGAAATGCTGAGAAAAAAAACTAAGATTCGGAATGAAGAACCTTTCCAGCAGTAGGTATCTAGGTATTTACAACTCTCCTAACTTTAATTTGCATTATTTGGCTTTTATGCTCCTGTGATTTTCGTATTTATCTCTAGACCTCACTTACTTACATACAAGGGTTGCCTCAGATTGATTTATAGTTGAAAGCATGTATTGGTATTTTAACGGTTATTGTTCTTAACTACAAAACCAATACTATTAACCCAGGGATTTTCATTATTCAGTTTATCTGCAGCAAACACATTTACACAGTGCTAACACTGAGCTGGCCCCATGGACGTGGAATAGCATTCACTGTGAACAGGTTGTTTGAAACAGTTTCTTCTACTTCATTTACCTGGAATTTATTTTACAAATGAATTTACTGGGGTAAGAAGGCTGCGTTTTTCATCCTTAAGCCCCAGACACAGGCTGTGAAATTTGGTTCAGTAATGACAATATTTTCAAGTCCATGAATGTTATTACTTTAAAATATAGGTGGGTGTTAGCTGAAGACTGTAAATAAAATGTTTCTGGATGGTATTCCTAGTGATTTGGAGACACGTACAGCACCTGGAGCTATATGTCAGTTATATTAATTTTGCAAGTGTTTTTGCTGTGAACACAAAGTCCTCATTTATCGGGATGTGATTATGCAGGATCAGGAGATCTCCTAGGATACTGACACCAATGATGACAGCAAATGGCCGTGCTTGTTGCTTAATGCGGCTGTAGCTGGACGAGGAGCGACTGATGCTGGCCTGCCGACTACTCCATACACAGTCTATGTGCTCTATATCCACAGGATCCATACGTGCTCTAGGAGGACCTGAATGCCCTAATTCATGCCAAAATAAACCTAAAAGTAGTAGCAATTATCATAAAAGGAAAAAAGCCTTCGTTCCTAAGTTAAATCCCTTTCCTATTCTGCTCCAATTTTTATTTTCTCTGCTGACTTTTTCTATTGGGCTCGTTCCCAACAAGGCACACAGGAAAGATCAGACTTTCATCCTATATAATATATATAGGATGAAAGTCTGCTCTTTTATATGTATATTATATATATGTTACCCAGTACCACACTGGAAAAAATCAGGATGGAAATAAAACACGTTTTGGAGCCAGTCCCTAGCACAGACATGTGCCTATTGTCTTCCTCAGCCTCAGCTTTCAAATTATTAAAAATGTTTAATTACTGACAGACTGAAGACACATTGGTGCATGTGTGGTGCAATTGGACACATTAGCAGCTAGATGGGAAGCAGCTCCCATGCTCTCATTGGGAGAATCTGGTCTGGGTTTGCCTCCTAGTTGCTGCTCTAGAAAAGTCCCAGGTCCTTTTGGACAGTCTGGTGACCCCAACACATCTGAAAAAGCACCAGGCTCACATCCAGGCACACAAACTGGGTTCTGGTGGGATGGTTTCCACCTGCAGCACAAGGGAGAGAAGGCAGATACAGCCTGTGAAAATGCATTAGGATGTAGCTTGATTATGAAAGTGTTAAAATATCCTGTTTGGAGCACTAACTGTCTCTACTGGGCTGATCCTGGCATGGGATGGCTATGAAATTGTGCCACATCCTGGATTGCATTTAATCTAATTTTATTTTTTAAGAAACCCCTTTCAAATCAAGGCTCAGGTAAATGACAAAGAGTAGCACACAGATCCACACAGACGTGCAGGATGTGCTTACAGGCGTTTGGGTGGTTTGCAGCAAAAAAGGCAGGGCTGAGGAATCAAGCACGATTAAACCTACCCTTCTGCTGCCTTGTGACAGCTTTACTCTGTGCTCACAAAAGCCTGTCTTGCTTGGAAAGGGACACAGCATGCAATCTGCCCCCTCACCACAGAAGAATATTCAGGCTTGATGCTGTGTTGGTGCTTGCAGGTATCCTCATCTGCTGGAAAAAAAATACACAAAGGCTTACTAGGAATGCTATGCATGCAAGTGAGGAGTTGGGTTTGCAGTGCAGAGCTTGAATAGCTCTATAAATAACATTGGGCAGCCTCTGAAGAGGCTACATTTTTCACTAGATATGTATTCCATATTCAGAGTTCACCCCTGGTTTTTGCTTGTTCAGCTTATCAGATAAAATGTTCATGCAATGAGTTGGGCTTAGAACAACTGGGTTTAAATGATGAACCACTTCTTTTCTGTCTTCTATAGCTCCATGAGTAACTCCTTATTTTTGTTGTTTGTACTGTGCTATCACAGCACCGTGCACTGGCCTTGTGTGTGTTTTATCTCAGCCGTAATTCTGCTTTTTGCAGGTTTCTCTGCCTGGCTGGCTGTAATTCCCTGCAGAAGTAAAGAATGTGCCCACACATTCTTCAGAGGTATTCCAGCTGTTGGTTATTTTGGGCACTGGTGCCAAAAAACACTGACTGCTACCCTGAGTCAAGAAGCAGGAGCTACACTGAAATTCTGTGCCTTAAATTCTCCTTGCTGCTTAAAGCTGAGGAATAACTCAGCTGTGACCAGCATAGGGGGCTGCAGCATCATTTAATGGAGCAGACATGGAAACATCAGTGTGCTGTGCTGTAAATTCCATCCTTCCCAGAAAAACAGTGGATTTCCAGGTCAAATGGCGTCTCAAGGTTCACAGCATCCTCAAAAGATACTTATTTATCTTCCACATCACCACTGCAAATCTGAAATGAAGATCCTGGTCAGGGACTGAACCAAGCTGCAGGTGAGGAAGGTGCCATGGGAAAACTGATGGGAAACGCCTGTCCTCGGCTCCTGGGGACTGAGATGCTTTGAGCAGCCCACAGTCTGGCTGTGGTTTGGTGAATAAGCAGAGCTTCAGTCAGTGCAGGGGTCCCACATCAATTTATGCCACCTGATGCACTATTGAATCATAGAAGCATCTAAGTGGGAAAAGACCTCAAGATCATCAAATCCAACCATCACCTACCAATTCCCACCACTAAACCATGTACCTTGGTGCCACATCCACACATCTTATATATACCTCCAGGGATGGGAACTCCACCACTCCCATGGGCAGCCCGTACTAATGCTTGACCACCCTCTACATGAAGAAATTCTTCCTGATGCCCAATCTAAACTTCCCCTGGTGCAACTTGAGAATGTTACCTCATGTCCTATCACTTGCCACTTGGAGGAAGAGACCCATACCTTTTTTTCTGCAACCAGGTAGTTGTAGAGAGCTCAGGTCACTGTGGACAGTGTGTCACAAGCCACCAGGCTGGCTTCAATGCATACAGTGACCTGGCACTATCCTTCATGCACCCCTCAGACCCACCACCTCCTTTCCAGCCAATGCTGCTGCTCCCTTTCACCCTACTCATCCACCCTGGATGCCAGCTCACAAAAACTAACTGACTCTCCACCATCATGACTCTCTCTTCTTCCAGTAAACCATTTTTTTTTCCCTGTCCGTTTATTTTTATTTCCCATATTTCAGCCAGCCACCTGTTTAAAGTTAAACACATGCTTAAATACTCTGCCAGAACCAGCCCTAGAACTTCTTAGGTTGTTTTCCACCCTTTGATAGGCATTTGCTTCCCCTGTTTCCCCCACACATATGATTATCCAGGTTTTATGCTTATTTTCACACCCAGTTTAGGGTACATTTCATATGAAACATGCTATTGAAAGTGAAGCTCTCTTCTTTCTTTTTCTCTCATTACACATATATGTAAAGAAACCTTTTAGTGTATTCTTAGGGTTCAGATACAGCAGAGGGACACAAAGACTTCTGGATATTGCTCTGCAAATGACGTGCCAAGGAGGTTTAGATTGTAAACCTTCTTCTGAAACAGCGAACAAGCTGATTGTCATGATGTCATGGTAGAGCTGGAGCCACTTGGTACGGACGAGGTCCTGACCTATGTTGTTATTGGGATGGCTGAGGTGCAGTCAGCGATCTACAGAGACGGTATTTAGGGTTTGATGAAGCTTGTGTTTGTCAACCAGACAGACCTTGACCCAATGGTGAACTGCTGCCGTCTCATAAGAGAGTAAAAGTGTGCAAGTTGGAGAAGTCAACTGAGTTTTATTGTGAGCAGCATCTCTAGTAGGACCAGGACCTTGGGCTGCTGGTCAGCAGCTTGCATTGCCCCCTTAATATAGGATTTCTTGCAAAGTAGACTTGTGACCCTTCCTGGTTTTGACTCAGCCGCTCGTTCTCATGTAGCAGCATGGATCAGGAGAATCGTGCTGATGGGTTGGAGATTACAGGGTCATTTTCCTAACTTTGTAGCTCAGGGCTGCATTGTTCCAGGCTGTGATGAACCACCTAATTTACTGATGCAAATGTACTCCTGCAAATTGCTCATCCTGGTTGAACCACCCCAGGCTTGGCAACTTCTCCCCCTGCAAATGGGAGATCCTTTCACAAACCAAGCCAGGAACAAACAATGTTGTTGTGCTGTACATAACAATGTGCTCGGGTTTCCTAGGTGGCTGTGGGACATAAGTTCAAGTTAAGAAGGCCTCCTTACACTAAGCACTCAAAACCCTTCTTTTTTGAGGCTCACGTACCTATTATAAATGCCAGCTGGTCTCAGAGCATTAACTTGGCAGAGGAATTTGTCCTTTTGCATTGTGGGTCACTGCAGATCTGGGCTGTAAGGAGGATCGCAGAGCCAGTACAGGCCATAGGGACTGACAGACCTGGTGCATACAGATTTTCTCCCAGCATCCAGCCCTTAGCAGCTCAGGAAACTCCCAAGGTTTTCTGTGGAACCTCAATGGAAATGTCATCATCCATGCAGTGTCCTGTATACTGGAGCCTGTGTAACCCTTCAGCACCCAACAGCACCCACAAACTTTGCAGTCGCTGTGGTTTCATCAGAAACTCACTGGGTCAACAAGAGGGTGGGAGTCCTTCCAACAGCTATAGGATGCACCTTCTACTCAGAACACAGTGTACACAGGCTAATGAAATGCTTCTTCTGATGTAGGCTTTCCTTTAATCCTTGGGAAATGCTGTTATGATTCCTAGCAGATTCAAAGAGGTGAGAGGCAGCTAGACTGGAAAATGCCACTGATCAGCCCATAAAGTCATGACTCACGTGTCCTTTAAATGTCCAGTGTCAGACCTGACTCTTACTTTAGTTTTGTAGGTCCTTGGGATGGTGGTGGTGAGTGATCAGTAATGCAAAAAGTCTGAAATCACCTGGACAGCATCGGTCTTGACTTAAAACATCTCACAGGAATGTAGAATGGCAAAGAGCCAAGCCCATAACAGTTAGCTAAAATACGAAAGTGTTTCCTTTACTGCTTGCATGTCAAGGAGGTATTCAGAAGCTGTGGGAACAGGTGCAAACAAGCTGCTCAGAGAAGCTGTGGGGTCTCCTCCTTGGGGATCTCCAAAAGCCACCTGGACGTGGTCCTGGACAGCCTGCTCTGGGTGTCCCTGCTTGGGCAGGGGTGGCACCAGGGGCCTCCAGGGTGTCCTGTCAACCTCAGCCGTCCTGTGATGCTGTGAAATCCCCTCCTGAGGTGCTGAGCATGGCCACAACAGGATGCACAGCAAAGTCTACCAGCACAGGAGCAGGGAAGTGCCTTGTTCAATCTGTGTTGGAAGGTACTTAAGAAAGACCTTTTCAAAATACAGGGCACAGAAAGAGAACATTTTGTATAGAGAGAAGTGTGTGAGCTCCTATTTAAAGCACCAAACCTCATTCACGTTGCCCAAGGCTTTGCCAAATGTTTATAAGGTTCTTCATTGTGGCTTGTGATACTACATCCCACAGTCTTGTCCCAGCAGCAGACACCCAATGTGACCTCAAATGAGCTGCCTGACCCACTCTCCACAGCTCCCTAACCATCAGTAAAGCTGAAGGTGGAAGGGATTTACAGCAATTACCTAAATCCATCAGTGAGGGCAATTCAAACATGGCCAGGTACCAGAAGTCCATACCTGGTGAGCTCCATACACAAAACCTTCTTCAGCACTTTTGATCCTGGTGCAGAACAAAGTGTCTTACAGACTTCTCAAAGTCCCCAGAGGGAAGGTTTTCACCTCTTTGTGTAGCCCTGTAGTTTCTGAAGCAGAATTTGGGCACTGCTCTCCAAGTGCCATTTTGGATGGTTCAGCAAATAAGGTGCAATGATGGACACTGTATTCAGCAGAGCTGGGGCAGGCACTGGAGCAGCTGGAGAGAGCTGGAGGGCTGTGTGACCTCTCCACACCAACTCCAGAGCTTCAGCAGAGCCACCCCTGGAGATGCTGACACCAGCCAGAACCTCTGCTGGCACAGCGGCATCACAAGGGTGTGGACCTGGAGGTAGTGGCTGACCCTAAAAAGTGCTTTCGTGGTTGGCAGAAGTTATCATTTTTAGCAAGATCTCACCTGCCCAAACACTAACGAAGACACAGCAGTTTCAGTGTGCAAACCATCAGCTGAGAGCTTTCCTCACCCCCTGCACATCAGCAACAGATCCACGGTGATTTGAGCACAGGTCAACAAACAGGCGATGGGAATACATCTTCTGGCTGGGGCATGGCCCAAGACAGTTTCTTCAAGGAGTATTATATTTATTTCTTCATTTGTAATAAATATTTCAAAGTCACCCAGCAACTTCACGGACTTTTTTTTTTTTTTTTTTGCAACAATGTCTCTGAATGGTCCAGTTCATGTCCATGGGGACCACCTATATCCCATGGGTTGGTGCCATCACCCAGCCCTGCCTGGGCTCCTTGTGTGCCTGTTCCATGGCTGAGCTCAAATCCCCCTGAGTTCTCTTGCTGGGTGCAGACAGTGATGTTTTTTAGGTCCCTTTGTTAAACAAAACAGCCATTGCTGCTCCCTGCCTGGGTTTATTCCCAACACAGAGTTTCTGCTTTGTAGCTACGCAAGCTTACCCGTCATGCCTCTGTCTTCCAAAAATCATAAAATGTCCAAAACTGGGAGGATGCTCCAT
>CM021765.1:183783568-183806068 GCA_011076525.1 Nettapus auritus | reverse complement strand
GGCAAGGCGCCGCCAAGCGTGGGGCCGCAGCGCCCCCTGGCGGCCCCAGGGGGCTCCCGCAGCTCCGAGCGGCCCCGGGAGCCCGCGGAGCGCTGCCCCGACGGCTGGGACAGCCCGGGGATGGCTGCCGCAGCCGGCCGGGGAACTAGCCGTCGGGGGGAAAACCGGCCGTGCTCCTCCCTGAAAGGTAAAAAGGGAACTGCAAATTTATTGCCGAGGGGAGAAAAGGTCCAGGGGAGGGGAGGGATTCTCTGTGCTGTTTTACTTCTGAATTTGGTGGTTTGGAGCCGCATGAAGGGACTCCGGTCCAGCTGGCAGCCTGCTGGAATTCCTCAGCCTGCACAGGTACTGAAGTATGTCAAACACTGCTGCCTAAAGCCCGCTGAAATCTGGGTTAAGCGGGACACTAAAAGCGGCCCTAAATAAAGGTAGGCTTAAGGCACGTTGTGATGTGGCAGCCGGGCACTGCTAACTACTGCTGAACTGCCTTATCCTTAAAACTGGGGACGCTGTGGGGTTGGGAATCTACCCTAATACACACTCTATTGAAGAGACATTAAAGCACTGCTACAGCTCAGGTGTTACAGAGCCGCGAACTACCGGCGCTCACAAAACCCATAAGGATGTTAAGGGACAATGGGACCTGGGAAGATTCCTCCCAGAGCAGAACCGGTGTGAACGAGGGTGTAGCCAAGGGCACAAACAAGCTCGGATGAGATGGCTGCCCTCACAGGGGCATGATCTGAAAGAGCATAACTCTTAACCTGACAGTACGTCCCCAAAGGTTGAAACAGCTTCAGGATGAAGCACAGGATTTTCAGACGTGCTCAGCACTGGCCACAAGACATTCAGCAGGATGGACAAGAAATGTGCAGCTTTCTGTTGCAGTCGGCTGAAAATAAGGCTGAAAATGATGGAATAGCAATTTTTAAGGGTAGAGCCTAAAGCAAAAAGCAGATTAAACTATTGTCTGAATGTGAATAAATTGGACAACCAGAACGGTGTTTGCGGCATGCTTAGGACACACAACTATTTTTCCCTTACTCCACTTCTAGAGACTTTTGAAAATGCCCCCCCCCCTCCCCAAACTGATCTAAGAAGTGACCCCACAGAAGGATCACTGTTGGATTCTTAAAGCCCCAGTTGATCCCAGCAGGGGTTTCCCCTCTGGATTCCTGTTAACATACTTGAAATAACATCAGAGTTCTCCTTACTGCAAGTGCACTGCTTGCTTATTTCAAACACCCCTAATTTCCCATTGCCCATGCTGTTGCCAAATGCCCTGGACCTGCATCCTTGCATCAGATGAGCATCCAGCTGGCTGACCCCTTTTGGACACCATCAAGGTGCAGAGGAAAGAATGGTCTGCCCCTGCTTGCCCTGCAGAGCCTGTGCTGGGCCATCAGAAGGGTTTCTGATGCTGCATGTTCACTGCTCCTTCCCCCATGCCCACCCCATGGTCATACAGGCCTTAAAGCACTGTAGCAGGTTCCATGCTCCTCTCTGGAATTTTTTCCTTCTCCTCTGCAAAGCAACCCTCACGAAGCACCCCAGCAGCTGAGCACACCCAGGATTTGCTTCACCTCTCACCCATGCCACATCCAAAGCCATTTTAGTATAGCGTAGAGCTGGTTAGAGCTATGGACTTTGGAGGTAGGACCTCTCTGGAGATGTGTGAGAAGCCCACTCCCATCTCTAAACCTGCTAGATCACATGTGCAGGCATTCCTCCTCCAAAACATATGGATGACATACACATTCTTTATAAATAAATAAATAAATAAATAAATGAATAAATAAAATGACCTTGAAAACTCAGTGGGATGACCCAAATCAAAGAGTCGCAGTGCAGGAGCTCTGTCATGGATGGGCTGGGACCCTCTTGCCCTTGCCAAGACCCAGGGTTAATGTTCTCAGTGCAGCACCAACCTTTTGCCCAGTGGTTTCCACATATTGAATTGTACACCCCTATCAGTGATAGGACAGATTCCCAGGGTCTGCTCCTCCAGCACCAGATATCCTAGCACTCATCTGCAAAACCACAGGTGCAGAAGGATCCCAGTGTCATCCAGAGGTGATGAGCTCTGCCTGGGTCAAGAGACCAGACTTCAGGTGCCTGTTTCATCAGTAAGACCTCTGTGGCCAGGGATGGCCACCTGAGCTCAGGGACCTGCAGCATTCATCATTTGAACAACTCTCTCTCTCTAAACCCATCTAGCCATCTCATTTCCCATCCTGACTAATGGAAAATGTCTTCAAAAATAACAAAACAGCAGTTGGGTCCAGAGGTGGGTAGTAACATATATTTAGCCCTTTTGAATTAGGAAATGGCAACAGTGATGCAGCAGTTGTCATTTCTTGTGTTACTGTAGAAAATGTAAAATCAAGAATGTTTCACTGTGTGATGGTTTTACTTGGGTGGGCGGCCGAGTTCCACCACAACCGCTCTCTCACTCCCCCTCCTCAAAGGGGAGCGAGGAGAAAATACGATGAAAGGGGCTCAAGGGTTGAGATAAGGACAAGGAGATTGCGCAAGAATTATTGTGATGGGCAAAACAGACTCAGCATAGAGAGAAAGTAAGATTTATTGCTTATTACTAACAAGCTAGAGAAGTGAGAAACAAAGGAAAGAAACCAAAAGCACCTTCCCCCCCATCCACCCTTTTCCACCTCCTCCCCCCGAGCGGCGCAGGGGAACGGGGGAATGGGGGTCATGGTCAGTCTATAGCACTTCTTCTCTGCCACTCCTTCTCGGTCACTCTCGTCCCCTGTGCTGTGGGGTCCCACCCACGGGATGCAGTCCTTGCCGAACTGATCCAGCGTGGGCTGTCCACAGGCAGCACCTCTTCAAGAACTGCTCCATATATGGGTCCGTACCACGGGGTCCATCCCTCAGGAGCAAACTGCTCCAACCTGGGTCCCCCACGGGCAGCAGCTCCTGCTGGGTCACCTGCTCCTGCGTGGTCTCCTCTCCATGGGCTGCAGGTCCGGCCCGGAATCTGCTCCGGCAGGGGTCTTCCACAGGCCGCAGTCTCCGTTGGGGCACGTCCACCTGCTCCACCGTGGTCTCCTCCACGGGCTGCAGCATGGATCCCTGCTCCACCGTTGTACTCCATGGGCTGCAGGGGGACATCCTGCTTCACCATGGTCCTCACCACAGGCCGCAGGGGACTTCTGCTCCGGTGCCTGGAGCACCTCTCCCCCTCCTTCTTCACTGACCTTGGCACCTGCAAGGCTGTTTCTCACTCCTCTCACCCTCCCAGCTGCTGAGTGGCGCAGCGTTTTTTTCCCTGTCTTAAATATGCTCTCACAGAGGTGCAAAACAACATCGCTTATTGGCTCAGCTCTGGTCAGCAGTGGGGCCCTTACCAAACATGGGGCAGCTTCTAGATCCTTCTCACAGAAGCTACTCCTATGGCCCCCCTGCTACCAAAATCTTGCCACATAAACCCACTACACACTGTTGTGAAGACCACTGGGAATTTGCAGAGCTATTAAAGACATTGCAAAGACCAAAGAAAAAAAAAAAAAAAAAAAAAAAAGAGCACAACTTGGTACTGTGATGGGGGATGTTGTCCTGCTGGTGGGAGAAAGACAAAGGGCACATCTCTGGTGCAGGAAAGGTGGGATGGGGAACCAGACCTCAGTGGGGTCTAGGGACATCTGCCACTTACCTGCTAGTGGGCACAGGATGCACTGCCGACAGGAAGGAACAGACCTTGGCCAAAACTCTGTTTTCAGCTGAGAAGAAGGAATAGAGAAAAAATGATCTCCCTATTACCTCCTGACCTGTGCTTAGCTCCAGTGGCCTTTTCTTCACTCTGAAATGTTCTTGTTTGAGACATAGCCTTGTCATCTGGTCTCATGAGGCAGGTGTTGCAAGCTAACTTTCACACAGAGCCATGAAGCAACAGCTTCTACCCTTTCTCTGGGTCCTTCTCTGGTTTCTCTGCAGTAATGAGAATGAACAATAAGCTGCTGCTTGTCATTAAAAATACCCCACATCCATCCATGGAGTGAATATTTGGAAGCAAATAACCACAACTCTTTTAACTTCAGCTTTGAAAAAAACAATGAAGACAGTTGTCAAAAGATATAAAACTGGTGCAGCCTAAGATATATATTTAAATAAGCAGTGAATATCTCATCTTACACTGCCAAGGCTTGGAAAAGCTTGGTGTAGAAGATGTCTTGCATAATTGTGTTAATGGAAGGGAAACATAAGGAAATTGTAAGAAATTCACGTATTAACCCAAAATAAGTTGAAAATTTGCTCAGTATTCCAGACACAGTAGGGTGGACAATGAGCTCTTTGGTGCCATTTGCCTTTTACCACACATCAGTCCCTGCCCCCTTTTATTAACCAGTACAGACGTGGTCTTAATGACACTCACTTGTGCCTACAGCCCTACAGCCCGTGCACCTGCCCTCCTTTTGCAGGACACGCTGATAGGATAGATGAGTTTGCTCCACAATCTCAAGTGTTCCAACTACCACCTTGACATAACGGTGTAAACACTCACTGGGGTTGGGTTTCCATTAACATTGTGGACTGTGGACATAGCAATGGAATGGAAACAATGCTTTAGAGGACCTCCCATGCTGCTGCACGCTGTATTGGCCTTATCCTCCGTGCTGTGTTAAATCAGTCTGCAAAGCACACCCCCTCTTCCTTCTCGCCCAAGGCAGAGGCGGTGATGCATGACCTAATTTATCCTTAAATTTGGGGTTTGAACCCCATCTTGGAGTTGCCAGAACTGTTCAATGGTGCAGTGCACTGCCTGGCAGGGGTTTGTGCCATGCTAACTAGCGTCCATAGGAGTAGCACAGAGCAGTTCCCGGCTATGGCTGAACCACCCAATTTTGGGATGGAAAGGGTTTAGTTGTATGGATGAGAGCAGTGCCCTGCCACTTACTCCTAGGATCACAGAACAGATACTGAACCCTTGGATTTAGTGCTGTAGATGTCTCCTACGGGTCCTGGTTAACACCAGGAGGTTCAGAGGTAACCTCTTGTGGCTGCAGTAAGCACGACAGCATGGAGAAGAAAGCAACTGGGACCACCCCACGTAGATCTCCCAAAGCTTTCAGATGCACTGTGCACCAACAAAAAAGACACCTCAGGCCACGTTTGGTACAGCTCAAGTAACAAAACCTCGGATGCCTTTTGTTGCTTGAATCCACCCAGCCTGGTAAATATGCTCTCAGATGTATGCAGTATCAGCTGGGCACCAAATGATTTATTGTCCCTTGGTTTTCGTTTATAAAACTGACAAAGTCTGGGCTGATAAATGCTGATATATGTTAAATTCAGCCGGCTTATGATAAAAGTTGCTTGCCAAGTGGCGACAGCTGGCTGCCTCAGTAAACACACCACGTAGCTACCTTCACCCCTGAGGAATGTTAATTGTTATTTGATATAATAAAGTATGTTTAAGGTCCAAAGGAAACAGGCAAGGAGGTTAAACTCAACAGATACATAATGCTACCAGTCATAATATCTATCACTTATTATTTACTACCAAGTAGCAGTACAGCTAATACCCACTTCAACCAAGCCTCCCAGGGCAGTGATAACAACTGTGATAGACATGAGATAATTATGGACATGATGCTTCCAGATTTACAGTACAACATCACTGGAGTGCCGTCCAGATGACTATGGAAGGGAAAACACGGGCATCTGAGGAGAGTACAGCATTCTACCATTAAGTTCCTCTTGATATTTCTACCTCTTGAGGTGCTCTTGAGGTGGGACTATATTGCAAGTACTTCTTAGGTCCATGCTGAGAGATGGTATTGCTTTGACCTTCTTTTTGTCATGTTCAGCATCTCATCCCAGATTTGGGGCTGACACAGGCTTTTCGCCAAGCAATTACGGCTTGAGGCAACCTGGAGCTCATGAGGGGACTTGGGCCTATACTCATGTGCCAAGGGAAAATGGCATGTGCTGTGGCTGGGGAAATGAACTGAGCTTTGGGGCACCAAAAACATTTCAAATATGGTGCAGAAATGTGAGGAAGGGCTTGTGTTCAGGAATCTTGTCTGTTTCTTCCCAGGGTTTCCAACAATCAAGACATCACCTTTCCCACAAAATTTGTCCCATTTATAATCCTCAGTCTTTGGACTTGTACAGTGCTGAGAGCGACAGGACACTGGAAGCCTTCGCTGCAAAATAAATCATAAAATAATAACACACAAAAAGCTAATGTTTGCACTTCTAACTCTGGAAAAGGTTCATGGTATGATTTATGGCTCTTCCCCACATAGAACAACAACTACTTTATGAATCAGTGGTTCTGTCACAGCTCTAAAACGAGGGCTGTTGCTGATTTAAAATAAGCCTTTGCATTACCACCCCCGGCAATCTTGTTGCTGTGAGTAACCTCAATGTCTTCAGGGGAATCATGATTCATCTAAATGCTTTTTAGTGAGCTGGGGGAAGGACAAGGATCATAGACTGGACTTACATTTAAACGTCTTCTTTATAAGAACTAAATGTGGTAACAACCAAAGTATTTCAGAGGGACTAAGAAAGTCACTAAGCTGCCTAAATCTTAGTTCCTGGGGGCATTTTAGATGTCTACGACGTCCAAGACATCCACACACATCTAGCAAAAATAAGACAGCTCCTGTGGGAGGCTGTCCCATTGCAAAGCAGCAGCTGGAGCCCGGACAGGATATTTCAGAGCAGACCACAGAGTACCTGCATTTGGACAACTGAATTTCAGACAACCTGTTTTGTATTTGCAAGGGTTACCTTGTTCCTCTTCTCCACGCAGCCACAGTCAGGTTTCCCCTCTGAATTCCCTCATGGGTTGTTCAGCCAGGACACAGACTGGGCTAACTCCATCAAAAGTTCTCCAGAGCACAGGGACCTGGGCTGGGAGTGCCCATTTGCCCTCTGGAGAAGACCTGTCTGCAATTCGTTAAACAAAAGAATCTTGTGCGGTTTTCTTCTAGTGATGCTCTATGGAGAGTAAATGTGCTCCACATTTGCAGGAAGGGACAAACCTCGCCTCTCCTGTGCTTTGTTGGGGAAACTGTGGCCCCTGGCCTCTCTGCCCAGGGAATTACTGTGAGCATGAGAGATCCTTTGGTAATTGTGCCCATTTGCACGGCACAGAAGGGCTGTGTCCCTGCTGATGGGCAGCAGAGCAGTGATGTCTCCTTCCAGTCTCTGCAAGCTCACGTATGTAGAGCTCCTGGGATGCATAACTAGCCCCAGTCACTAAGCAGTGAGAACAGAGAGCTCATATCTTTATTAATTTTCCATAGATGCAAGATTGTTGGCAACCACATAAACTCAGGGATGACTTGGAGTGGGGAGCAGGCAGCATCAGACATGACCTATTGGTGCTGGAGAATACTGTGATTCATACGCCATCACGTAGTCAAACAATGAGCTTCAGTCCTATCAGCGAGGATCAGCATGGCTGTAAAACCCAGCATCCAGGCTATCTTGAAGAGCTGACTTGGTTATCTCTACACTTCTCTTAGGAGAGCATTTGATATCTCTTGATGGGCACTTTTCTTCTGGATGAAAATAAAACAGAAAACATTTACTTCTGAAAATGGTATTTGCATTGGAAAGGTGCAAAAGCTCGATGGAGTCTCAGCAGGACTTCTTTGATGGAGATGCGAGAAGTGTGACTGTTATGGCTTGAGCTATGCTTCATATCAGGGCAAGATTTTGGGCAACAGAGGCAGTTTTAAGACCTTGTCATTGAGTGTTTGGCCTGCTGATGCACAGCGCTGTGACCCTCCAGATAGATTAGGACATGCCTTGGCATCGTTCTGCCTTACATCATTGCTGCCCTTTCTCCTGCCCTCCAAGCACTCCTTGGCATCCTGGACTGCATGAGGACATGTAGGGAGTCTGTCTGGGGGAGCAGACCCACACAGAGAGGGGTCCAGCAGAAATGTGTCTTCATTAGCTGTTTAGCCAGCTCTCTGTGAAGCTAGGGTTGGCCTGGATGAAGGTCTTCGCTGCTTGGAGTAGGAGCCACCACCTCGTCAGCAGTTTTGTGTTGTAAAATTACCTCACACAGAACAGAACAGATAGCAGGGCTGAGGCAGTCCCTGTTCAGATAGGCACCCCGCCAGTTACCAAAGCCACCCAGCACACAGATGGGTGGGTTATGAGATAGGTAGGCGAGTAAGTATCCCAATATCATAGCTACTTGCCTTACTGTTTCTCTGGTTTTGGAGTATACATGTACACACATACAGGGGCATCAGTGCTGTTATTATATCTAACATATACGTACATTGCCAGTATAGCTATTTTTCATCAGTCGTGTCATGGAATAAATGAACTTGCTGTTAGAACTAGTGCCTGAGTTTTGTTGTTCTTTGTTTTTTTTTTTTTTTTTTTTTTTTTTTTTTTTTTTTTTTTTTTTTTTCCCCACAGATGGTATTTCCTATATGAGGGAAAACTTTAGACTCCATTTGAGCAAAATCTGTGGACTGAGCTTTGAAAAGCAAATGCCACAAATTTCAACAGTGTGCAAAAATGGTCAGAGGTGTCTCAGATGATTTCTTGCAATTCTGGCTGGAGAGATAGAGACCTCTGCTCTGCCTCTCTGTCAAGGATGCCGGAGCAGCATGTGCATAAAACACCCCATAAGTGTGTCCATGAGAACTGGTCATGGTGCATTTCCAGTCTTGGTGGCCACCAACATCACGTTCCCCTCTTGCTATGTTCACTGAGGACAAGTAGCCGAGGGGACTTGTGCAGACAGCTGATGAAGGATGCGTGCTCAGTAACTCACTGCACCTCTGAACATGCCAAACATGAACCTGAGCCCCGACCCTCTGCTTCTTCTTGGTCAGTGAAAATATTCTCACCCCATCCAACCTGGGCATGTTGCTCACCCCCTGGAGGGATGTCATGGAAAACAGCTGGAGCAATGGCTTGGTGGGAAGGAAAACCCATTCCCACTTGTTTCCAGACTGTGGTTTGGCAGTGACCTGGAATCAAGGACATGAGAATTTTGTTCCTTTCCAGCAGCCCTACAGGCCAAGTCTCCATCATCCTTGGTAAGCACTGCCACCAGTCTCACCTCTTCAAAGACTATTTGATGTGCCACATTCCACTTCTTACACTGAGAAGGTGGCTGTGCAAACATATCCCTGCTGTTCCCTCCTGGCACAGCCCAAGCAGTTTCCCACTTCATAGGAATGAACTGTTGATTGTTCCACTGAGCTACCAAGACTCCTTGTCAGTGCTGGAGAAAACCAGGCAGCTCGTCAAGAACCATCCTAGAGCATCTCTCTCTCTCCATTGACTGAATAGGGAGTGTCTCTCTTCTGGGGTCAAAGTCAATCTTCAATGGCGTCACTCTTCTGGGGCCAAAGTGTCTTCCTCTGAAGTGTTATGAAAGAAACAGAAGGCTGCAGTGACCAGCATCCACTGGAGAGTTTCTCCTCTTACATTGCTATCTGAATGCATGGCACAGATCAGAACCCTGCCCACTGGAGATGCCCAGACTCTAAAGATTTGAAAAGCCATGAAGTCTCAATACTTCCCTCTTCAGTTTGCACTTAGACAATTGATTTTTTTTTTTTTTTTTTCTTCCTGGATTTTACTACCTTTTTCCTTTTTCAGAGCTTTGCCACATGACATTTCCAAGGAATGAGGTATCTTCAGAGCTGTACATCTTCTCTTTTGAGGGGAAATACAATGATATTTTGGGGAGGAAACATTTTCAAAGTGATAGAAGAAGTAAAGCAACCCAACATACACAGCCCATAGCTTCTGCAAAGACAGAGGAAAGCTCACTTGTCACTGCTTCCTCACAACTCCACGTGTCAGGAAATAGGATTGAGCAGTGTGATTAGCTCTGCCCAAAATTGACAGAAAGAGAATGAGGCTTTAATGGGCTTGATGTGTCAGTAACAACAGAGAAAGGGAGAAATCAAATATATGCATCTTTCTGTCTTAATGTAATATGTGCAAGTACCTGTTGGGTGTAGCACTGGACAGCAGAGAGCTACAGGTTATGTCCTCCTGTCATGACTAGAGGAAAGATTCTTTTGGCATCTAAGTCTTGACTTTAGTTGTCTTCTTCCTCTGGAGTTTTAAAGCAAAATCACTTTTTTTTTTTTTTTTTTTTTTTTTTTTTCCGTAATTCAGACTGGTGCCAGATGAGTCAAACTGCGGTATAACACAGCTCACTGCACTCAGACAGGGATAAGGGTGACCGCCATGACCTGCTCATAAAGCCTTGCTTGAGATGCTCTGGCAAAATGCTTTTTCAGTTGAAAGCAGGATTCTGGTTCAACTATTTTGGAGAATGTGTTTACTTTTTTATTTTAGGCAAAACAATGACTTTTCCAAGAGATTTTTTTTCAGTTTTGCAGGAAAAATGAGAATTGGAAATCCAATGCTTCTTTATTGAAAACCTAAGAGTTCTGGGATGACTTTTAATGAAAATAAATAAATGTTTTTTAAAGAACAAACACCTCCCCATTGTATATTCAGGGCTACTGTCTGGTTTGATCATCTCATCAGACTGTCATGAGTTAAAAATCCTAGTCTATAACTAGTTTATGAAGCCTGTGGGATTTGCAAAGGTGAATCAGTAGGCAGCAGCACCTGAGAAATTCTTGTCCCTAAAATGAGGTGATCCAAGACTTTAGCTTTATTGGAGAGGTTTCTGTTGTAACAAATTGCATATTTGCACCAATTTAAATGGTTCTTTTTTTCTTTTTTTTCTGAAAAATCACTGAGAGTACAACATTGGCTTGTTTATCAGTATCCAGCAACAGGAACACTGCTAATTATCCAACAAGCACTCTTACCCTTTGCTGGTCTTCAGTTTAATAGCAACCCAACCAGAATCATGATTATGTAGAGAAGCTGTCAATGCTCCAAATCCCTGAGCTGAAATGATGGTCACAGAAGCTGCAAGACTGACAGGCAAGAGGCAAAAATGGATAAGGGACTACAAAGAAACAACAAGATAACATTCGTTATTCTGTTTTGGGAGGGTTAGCAGGTGCACTTCTCAGGGCACTTCCGTGGGCTGCGCAAACACCTCCCAGCAAGTGTTTGTCTGTCCTCTTTGGGGCACCTGCCTCACCAGGAGGCAAACGAAAGAAGCATCCCTGTCTGCTCTTTGTAAGGTGGGCTAGGACAGCTAACCAGGTGGAGATGTGATACTGGGAATGGGGAGGAACGTGGGCACACAGGAATGGCTGCACAGGTCAGGCAGGGGTCCCTCCCGCTGGGTGTCCCCTCCCCAGCAGTGGCTGGGGGATGCCCAAAGAGGAGTAGATCACTGGACAGCCACCAGCGGTTTTGGTTCATATTCCCCATTACTGGAAGAATATTTTAGGTCCCACCCTGCTCCAGCAGCTGCTGTTTTTAGTGTCTCAGAGCAGTCTCAGGGTTGGCCACTATTTTTATACAAATTACGCCTGCCCAGCAGTTTTGGAAGTGTTGTTTATTCATTTAGAGTCAAAACAAAAAAGCTCCAGCCCTCCTTTGGGATTTTTATTTCCCTGCTGATGCTGAATGCTTTACAGACTCTTTTCTTGTAACACCTCCAGGGTTACCTTACTGTCACCTGCAAACACTCGGTCACACTGTCTGTTCCCATCAGTGACAGCTCTGCAGGTGGCCCTGGAGTGCTCGTCCTTAAGCCTGAGATGAGACCTCTCACGTCGCCATCACCTGCAGCCCTGACCACTGTCCCTAACATCACAAACCTCTTTCAGAAGTATGATTGAATCTGTGCATCCAGGTACATCTTTGTTCTTCTGCAGCCCCTAAAAACTTATCTGTAATCACTGAGCCTCTCCCTGTGAAACAGGAACCTGCTTACTGGTGACATTAAAAGGCTGCCTTCCTACCTGTGCTGGTGGAAAGTGAGCTGCTTGCTGATGCACTGCATTGGCAGGGGCTAAAAAATCTCAATCCACACAGAGGAGCTGCAGGGACAGCTGTGGAAGGAGCCCTTCAGCCCGTCTGCACAGGCACTGCAGGTGTCAGGCCTGGGTGGTCTCCATGCATTACCCGGCTGTGGGCAGATGTCTGGGTGCCAGACAGCTCATGCAGGCAGGGGATTGCATTAGTCAGAAGAACCCTGGGGCACAGGAAGAGCTTTCCACATGCTGGTGACAGACATAAGGTCTGCTATCAGCTGGGAGCTGGGTGTCCCAGGCTGGCCCAGGTCAGCAGCTAACCGGGCTGTGAGTGCTGAGGACAGGGGTGTTTGCTGTGTGACAGATATAAGGGTTACATGGGGACAGTGACCCCAACAAGGGGCTGAAAGAGCAGCTGCATTTCACACCAGGCTGCAGGGAGGCAGCACACACACAAACACCTCCCTGCTAAGGCGATTTGGACATGAAGGGAAGCTTATGGCAGACGTGTGGGACAGCCACATGCTGCAGGGGATATATCTGACCTTATATCAAGCCCATACATTTTTCCTAAGACTGAGCTCAGTATTAGCTTGTGAGATACCTCTGTGCCTCCACATGACACACGAGTGATGTTCAGGCCCTGGGTGTGGAGCACCGGGAGCATGGCACACAAGGGAGAGCTGAAGCGCCCACGTACACGCCTCACCCAGGCGTGCAGAGCAGGAACCAGGGTGCTGTGAGGGACAGCAGGCACCAAGCACGTCACTCTCATGTCAGGCTCTTGCTCCTGCTGTGATAATGACAATATTTAGAAACTCACAGAAAAGAGCAGGCAGGTTTGTGGCCTGCACCAGGCACCCCCAAGAATCTGCTGTACCCACCAAAGGGGGATTAAACCCAGAGACCCCTCTTTCTCTTGAGCTCACAGAGCATCTAAAGCCTTCTCAATAATAAAATAATAATAATAATAAATAAATAAAAAATAAAAACATGGGTGAATCCTCAAGGAAGGACACAGAGGGTGCCCTCACCTGCCATCCATCTCTGCCACTCGGCTCCCACCAGGGTGCCAGAGCTCCAGGGAGGAATGAGATCTGGGAGCTGTTTCCATGTTCACCCCATGCTATTGCCTCATCTTGGGAAAAGTGTTAAATCCATCTAGACTTTGAAAACACAGTAATAACAAAACTGAATTTCAACCAATTTGTGCACAGTTCACCATAACATTTTAATGGAGAAAAACACACAGCTGTTTCAAGCTTGAAGGGTCTAAGTAGTATGGTTTTGTACAAATGGCTGATACATTATTTGTTTATTGGGCAATCTACTTTTTTATATTGTTTGTCAGGCTATATAATTTTAGGTGAAAGCTTTTTAGCATAGTGTGCTTGCCAGAAGAACTTCCTTTATATACAGGTGTCTGCTCCAATGTACATAGAAAATAGGCCACTAATTGCCTTCTTACCCTGTCCTGCTCCGTTAACTAGAACCTGACTACTCAATAAATTAGACGACCATATTAACGTTGCCGCTGCACAAATGAGTTGACCACTAAAGCAGTTGATTTCATTTAAGGCTCACAAGAGGATCATTTAGTTTAAGAGGCTGATTTTGGCATCTCCTCACTGCAGCACTCATTTATTCAATTGAAGGTTTCCTAACCACAACCAGGGAAGTGATGTCTTCATGGACACTGGACAGTGATGGGATACCTGGATTCTTTCATTGGGGTTATTTCTTGGGGTAGGCGCCTTCCTACCCTTGGTCTGCTCTGAGTTTTGGAGCTTGTGCTCCTCTGAGAGGTGGTTACCTCCTAGGCTGAGCTGATGCCAGGACAATGTGGCCCCGGTGGCAGTGGAACTCCTGAAAGTTTCTTTATTAAAGCATTATGTTTCCCCTCCCTTGTTTGCTATGCTGAAATTGCTCTTGCCAAGGTTTCTGCAACACCATGTGGGTTTTATGGACTGTGAAAAACTGCTGCAGATGCAGTACCCGAGAGCAGCCTTAAATCAAAAGATCTAATGATCACGCCTGGCTAGAAACCCTGTGGGCAGGGGATGCTCTGCCAGAGCCTGCCAAGGGGCATTTTGAAGTCTAAAACCCAGCAGATCCTCTCACCTGGCTGGAGTGCTAATCCCCTCCTCGGCAGGGCAGACACCACCTGTGTCAGGAGCCAGCCAGGACACACATGGGCTTTTACAAAGCAACCAGCCTGGAATTTCTTCTCTTTATTTCTCCAGCTCGCCCATGGTGGCCCAGGCTTGTGGCTGAACTCCTAACCTGTGCAGTACCATCTGTGAGAGATTCTTCCCTCTTGCCTCTCCCCGAATGGATGAGACCAAGTTGTCTGTTAAATGACACCCAGCGTGTTCGGGCTGCCCCCTTCTTTAAAGCCTTCTGTCATTCCTAGAGCTTGGACCAAGCACTGAGTTAATGATTACTGGGTGGAGTTTCACCGATCATTTTGAGGTGACAGCCTTTTTTCAGCCTTCTGGACACCCGAGGCAGGACATTTAATCAATGTCTTTGTCTTTGTCAGCTGGTGCATTAAATCAGGTGGCGCTTAGGTACATAAAATCATTTCAGGCTCTGGCAATGTGCTTTCCAGTGCTCAGGGAAGGACCAATAAAACCTATATGCATCTTTAAGAGAATTAGAATCTAGCAGAGCTTTCAGTTAAATGTGCAAATTTGTTTCCATATGTGTGTACAGTTCATCAGAGTTCCATAAAGACATTGATTTTTTTTTTTTTTTTTTTAAATTTTTTTATTTTATTTATTTATTTATTTATTTTTCTGGTCTGTTACATTACTGTAGTTTTAAATCTCAGCTTTTCGAACTTGGCTGGACACACCTTTCAGGTGTGAAATAAATATACACAAATACTGAACGAGAATATCATACAAATACAAGGAAATAAAATACATAAATAAGGAACTGGAAAATACTAGATGGAAATACAATTAAAAAGATTATGATGGAGAAAGTGAAAGAGAAAGCAAAAGAGAAATAAAGTGAAAGGGAAAGTGGAAAAAGGAACGGAAAAGGAGAGGAGAGGAGAGGAGAGGAGAGGAGAGGAGAGGAGAGGAGAGGAGATTGCACATTGCAGATATTAGATAGTCAAGAAGATGCCAGCAAGGAATTTAGCTGAACAGTTTCACTTGATGCCACATCTCCATTCTCTGTGACATGGATTTTTGTTTCCTCCTGTTCCTTTTCTTCTTCTCTCATTTTCAGCATGCTATAGGCAAAGCCCAGTTAAATTAACGCTGTTTGTCCTAAGTCCCCTCCTGAGCCCAGGACTCCTCACCGTGCATTTTATTACCCTGTACTAATGGGATGGGTTTCCTCAAGGGCTGATGTGATATCAGTTTATTGAGGGGAGAGCCAAGTTTCATGCCCTGATATTTAACTCTTTGCATTGATTTCAGTGGAAGGTAAGCATGTAAATCCCTTCTGAAATCCACACTGGATTAAGTGAGATTAAGCTAAAAAGTATCCACTAATACTGAGTGCCTAATTGAGGTGATCAGAAGCGCTACTGGACCCACCATCCCAGAAAAAGCAGACCCGGCACCCCAAATGCAAGGTATTTGCAGCTGGAAACTCCTTCTGTGGTGTCTGACCCCAGAGATCCACCCTGGTGATGTTATCCCCCTGTGGTGTGCCCATCTGGGACGTGCAGCAGCATAACCCAGGCTCTGCATCCAGCCAGGCAGAGGGCTTCCAGGGCACCCCTTCCTTCTCTCTTCTCCCTGCAGAAGAACCCTTTCTTCTGAAAAGTGAGAGCCTTATGTGTCCTCTGAGCAAGACATTTTCCTCCTCCACACTGTCCAGGGCTGGAGGAAGGGTTGTGAGGAACATCTCCCTGCTTTTCTCTCCCTGGGATCCATGCTGTGACCTCAACACAACTAGCCCTTGTTGAGGCCTGAGGCCTGGGACTTGCTTCCAGCAAATGGAAGTTGTGGAGGGGTTAGCTGCTAAGTTTTAAGATTGGTGGAGCCTGTGTGACAGGTTCAGAGTTCGGCCAAAAGTGGTCAGTTTTACACAGAGAGATCAGTCTGGAGTGGCATTGCTGTAGCAGGACTCATGCCCTGCTTAAATGCAGCAAGTCAGTGCAGCATGGAAGAAAACTGGCCAGGAAAACCTGTGTAGGATTTCTGTCTCCACGTATCAGATAGACTCTTCTAGTCCTGTTCTCCAGCCTGGAATCACCCATACTTGCACTGATCTTGGCGAAGGTTTGTTTAATCTGTTTTAGAGTCTTGCAGGGACAGTGACTGCACTCTCCCCATATTGTCCATTTCAGCTCTTTCCCACCTTCATTGCTGCACCAATCTGACACATTTTAATGAAAATCCCCCTGAACATTTGGTGAGAGGCGGAGACACAGAATGGAAAATTTCAGCCCAAAAGGCAAAGCTGTAATGGACAAACAAGAGGGGAGGGATGGTGAGAACTGCCAGGTGAGCCAACAGCAGCCCAAGCACCACCTGCACGGCGAGGCTGGGCTGGGTGGATGCTTGCAACACAGCACCTACCCCAAAGAGCCCAGGTCCAGGGGAAAATGCAAGCAGAAAAGTCCTCTAAGGAGGGATTCTCTCTGGGTTGGAGTTCTGCTTTGAATTTCTTCACCTGTACATGAATATGTATATGTATTTCTCCTCCTATCTGGTATAATAACCATGAAGGGGCAAAGGAAGTTAAGTAGGGTAGGCAATGTGAAATTGCTTTGTTTTCAGTGGAAAAGTTCATGGTATTTTAAAGCAATTCCTCACCTCTTCTTGTATGGTGATAAAGTTGTACTGCACTGATGATGGTCAATATTCTTACCAGAAAATACAATTATGAATAGCAGGGGAAAAAAAAAGAAAAAGAAAAAGAAAAAGAAAAAAAAAAAAAAAAAAAAAAAAAAAAAAAAGAGAGATGTAAAAGAGAAAGTCTAAAAAGACAGGATTCATCTAAGATCCCCTCCTGATCTCTCTCGGTCTTTCCCAAGGTAATTTTCCTATGTATTTCCTGGACAAGATCTTCAAACTGGCTATATCTACTATACCTATGACCCATACCTACTGTATGAAGAAGTCAATGTGTGCTGAGGAGAGCAAGGAGCAAGCTGAAGTATCATGAAGTATTAGTGTTTGAGCGCAGAATCTCTCAGAGACCAAAAAATTCCTTGAAAAGAAAAAAGTAAAGAAGAAAAAGTTGATGAACCAGTGTTACTTTAAGGCAGCTGGAATAGTTCATGCTCTTGTTTTTATCATTAGCGCTCAGAGGGAAAGACAGCTTTGTTTTCACATGGTTATTGATTATTAACCAGCTTTGTGAAAGGTTACCTTTCTGCTAGATACAGCAGTGTGGGGGTTTTAAAAATCAATCCCTGGGAAAGCTCTGTTTCCCAGTCAACTTTTCCTTCTCCCACTGTTGGCCCATGCCATGGGAACAGTTTCCCTGTATTGTTTTGAATATGTTCCAGCCACCTTCAAGGTTTCTCCTCCGTTAAAAAAGTGAATTCAGAAAAAAAGTGGTTGAGTGCTAAGAAGCCATCATATATTGTACAGATAGAGAAAATCAAACCAGGTCACTTCAAGGAAGTGTGGCTGAGCTGCACTCCCTGATGGTTTATATTCTGGTTAGCCATGGTGGGAAAGGGAACTGACTGCGTAGGGGATCACAAAATATTTGTACGGAAAGGCAAACAAAATGCTCCTGCCACCTCTCCTAGGGGGAAAAAAGATGTTGCATCTAGGTGGTTTTACATCTCACTGATCTCAGCAGCTCACAGTAACGTCCATCAGACATGACTGGGGAAGAAGTAGACAAGACTTTAAATTAAGCTCCTAAATTAAATATTTCAGGTAAGATCTCTGAACACACCATTGAATTTCAGGAGTGTGCAACGCTTTATGTGATTGAATACATATTACAGCATGTATTTTAAAACTTCATAGATATGACATCAGGCATGTGGCTTGGCTTTCCAAACCACTGGGTGCTCAGCCACACTCTTATTATTTTGTAAAAAGTTTTAGACCTTGTATATGATGAGAAACCAATTAGCCATGCAGACAACCTCTTCTCTGTTAGGCGAACACCCAGCTAGGGGATAAGATCCTATCTCAACAAGTCCTTTAAAGACACACAGATCTAGTATGGTAATTCAACTATTGCAGTGTGATTATTGCAGGATCTCACTGTAGGATGGCAACAGCTGAGTACCCAAAACAGTCATCACTGATACTGGATTATTTGAATTCCTGTTCTTGTGTTGAGGATGATTACTATGTGCTTGTACTACTCAGTGTTGCTGCTGTCTTCCTTCAACTAATGCTACATACTCATGGATTCATTTTAGTTTAATCTCTTGGAATAACAAGCTTGCAATAAGGTCAACCTTCTAGGTGGATCCTCACAGCAACTTTACTGTGAGCATGGAGTACTCCAAAAAAAGCTACCTCATAGGTATGAAGTGCCATTAGAGGAAACAACCTAGACCTGCCAGAGCTGTTCTCAGCATGAACTGCAACCATGTTATTGATTGTGGGACCATGATCATGGATCACAACACAGAGCTGAAAGGCTGAGCATCCTATCTCCAAGGATGAATCTGGATGAGCTGAACATGGCAGCCATAGATATCCTCAAGATGTATGGGATCTCCTGTGGCCTGTAAAAGCTTTCCCAAATGGGTAAAAACCAGCACCTCCAGCAGACCTGGAGCAAACATCCAGGCAGGCGTTAAGGTAGATCCAACCCCTTGTAATTTGTTCTAGTGTGACATGTCTCCCTTACTTTTGCTTTTGCTGTTTTTGATGGTTATACACTGAACACTATTGTGCATTTATCAGTTGGAATAAATATATCACATGTATCAGATGTCTTCTCTTGTTATGGATCCCTAGAGACTGAAGATGGCCACTTCTCTCTACAGCTACCTGAAAGGAAGGTGTGGGGAGCTGGGGGTCGGCCTCTTCTCACAGGTAACTAGTGACAGGACTAGAGGGAATGGCCTCAAGTTGCGCCAGGGGAGGTTCAGGTTGGAAATGAGGAGACATTTCTTCTCAGAAAGAGCAGTCAGGCATTGGGACGGCTTGCCCAGGGAGGTGGTGGAGTCACTGTCCCTGAGGGTGTTCAAGGAAAGGTTGGACATGGTGCTTAGGGACATGGGTTAGTGGGTGACAGTGGTGGTAGGGTGATGGTTGGACCAGACGATCTTGGAGGTCTTTTCCAACCTTGATGATTCTGTGATTCTCGTCAGGCTTGGAGAGTCAGGACAGGGGAACCTCCCATGTGGGAGCTGACAACGTGTGTGCAGGAGTTCCCTGAGCTCACCATTCAAAGCACTCAAGTGCCACTGGTCTCACAGTGGCCATATATTAGCTACAGGGTTAGAGCTGCACCTTTTGAGTTCTTGCACCATGCCTACCCAGCTTGAGGCCCTTCCAGTAGGAGAATTAAAGCCCACACAGCTGAGGAAATCCCTGGAGCAGAAAATTCTGGAAACTTGGGAAAACAGCTGGGTGCTGTATCAAATATGTGCTCCCTGCTGGGATTGCTCTGAGTGTTGTGTGGGTGCACTGTTCGGGGAGAGGGCATGGGATACCTGAGCTGGTTGTGGGGTGAGCAGGGCTGTTTCCATTGGTCCTGCCTACACCCTCCATCACCACTTCCCACACCAGGTGGGCTCTGGGGAGGGCTTCTCCTGGGAGACCTCAGCTTTAGAGGGGCTCTCTGGTGACAATGACAGTGTGCCAGGAGGTGGAGGCAGGCACCAGTGATCCCTGGGTTTTGTCTTGGGCTCCAGACAGGTTCAGGTCACCACTCGGTGGCTGCTGAACTCTGTCACCCCCAGCCCCAGCATGGGGTCCCCACACCAGGAGGGCCAGCGTTGCCCTTTTCCTGCACTGCAGCTCGCTGCCTTGTTGTTAGCATGGCAAAGCGTGCCCTTATCGCCTGCTCACGCAGGCAGAATGAAAGAGAATTAGCTCTAAATTATATGAAATTCATTTGCTTTGGAGGGGGAAATGTTTGCTCTATTTAGAAATGTTCGTTATAGAGAGAGGACCGCATTAAGACGCCTGGTAATGGTCCTCCCTGGTGATGAATCAATTTGCTCTGGTTTTTATGGCCGCCTGTTTGTTTGTCCACACTGGTTCCCCGTGGAAAAACCGAGGCTGTAAATGCTTGAGGGAGCAGCGCAGAGCTGGGTTCCCCACGGGGCTGGGGCTGTGCCCCCATGGGCAGGGGCTGGATGAACCCCACTGGCAGCACAGAGCCCTGGGGGGCTCCAAGCCCGCAGCTTCCAGACCAAGGGAAGGGGCTGGAGGTGTAGGCATGGAAGAAGTCTCCGATGGGATTGGAGGACACCTGTGGCTTCCAGCAGCCCCAGGGGAGCATATAGGGCTGTGAGATGCGGGCAGGCCCCGTACCCCAGCCCAGCATGCCAGGGAATGGAGAGGGAGGGCTCCCGGCGGGGGCAGCCAGAGGAGCAGCGATGCCTATCGGTAATTCCTGCTAATAAAATACTTTTTCACTATCCGCACTGTAATTGGTTTACAGCCTTTTTTGTTTATTTATCCATAAGAGCTGCTGTTAAATGGCTTGGGAAAGCAATTGCTTAATGGCTCAATATTGAATCAAAGGCTCGCTGCGCTTTCCAAGAGATGGGGGGCCCGAATGGATTCATAGCGGAAACTCATTTTCCGTGTAATGGACTGGGAAGCTTTTATGATCCCTCGGAAGCCGCCGTCTCAGCCAGGTAGCGAGGCGCCTCCTTCCCTGCTTGCCCGGGTCCCAACCGGGCCGAGCCGAGCCGAGCCGGGCCCTAGACGGGGCGGCTGCTGCGCGCCCCGACGGCTGCGGCCGGAGCCCGGAGCCAAGTGCCCGGAGCTGCGGGAAGGGTGGCGAGAAGAGAAAGAGGAGGAGAAGGAGAGGAGGAGGAGAGGAGGAGGAGAACCGAGCAAAGGAGGAAGCGTGCCTGCTCCTGAGCCGGCGAGAGCGGCCGGCGGGCCGAGCGCAGGGAGGCAGGGAACTGATCTTTGTCCCTTTGGGTAGCTCTCCGCCTCCTCATAGCCTCGTCACCAAGTCAACCGGCAGCGGCTCGGAGCAGATTATCTCCGAGGGTCAACACTTTGCAGCCCAAGCCGCAGGGAAGGCTCCCAAATTTACCCCTTCGGCAAACAATCCGCTGCCTATCGCTCGCCCTGGCGATAGCGTTGTGGTCCCCGACGGCCGCATCCCCCTCGGGCAGGGGTTCGGTGGGCAAAAATCCACTCCTGGCCCTCTGGGGACCACCCAAATACGTGGGGTCCCCCCGAGGGAGACCCCAAGCACCTTGCCTGCCCCCGGGCACCCGTTCCCACCGCCGCATCCGTGCCCGAGCTGACCCCGCAGCCCAAATCCGCCCCGACGCCAACCCCCCCATCCTTCATCCCCTCGAAAATAAGAATAAAAGGGTTTTGATCTGCCGGGGGGGGCTCAGGGATGAGCAAGAGGTGCGGAGAAAGGACAGCGTTAATTTTGGGGCCGCCCCTCCCAGAGCGCCCCGCACGTCGGGGCGATCCCCGACCCCCTCGCCGCCCCCTGCCCCGACGGGGGGCGGCTCCTCGAAGGGGGGTACGGAGGGAGCGGAGGGGGTCCTGGGGACCGGGTCGTGGGGAGGGAAGGTCTATAGGGCCGGGGCCACCCCGGGTGGCCTCTTATGGGTACCGCCCCGCCCAGGAGGGCTGCGGGAGGGCTCACGTGGGGGAACGGCGCCTATGGGGAGCCGGGCAGGGCGGCGGGGCCCGACGGGGCGGCGAGCTGTCAAAGAGGCATCCCGGGGCCGGCAGCGGGAGCAGCCCGATGTGTCCCTAGCTGCGAGACCCCCCCTCGCCCTTTAACCCCGGCCATGAACGCCGAGGAGCAGTATTACTCCTCGGCGCAGCTCTACAAGGAGCCGTGCGCCTTCCAGAGGGGCCAGGCGCAGGATTACAGCGCCAGCCCCCCCGCCTGCCTCTACATGGGCAGGCAGCAGCAGACGCCGTACCCCGGCCCTTTAGGGGCGCTGGAGCAGGGCAGCCCGCCGGATATTTCCCCCTACGAGGTGCCTCCCATCACAGAAGATGCCGGGGTCTCCCACCTGCACCACCACCACCACCACCATCACCTTCCTCTCCCCCACCAGGACGCGCTGCCTTTCGCCGACGGGGCGGACGGGGGGGCGATGGAGGAGCCCCGGGTGCAGGTGCCCTTCGCCTGGATGAAGTCCACCAAGTCGCACGCCTGGAAGGGACAGTGGGCAGGTAAGCCCCCGCCGTCACCCCCCTCTCTTTTCTCTCCCCCCTCGGCGGGCAGAAAACCTCCCTAAAATCAGCCATGACCCCCCCTCCCCCCCTTGGAGTCCCCTCCGCCGTCGGGTGGAAAGCCGGGGGTGGGAGCCGGCAGCGCGCAGGCCACGGGGGCCGAAACCCCACGAGCATCATTTTTTTGGGGGGGTGCCCGAATCCCACGCAAAATTTCATGAGTTATTTGCCCCCGATAAACTCGTGGTGGCCGAGATGGGGAGAGCCACCCAGACTCCCAATGTCCCCAGGGCTCCCCGATGTCCCCAAGGCTCCACGGTGTCCCCATATACCCCCCCCCCCCC
>CM021765.1:183630640-183769179 GCA_011076525.1 Nettapus auritus | reverse complement strand
CCCTGCACATCCCGAATCCACAATTCCCTGCCCCACACACCCCGACCCCACATTCTGTAGGCACACACCTGCCTCTCCGACAGCCCCAGGCTGGAGGCCAGCTCCGCTTTCCTCCGGATGGTGATGTAGCGGCTGTAGTGGAACTCCTTCTCCAGCTCCAGCCGCTGGTGGTCGGTGTAGACGACGCGGTACTTGTCTTTCGTCCTGGTTTTAACTGCGGGAAACAAAGCCCGGGTTGGGAAAGCAAAAGCAAAAGCAGCGCGGAGCTGCGCGGCGGCCGCCGCAGGGTGGCTCCCGGAGGGCGCAGGGCGAGCAGGATGAGGCCACCCCGGCTTCCTGCCCGCCTCTCCCTGCACCGGGCTCCCCTGAGAACAGCAAACAGAGGGGAGAGCAGCAGTTAAACCGTCCCTCAGACCTTGGGCACGTGTTGCAAAAGCTGCGGGAATGTCAGTTGCGACAGCGACATGGGCGCGGGCCCTCCGCCACCCCCCCTGCGCTCCGGTGCGCTCCCGGACGTTTTGCTGGGGACAACTTTATTGTGCCCTTTGGGCCGCCTTTTGGTTTGCTTTGCCTTCCCCATCGGGGACGGACTTAGGAGGAGAGGGAAAAGAAAAGGGGAAAAAAAAGGAGAAGGGGGAAAAATGAAAAAAAAAAAAAAAAAAAAAAAAAAAATGTGAGAAAAAGATGAAAAAATATGGGGGAAAAAGGAAAAAATGGGGAGAAATGGAAAAAATGTGGGAAAAGGGAAAAACAAAAAGGGAAAAGGGGAAAAAGGGGGGGAAAGGGGACAAGAAGGAAAGAAAAGCCCCTATGAGGGCCCTGCGGCTCGGAGCAGTCCCCGGGCTCCTGCCCGGCTCCACCGCCCCTCGCCCCACCGCCGGCGTCGGGCAGGGCCCAAGGGGGCTCCGCGGTGCCCCCGGGAGGGCTCCGTGCGGTTGCAACCCCCAAAATGAACAAAACCCAATCCGAAGTCGAATTTCGGCGAGTGGCCGGCGAGTGTATGCATGGCTGCATGGAGTGACCTCCTTTCTTGGGCTCGTTTCTGGTTGAGCTGGTTGGAGCCCCGGCCCTTCTCCTCCTTCCCCAGAGATCTGAGGCGCGGGGAGTTTCTGCCCCCTAGGTGCTTAATGGCTGGCAGGCTGACTTTGTTCAGGTAAACTCTCTGCAAACCACAACAAAAGCACCCTGTAAAGATACAAGCCTGATCAGAGAAAACTCCCCAGAGCCAGTGAATAGGGAACACAATCCCAAACAATGCGGGACAAGGAGATCTTATCAAAGACAAAAAAAAAAAAAAAAAATCCCTTCTCAAAGCCTTAATGACAGCCACATTCTTTTTGATTTACCACCACTGAACAAATGGGGGCAGGCCCTTTCACCCCCCCCCCCCCCCTCCCCAGCCTCGCGCATTAACATAAACACTGGCTCCAAAGGCAGAATTTGAATGGAGCCAAGGGACCGGCCACCACCGCGCAGCCCCGACCTGTGGGAACACCACGGGCTGCTCTGGGAAGCGCCACGGGCCCCGGGGGAGCTCCTCCAACACCGCCACCGCCACCCGGAGCCAACGGCGGGGCCACCGGGGCTTCCCCAGAGCCTTCGTGCCCGTGACCCCCCTCCCCGGGCCGTCGGGTAGCCCCCCGTAGCTGGGAGAGGGATGCCCAAAGTCCTCTTTTTCGGGGTGTTTTTCGGCCCTATGTCTATAAATATAAATAAAAAAGAGAGACAATGGCAGCGGAAGGTGTACATCAAAGCGTGGGGCATGCATCTCTCCGTGGCAGATGTAAAAGGGGGGTGGGGGGGAGATATAAAAGAGGGGGCCCGGCCGGGGGATTAACATCACAAGGGACAGCGGCGCCGGGTGCGGCCTCCCCGGCCTCCCCCAGGCAGCCTCGGCCGCCGGGGGAACGGGGAGGGGGGGACACAAGGTGCGGGGGACGCCCTCGCACCTCTCGGCCTCATTTCGGGGACCTCGGGCACCTGAAATCCCCACAGGGGTGTCCCGGCCGCGCTGAGGGTTCCTAAAGGGTTAGGCGGCCAGTGAGTCAGAAACAAATGCGGAGCGACACCGGCCGGTGATTTATACGCCTGTAATTGGTTATAAAAATCTTTTAAGTGGCTATAAGTGGACGAGCGGAGCGGAGGAGGGAGGAAGAGCGGAGCGTTGCCCTGAGGATGCCGCCCGAGCCCGCTCCCGGAGCTCCGCGACCCCCCGACGGGGCGCACGGGGAAGCCGTCGGGGCCCTGCCGCTGCCCTCCGTAGCAGGCCGCGTACTGGGGAGACTGGCAGCAGCGCTTTTTCCCCCGGTGGCCAGCAAGAAAACGCCACCGAGGAGCAGCTCCCGAGAGGGTTTGTGCCGAAGTCCCCCTCCCCGGCCCCCCCGAGGGGCGCGGAGCCCCTCCGTCCCCCGACGGGGCGCCCCTTTCCGCGTCTTCCCGGCGGCTCCCCGCTTACCCTGGCTGCTGAGGGGGGGCTGCGCCGGTTTCCTCATCCACTCGCAGAGCCCTCGGCGCTGCCCCCCGGGGGACAGCGGCTCCGGGGCGGCCCCGGCGGCGGCGGCGTTGAGGGGCTGCATGACCCCGGCGGAGCAGTGGGGCGAGGGGCCGGCGTGGTGGTGGGCGTGCGGGTGGTGGTGGTGGTATTCGGCGGGGCTGTAGGCCATGGCCGCTGCCGGGGAGCCCCCGTTGAGGCCGTGGACGGCTCCGGCGGCCGGCGGCGCCCCTTGCCCGTAGGCTCCCCAGTCGTCGCGGAGAGGAGCGGCATAGGGAGCCGGCCAGGCCGTGCCGGGGGACTGGGAGCTGTCGAGGTTCACATGGTAGCCCCCGTAGTCCGCGTACTGGGGGGCGCCCACGAAGTTCTGCGCCGCCAGGTTGAGCCCCCCCGAGTGGCGCACGGGGCCGGGGTACATGGGCCCGTCCTTGTCCAGGAGGTAGCTCACGTACATGCTGGCGGGACCCCGGCGGCGGCTCTCCGCATGCTGCTGGGGCTCTCGGAGCTGCTGGGGCCCGGGGCCGGGCTCCCCCGGGGCGGGGAGGGGGCAGGCGGAGGGGCCGCGGCCCCGCTCTGCCTCGGCGCCGATCGCTGCTCGCTGCCGGGGCCGGTCCGAAGCCGATGGCCGGCAGCACTTACATGATTAACGATTGTTTACAAGGCCCTATTAGTAATGGCCCAGACACACCAAAGGCAGGTGACGTGGAGAGGCGCTGGGTATATAGCTACTACCCCTAAAAGACGATTTGCATTTAAAAAGATAAGGAGAGGGCAGCGACCTGATCACAGCTAAATATTCAAGCCTTTATTGTTTAAGAGCTTCCTCCTTCCATTGCAACCTGGTGCACTTTAACCTCCAATCACAGGTTCAAAGGATGAAATCAAGAGACTTGCAAAAGACAGAGAGGGAGATCTAAGGGCGAGGGTGGGAATATGGGAGCCGTGTATCGCGCCCGATCTGCGGGCAGCGCTTTAACCAGCTCTTCTTGGGGCTGGGGGGGGCAAGGAAGGGGCGGAGGAGGAGGGAGTTTTCATTAAAAATCCACCGAGCCATTTTTTTTCTTTCTTTCTCGTGGGTTCTTTTAAGACACAACCCCCACACCCCCCTCCGCCGCCGCGGCCTGCTGCTCTTTCTAGGGCGCTGCCCACTCGGTCACGGGCGATGGAGGCGAGGTAAGAGGAGACTCCCCTCGGAGGGCACAGCCTCTGTCCCCACGCGTGTGTCCCCGCAGCCTCCAAACCCGGCGCTGTCGGGGCCCCGATGCCCCCGAGTGCTCCTTTTCCCCCTAGCCCCCGACGGCCTCGACGTGAGCCCCGTGCCCGAGCAGCACCTCCCGCCCCAACAACAGGTCCCCAAAGCCGGGTTCCGGGCACCCCCGGGGGTACCGAACGAAGAGCTTTGCCCGCTCCCCTCCTGGCACACTCGTATTTTTTTTTTATTTCCCACCCCGACGCCTTGGGAACCCGCCCCGGAGAGCGGGCGAGCGGCAGCCGGCTTCCCCGAGCCAGCCAGCCCCCTTTGAAGAGGCGCCCCCCCCCCCTCCCCCTTTTCTCAGCTCCCCCCGCCGCTTTTATGCTTTAACTTTTCACCCTGAGCCGGGACAATGCCAGAAAACGTTTGCATATTTGCATCTTTTCCCATGACACAGCCGAGGAACCTTTCACCCGCCGAGAAAAGCCGCCCCCCCTACCCCGCTTTCCCAGCACGTCGCACCGGCTTTCCCCGACGGCTCCCCCCGGGCTCCCGGGGGTCTCCGGTGGTCGGTACCCGGGTGTCCCCGTCCCGTCGCACGGGTACCGTGCGGAAAACGAGGTTGCCTCAAGCTCACGGCCGTGCTTGCGAGCTCACAATCGCGACCCTACAATAACAAGAGCGCAACGCTCCCCAGCAGCCTCCCCCCGAGGTGGTTTCCCTCCCGTTTCTAGCATCGCACCTGGGTGCTGCTGGGTTAACTGGGAGGGGAAGCGGGGCTCGCAGCCCCCATACCAATTTCATGATGCCACAAAGGAAGGAAGGAACCATCCAAACGACAAAATCCCGAGCATAAAGTATTAAACGCACCAAACCCCAGAAAAACCCTAAACCAGCCGGGCACGGACAGCTTGGGGTGCCCCCTTCTCGATCCTCCCCTCCTTGGCTTTTCCTGTGTCTCCTGCCCGCACCGGCTCCGGGGACGACAGCACTCCCTTCCCCTGTCCCCCTTCGTTTCGGCTGGGGCAGGATTTTTGTCTTCCCCCCAAAAAATCGTGGAGAGGGGTACCGCCTCCAGCCGCATCTCCCACCAGGGTTTTCCCTCTTCTGTCCCTGTGTATCTGGGGACACAAAGGCAACAAGACTTTGCCGGGGTGGGGGTTCCCGAACCGGCCCTGGCTGCTGCCCCCCTCCTTCGCTACCACCTTTTTGGGACTTTTCCTGCTCCGGCCAAAGCCCCCGGAGCGGACCGGGTCCTGCTGGGGGGCACAGGCAGCCCCATCCCCGGACACAGGGTCGCAGGAGAGGCTCTGGTCTCTCCCCCCTTGTTTCCTTCTATATAATAATAATAATAATAATTATTATTATTATTATTATTATGTTCTTATTTCCCTAGGTCCCGAGCGGGGAAAAGCGACCCGGTACCTCTAAAACCGACAATCGCCCAATCGGAGTGGCCGGTTGGAGAGAAATATCACCTGGTGCTATTGGGTTTTGGTTTGTTTCTTTATTATTTTAGGTTTTATTTTATTTTATTTTATTTTATTTTATTTTATTTTATTTTATTTTAATCATGTCATTCATTTCATTTCATTTCATTTCATTTCATTTCATTTCATTTCATTTCATTTCATTTCATTTCACTTCACTTCATTTCCTTTCATTTCACTTTATTTCTTTTCATTTCACTTTATTTCTTTTCATTTTATTTATTTTCGTTTTACTTTATTTCTTTTCATTTTCTTTTCTCTTATTTTTATTTCTCCCCCCCCAGGGGCTCTTTCTCCCAGGGCTTTGGCCCGGCCAGACGCTGCCGTGCCGGGCTCCCCGCTCTCCCCATAGGGCTCCGGGGCTCCGGAGCCGTCGCTGCGGGCTCCCCGCTTTCCTCCGTGAGCCCCCAAAATTCCATCTGGAGCCCAAAGTCACCATTTCCTGGGGGATCTGCCTGTCCCTGGGGGATCCGGGTCCGAGGGAGCGGCCGATGGTGTGCCCGGTGCCCGCTGCCGGTCCCGGGGGGGCAAAACCGGTGCCTGGTGCCGGGCACCCCCCGCCCCGAGCCGCCCCACTTAAACCCCGGGAAGGGCCTCGCAGGGCTGCGGGTGCACCTTCTTGGGTCGTAATATGAGTTTTTGTTTGAAAAACTAGTATTTTTCCATCACCTAGGAGAAGCTTGGGGTGGGGAGATCATCCCCCTCCTGCAGCCCCCCCGTGTTAACGGCGCGGAACCGGGAGCTTTGTTTGCAAGGTAAAAAAAAAAAAAAGAAAAAAGAAAAAAGAAAAAAAAGCCCTTTGGTGGCCAAGGAGAGCGAAGGGAAGGAGGAATCGTGTGTTAGTTCGTCCGCCCTGTGGAATTTATGGCTCCCCCTAAGCACAGACATGATAAGGACTCAGAAAACATCTTGGATCTTTTCAAGCCGGCAGCCCCCGAGGCTTTGATGTAGATTACGTTGCAGAATAACCCAATACTTTTATCGTGGGGTTGATACCCGGCTTGTTTAAGCACATGCCTCTTGGAGAGGCTTGGATGCTGAGCGCTTGCTCCCCAGCGGGATCCTCGTTGCTGGGAAGGGAGCGGGGCCAGGGGATGGGGGGGAAGGCATGGCTCGTCACGGCATGGCACAACAAGGCATAGCACAGCAAGGCATAGCATGGCGCAGCAAGGCATAGCATGGCGCAGCAAGGCATGGCATGGCTTGGCATGGCAGGGCAAGGCATGACACAGCATGGTTTGCCACTGGCCAGGCCCCCCTGCTGCCCCCTCAGACAGGTGCCGTTGGGGCTCAGCTTGGATGGTCCCAGCTCCCCTCCAGGAAATGGGAGCCTAAAGGAAGCGTGGGGAGAAAATGAAGGGAAAAAGTCAAATTAAGCACCGGAGGATTCGGTCAGCCATGGGGTGTTTGGGGCTGTCCCCAGGCTCCCTGCTGGAATGGCCCCCAGGGACTGATCTGGTCATGGTGGCTGGGACTTGGCCCACAGCACACACCCAATGGCACAGCCCGAGGCCAAGCAGCTATCGCTGGCAGCCCCATAACCCTGGGGGGCATCCCGACACCCTCCCAGCCCCTCATTGAGGCTGCAGTCTCCCCCCATGCTCCTTGGGCTGTGAGGTGTCCCTCAGCCACAGCCTTCAGCCTCGCACTATGCAGGACATGGCCGCAGATGTTGGTGCTGAGTCCCTCCCCAAGGACACCATCACAATGCAGCTGTGAGCCTCGGGGCTGTGCCCCCCTGCACCTTGGGGTAATAGAAAGCCCAAGGTCCTTGCTGTCCTGCTTTCTCATGGGGGTGTTCAAGGAAAGGTTGGACATGGTGCTTAGGGACATGGTTTAGTGGGTGACATTGGTGTAGGGGATGGTTGGACCAAATGATCTTGGAGGTCTTGTCCAACCCTAATGATTCTGTGATCCTATTTCCTATTTCTTCTGCCTTTGAAACATAACCCTGGTGGGGAGGTGATGCATGTGATCATGTCTCCCCACAAGTCCTACCCATTTATTTCCCCCACATGAGGCCCTGTATGGCCAGAAGCTCCGTGGTGGCTGCCCCATAGCTCCCTCAGCCCCGTGTTTCTCTTCGAGCCCAATCCAACAAACCTGTTCAGTCAGCAAAGGCACGGTGTGACTCTGGTCTGTGCGGACGGTTTGTTGTTTGCGGGGTCGAAGGTTTCGAAGGCGTTAACTGCACGCCTCCTTGCAGGCCCCTGGGCTTTTGTGGGTAATATTTCGTGCTGTGGGAGTGCGGAGACGCAGGTGCCCCACTCACTTATGGCCATGTTGCTTCTCAAATACCCTCCTGGGGGGCTACAGGTTTTCATGTCTCCTCCCCGCCGCCTGTTCCTGAAAACAGCTCTGGAGCTGTAAAGAAGGGAGGAGGCCTCTCGTCTTCCAGGGACAAACCCAGGCCCTCCAAACCAAACAGAAACCCTGGTCCTGTTGGCTCTGAGAAGGAGCTGCTGTCTGACTGCCCTCCACCTCCTCCTGGTTGCTCCCAGCTGTTGCTCCCAGTACCAGCTCGGTGTCACCCCCTGTCCTGGGCTGGAAAAGCCCCAGGGGTGAGAGGCAGGGCCCTGCTCCCAGCCTTGCCTCACACTGCCCTCCTCCAGCTGCTCGCCTCGGGGCTGAGTGCACTGGGCCCGGTTTGCCCTCAGCGGGGTGGTTTGGGAGGGTGACAGGGTGACAGGCTGACAGTTGCTGGTGGCAGCCCAGGTGACATTTAGAACCGGAGTTTGGCTTTGTGTGAGGTTAGCACCGCAACATCCACGCGTTGGGACCACAACAAGCTGCTTCCTGTGGTGCAGCAACCCCAAAGAATCTCCCCAAAGCCCCGCTGGCCTCCCGCACGTCCTCAGTCCATCAAGGGAAATTGGGTGGAAGCCAGAGACGGGCATCTCCTTCTTGGGGTCTCAGGACAAGGCTGTCACAGCAATAGTAAAACCCTTGGGCTGTGATTAGATGCAGCTTCCAGGCTTTCTTCAGAAGTTTAGTGTGGAGAACAGGAGGCTCAGGGGAGACCTCATTGCTCTCTGCAACTACCTGAAAGGAAGGTGTGGGGAGCTGAGGGTCGGCCTCTTCTCACAGGTAACTAGTGATAGGACTAGAGGGAAAATGGCCTCATGTTGTGCCAGGGGAGGTTCAGGTTGGAAATAAGGGGACATTTCTTCTCAGAAAGAGCAGTCAGGCATTAGGACAGGTCACCCAGGGAGGTGGTGCAGTCACCGTCCCTGGGGGTGTTCAAGGAAAGGTTGGACGTGGTGCTTAGGGACGTGGTTTAGTGGGTGATAGTGGTAGTGGGATGGTTGGACCAGATGATCTTGGAGGTCTTTTCCAACCTTAATGGTTCTATGAAATAGATAAAGGACAGGGCATGGTCACGCACCACCGCTCTTCAACATCCCTCCTCGTCCAAGACCTGATAGGTAGCCATGACCCCTGGGCTCCCCCAGTCCTGCCAGGAGTGTTGCTCATCTACCTAAATATCAGTTGTCCAGCACAGCCCCTTAAAATTTGAATCCCTGATCTGAGCAGCCCCCTTTTTGTCTTGTCTACAGGAAGCATCTCCAGAAGCATGAATTGGACTGGGTCTTCAAAGGGCCCCCAGACCAGTGTCAGGGTGCTCACCCAGGGAGCTGAGCTCCTCTTCCACCTCTTCTTGAGAGCTCTATGAACTCTTCCTGGGTGGATCTTTTTGTGTCAGCTTTTTTAAAGCTGTTTTACTTCACATGACCTAATTAATTAGCCACTGGGGGATGGGGAAGGAGGCTGAGATACACTAGCACAGCAGCGCTTCCAGGTGGGAGGAGGAAATCCTTTGCCACCAAGGTGGCACCTGGTCTGGTTTGGTGGCTGTGAGAAGGGGGCTGAGGTCTGGTGTGTGTGGGGATGCCCTAAACCAGTCATCTCCAGCCTGCTTTGATTTCTGTGCTCCCAAAAAGTTTCCCAGTAGAAATGCACCCCCATCAAAGATGGCAGATCTGCAAAATGGCTCTGTGGCTAAGCCAGCCTTGGATTCCTTCATCACTTGACACAGATCCCTCCATGAACAAGTTTTCTTAACTCAAGCCCCTGCCATCCTGCACAACTCCCACTCTCCTCTTCTGGTGCAACATGATTTTACTGCCAGCCTCTCTCAAAGAGCCCATCCCAGGTATCCCAAACACGGTGTTTTCACCTGTGTTGGAGGACCGTATCTGGATCTAAACACAGAAGAAGGTCCTTTATTATTATTATGGTTATGATTATGATTATTATTATTACATCTTTTTTTTTTTTTTTTTTTTTTTCGGGGGGTGGGGGCAGAACGCAGCGGGAGGGAGCTACCCATCCCATCCCATCCCATCCCATCCCATCCCATCCCATCCCATCCCATCCCGTCCCGTCCCGTCCCGTCCCATCCCGTCCCGTCCCGTCCCGTCCCACATCCCCATGGTTGCCCTCGGGTCCGGCTCCATGAGCCGGGTCCCCTCGCAGCGCGGTGCCGGAGCTCCCCCTAGTGCCTCTTCTCCTCGGCTCGGTGGCTGCTGAATCCTTGTCAGCCTCTGCCTGCCTTAAGGCATCCGACTTGGGTTAAAGAATTGCAGTTGGAGGCTTGCACACGCCTCATGAATGCACTAACACCTTGCTGAATTGTGTTGGAAGCATCCTAGAAAGGAGATGTGCTCCAAAAATATATTTGCCTCTGAATTTCTCCTGCAGCTTTGTTCCATCCCTGCCTGCTCTGCGGAGAAGTAGACACAACCGTCCGTGTGTCCACCCCTTACAGGAGGGTCCTTCTCCTCACCGTGCTTCCTCACAGGGAGCACTGTTGCCTGCGCTGCTTTTTCATGTGTGCATCACGAGCAGTTTGTGTAGCTCTGTGCTTCTCCATTTGCCTTTATATTCCTGTGCCCCAGCTCAGTAGTGAGGACGATGAGTCCTCTGTCCATTCCTTTTGGAATCCTGTGGAAAAAACATTGGACACAACTCACAACTCCCTGGCTTTTTTTTTTTTTTTTTTTAAAAAAAAAAGGACACGGGATTCCCATCTGCTCCTCATCTTGGCTAATGAGACAAGTTCACATCTGCTCAGCCTCCAGGGCCAGCTGAGTGTGGATGCAACCAGCTCAGCCCTTGCTCCTCTAGCTCTGACAGCTCCTGCCTGCACGAGGTGCTCGACGCTCACCATGCAGGCTGTGTGTGAGCAGTGCCAAACCATCACATCTCTTTGCTGAACGCTTTGAAATTGTGTTACACGAGCATGTTAAAAACCATCCATATTTTCCAGAGCATACAAAGTTAAAGTTTTATTTCTGTCTTCACACTTCCAAACTATTCTCCATCAGCCTGATTAAAGTAATTGATGATTCTTTGCTAATTCCACAATGTTAGCCAAAATATACGATTCATAATTGCTGTAATAAAACATTAAGTATTTTCAGACAGTGTTAGTAAAGAGCAGCTCGATCTTTGTGATAGCACATTCCATCCAAACATATTGATTTACAACATTTGCCACTGGAAATCCTAATTCAGATAGCATTTTGTAAAATGTAACAGAGAAGAAAACTATCAACATGTATCTTCTCATCTTGATTCACCGGGATGTACACAAATGTATCTTGTTAGTCATTATGAAAGGCATGTTTACAAATCCCAAAACCTCACCATGAAAATAATGTCTCTTTTCATCTATATTAAAAAACAATCAAGTCTCTGGTTATTGTCCTGGGAGTCTGAGAGAAAGTTAAAGAGATGCATGCTCATTTGATTGCAGCAGGGTTTATACAGACAGGAGGACTTCTGGGAATTGGCGGTGATGATATTATACTCCTAAATTGCTACAGAGGAAAATTTCTTTAATCATTTTGATTTGATATTAAAATACACAAAGCTCAGAGAGTGAGATTATCCATAACTCAGTGGAAGTGAGACTTCTAGCTGGAGCCAGTCACCTGGATTTTCTAGAGCAGGGAGCAGGGAGGTCATCTCCTGCCCTCTCCTGCCTGTTTTGGATGATTATTTTAGGTAGAAGGAATCACCGTCTCTAAGTGCTTCTTTCTCATCAGCAAGCACAGAGTGGGATGGCTGGAGCCCACATGAATGCCTAAAGCTTAATGAAGTGAACTCACCTGAAATGTATTTGGGAACTTTACAGTGACTGAGATATTCAGGATGAGGCAGTTGTACATGCTCAGATATATAGTTCCTTGTAAACTAAAGCTGATGTTTTAAAATTCAGGCATCTTATGTTGGCTATTTTGGTGGCCTTTTTTTCCAATGCTCACTGGCCTCTGGAGATCAAGATGTGTGTAGCACTTCTGTATATCACACCATTTTTCTTTAGATCATAGTCCGTGCTTGTAAATGTTAACTAAAAAACCCATGGATTTTCTTGTGTTTGCTTGCAATATGGCAAGAACAATCTGAATTTCGATGCATCGATTAGACACTTTACATATAGTCAGGAAAAGGGATATACTGGGGATATACAGGGATATACAGCAAAAAGACATATAAAAGGGATATACAGCAAAAAGACAACTGCTTCTATCTTGTGAGCGGTGTGTTTGCTGAATTCAAAGAAATGAATTGCTGTGTCTTCTCCTCAAAGTAACATAAATATGGAGTAGCCTGTAAGAAATGTGAATAGAGCAGCAGTCGGTAACATCTTCTTTTTCCAGTGGTGATGTAAAGCATTTATGCTACATGGAGTTTAGGAAAATACTCAGATCCAGAACCCAGCTTATTTTTCAACTTGAGAATCTTCATGCTGGAGCAGGGCTGAGGACTGAAAAGATTCCTCATCCTTCACAGAATCACAGAATTTCTAGGTTGGAAGAGACCTCAAGATCATCGAGTCCAACCTCTGACTTAACACTAACAGTCCCCACTAACCCATATCCCTAAGCTCTACATCTAAACGTCTTTTAAAGACCTCCAGGGATGGTGACTCCACCACTTCCCTGGGCAGCCCGTTCCAATGTCTAACAACCCTTTCGGTAAAGAAGTTCTTCCTAAGATCCAACCTAAAATTCCCCTGGCGCAACTTAAGCCCATTCCCCCTCGTCCTGTCACCAGGCACGTGGGAGAACAGACCAACCCCCACCTCGCTACAGCCTCCTTTGAGGTACCTGTAGAGAGCGATAAGGTCACCCCTGAGCCTCCTTTTCTCCAGGCTGAACAGTCCCAGCTCCCTCAGCCGCTCCTCGTAGGGCTTGTTCTCCAGGCCCCTCACCAGATTCGTCGCTCTTCTCTGAACTCGCTCAAGCACCTCGATGTCCTTCTTGTAGCGAGGGGCCCAAAACTGAACACAGTATTCGAGGTGCGGCCTCACCAGAGCCGAGTACAGGGGGACGATCACCTCCCTAGCCCTGCTGGTTACACTGTTTCTTATACAGGCCAGGATGCTGTTGGCCTTCTTGGCCACCTGAGCACACTGCTGGCTCATATTCAGCCGACTATCAACCATCACTCCCAGGTCCTTCTCTGCCTGGCAGCTCTCCAACCACTCATCTCCCAGCCTGTAGCTCTGCTTGGGGTTATTGCGCCCCAGGTGGAGGACCCGGATCCTTGCTTACGTGTGGCTTAGTTTTGGCATTGGATTTGTGCGTAGAAACTTTTCTCTTCATGTGCTGGTAAACCTAGCAATTGAGAAGAGGAAACAACTGATATCTTCTGTTATGATTTATTGTACTTGGAGAACTTCTTTTCTCCTGCTGAAGCAGGTACTGTGTGACATCCCTGTACACCACAGGGAGAGCCATGCTCAGGTCTGCTACTTCCCACTGACTCCAAAGGGAGTCCAGACAACTGCCTAAGGGAGACGGATCTTATTTGCTCAAAAAGAGTTGGGCAGAGGAAGGGCACTGGGCTGCAAAGGATTTTTTTTTCCTGCTATAGTGCTTTGGAATTGCTCACTGCAGCCCTTGGTGTTACCTTTGGCAGTAAGGATGGGCATGCATGCAGCTGCCAAATGTGCCATGTGTGTCTGTTGTGAGTGAGAGAAGGAAAAGGGACCTCTCCATCTGGCACCTTCTGCCAGGCTAGCAGCATGCAGAGAGGTACAGAGCTGCAACGATAAGAGTCATCCACAGCCCCCCACACCCCAAAAGGCTGCCAAGGACACTAGACTTGGGGAAATAGTGTGTCAAGCTCAGAGTGGATACCCAGGTAGGAATCGGTAGTTTTGCTGCACTGGCTTCTGCACAGGGGAAAATGCGTTTCTGTAATACAGGCTGAGAGATTTCAGCCCTCTCTTACATAGATTCTTGGGGAATAGCTCCACATCACAGTGGCACACGAGAATAGAAACCAGAAGAATATTTCTCATTATGGTCTGTGGGGCTCCAAAAAAAAAGAAAAAAAAAAAGAAAAAAAAGAAAAAAACAACAAACCACCCTCCTCCCCAACATTTTTTGTTCTTTCTCTGCTTACTTACTGCTCCCTCTGCCTCAGCCAGCTGATAGGAAAGAGAGGAAACAAGCCTGGAAAAAGAAGGTCTTCTTCTGGAGTCCAGTGCCCAACAGGACTGCATCACGCAGTAGCTGCAGAGCAAGGAGGTGACACAGACAACATATGAGCTTTTGGAGCTATGAGCTAAGAGACTACACGGAAATGCAGAAGTTGCACCGGAATCACACAGCATCAAAATGATTTTATGAAAAGAGGCTGGATTTGAGTACGTTGCATGAGAGAAAAACATACAGAGAGATGGGGAAAAGGGGAGAAATTAAAAACACAGCTTTACTGCTTTACTGGAATCTTTATCAAAATCCTCCTCACAGGACTGGGGCCCTGGCTGACATGTGCTGGCACGCTAAGCTTATTTTCCAGCTTCCACACAGAAATGGTCCCCCTATCTGACTCTGGGGATGAATTTGCTCTTACAGACTCTGCAAGACTGAGGGCAGTTTTCCCAGTGAGTCTTTTTATGGATTTTTGTGTCTTTCTGAATTTTAAAGACCATTTTAAAGATTTTACAGCTTCAACAGGGACTAGTACACTGTGTATCTGCTAAAGTCTCTTGCAAATAGCTTTCCTGGTATTTATGAGTCCCAACCTTTCATGGCTGAATCTGTCAGATTCACCTGTACCTTTAATGCCATTATTGTCTCTATATGGAGAAGATGAGAAAGGTACATAGCAAGGTCTCAGAGCTCCCTGCCACCTTCTCCTCTTCTTGTCCCCTGGGATTTGCCTGCATGCAGAGCCAGGCAGCCAGAGTCCTTCCAGGCACAGAGGCACTGGCTGAAAAACACGAGCTGTCAGCGCAGGAACAGCAGCTCCTGCCAGCTCTTCCCCAGCAGGGTTTTTCTCTAAGAGGTTCCTTGTCTTCCTGGAATGGAGTCAAATATGCTAATGCTCTATTAAAATAATAATAATAAAAATATTTCCAAAGATTTAGCCAATATCCAAATGAATACAGTATAACTTTGCTTTTGCAAAAAGAAAAAAAGAGAGAAAAGAAACCCACTCTGATCTGTGATGAGGCAAGGGTAAGGAAGGCACAGCTCAACACAGACAATAGATTTGTCCTTTCAAACATACATAACCTCTAGTGTTGTTCACTTCTGCTTTACGACAAAACTTGCATGATCAAGAAACCTTTTACAGGTTTAGAGAAAGATCTCACCTTTTGCAGCTTTTCTGAACAGGGTGCAGCGTGCAATGAATTAAAGGTCATACAGATGGTGACCTAGTAAGTATAAATCCCCATGATGTACATTGCTCATAAATAACACTTACATGTCTTTTGTAGCATAATACGGTCGGTCCATTTAAAATCCACTTTGGATTAATTTGTAGAAGTTGGCATCAGCCTGAATGCCAGGGTAGAGATTTACACCTGGGAACATAATGGAGAATACGCATTGACTCAGAAGCCACCAGAGACAAGCAGTGCTCTTCCACCACATTACAGAACACACCCAAAGAGAATATTTCCCATAGCAATATTCCGTAAGACCAGACATCACTCTTCATTGTGTACGTCCTCTCGAATAAGCTTTCAGGAGCCATCCATTTAACCGGTAAGCGAGCCTGTTACAGACAGGGGGAAAGGAGGCCAGGTCATGCCATGACACAGGTTTTCTAGATGACTTGCTGCAGCTCTCAATTCTCAACTAGAATCAATTCATGTTTGCTAAGCGGAAAGCTCAACCTCTCCCAATAATCTCTTTATATCTCCTTTATAGAGAGGAATAGGCACTTCCAAGGTGCCACTTCATCTCACCTGTTTTAGATGACTGTTGAAGGTACTGAGATCTGCCCTGGAAAAGCCTTTTTCTTTTCCCTGACTGCCACAGTGAGTAGTTCAGATGGAGATGTCCGCACTGTACTTCATTCACCCATGGGACCTGGTGTACCTCACACATATGCTGTTGTCCCTGTGCTGTTATTGTCCGTAACAATGAACAGTTCCCTCCACTTCCCACCAACAGGTTTCAGTAAGCTTGTGAAAGGAAACGAGTATCATTTCATTTATAGTACTGTCACTAGCTTGCTTTGGCTCTTTATAAGCTGAGAATCTACATTTGCTAAGGGCAGAAAAAGTAAGATTTCTGTACTATCTATACAGTTATCCATAATGTTAGCAGGGAATTTGAAAAATAAAAGCTTTCCTTTCTTGGTTTCCTATCATTCTTACTACGATACAAAAAATAGAGAGCTCTCAGGAACGTACATTGCCCTGGACAATGTAGTTGGAGTCATTCATGACGTCTCTGGCAAGACTAAAGTCACATATTTTCACTACTTTTCCACGGGTCACTAGTATATTCCGGGCAGCGAGGTCTCTGTGAATGCACTTAGAGGGACAGGGTGGGTTACCACTCCGCAGCACTTGGTAGCCGAGGGAAATAATTCCCTCGGCACATGGCTTCACACAGGGCTCTGTGAATTGCTGCCTCCTTCCTCTCCAAGTGTTTGGAGGATGAGACTGCAAGCTGGGCAGTCCCTGGTTGCTCATTGCCATGGCCAGGGCCAGGGTCAGAGCAGGCAGACATGTGCAGCGCAGCCACTGCTTCTTACTCAGGGCCGTGCCTGAAAGTGCAGTCCAGTCTTTGCCATAAAGCTGGGGAAGGAGGTATAATTCAAGCCTGCCACTGTGTGGCTCTGTTTCTCACTCTGCCTTTACATAGACAGACCTGTTTTTGCTCTCTTTTCTATCTAAACCATTTGCTAGCTTTCACCATACCGATTTGGACTCCAGAAACTCCATTCCTTTGGCAACTTGGTAAGAGAAGCAGAGAAGGTCTTCAAAAGTGAGCACATTAAAATCCTCTTCTTCATCCACCTGCCTGCTTATATGCTTAATTTCATCTGTAAGAAACAACCAGGAGTGTGAATTTTCCATGAGTTTCCTCTCTCTCCGATTAATTCTATTGACTATTGTAAGGATTTTTCCTCTCTCCTACTGAGAACATCATGAAGGGCATTCATCTTTTGCATCCCTTGCTCAGACACAAAGGAAAAGGTATTTCATACTCAAATACCATGTACAGTATGAACAGAAGCACAAGTCTGAGGTCTTAAATATTGTTGAATCCTTCTCCAGCAAATTTTCTGCCAGGAGAAAAGAGAGACATACAACAGAAAGGGGCCTCCTGTGTCACTGAATTTGGCTAGCTGGATCAATAAATACAATAATAACAGTTAGAATTGCTAGAGATAACACCAGTTAATCTTTTACCTTCCTCAGAAAACAGCACAATCCCATTTGGTCCAGGTGTCATATTTATGTTTTGGCTTGCTTGTGCGATTTCAAAATCGTCCTCTCTGCACAGACTCATGTTCACACCATACTTCAGGTGGGTTCTCATCCTGGAGGGGGTGACACATTTTCTAAGGTTACACACAGTGGAGAACATAATCTGCTAAATGCAAACTGTTTTACACAGAAAAAAATAGGATCAGTTGTTGATATTAAAAATCTGGGCATAGGCAGGGGTCTTCTCAAAACTGGAAACTGAAACAGAAGATTTCTCATCTTTTGCAGTACAGTGGGAAGGGGATAAAAACAAGAAGAAAATCTCAGTTCCTCCCAAGGCCTTGCTTGTTAAAGTATGAAAATTCTCAGTAATTCATTAATTATACCTGCTTACTGCACAACTGAGAATGCATCTATAAAGCGAAAAGAGTTTTCCAATGTATTAAATTGTTTCTGAATGTCTTACCTGGAATTTTGGTCCAAGTGGAAACTGTGGTAAAAGCTGAAGTTGTGCTGTTTAAATATATCTGTCAGTGTCCAGTAAAACTTTTCTCTTTTGCTCCTTAAGTAGTTTAGAAGGTCACCATAGCAACAGTATTCAAATATCAAGTAGATTGGTCCTGAAATAGTTGGAAATGTAAATGCCTTCTGCTATTCACAGCAGCCTTCCCATTAAAACCTTAAGGATGCCCCATCTTCTCCCAGGATTAATCTATATAAAATATCCCAAGCACTTCCCCTTCCCAGGAAGATAAACTCTATCTGTAGGTAGACTGGTGGAAAGCCTCTTCGGAAAATGTACATAGCTGAATTTCCCTGTGGTGCATCTCCCAGTGTGGATGGCAAATCCCTGCAGAGCCATGAGGACCCTTCCCTATAACAAAGGCACTGACTGGGGAGGGGAGCACAAGCTATAAAGATGCAACACACTGTCTAAATGGCTCAAGCAAAGGTCACCCTCTACCCCTTGTCTTGATAGCATGAACTGACTTACGGCCTTTCATTTATCTGCTAAGGAAGGAAAAACACCTTCAATCCCTGACCCAGGCAGGCCTGGGGGAAAGCCATTGGAAGGCTGCAGGAGCAGAGCAAACGTCCCATGGATTGCTTGGAGTGGTCACCCCCAATCAACCCATATCAGTGCCATCACTGCTGTTACAAGAAAACCTCTTCTATTGAAGGGCTATTGTATCACTTTGTGAAAGTACAGTTAGAAAGGACCCATTTCTGTACACATGCAAGCCCTTAACTGCTTTCAGTTCACCTTTATCTTATTTTGGGGCCATGAGGAGCAGCAAATTTGGTTGGTGAAGGGAAAGAAAAGTCAGGACTCGCGTGAACAGGGGAAGAGCAGCCTGAGGAACAGGCAGCTAATTATGGCTTGATGATTTAACACTGCTGCCAATGATCAATTTGTAATACTTCTGTCCAGGAGTCCTCATTAGTTTGATGGTTTTAATTGGTGCCTTTCCACAAGTGCAAGTTACCTGACACAGTACAAGCTCCTAGTAGGTTCACGATATTGTCATGGCTTCCAATGTGTGTCATCATCTTCAGCTCAGACATTAGAGCATCTTTTTCTGAAGTGTCAGACTTTTCTGAAAAAGTAATTACACACACTTGGAAACCTCCATCAAAAACAAACAAACAAAGAAAAAAAAAACCAAAAACTAAAAATGTAGGTGGTTGTGATGCTTTGTCACATTCAAATCTTCATTTCAAATGACTGATGGTACATTTGGGAACACTGAAAAAATGTCGTGTGATATAGCTAAGCAGACCATCCTGTGCTTCAGTAATAGCCTTTGGCTTGCTTTTCAGCAAGCATTCACCCCTTGTGGTGGCAGCGAATTGGAGACATGAACGAAAACGATCAAGATGGACTTCCAAAAAGACAATTGCCAAGCAGCAGACCAAGGAATGGCAAAGCTGATGCATGTGAGCAAACAGGGAATGGTGGACTGGGAGGAAGGGGCTGTGTGGGCACACGGGTGAGCAGGGTGCAGCTGCTGACATGGAGCTCCAGCCCTCCTGCTCTGCTTGCTGCTGGGGAGGCTCACATCTGGACACTGCTTTTATGAGAGGTGGAGACAGCTGGGAGAGAAGCCAGAGTAAAGCAGCAAGGAGAATTAGAGATTTAAGAAGCCTAAGCCATAAAGAAGGATAGAAGGACATTGTTTTGTGCCATCCATCAAGAACAGGAAGATGTGCTGGAAGCTTCACAAACAAGCTAACTCAGACACTGGAGGCAAGGAGTGTGGAACAACTCGGCAGTGCTACAAGAAAAAGGGACCTCACACCCAAATCCCCAGAGTCACAAATGTAACAAGCAGGCTAAATTATGCTATGAATTTGCATTCATCCTCTTTGGAGCAGAGCAGCTCCATCCTTCCCCACACAACACAGATCTTCTCTGGCACTTAGGACAAAATGCAGCACTCTGCAGGAAGAAGGCACTTCAGCAATAAATTTCAAAACCAAAACACCATTTGGAAAGCTTTATGAAAGTGTTTTGGAACTAAGCATTTGTAAGGTCTAACTACAAAAAGTCTGTATTTAAAGGGATTTCTGGCACTGCTTCTGCTTTGGGGTCACTAGAATATGTCACTGCTTGCAAAAAGCTCCCAGAGTTCGTCATACCTTTTAGCATTTTGACTGCAGCCTGGACTGAGTCTCCCGCCTTGCTAATTCCATAAGCTGTTGCATTCACCACTTTCCCAAAAGCCCCAGATCCAAGGACCTGTCCTACAAGACACAATATGCCAGTATTATTTGTAGCCAGTATAGCACCCGCTGCTGCTCCAGCGTTGTGGTTTGCCTTGTGGACTGCTCACCAAATTCCAAATTTTCCCTGGGAAATTCCCATTTGAGATCGTATTTGAATTCACGGAAGTCAATGTAGGTATACTCGTTCTCCAGTGATCCAATCATCTGTATCATTTGTAACTGGCTTTCATATCTAAATTGCTTTGGAAGAAAAACAGAAGTGGAAAAAAGGCTTAGAGAAGAAACAGCCAGGTAGGAACAAAAGAAGAAGGGGCAGGTACTTTTATTTGCTTTTACCTTTTTATATTTATGACAAATGAGTAGAGACAAAAAAAAGATCAATAGGAGGATAAATCCAGCAAAGACATAGAGTGCAGTGTTGTCCGGGGGCGAAGAAACTGCTTCTGCAACTTTAAAAGAGACATGTTACTACCCACTGAATTAGAGCTTGGGCATATAGATGAAGGTACAGGGAGAGTTGGTAGTAGTGTTGATTTTTGCAGTTTGGAGCTGTTTCACATCTGAGTCTCCTCTGCATGGGGTGTGTGATGGGAGGTTCAGTGCTGGGTAATTCTGACAGTTGCTTTCATTAAAAAAAAAAAAAAAAGTTACATGAATTAATAAATCTCAGGGCACTGCGGTGTTGGTGTCTTCCATTGACTGGACTTGGTGAGCATAAACAGGATCCTCTTCTGATCTTCTCTCTTCTCTCCCTGCATCTTCCCCCAAGCAATGTAGTTATATACCAAAGCACCAGAATCAGCGGACAGACTGCACAAAACCTGCTTTGAGAGTTGTTCTGCTGTGCAGCAAGGAACTTCTTACATAGCCAAGGCCAATAAATAAAGTGCTTCTGGGTGAGGAAGTGCTGTGTGAGGTCTGCCCTCATATTCTGATAGTTTCTAAGAGCAAAAGCATTATGTTTACTTTCTACTGCAATTTCAACAAAAATGCTCAAATTCTACTAGCAGTCACAGCTTTTGTCGGCTGTAGTCAAAAGCAGCAAATAGCTTGTTTGTCCGTGATGAAGGAAATCACAGAATCACAGAACTGTAGGGGTTAGAAGGAACCTCAAGAGATCATCGGGTCTAACAACCCTGCCAAAGCAGGTTCCTCAGAGCAGGTTGCCCAGGTAGGCATCCAGACAGGCCTTGAATAGCTCCAGAGAAAGAGACTCCACAACTGGATTCTTTCCAGGGGAAAGCTTCATATTGCAAATATCTGGGCGCTTCACAGCACTTCCCAGGTGCCACAGCATGTTTTCTGTGATGGAAATACTTTGCCCTATGGGATGTACATGGAGTATCAAATATAAAGTGCATTGATAAATACCCACAGCAAATTTCTTGCTTGACAAGGAATGACTACCTCATGGCCCCTACAAGAAGAGAGACCAAAGAGCAGTTCCCAGGCCAAGAGTCTGTCCCTTGTGTGGGTCTGACAGCAAGGAGAGCTCCTGTGAGCACTTCTGGCAGCTCTGCAGTGACCTCTGGGAGAGGATCAAGAGCCAACACCTGCCACCAGCTACCAGAGTGGCTTCAGTTCTTCCCAGAACTGATGCCTTCAGGTTCCAGGTGGGGATTTTGAAGAGGAAATAGAAAATCAGACCCCTTTATTGCCATAGCTCCACCATGCACTATTTTTTGTGACTTTTCTGCTCATTTTTGTGAAGGAGGCCCCTGCTTTGGAACTAGAGAAGAGACATATCCCCTATCCACTCAACACTCCCCACACTGCATGCAAACAGTGCTTGTGTTTTACCTGCAGTACCGTTGCATGGCCAGCCATTTAGCTAAATAAAAAAAAACCCATGCCATTAATTCTACCATGCCAGCTTTAATTAAGATGAGAAAACCTGTGCTAAAACACTGATTTATGGTACCTGACAGGTTAATGAAGTTCTTTTCGCAGGCTGAGCCGACTGAATTGTTTGCGCAGCACTCAACAGAGAAGGTTGTTGCTGTCTCCTTCACATCTAAAATACTGCTTGAAATCCATGACCCCAGGGATCTCCTCTCTGGCAAGAAGTTCTGGATCCCCTCAGTGATTTCTTCTGTGCAGCTGGAAAACAAAGGAGACCAATTCTGATCTTTGGCTCACATTGGCATTTCCCAGGGGAGAAGGTGAGATGTTTCAAAACAGGCCTTACATCTGCATTGGAAGGGAGGAAGGGAAAGATAGATGGGTTGTTTTTTTATTTGGCACTGTTAGAGAGAGGCCTCAGAGTAGTTGCCAGTGTCATGTATTTGTGATGGACATAGCAGAGAAGGCAGGGGATGAAATGGGCTCTCTGCCTCCCACCCTGAGCTCACTCCCACTTTGTACCAGTGTCCAGTCCCCTACTGCAATCATTCCCGTTGCTTTTACCTTTACCTCATCATTTAAGTCACTGAGCAGCTCCAAATGAGCTGTTACTAAAACAATAAATACAGCTTGTACCCAGAGTAAAAGTTCTGCCTCCTTCCATTGCAGGGATGTGATTTCAGCCATAAAGTTTCTCTCACTCAAGGCCTAAGATGGAAAGCATCCACCCTATATGAGTGGCTTATTTCAGACCTCATATGTAGAAATACAGAATATTGTACACTAGGGAAAGGAAGCCCACACAGAGATAATTTTGACTTTTTGCTTTTCTATCATTCATCAACTTACTGCTTAACTTATTGTTCACATAAATAAATTAGTAGGTGAGTAAATAAATTAAAATTCATTCAGCTTTGCACATAGCATTAGCTTGTACATGTGGAAGTTTCCAGAAAAGAAATAATCACAGCATTTCCTTTTCCAGAAAGCTGTTTTAAGGAGAATTTGAAACTTGCTAGCTGGATGTTTTCTTCGCTCTTCAATTTCTGCACAAACACACTGATGTTAGGAAGCCTTCTCAGAGGTATGGATAAGAAAATTGACTAGATATCTTTTTCATATCTATTTGAAATACTCAGAGCTTTATCCATAATCTTCCAAATGATAATCTGACCTGACGCTCTTCTACAGCTGTGGGATTATTAGTTTTTTGGCATTTCTAAAATAATAGCTGCAGAATTCATAAAGCGGTCTCAGCTTCTCATGAAATTTTGGGGCCTGACTCATTGCCCTGCATAAATAGAGGAAATGGAAACATTCTCCCTGACTTTACTGGAAGCACTCTCACTGACTTTAGTGGCTTCAGGTCATTGTAACAGCTATATTAACCAAAATGCAACCAATTAATCAAACCCATATTAAACAATGCATTCCCTGAATAGCCCACAAATTTGACAGGCAGAGAAAGACTTAGATTGGATTTCTTAACTACCTAACTGTAGATATAAACCCAGACGGTTTATTTGAGTGTAAAGAACCTGAGATACACATCTTCACAGATTTAATTTGTTGCCAACATAAATATTGAAAACTCTTCCTAGTGATTCCTGCACCCTGGAGTGGGCCAAAATATCCTATTTTCCAAATGGTGCATTTTGCACTCAGTTTGTTGCAGGCCAGTTTTCATATTATCAAGGATAGCTCAAATATGGTCTTCACAAAGAGTCAAAAAGAGAAAAAAATATTTACTTGGATGAATTCAGATCAGGACAGTTTCTCCAAACCCAGGATGAGGCCAGGTAGCTGTCAGCGATGCATGAGATCTGCTTGAACAATAACTGCATCGTTACTTCAGGCTTTCCTGCAATAAGGTGACACAAGACGATTTCTGTCAACACTTTGGTGGCCAAAACCTTTGTGTTTACATGGTAAAACTACATCTGGCCAGACCACGGTCTGTCTCTGTGGGTGCAAAACAACCCACCCGTGTGTCACTGTGAGAGCTGGCTGCAGGCCTCAGCCCTCCTCCTTCCTCCAGGCCCTACACCTTGGGGCTGTGGGCAAGTTGAAGGGAGCAGCCACTTCTCTGTATGGGCACGGCCAGACCAAAACAGTGAAAGGGCCAAAATTGGAAGTCTCGACTTCTGCTTTTCTGACTGACAGCAAGGATTCAGCCTGGTTGCTTGGCTCACTTGTCTGCTCTGCAGCTTCATGTACCTGGAGCAACAGGCAGATGCCATAGCCACGTGGCAGAGCAGAGACCACCGAGAGCACCAGCCAAGCCCATGGGCAGGGGTAGCCCAGACAGATGTATTGCACATCAGGCAGCCCCCCGATGAACTGCACTAGCTCACAAATGTCATCAGGAAATAAAATGACATAGACCCCAGAAAGTTACCACCTAACGGGTGTGTTTCCTGTCACTGTGTCCCTGCAGTAGTCACATGTATTCTGGCTCCGTGGAGTTAGAATGCAGCTGCTGTATTTAACAGGGCTCCTAGGCCTTGTGGTTTTCTTTAGAAGTGTTAATTCCTTCAGTATATGACTAAGTTCTTTTACTCTGTTCCCTCTGTTGATGGTAAACTATGAGGAGGAGAAAAAAAACTAACAACTTCCTCTTCCAGTATGATAAGCAGAGACTTCCTTGGTATTCCCCGCCTCATTTCCATATCTTTATTGCTAAAAATGGAAGGTAAAAATGTGATTCTCTTCACACCACACTGAATTACAGAAATCTGGGTGTTTGTGGGTCATATTACTTGTGTGGGTCAGGGACAGAGGGCAGGCCTTCCATCTGGTATGGAACCAAGGCTGGGACTGAGCCAGCCCCACACTGGATGTTCTCTTACCAGCCCTGCGTGGCAGCTTGACCTCAACATTTCTTGCTGGAAGTCACCTCTTACTATATTAATTGTAGGGACATTCCCAGTGGTCCCGTTGTACCCATTTAGTTAGGACTCAGACTATCTTGCTGCACTCTGATGAGGTATACAGGAGCTCAAAAATGCTTCCAGATAGCTGTTACAGAGAACTTGAGATTTCACAGAATCACAGAACTGTAGGGGTTGGAAGGGACCTTGAAAGATCATCAGGTCCAACCCCCCCTGCAAAGCAGGTTCCTCAGAGCAGATTTGATTATTAAAGGTCAAAGCATCTAAATCCAAGTGTCTAAAACAAGAGATGTTAGGAAGGAGCCTAGCAGTTGGTGAAATCAGATATTCAAATGCATAGTCAGATACTCAAGTGTATTGATTTCATTGAAAAATCAAAGACAGTTTAATTCAATGTCTAGTCAGCGATCACTCTGGAATTTAAGTCTCCTGAGCCCCAAATGGATGGAGAAAATGAATATTCAATTACATCTCCTCTGTATGACACAATGAAAGGGAAAAACAGCAGATAAGCTCCATTTACATCAATAGCAAAATCTTAAGTGAGAGATCAAGATTATCCCTCCCAGACTTGGCCACATCTTTACAGGGATTGTTTTCTCACTTACTTCTCACATACAAAGTGAATCTTTTTGTCATGACTGTAACATCATTTTCAGCATAAAATATATATATCCCGGACTGGTGCTGATGGTTGCAGAACTTTGATGAAATGCTGTGGAGCAAAGAAAAGGAAGGAAAAAGACAAAAGAAAGTCTTGAAAACAAAATATTTGAGACGTAGTTAAGACATATATATGTTTGAAACAATTCAATATCTTCTAATGATTAATCCAGACTAAATTATTTTATTAGATATTAATCCAGACAAAATGCAACTCTCTTAATAAGAAGACTTTTTTTTTTTTTTTTTTTTTTTTTTTTTTTTTTTTTTTTTTTTCCTGCAGTATTGATTGCAATTTTTCTGTAACTTTCAGTAGTTCCTGGAGTGGATCTGGGCTGGGCTGTAGGGTTGTGATTTTGTTACCAACCCACTGGAAGACAGGGTATATAATGCATTCTGGTTCAGATGTTAAGACCAGCAAAGGGTCAAACTGTCTACTTTCCGAAGGATTCCGATGTTTATTTCTGGCTGATATGAACAAAAGTATTAGGAAATAACAATGAGATGGTAGGATCATGCAAGAGAAGCCTCTCCAGATTGGAAGGTCTGATGGAACTCAAAAATGAGAACATCATCAGAAGCACAATGTCAATGAGACAAAGCTTCAACCATCAAGACAATGCTGTAAAAGGAAGGGCAGCCTTCTACCACCCCCTATGGATTTTGGTCCAAAGGATGTAAATAAAGCAAGATTCTAACCCTGCTTGTGAAGATGGAAATGGGGACTGCAGAGGACTTGACTGATGCAGGACTGACTTGTTGAGTCAGGATAGACAGGAGGAAGGGAATATATCATCTTTACAAAGTTGGCATACAATTTCTGTCCTTTTGGCTAGGTCAGAATGGTTTTCAGATTTAAATGGGAGATTTGCAGTTCATCAACACTAGAAGAGCACTTAAGAAAAATTCATCTTAGGTTTAGTTGTTGACATTTTACATCCACACATTTTGGGTGATTGCTAACCAAAACTGAGTAGCAGATATTCACTCAATTTTAGTATGAAATGCAAGCAGTCATATCAGGGAGTTTTAAACAGACAGAAAAAAAGACAGTCCATACCAGCAATTGCAAAAGTAAGAGAAAGCAATAATGAGCTTGGAAGAAATCTAGAGAATTAAAACCAGGGTGTTTCTCATTAAGCAAGATACTTATAAATGAACTAAGACACAAAGTATCACCATGCAATTAAAAACCAAGAAAAATCACATAGAAGCCACTGGGAATTTTGCCTTTTGACTAAGATAGCATCTCCATATCAAGTTACTCACTTTTGAGTGTCTTCATCTGAAATGACCTTAAAGATGTTCCTGAAATCAGGGATTTTTTTTTTTTTTAAAGATCCCTTTTATGTCACCTCAGAATAGATGCCAAAGGAAAGAGAAACCACAAATCACTTGCTGCTTTTGAAAACCTAGAACTGAAGGATTAAATCCTAATGAAATAATGAGAAAATCATTAAAAAAGAATGCCTTAGGTACCTGAAAATATAAAAGGATGTGAGCTAAATAATATAAATTTGCCAGAGATCATTCTGTATATGAAAACTCATTTGCTCTTAGGAGGGAAGTGAAATTCTGCAGCATGATAAAACACAGAGACAACAAAAGCAAATATAAAATGGAAATTTTGAAACAATCTCTGAAAACACAGAATGGCACTGACAGGAATGACGAATCACTGAAACTTGAAATCAGAAGCTAAACAGGAGGGCAGAGTTAATTAATAAAAGTTAATATGATCTTTAGGAGCAACAGTTTGATAAGGAAATGGCAGAAATCAAAAAGGAAAAACAGGAAATGAAAAAGGATATGAAAGGAATAAAGTAGAAGTGTTGGGAGATAGGATTACACAGAAGTGAACTAAAATATGCAAAGATAGACTCAGAATAAGGTTTGTGTTGACCTTTTTTTTTTGTGTTATTTTGAGAAATGTGCTTTAAAATCACATTTGGATCTGCGGTGCTACAGCTTGTAGGCAGAATCCCTTCACTCCACTCCCCCTTGCTGCTTTTCGGGACACTAAACTAAATGAAACATTTGTCCCTTCTCGTTCAAGCTCCAGGACGGTGGTGGGGCTCTCCCCTGTCCAGCAGGAGGGGATCTGCCCTTCTGGACTGCAGACGCTATCTGAGGTGACTCACGCATTCCAGGACACCAACAGCTGCACCTTACTGATTAATGGGGTTACCTAAGCTATGTCAAGAGCTCTCAAAATTGTTATTGTTGGCCCATTCCATAGCACCTTCTTCTTATCTGGATTGAATTCACACCAGCTGCCCAACTGTGCGAGCAAAACTGACTCCTGCTCTTACCAGCAGTGAGAAGAAAACTGCAAAGCAAATAAACTTGGCATTATTGGGCAAGGATGAGCAACTGCTCATGGTGGTCCCAGGAGACCTCATTTCCAAAATCAGTATTGACCACAAAGAACAGACCTGCCTAGCCCACATCAGGCATGCAGATTAGTCACCAGCACCCACCCAACACTATCAAAGTTTGATGACAGCCCTCACTTTATCAGCAGGGACAGAGTTCCTGTGGCCATTGCCAGGAGATGACAATTTACTGATCTTAACTGAGCTGTCTCTGAAGCATGTGGAGGTCTGACTCCAATACTCCATCTGATGCTGATGAAAAGGCCAGACAGTTGCAAAGACAACTCAGCAAGCTAGTGGATAAAATCAAGTGTAACAAAATACTATGAACAGAAAGCATAAGAAGTGCAATAAAGGCTGTAATACAGGTTTAAGAAGATGATGAGAGATTTTAAGAATATGAGAAGAAATATGAGAATAAATCAGTGTGGGCACATTAAATCCTGCCTAGGTCTTGGTTCATTTTAAAGCTAAAACTTCACAAGAGCAGCTTGGCTTTATTTTCACTAAGGTGAATAAGAGCTGTTACCTTGAAAGCCATGGGACTACTCTGAAAGAAACTCTGAAGGAAATTAGATAATGTTATCAAGAATTTAGAAAGCCTAGGGAATGGAGAAAACATTAGCCTTAAACAGGACTCATGCCAGAACTTCGTTTTAGGAAATAACAGAAAAGGTAGATAACTAACAGGTTTATTCAAAACATGTTTTGCAACAGCGAAAGAATACATGACCTGGGTAATTAGCAGAACGGTATGTTTCTGTGGCACAGGCAGAGCCAAGTAGATCTAAGCCTGGGAAACTACAGGGTCCTGGGTTTGGTTTGAGCAATAGCAAAGATACTGGGAACATCATCAAGAACAGGATGACAAAAGGGGAACATGAGATCCAGTGCAAGGGAGCTGTAATTCAGTAATTGTCTCAAAGAGAAAGGGAATGGCAAATTTCATATAACCTAAAAGGTTGCTGGATGTGTAACTTACAAAAGGGTTTATTCTGAAGTGGAGAATAAAGTGATACTATAAGCTATCTACACAAACTGCTGCTGAAAGCCAAACTAATGTTTGAGAGCTTTTTATTAACATGTCTTTATCACCTGGCCAATCCACATATTAAAAATACAGAGAGTATGAAATATGGAAAGTAATTTGTTCAAATGAGACACAAAAAGGAAATATTTGGAATTATAACAAAATATTCCAGTACCTGCGTCCATCTGCACTGTAACTTTGGAAATGGAAATACATGGAAATATTTTTTGGGAAAATAGCCACATGCATCTAACTGGTGGATATGCTGTAAAGTTAACTTCGAAGCAAAACTGTTCTTCACCAATTTCAAAATCTTCTCTAGAGTCAGTTATATTTATAAATCCCTTTTCTGAAAAAGAGAGAATATTGGTATTGTGATAAAAAGGATAGGTTGCTTAATGAACGAATTTTGATACCTGTATGTTTTTCATTTTGGTTATCACACACACACACACACACAAAGCACCATGTTACATCACAAAAAGCATCCCTTTAATCAAAAGAAAACAGTTCTTCAAAAATAGTATTGCGATGTCTCTCTGTTCAGCTCCAGACAACTGATCCGGGTCCTTGTGATATCTGCTAGAGTTGTGTTTTCTGTCAGACCAGAGCACTTCCAAAATGCTCTGACACTTCTTCCCCACCCACCCTACAGAACCACAGGACCAACTCCATGAGTTTTTTGTTTTGTTTTAGGTGTGTGTTCTGGGTGTTAACAGCTACATCTAGCAGGGAAAAAAAACATATGGCACCACCAGCTTAATCAGATGTTGACATTCATTCTTTCTCCTTCCCTGAAATGAGCTAAAGATTTTGCAAATCAGCCTTACAGCTCCTCTTTTGTTTCTCCATCTCATTAGAAGTATTTGATGAAAGACAACAGGAATGTGAGAAAGCTTTCTGAAGTTGTGGGTGAACCCTGTGCTGCTGGTACTTTCCCTGCTAGGGTGGGATTGATTTCACCTAGTGGAGCTGTCTGAAGTTCAGTGACCCATCCAAGCTACCTGTTTGGACCTCTGATACACTCGGTGGAATGAGATAGGCATGGCCAGATATATCCTATGGTAATATAAAAGGTAACCAAAATGTACTGAAATGCTCTTTGGAAATACCTGCCTCATGCCACTGGCAGCTGGAAGAATGTGAATCATTCCTGGGGCTAGATGTCTCATGAGGTGAAATGAATCCCACACAAAGAGACTGAACTACACTTGTAGGAGGATATGGTCCTCAAGGCATCAGCAGAGCTAAGGATCAGCTCCATAAAATTAACAGAACCATACATGTTGGAAGTGACCTCTGAAGATGTCTAGTCCAGCTCCTTCCCAAGGCAGGTCCAACTAGATGAGGTTGCTTGTGACAGTGTTTAACCAGCCACATGGTGAGAAAAAAAGATGCACTGTAGAAATATGACTGGACTGAGATTTCTCTTTAGAGTGTTTTTCTTTTGGTTGTAACACTATATTGTGTTTGGCGTGTTTTTTGTCTAGCTTCACTGGTTTAAAAAATACAATCTGGAAACTCCCATGCAGACCACAAAAATATCAGTATTATAAAACAAGAAGCAATTCCTTTCATGACTGTTCTCCTCTTTTTTAATATTAAAGGCTTATTTGGTTTATAGATTGGACCTTTGTCTTTTCAATGCTCTTTTGGACCTCATCTTTCCAAGTACAAGGTCATCTGTATGTGTGCTGTTAACAACACAGCTGGCCAAGAGTAAAGGCTTTCTCTAGAGTGCACACAGAGATCTTGGAGCAGGGCATGACATTCCTCTGGAAAAGAACTCAGAAAAAGTTGTTTCTTTTTTGAAACAAAGATTATTATTTTTTTTCTTTTTTTTTTCCCCCTTGGCTTACCTTTTTTTTGGCATGTTTAAGCATATTTCTGCCAAAGAAATAGTGAACATTATTTGGTAATAACAGAGAAGTGAGCTGAAATTCTTGAGACTGGAACCAAAGTTTCCATGTTTCTGTATTTATTTTATTTGTTTATTTGTTTGCTTTAAACCTAATATGTGTTGGAAAATAGCTTGCATATTCCTGAATCTAGATTGCATAGTGCTAATAATTTTTTATTCAACACCGGTGGAAACTGAACATAAGACCTGCAGAAACAAAGAGCCTTGCAGCTGCAGTTGTTGGCATAATCATGGTTATGATTTAAAGTGGCCTAAACATCCCTGCTTGATCTGACCAACTGCACGAGATGAGATAAGTTGGTGAATTATCAAGCAGCAAAGAGCAAACCAGAGCTGTCTTGCTGCAAGAGGTTATTAGAGCACAGAAGACCTGCCAGTGTAGTTATGCTAGCCAAGCTCCCCAGGCAATGCAGAGTGTCCCCAAGAAATCAGGCTTTTTCTTGGTAAAGTTACATCATGACAATTCCCAGTGTAGCTATGGGTACTGACTCAAGAACAGCAATGGTTTAAAGGTAGGATGCTGATCATTTCTGAGATTGCTACTCTATGACATGGATATCAGAATGAAATTCCTGTATATATCACTGCTGAAATTGAAACTCGAGTGCTAGCACAGATGCACAGCAGCAATGGTTGCCATTAATACATTAGGCTAAAAGTTGTGGTGGATGAGAAGTGTTGCACACGATGTCCCTGTGTAACCTTGAAGAGAGAAGTATGGCTGATAGCAAGGTACGGCAACAGCCGCCCACTTGAATCCACCACATAAGTAAACAACAAGATTTCTTCATCAGGAAAAACAAGGAGTCCCCAGAGGTTTTGTTGGCATCAGGGGATTAAGGAGGGTACAACTACAACAGTTTGACGTACCCCAGTCAAAAATGTGATGAAAACAACATTTCAGTTAAAAATGGCATCACTCTGAAAGACAACCTTCCATGGAGAGTGACTCGAATAGCCCTAAGTCAATATGATATGTACTCAGACCTGGGAGTTAAGGGACCCAAGAAGCCAGTATTTCTGAAGGGGGCACTAGTACTAAGAAAGATCTCACCCTACCACTACACTGCACCCTCACCCCTACTTTCCTGTTTACTAAGAAGCTATGTCTAAAAAAACATGCCCAGGTATAATGCTCAGTTACTGTAAACCTTTACAGAACTTCCTGCTCAGAACTAGGCAGAAGCTGAAAAGAGGATATTGCACAGGAAAACTAATTTCTGAAGAGACCGGGGTAAGTGTTCTCACTTCCTACCTTCCCCAGCTTAGGTGTTAACTCTGAAAGCAACTGCATCTAAGGTCAGCCCCACAGCTGCTGCTTCAGAGAGCCTTGTTCTTGGGGCTGGAGATCCCACCTTCATGCACGGCTGTCAGAAAATTACTCCCAATACATATTTCAGCAGCATGGCCCAGGCCATGGCCCAGGCCCAGACCCAGCTTTCCTTTTTCATGCCTTATTTCCAGTTCTATTCCTATTTAGCATATTTTTTCCACCTGAGAATCAAGCTTTGCTGCTGAGGCTGTTCTGGCCTAGCTTTAAGGCTGCTGGCTTTTAAATGGACATGTTGCCTAAGTAGAATGATGTTTCCTTTGGTATGCATTAGATTTTCTGAACTTTCACACCTTGTGTAGCTTGGTGCTAGGAGGATGGTTCACTTCGGTACCTGGAAAGTAGGAGACATGTAGACCAGCCAGTAACACTGCAGAAGTTGTCTCTGTAGCTTCAGTTTTCCATCCTATCCATCATGGCTGCAGCAGCATTCTTGCATGGCAGTTTGCCTGCTCTGTCATCATGAGCTGTTCATGGCATCTCTGTGCTTGCATTCACAATTCATGCAAAAGTTTTCATTCTGCTACCAGTTCCACAGGTTACTGAGTTAAAATACTTCCACAGGTTTACTTTTCCCTAAATTATTGGGCAAATTCAAACGGCCACTTCTCAAGTCACTCTCTTGCCTTAAGATAAAGAAAAGGTCTTCTCTCTTCTGCCCTGCGTTTTGGGTGAGAAAGCCAACCACCAAAAGCCTTGCAATTGTTTGATTGCTTCCCAGTGGCCTCAGATCAGACCTCATACAGATTTTCTATCTTTTATTATTATTATTATTTTCCTGTATGAAAGCAATGAGTGCCTGAAGGGACCGTGCTCGTAGGTAAGGTGGAGGTTCCCTGTGTGGGTTAGAGGGAGATGTAGTGGGAGGATGTGCTGAGGAGGAGACTGAGGTGATGGCTACAACATTCCAAAGCCCATAGTGGAACCTACAATGTGGTACAACATTTCTGCCTCACAGCAGTTGAGACCAGAAACTGGTCATTCCAGGCTCTGGCCAGGATAATACACAGAGCACTAAGAACTGAACATGGGGCAGGTCATGCATTTTATATTCTTTGCCAGCTTCAGAAATGTTTTTTTTCTGCAGGGCTTTACCTCCAATTATTTGTATCTGCTCTGCAGATGCTTACATTCGAGGTGATGGCATAGGGGTTCCCCTGCCCAGAAAATCAAGACGTGGCTGCCTGTAGCTTTTTGTCTGCCCCCAAAAGCTGCTGTGGCTTTGTGTTGTGCTGACTGGGAGTCATCTACAATAACACGAGCCAAATCCAAGCCCGTGCTCTGAAAAAAACACTGAAACAATCTTATGGACTAGACCTCCAAACAGTGCCAGTTCATTTCACCTCTAAAAGCACTTTCATCTTAATTTAATGGGAATTATTTGTAAAGCAATATATATATATATAAGTTCATTATTTTCAGCTACCTGAATGACTCAGTTCAGACTAATCTCTTGGCTTTCCTAGGCTGCCAGTAAGTGCAGACAGGAGTTTTCCTAAGAAATCACTATGAACACATGCTGCACACCTGCGAGCAGAGACCTGCCATATAGAAAACAAAGCAAAGCAACCAGCCAAGGGACAGAATTAACGCCAGGGATGGAATTACCTAAAACTGTAACCAGAGCAGTTTGATTCGGATGCACTGTAGAGGAGCAGGTATAACGTCCACTGTCGCCTCTGTCTGCTGCTGAAGCAAATATGTATTGGATCCGGATAGCTGAGTGGTCTGTCAGATAATCTAACCCTTGAAATCTATGATCCTAGTTTTCAACAGAGATTTCTAATTATTCTGTCAATAGTGTCCAGTATTACCCATTTCAAAAAGTCTCATTTTCTTACCTGTTGCACTTCTTTGTTTTCAAAAGACAAATTTATTTTGAATTTATAGTTACGATAAAGAGCTCTGCATCTGATCAGCAATGGTTCCCCGACTTTGAGGAGTAATTCAGGTAGAGGTGCTGCCTGTCTTTCATTTAAATCTACAAAACAAAACATAGCCACTGAAACAACAGCTGTCACACTGCCTAGAATAATGCTCATTTAAATCAATGTTTGTTCTTTTAATACTTTACAGACATCCATTATTATATTGTAATGTCAATTAAAATTTGAGGAAATTACTCATTAACTGTGAAATCAGTAAATTTGATAGATTTAGATGTCACAACCCGAGTGTTTGTCATAATCTACAAGCTATCTTCGGGCACATTTTAGCATAGAGTTTAGTTCAAGTCAGCTTTATTTAAAAACAACAGATAAACAAAACAAAATTTATACATTTTAAGAATGTTTTGAAGTACATTTTACTGCGACAGAGTTCTAAAAGCATGCAGAAATGAATGATAGCTGTTTAGAAAGCACAGAAGGGCAAGGCATTTTTTACAGAGACCACAGATAGCTGTTAGAATTTTGGATTAAACACAACACAGAACAATCACAGGCACTGTTAGATTTGTTCCAGTGGTTATGAAGAAATAGCTGAGTCCAGAAACTGTGCTCGGACAAGCTCCAGTGGCAGGGTCCAGCTCACGCATGAGTATACCCTAGAAGGTAGTTACCTATAGTAAACAGGCTGGCGCATTCTCTGCCCAGGTTGTTAGCTGCACAGCACCATATATAAGTTTGGAATAGACCACTCTGACTTAATTCATGTTGTACCTTCTGTATGCCATCTTTTCTTCCATTTCCTTCATGCATTTTATTGAGGCAACTGCAATTATAAGCACAATTATTCATTGACTCGTTTGGTTAACCTTAAGCAAATAAATCTGATAAATCTCCAAGGCATGAGAATATGCAAACAATAGTGGGAAAACTGGATCTTACATGGCAGAATAAAAAGGAACTAAGAAAGGCAAAGATAAGAAAATAAAAATGTCACAGTCTAGGCAGAAAAATGAGCTGAAATGACTTGAATATGCTCACACTGGTGCATAAACAGGTAATTCTGTGACTAAAATCTGGGCAATAGTGAAATGATAGAGGTTGGGCTTTCACACCACATCTCTGAATTCCTGCTGGCAGGAGTTGCTGCAAATCCAGCAGCCTTTACGAAACACAGATCCCAAACTGCCACACAGCAGAGCAAGGCATTGCCTGTGGCCATTGCACAAAACACACTGAGGACTGTTTCCTTTGAGCTTATTGGAACACATTCCCACAGTTAATAGAATCAGTCATGTATGTTAATAGAATAGGAAAAATAATTTAAATAGGAAAAATATGATTCTTTTTAACATCTCCCCAGCTTTAATGTGAACACGCTTCCAAAAAATGTGAGGGAAAGGAGATATTTCTGATCTGTTTTGGTGACATCAGAATACCAGAATCCGGAACAGCATTTCTAGGCCAACAGCTGGAAGTTTCCAAAAGAGCACAACAGCCAACATTTCTAAGAAAAATGTGCTGCAATGCTCCAAGAGTGAGTCATGCAGACACATAGATGTGCAAAGCAGCACAGTCCACTTCATTCTCCTGCAATAATGCAGACCCCAAAACTCTTCAATAATCCAACCAACCTGCCAGGAACACTGAACAATACAGTCTCTGCCCTTCATCAGAAGATGGTAAACTTCCAGTCTAGAGGTTCAACATGTATATAAACATATGCTGTACCTCCTGTTGGGCGTTTTGTAAAATGTCCACTTCACAATTGGCGGCGGGTAGCTCTTCGATATGCACTCTATAGTGTCCAGTTTTCCACTCCTCCTGAAATAGGGTTTGCCTGGTTTATCTGTTAAAAATCATGCAAATGTTTAAAAACACTGAAAACTTTTTTTTTTTTTTTTTTTTAACAGAGTGTGCTTTGCTCTTTTCACAGCACATGAAGTCACAGGATTGTAATTTTCTTCATGAGCTTTCAATGCTGAGGGAAAATAAAATGATTCTGCCCTGAGGGTTGGTCTCACAAGCTTTTCAGTCTTGATTGCTAAATGCACAGCTTCCCTGCTGTCAAAGACCTGCCTCTACACACAAGAGGATGATCGTGAGGCTGATACCGAGATGTTAACTTGTTGTGGCTGCCATTCACCTCACTGGATAGGACCACAGACACCTTCCAAAATCACATCCCAAGCCCCTAGCCCTTGGTGGAACAGCTGTTGGACTACAAAGTCTCTGCTCCAGATAGGATTGTCGTGTGCTGCTCCGTCAGGTCAGACACACAACGGAGGTCCATCAGGGGGTGATGTCTTCTGACCACCCGCAGGCTCCTCCTCTGCACATCTGGAACCCAGAGGGAAAGTTTCCAGGCAGCTTCCAGTCCCCCGAACCTGTCAGGCTCAGACTTGGTCTAAGTATAAAAAAAATAATGCGGTAAAACTCTTTATGATTTGACTTAAAATAACAAATGCTGAGACTGCTTTTAGGTCATCTTACTATTAAATTACAGCTTCCAGCCAAAAGACTGACATTTTCCTTAGAGTCATTCTTTCATTTCTAGCAAAGCGACACGATAAAGTGAAACTAATATTTTACCTTCTTACTTTTTTTGTTCATTTCTCTCTTACAAGCTGGGCCTAGAAGGCTTTTTTTCACCTATAGAGATTCACATCTCAGTTGAAGGGTTCACATATAGCCTGAAGGACTTTATGAGATGTAATTATGACATTAGATCCACAGGAGCAGAGAAGGCAACCCAAGTAATTGATATGGAGAAGATCTTTATCAAGACTGTTTTGAACTGCTCTTGCTTGCACAAGTAATAACATTTTTTAACCTCTAAAGCTTATTACTATGGAAGTGAAGGTAAACCTTAATCAAAGATTTAATAGCCTGCCCCCTCAATGAAGCTGTAAAAATTATAATTGGGACATGCAATAGGTCTTTAAATTAAATAAGGAGAAACTGGGCGTGTCACTTTGGACACCTGAGAGAGAAAAGAGTCAATCAGAAGAAATACTCCAAAAATGAATAAAGAAGGGTTTAAAATGTTGATTAAGTGTTGATTAGTCACAGTTTTTTGTTGTTGTTGTTGTTGTTGTTTTTTAAAAAAAAACAACACAAGGCAAGTAATAATGACACAAGGCAAGTAATAATGCTTCTTGTTAAATTTATCTCTAGAAATGCTTGGTCCTATCAACTTTCTAAGACTTTTAGCTCTTTGGATTGTTTTTTTTTTTTTTTTTTTCTTTTTTTTTTTTTTTTTCTTTGACTCTTCTCCAAAAGTTTTGAATTTTATATATAAATTTGGCCCTTTACAGATGAAATAATGTTATTTTCCACCTGTTAAAAAATCATGTCAACATAGGTCATTTAAAAAAAAAAAAAATCTTGGACAGGCCTACTTAGAAATGGAAAATTGAACTTGGTTACAGTGGATGCCTTTTCCCAAGGTATGTCCCCTCTGTGGTCCTTGAGGGAATTCACCCAAATCTGCTCCCACTGTGAGCCTTTCAAGAAGCTGCACCTCATGCATGTGCTCTGCCATGACTTGCTGGGCTCGGCAGTTGCAATGCCAGCTTCTTGTGCAAGCCTGTGTGAGCAGCTGCAGCACTGCTGTGTTCTATCCTGGAGCCACAGAGAACGAATAGGTCAAGACACAAGCAAACAAGTCCAGCCCACAAACTTTGAGAGTACACAAAAGCCACTCTTGGTCTGTCCCTTCTGGCACAGTAGGAAATCTCTCAAAGGGGAGGGCTGGTGTGCATTTACATCTTTATTTGTTCATTTGCATGTTTTATTGACTAGTGAAAGCTGACTCGCATGCAGTAAAGCAGTCTGTGGTTTTGACTTCAGCCTCTGAAGACAGCTCTGAGTCCTGTGAATATCTAGGGGGGCTCTTGAAATGCAGCATGTGAGAAAACTAGCACACAGCGTGGGGCTCAACAGGCAACAAGAAGTGCTTGGGGAAGAGAGATGCCTCATGAGGAAAAGTGGGAGCTCACTGCTTTAGGTGAACTTGAACCTCTCCCCTTGGACTACTGATGGAGCGACTCCTTTCATCTGAGCCATACTTACTGCGGATGAAGACAGGAACAATTACGGTGTAATTGCTGTTTTTACTTATGACCGAGAAAGTGTATTTTCCAGCCTGTGTTTCTCTTATGTGGGAGAAAGCCAAAGAAGTAACATCTGTAAAAGAGAAAATAAAGTTGTATTTATTATCTGGAAGGTAATAGGCAGCAGACACAATAAAAGCACTTGCTCCATTAGCTCTGTACTTAGTGTGCAAAAACTATTCAGAGATGCTGGTGCTCATTGTTTACACAGCACCCTGTGACCTGAAGTGTTTTCATGTATCTTCCTACACATGAAGCACATAGGACCTTACAGCCACAGGTACCCAAGAACATACCTAACATTGAGCATTGGGAAAGATGAGCTTCCTGAGCTTAGGACAGCTGTGGAGGTCCACAGGGAAACACTTTACCTACAGTCCCATCCCATACATCCTGCAGTGGGAGGCAATAACCCAGGCTCGGTTTCCACCCCCAGCTTGGCTGTAAGAATTAAGAATCTGGTGCTGGCACTGTTCCTGATCTGCACTGTGTCCTTAACAAATCACAGACTTCTCCATGCTTCAGTTTTTTTAACTATAAAATCAAAACCTTTTCCTCACATGAACACTGCAAAGCTCAAACTGATCAGTGAGCTCCTGGAGACCTCCATGCATGATGCTATACAAATCAAAAGACTGGATTTATTTCTAGCTATTCTGAGTTTAAGATTTTTAAGTACATATTCTCTATGTATACATCAACAATCAGCAGCCTGCTGACTGCTGAAAACATTTAAGAAAGACAAGAAGATTTAAAAAGTTAAGAAGATTAAAAAAATGTATAACATGAAATTGTTATTATACATCAACAAAATCACACAGAAAATATTGCATTTGCATCCTGAAAGAAATGATCCCTCAAATGTTCTTTGATCCAGAACATCCCTTGACCTACCGGTTCTCCGAGTCCAATGAAGGTTTACAAGCTTGGCTCTCTTTAAAGAACCAAAGGCATGAAATGATCTCTGAAATGTTCATTATCACTCTTAACTCAGTATCTTCAAACACATTGACTTCCACCTTTTTAGTTGGTACATAGATATTCTCTGTTCCTTGAGAATTCAAATAGCACGCAAGATCTTCCAAAATATTAGAAATCTGCAATGCAAGAGAACAGATTGTTATGTATTTAGTAGCAATTAGCTTAATTTGCTTTTTCATATTCAAATATTTTAGAAGGGTGTTCTTCTGGAAAAAGCTTTCATAAATTAATAATGCCTCCTAATTGCCAAATATGAATAGAAAATTACATGAAAGTAACACCTTCAACATATTTTCATTTTCTTTTCTAGTGTCAAACATTCATAAATATGTTGAATTCTACTGCACAAGGGAACGTTAGGATTCCTGCTGCTTTAGTTAATTCTGCTCTCTAGACAGACATCACAGAACAACTTCAGCCAAAAACACAATAATTTCCCTTAGTGGTTATTCTTTACTCTCATTTTTGCTTCCTTTGATGTAGAACCATAGGAAGATAGAGAAGAACTATAACAACATCTTTCTGTTTGAGACCTCAGTGCAAAGGCAGGGCTAGATAAATATATATTTTTTTCCTTAGTATTCTACTGCTTGTCATCACAGCATCTGGCTAGACTGTTCCTCAGCTCCTTGTGGGCTTTACTGGGCAGAGAAGGTTTGGGCTGGATGCCTTCACACCCTTCATTTCCTCGCCATTGTCTACATCCAAAGGAGAACTGCAGGCATTCAGCAAACTGATGGTAGATTAATGAGTCTCTAAGCTTGGCTGCAGCAAAAGGTGGTGAGCAAATATCTCCATCTGAAGAGTAGCTCTAAAATGTCTCCATTATTCTGTCAGGTGAAGTTTATCCAATGAATATGAGAGTATGGATTTGCTTCCTCCTCTGCCCCATGCTGCGCTTGGCCAGGCAACCTTGGCAGTGAGTGGGAGGTGGAAATGATGTGGTTATGCTCATTCCTTGCTCCTTCTTTTTCCCTTTTCTTGATCTGGGAGGTATCTAGAGATAATAGCCATGTTCTGCCTCCTCAGATGCAAGGACAGCACAGCTTTGGCTGGTGTACTAGATAGAAACGACACATCAGGAATTTGGTGGTTGGAAAGTGGGAAAGTAATTTACATGATCAAGATCATGAAAGCTGACAAAACGTTGCATGAAGCACCACACCCGTAGTAGAAGGGATTTCATCTAAAATGACTGAAATATGATTACCAGACCACAGAAAGCCAGAAGACCTTCACATATCTGGCTGTGATGGGAAAGATTACACCAGACTCTTACATTTAAAAGACCACCCCCATGATCTGAGGGACAGGTCTTGTTACCTTTAATTTATTAGTCTGCTTCTCACCTATCTGAATTGGTGATTTATTTGTCCAGGAATAAAAAAGTTTTCATAAGCCTGTCTTGAAACACGAATCCTCAGGAAATACTTTAATCTTATTTATCAGCTGCCTTATAACAGTAGCACACCATCTCTTACTGACCCTCCTGCCATTTAGAAACTTGGAGGCAGAAAACTTGTAGGCAGGAAAGAAGGAAAAGATTTCATATTTGATTCCCTATCTAGCCTTGGGCTCTCAGGCAAGGGTTAGACCAGGTAAGGACATATGGGTTTTGGTGGTGGGAGAGGGGTCAGCTTCCCCACCAATCCTAGCATCTGAGGCACATGTCTGTTATGGCACACAGCTATGTCTGTGTGTGATCACTGCTTCACATCATGGCCTCGCCAATCCCCACAGATCATTTTTCCCATGAAGGCATGTAGCTTTTTAAATTGATTTCCAGCAGTATTCAGGCAAGATGATGAGAGACACCTTCAAGGCAGCAGTTAACGACTTGGTTTTAGAGAAAAATTGTACTTACCTATTTATAATTTCAAAGTATGGATTGTGATATGTATTTTCCCCTAACTTTCTGTAGCCTTTTTTTGGCCTAACTCTCTTTATTTTGACTGTAACATCCCCAGAGGCTACAGGGTTAGAGTGCTGTAAGTTTCTGGGAAGGTATTTCTGGAATGGACAAGAATATTTTATAAGCAACTCGTTCTCCATTAGATTACCTTAGAAGATACCAATGACTCCGGTGTTCTTGAACCTTCATCCTTCTGGCTGATAAATACACATGTAATCTCAGATATATTTTGATTCATTGCAGAAGTGAAAGTTATTGCTGTCATAACAAGAACTGTAAAACAGAAATAGGAAACAAACGTAATCCTGTCTATCTTTCTGCCAGGGATAACCATTTTAATAAAAATAAAAATAAAATACAGCAAAACTGTAGAAAGATTGCATCTTTTTATTAAAAGGCAGAAGAAATACACAGATATATCGTGTATTTGAAAACTCTGCCTTTGTGTATTGAAACTGAGTGAAAAAGCTATTCGGAAAACCTTTCAAAAGTACTGATACATCACACTTTAGAAGTATGTCCCCAAATACTGTAGAATATTTTCCCCCTCCTGCCCACTGGGAAACCCAGGTCAGAGACATTCCCCAAAGTGCAATGGCAAAATGAAGCCCTCCATCTGCTTTCAGAGCCCACTGTCAGCTCACCCAAGGACCCAGGCTCTGGTCTTCCCTTTTCACTTCTCTTCAGGATTGCACTTCATCTGCCAAACTTTCTGGAGACCCTCCTGGTTTAGTTCTGCATCCCAGCAGCTTGTGAGGGAGGGACAGGGTAGATGCATCTTCCTTTGAGCTGCTCTTGCCCCTCCAGGAAGCAAACAAGGCAAGAATTCCCACTCTTTTTGGGGAAAGCAGATGCAGAAATCGAAGGCAGGAGGACAAGGAAGGACCACGTTTTTTTTCCTGCCTTATCCCAATGGCTCTGTAGCAACTCAGGAGCCAGCAGAGCCTGGGCAGCTTCCAGCTGGTGCATGATCTCTCTGCAATGCTTCATATGAACCTTCCTGCAGGGTCTGCAGCTTGAAATCTCACTAGCCTTAAAGGACTGATAGAGTAATGACGGCCCCACCGCTGCACAGAAAGAAAGAAAAACAGAAGTAGGACTGCTCAGCTGCCTGAGTTTGATTCCCACCAGTCCCTAAAGCCAGCCCTTAACAGTACAAATAAGCAGTGAACCAAAAAATAACACCTCTCTGCTGATGACTTGGGAAATTTAATGTCCTTGTGTCTTGGTTTTGTTTTGTTTTGTTTTATTCTCACTTTATTTTATTTTGTTTGTATGTTTGTTTGTTTCCTCAGCTCCTGAGATGGTTGGACATAGAGCAAGGTGCAGAGCTGGAAGGAGGATAAAAGTAAACGTATCACAAAGCTCTTGCAGTTACCTACACCAAGCATGCTGATTCACCCCCACACACACACCTCTGCAAGCCAGGTTTCCAGCCCTTCCACTGGAGGATGATGGAAAGCAACCTATGCTCAGGAGAAAACTGGACTCCCTGGCCTGTTAACTGCTAGAGCTGGTTGCTTCTATCCTCTACCTTTATTCTGTGTGAATCGATGAAGTATTTTAGGCTAAGAAAGGATATTTTGGATTGAGATGATTCCAACTGCTGTATAGTGAGAATAAAAAATAAAAAAAAAAAAATAATTAAAAAAAAGGAGTGCTATGCTAGAAGTATTTACATGAGACGAGACAGGGTGGCCTGAACTTGTACAGGTCTTAGAGAAATATATTACTTTGACTTAAGAGAAAATAAAGGTATGAATAAGCCTTCCAGCAGAAGCAGAATCAAGAAAAGAAATACAGGGAAAATGGCAATGCTGTTTTTCCCTCTCGATTTTCCAGCTGCTAGCTGTCCTGTGCAGAGAGTGGTGCTATGGGCTGCAAGGCAGTCATCCTCCCCAAAGTCCAAAGCAAGGGCTGCAGAGGCTGAAAGCACTGGGTAAGGAGTATTAAATATGCAGTATGCACAATCATGCCGTGCATTGCCAAACTGTACTGAAACTGGAATGGAAAAAAAATGCTGCCCCTGAACAATGTTTATGCCTGCTTTCTTCTTCATTATCTTTTTGTAAACAAACAAACAAACAAAATACAAGTTTATTTTATACAAAAATAAATGCACTAAGAGAAATCTTGTTCTCACCGAAATCAGACAGACCTCTAGTTGTCATAAACTGAGTCAGGATTTCATCAAGATAGGCACATGTATGGGGAAATGCCAGTAGGAGTGATTGTCCCCTTGTACACGGCACTGGTGAGGCCGCACCTCGAGTACTGTGTCTAGTTTTGGGCCCCTCACTAAAAGAAGGACCTCAAGTTGCTTGAGTGTGTGCAGAGAAGAGCAGTGAAGCTGGTGAAGGGACTAGAAAGGAAGACATAAGAGGAGAAAATGAGAGAATTGAGGTTGTTTAGTCTGGAGAAGAGGTTTAGGTTGGGCATCCAGAAGAATTTCTTCACAGGGGTGGCCAAGCCTTGGAACAGGCTTCCCAGGAGGTGGTGGGGTGGCCAGCCCTGGAGGTATTTAAGAGATGTGTGGATGTGGCACCAAGAGACTTGGTTTACAGGTGGGTCAGGTTAATTGTTGGACTTGGTAATCCTCAAGGTGTTTTCCAACCTAGATGATTCTGTGATTTTATAATTCCAAGTCAAAAAGCAGGCTCGCATGGAAAGCTGTTGAGAATAAAGGCTGGACTCTACTGGCCAGATATCAACCAAAGACGCAATGTCCAGATGGTTGGACACTAATAGAACTACTTCGGAGATTTATGCTCAGATGGGGTTGACTAAAGCAGCCTGCCAAAAACTGGGGAAGCCAGCCATACTCTGTCTCAACCTTCACAAATTTTCTTCCTGACCAGGGATGGCAGAAAGCCGAAGCCTTTCGTCTTAAGCAACTACCAGATGCAGCAGAAATGTGTTCTGTTTTGGGCCCCTCACTACAAGAAGGTCATTGAGTTGCTCGAGTGTGTGAAGAGAATGAAGTTGGTGAAGGGACTTAAAAAAACAGAAGAGGAGCAGCTGAGGGAATTGGGGGCTGCATGACCGCGAGGGGGAGCCCTCGAAGCAGCGCTCCGAGAACCTAAAAATCCTCTTGATATCCGAGGAAGTTAAAGGAAATTTGCTCAGGCTGCCTCAGGAGCACCGCTGCCAAGCCCAGCTGACTCCACTGATGTGGAGTGCTACGTGCAGTCAGAGAGATTTTGTCCAAAAATTAATTTTCCACTTTAACTTTTCTCAGCCCCCCATTTTCAGGTCCCAGATGAAAACAGCTGCAATGAAGACAAAATTATTCTTCCACGTTCTTTTATACCTAATCACTTTTCTCTCTGGCCATAGCTTCCAAGAATTTGTACTCTGCCTTGTTATGACCTAACAAATTTTTGGTGCTGATCTCAGCAAACTTCCCCTTTGGGATAAAACTCTGCCTAAAATGCTACCACCTTTCTCCTTCAAGGAGGAGAGGTAGCAGCTCTGGCTTATTGCAGCCAGTTTATAAATTATGCAGAAATTTTAACAAAGAATAATTCAGATGGCAAGATTTCAAGTCGGATATCACACCAGTGATGTATTTTACAGCTCTTTGTCAGAAAACCAGACAAAACCTTTTCTAACAGACCAGGTAGCTGGAGTCAGCAGTGCAAATCCCGCTTTTTTTACTGATTACTTATGAATATGTTTGCTTTGGTGCCTTATGTAGTAAAAACAAGCAAATGATGACATGAAGCAGGGTCATATTTTTCACAACATTATTACACATCCAAATTTGACTACTTCTGCCATTAACTTTATTGCAGACTGATATCCAAATCTTGATCTGTGATTTGTCTTTTCATCATTCAAGCCAGAATGAATCACAATCCAGTTTGACATATATTTCTATCAGGTTTCAGATTTCCTAATCATATACTTGCCCTCCTGAGTACTTGAAACCTGCTGTTCCCCTGGAAATAAGTTGCTTTTATTGTGGGATTGTGCCCATTAATGAACAGCCTGACCCCTATAGCTGTTGCAGGCTTCTTTTGTGATTACTAGCTGGTACTAGCATCATGTAGCTCTTTAATTTATAGATTTGCTTTGAAATCACTTTTTTTGAGTCCTCTGTCTGTGTCAGTAAATTGTGGTTTGTGTCTGAAAATAGTTATCTCCTTAGCATGAAACAAATGCTGGAGACTGAATCTAGCACGACATCTGGCTCCCTTTTACCTTTCCATCCTGCCTCTTCTGTTTTGTGGCTTGGGCAAAGAAGAACCACAGGGTTGTATTCAAACCCTTATTTGCCTTTCATTTTACTAAGACAACTTTCTGTCTACCTTCCCTGTGAGCTGGAGATAAAAGACCCTGCTCCAACAGCTGGGCTGTTATTTTGCTTGCTGTTATTCATTTTGCCTGCTTTGCATGGGACTAGCCGAGTGAATGCCAGCCCCTCCACCCTGAAGGACAGCCACAGGTCCCTGGGACTCGTTGAAATCCCCGGTGTCCTACCCACAGTTTGTGCCAGTCTGCCACTTCTGGTCCAGTTTGCAAGGAATAACTGGGACTGCTGAGGATACCCCTTTTGGGGAATTGGCTGGAAAGTGGCCGAAAAGGCAGCAAACCTTAGCTACCATGGCAACCTCACTTTCTTAGGAAGAGCCCATATTGTGGCTGGTTCTTTTTCTGCTTCTCACCCACCTCCTTCATCCTCTCAAGGGAGCTTCTTCTTGGCTCCCACATCACCCAGATCTTTCCACCCCACTAGGCATGGTGAACAATGATATTGAGGGCTGCATTAGGGGTGTTGCCAGCAGGTCAAGGTCCTTCTCCTTTACTCAGTCCTGGAGCAGAGGCCTTGCCTGGAGTGCTGCAACCAGTTCTGGGTCCCCAGTACAAGAGACACCTGCACATACTGCAGCTGGGAGAGCTGGGTCTGCTCAGCCTGGAGAAGCGGAGGCTCAGGGGGATCTCATCCATGTCCCTGACTCCCTGAAGGGAGGGTGCAGAGACGACGGAGCCAGGCTCTGCTCAGTGGTGCCCAGTGCCAGGACAGGAGGCCATGGGCACAGCCGGGCACCCAGGAGGCTCCCTCTGAGCACCAGGCAGCACTTCTGTGCTGGGCGGGTGACGGAGCCCTGGCACAGGCTGCCCAGAGAGGCTGTGGGGTCTCCTCCTTGGGCATCTCCAAAAGCCTCCTGGACGTGGTCCTGGGCAGCCTGCTCTGGGTGTCCCTGCTTGGGCAGGGGGGGCACCAGGGGCCTCCAGGGGCCCTGCCAGCCTCAGCCCTTCTGTGGTTCTGTGAATAAAGAGATAATTCTGCAGCTAAAGACGAACCAGATTAATGCCTCCACAGAAGTCCTCCATTAATCAGAAAGTAGCATTGGGCTGTCTTTGCTCTTGAATATCCTCTACAGGATGTTTGTTCATGGGATGGCACATATTTATGCCATTAAAAAGCTGGATAGACAGCCCTGAAACAAAGCAAACAGACGTATCTCATCTAATGGCATAAGTAAGCTTGCTTTGATTAACTCTTTTTAACCTACTCTGTTTAAGCACTCCAGACTCATTACCTGACACACTACAGCGCTTCTACTGACATTAGTGGAATTATTAACCTCCTGCAAGCAAGAGCTGCTTTAGTTAAGTACCCAAAGGTAGAGGTATGAGATTCCCGGCACCTCATCAACAAGGAGAAAAGGATCTGGAGAAAACGAAAGAGAAGTAAAACAAGACTGCAAGTAGTGAAATTACACTACTTGTCATCCTAGTATTGTAAAACTTCCCTTTTTGAATGAAAACAACAGCTTCCACAACTGACTATAGTATGTTGTCCTCTTCCTGGATGGGGGTGAGGGAGGAAACAGACAGCTTAGAGTGAGGATGGGAGAAGGAAGGACAGCAAGAGAGAGTTGGAGAGAATGGCTCTGCTACAAAACCTGAAAAGATACAAATGAATCAAAGGAGTTTGATTTAAATGGTCATTGTTTTTTGGTTCAAAATTTGTTAAAAATGAACAAAACTTATACCAATTGGTGTTATTTATATCACCAACCGGTGATATGTTATTTATGAGGTTAGAGTTAAAAGACAATTGCAGTTCCCCACTGATTGTACAAATGTAAAATCTAACATACTGCTGGTAACAATAAGGTGCTTTTCAAACCAGCTCTTGCATCTCACCCACTGGAAACCTTATCTACACAATCAAGCCTAGACTACAGAAAAGGGAGTAAATACCGCTTGTTTTTACAACAGTAATGCAGCTAAATATCCATGCCATAAGCTAGCCTTTCTGTATGTTTAAACTGCTCAGTTTTTCAGCAATTTTTAAGGAAATGTCCTAGAAAAATTAGGAGCTGTTTTCTCCTCTGAGTGGGAAATAAGCACACAACATCTATTCAGATGTCAGTCTAGCTTTGTTATCTTACTTCTCATGGAAAATAGAAGAAAAATAAGAGTCTACTCTTCAGTCACACCAGGAAGTTTTAGGGTATTGTCTGCATTTCAAGGTTTACAGATTCCTTAAGGAAGCATTTGGCATCATACTCCTGTTCAGATTCCTATAGCATCTTCTTAAATGTATTTCTTTCAACGAGAATAGGGTTAATCCATATGGGAAATACAGTATTTCCCTTCTCTCCCCCCCCCCCCCATTTGAGAAATGCTGTTGTTTGTTGGTTATGAACTGATTTTCTGGTCCCTACTTTCCTTTTAAAAGTCTACAATCATTGGGTTTAAACAATTCTTGTGCTTTTTGAGTGCTGCTATATAAAACTGAAATTGCTTTCTGTCTTCATCACTCATCTGTTCCTGTTCTTCCACTTTTTTGCTCTGTAAAGATTTTACTCTCCAATCTCATTTCCACTGATGTTTGCTGTATTTTTTCACCCGTGCCTTTTACAATGAACGTCTCTATGAAAAATTTCAGAAAAGCTAACTCAGCTCGATGACCCCAAATAGCTTCTCAGTTTAACAGCACAGAAACCTACATGTGAGGGATTTTACGCCATGAAGCTTTGGAAAGCTGCATTTTCAGAAGCTCGAGAACAAGAGGAAAAGGGGGAGTTTGGATTCCACTCTGTGCTGTATTATGCTGGGGCCCCGAGGGGAAGGGATGTAGAAGGGGATGCTGCAGAAGGACAGGATGCCCACAGCTCTGCTCCACTGAGCACATTCCCACAGCACCCACTGATGCACTGCTGGGCAGAGACTGACTACTGGATGGCTGGAAAGTTGGGTAAGCTGAGTAATTTTCTGGGGAAGAGGAGGAAAAAGCAAACAGGGCCAAAACTCAAAAGAAATAAAACACCAATAGTTTTAAGTTGTATTTTGTGGAAAATAACCCTGAGCAATCCCTTCACCTTCAGGAATCATCACTTCTGAAGTGATGCCTTATACTCTGATCTATGAAATCCATGGTGAGAGATGACCACGAAAATATGTTCTGCTGAGCACGGCTGTGTTTCCCTAAGTAACCAGACCACATACTGGCCTTATCCATCATTCAGAGCTGGCTTGCACCAAGGTTTCTGCAAGCTTCATGAAAGAGATTGCAGTCAGGATCAAACTTGATTCCCCCTGGCGTTCCTGTTGATTTCACCTTTCTGCCAGCAGCAGGGTCTTGGTGCCCAGACATGCTCTGCAGTGCTCATCAGCTGGGGTGCTGGAAAGCAACGGATGTATTGCTGGGAGATGGACACATCCTGACAGCTGCTGGGTCCCAGCCTCTTCTGGCCAATCTTGTGGTTTTCTGGTTCTCTGCCATAGGGATGTAACAGACACCTGTGTATTCTGTGGGGGGTTTTTCAACATATAAAACTCCCAGAGTTTTTGTGCAATCGGACCCAGCATAAGCTCATCCAGAGCTTGCTAGGGCCTGAGTTTGCAGCTCTTGCTCATACAAAATTTACTCTCATTTGTCAGCTGCGCTGAGATCTTAGTCAGCAGCTCAGAGCTTCCTTTCTCTCAGGTGCCCTGGAACTGCAAAAGTAAGCCCATGAAAAGCTCTCAGCAGGAGCAGGCACAACACGAATAAAAGGAGTGAGAGCACTTAGAGAAAAGCTTGCTCTGATGAGAAAGGTCACCCAAAGTCTCTGTTATTCACAGAATTTGCCAACTTGTGAAACATGAAACTATATTACTGCCTCATTTCCAGTCCCCACCTACCCTCCCACCTCATTCACTAATGCCAGGCTAATTGTATGCTAGATCATGCTATCATTAACCACAAGCTCTTTCTTAGGATGACCAGAAAACGTTGAGAAGGTGAGGAACTGAAGTAATGTTTTTAATGTATGTACCTGTATTTACATACATATTGTACTGTATATATAATTTTCTAAAATTGTTGGGATTACATTCCTTGCTGCTGGGTATCATTTATTCCAGCAAATAACACTGACAAGATGCTTTTTCTTTCCTGCAGCTTTTGCAGTTCTGAGCCTATAATTTAAAGACAGACCTTGTGCCTTAATTCTGCACATACCGGTGAGATTTTCCTCTAGCAGTTACTACAGTTTGGCTTTCCTTTCTCTGGCTAAGTGTCGCAATTTCTGATGATTCTGGTTCATCATACAGATACAGGCTGTGAGTCTACCCAATTTATTACTAGGTCTTACCTTGAGACAATACATGGATTTTTATGGGGAACACACCCATCTTTAAGGAATGACATATAATTCATTAAACGCTTAACAGTTTTCTATCAACACTGCTTTTAAAGAGTCATCTGCTAGGGAGAGATTCACGGAGCTGGCAATCCTCAGGATTTCTGCTGTCAGCTACGTCTCGGAACTTTCAGCCCCCATCCAGCTTGCATGTCCCAAAGCATTTGCTTTTTCCCCCCCCCCCGGTATCTGCTGGCCTTATAAGAAGTATTACTGTCTCCCTACATACCTTGCCTTGACTAAGTAGTATCTCAACCAAGCAGCAGCAGTCCTCCTGGAGGATAATCTCACCTCATGCTCCTCTGGCTCTTGCTCCCTCCTCAGAACTGTCTCTCAGCCGTGCTGAGGTCTGCTCTTCACAGCCGCCTTCGGGCACTATCACATCCCAGATGCTAATCACTTTTGTTTACCCTGTTATGCAGCCTGCAAGACTAGCAGAGCTCAGTAAAGAAGAAAACAGAGAAATCCGTCCTTGACAGGGTTTGCTTAGCAGTAGTATCAGCAATCATGCAAAGCAGGAGATCATGAAATACTCATTTTCATTTTTACTCCACCTTGCCTTCTATCTCGGGTAGACTTTCAACCATGAATGAATAATATCTAAACTATTGCTCTTTGAAGTAAATATTATTGTTCCCATATATGGAGCTGAAAATGAACCTCAGGTTTTAAAATGACTTTCCCAGGCATGCATCAGAACTGAGTTGATCAGAAAAACAACAACAACAAAAAACAACAACAACAAAAAAAACCCCACCACTCTCCTGTTGTTTGGGTCCTGGATTTTGAATCAGCAAGATCATCTCTGACAGGAGCAAGCCATATAGTCAGAGAAAAATAGTTGCAGGCATTTGAGATAGAAGAAAACATTTTCTTTTAACAATTAAAATTACTCTGACAAAACAGATAAACTTTCTAGATATTAATATCATGCTTTCTTCTGTTTAGATTGTTCAACAACAAAATCTGGTAAGATACAGATGCACTGCTAAATTTCATTCTGTTGACATATCTCATTCACAGATTATTTACTTAGGAAAATGAATATATATTAAGGTGATCAGGTGAAGCAGGTATTAATGCATTTATGTCAGGAAAAATAAGAAAAAAGTACCTATTTTTAGGTACTTTTTGCCTTGTGCATGAAATGTGCCAGGTGCACTAGAGCAACAGCCTGGCCAGGACACCAGAGTGATGGGACAGAAAAGGGGACAACCAGAAAAGGGAAGAAAGGCAGGATGGAAAATAAAAGAAGCGGGAGAAAATGAACAGATAAGAAGCCAGAGGTGAAAGAAAGGAAAGATGTGAAGGGATGTGGTGAGATAATGGGAAAATGGGGAGGAAAGTGTCTGAGGAGCAGGTTGAGGAGGCCTTACCTGGTAGCCAAAGTGGGGTTCCTGAGCGGTGGGCAGCGGGCGGGCACAGTGCCATGGCTGGCGATGCCCTGCCGTCCTCAGCCCGAATGCGTGAAACCCGGCCATGCAGGTGGCTGTCTTCAGGGCGCACGTCACTGCCCGCAACTAAACCACTTCTTCAAAAGCCCGGGCCCCAGACCTGAGCCTGAAGGAAATGGCTGAGTGTGGGCGAGCAGAGGGGCCTCTCTTGGGCTGAGGGATATTTCCAGCGGCGGGTGAGAAGCCAGCCCTGGCGGCAGTGGACCTCTTGTGTGCCTCTGCCAGGCAGGGGAAGCAGCCGCCCAGTTTGGGGACCAGGCCCAGTGGGGCAGCACGGCTGCGGCGTGGGTCTGTGTTTAGCCCCAGAGGGAACAGGGAACTTGCGCTGCCCTCAGGAAGGTGCAGACAGAGCTACAGCTGCTCTCAGGCTATTTCACAGATGACTTGTTGAGGGGATAAAAATAAAGGCCTCTGGGGTCACCCACAGAGGCAACCCTCTGGGGACACAGACCTCAGCAGTCTTGACCAGCATGCAGTGCTCCAAGATCTTCTTTCTCCTTGCCTCTTGCTTGTGGTGTACAGAGGGTCCAACTAGCGCAACTAGCCCGGATTTATTCGCCCCTGGTTTATAGCAGGACCAGACGCTTCAGAAGGGCAGGCAGGTGTTCCTGGCTGCTGCAGCCATGCATCGCATCCCCCTGACAGAAAGCGGATCCATTTCTGTCGTCTAAGGTCATGCATCAGCCCCAGCTTCATCCCTGCTATTCCCTCAATTGTTATAATTTTTTCATGTTAGGGACTAAGAACCCATTCTGCAGTTGTACAAAACTAAATAATCCCTGTCCTAAGAGCTTGCATGTAAGCAAATAAATGCAGTGTCAGTAAGATGTTCTTAGCAATGTGCCAGAGATTGTATCTTGAATAGATTTTTTTTTTTTTTTTTTTTGGTACTGACACTTAGTAAATAGCTTCTTTGGCATTAGGGAAGAATAAATAAAAATGTAGATGGACCAGAGCTAGACACATATATTATATGAAAGAGCCATAGAAAACATCCCAAAGTTAACAATAGGAGAAATAGAAGAAATGGCACTGAGGGCAGCATTGTTAAAGGAGGTGAGCACTTGGTCTCTCACAAGACTGCCTCAGAAATACAGACTGAAGCAATAACATTGTACTCAGGTGCTCAAGACAACTTTGAATTTGATGCAGTGTAAAGGAAGGAGCTGAAGTGATTTGCAGACTAGGGAGGGACATATTTGCAAGGCCTCAGAAACAGGGAAAGGAAGCACAGTATTCCATAGGCCTTAGAGAAATCATTGCAAATAGGGAAATACCATGTTGGGGACAAGTTTTCAGAGTTCTTACTATGTCTTTGGCTTGCAGATGGCCTTTTTTTTTGTACACTGCCACAGCACAGATGAGGTTGGAAGATGCCTCTAGAGATCATCTAGTCCAACCCCTGCCCAAAGCAGGGTCAGCTAGAACAGGCTGCCCCAGGCCACATCAAGTTGGGTTTTAAACATCTCCAAGGAGGAAGTCTTCACAACTTCTCGAGGCAATCTATTCCAATGTTCAACCACCTGCATAGCACAGAAAGCACTTCCTTATGTTGAGGGATCCTCCCGTGTTCCAGTTCGTGCTCATTGCCTCTTGTCCTGGCACTGGGCCTCACAGAAAAGAGTTTGTCTCCATCTTCATTACTCTCCCCCATCAGGTATTTATACACGTTGATAAAATCCCCCTGAGCCCTCTCTTCTCCAGGTTGTGATTCCGGCCCTTTTACCCCCTTCTCCGCTGTCAGACACCCCAAATCTTCATAGGAAACCCCCATCTTCACGGCCCTTCACTGGACCCGCTCCAGGAAGTCCACATCTTTCCTGTATGTTCTTGTACATCCCTTTCAATGGCACACCTACATAGAGGTTTTGCCCTCAGAAACCAGGGTGCAGACTGTTTGTGCTTCTGTTCTGAAACTACCAGACATCTGCCCCAGTCACTGACTTCTTGTGGGGTTAGGTGGCACGGCAATGACCTGTCTGAACACCTACATGTGTACCAAAACAGTGGTTGCCTGCCCTTTGTTTTAAAATTTGCAAGTGAGCAAAGTGCTTTGTTTTCCACCTGATGCATCGCTGGAAGCTACGGGGATTTTATTAAAGACGTTGTGAGAAAAATCTCACAAAAAATTGCCTTTTCAATGAGTATAACCTGACATTAACTTTCTTAATCAGAACTTATTACAATCTGCATTAAGTAACAGAACCTGTCACTGGTGATGCAGCCATTCTATTATCAGAAGTCTCAGTATATGTCTTGTTTTCAGTTGAAAAGCTTCTGCAAAAGATGTCAGTAGCTAATAGAGTTCATATCTACCGAATGTACCCCAAATAAATATATAATATCCAGTGTATTTAGTCCTAAAAATACTGGCAGACGAGGTTAAAAAATGTCATACACGTGTAAATGACCATTAAGTATTCTTTTGAGTCAGCAAGTTTCTATTTTTCCCCTCATGGGACAGTGGCTCCTGATACTAAGGATTTTATCCAAGTTATGTCACATTATGGCATGGCCTTCACTGCAACTGTTAGATAAAGCCAGCTCCGGTGGGAGTAGACACATGGTAAAAACTCCCTAGCTAAATGATATGAATGGGTTACCAGCACTGTGAAACTAGGGTAACGTTTTATTGCTTGTACTAATATGAACTCTAGCCCAAGGCTAGACCTCCCCCCATACATTATTAACTTAGGTGTTGGCATACATTATTAACGTAGGTGTTAGCAGGAGCACTTCAGGGTCAGCTCCTGACTTGCTACTTGATTTGAATTCAAAACTTCACTGAGTTGGCATGAATTTGTTTTTGCATGTGAATGGGAGTCTGGCTAGCAGCAACATTTGGTTTCTTCCACGTACTGCTAGCAAAGGCAACTCCCTTGTCACGGACCCGTAGGAACTGTCACAGCAGGTTGGCCCACTCATTACTCAGTCCAATATCCTGGCTGCCCTATTATTTAGTCTCAAACACTTCAAAGGGAGATTAAAAAAAAAAATCATTTTGTGGAATAATCTCAAGAGTGGCAATTTCCCCTAGAATTCAGACACTACTTGGTTTATATCCTGAGCTATCAGGCTCAATTGCTCTTCCTTCAAAAAATAAATTAACAAATGCTAAATTCTTGTCTAATATTACTGTGGACTCTGATCATGCTTATATGTTTTTAAATCTTGCTAACATTTTTTTTTCCTATTTATATACTATGTTATACTATAAAGGATAAAGTCAGATTGTACAAAAACATTGTAAAAAATATTTCCCTTGATCTGTTTCAATAACATTAAGAAAAGACATTTTTTTTTTTAAGTAGAGATAATATCTCCTAATATACCAACTGGTACTGCTGAAAAGAAAACAGTGCTTTTCCCAGCTACTTGGTGGTTTAACAAGCTTCCTACCTACAGAACTTGTCTTGCCTATGCTGTTAAAAAAAAAAAAAAAAAAAAAGAGCTACTATAACACCATCACTCAAAAAGTATTGTTATTCATTTGTATTATTTGATGCTAGCATGCACTTCAGGATCTGTTTCCACATGATTTACCGAACATGTCAATTTTAGGTCAACACAAAGAGAAACTGTCATTCTCAATAGCAGACACAGCTTTCTCACCACTGAATCTAATGTTAGGGGAGAGCTACTTGGCACTTGCAACCTGATTTGGCTGGGGAAAAGATCTCTTGGCAAGGCTTTCCTTCCCAAGGATTTCCCCCTCCCCCCCTTTTTTTTTAATCTCATGTTTTGTTCTCTCACAACAGCTCTGTCACTTGGCTATGCCTATATACATGCATAGAGGAGTATTTCCCCCTTTCTGGGTCAAAAAGCACACCGCTTTATGGCTTGACTACAAACTGGGACAAGACCCAGGGGCATCTATATGTTCCTCCTTTTCTTTCTCCCTGGTTCTTGTGCACGGTAAATCTGGGTATGTGCCCAAGAGAGGAGCTGCACTGTTCCCTGGAGAGGTGCCAGCGTCAATAAACAGGAGACTTGTTTTGCCAAAAAAAAAAAAAAAAAAAAAAAAAAGGTAACATCATCATCAGTCAGTATTCTACAGGAATGCCCAGTAAATCTCTGTGGACTGCACATGGCAGTGGAGCAGGTTCAAAGACATCGAATGGCTGATGGGACTCCCTTGGCATTCTGGCTGGCCAGCAGGAACAGCAATGGAAATAAAATTCTGGAGGGGGACACGTAGTTAAAATTAATGAGAAAGTGTCAGGGTCCCATGTGTACACTCAATAGCTGCAGGTCAGCCTTCAGGTCAAGGCCTTACCAGAAATGAAGACACAGGAGGGGTGAGAGCTTGCCAGAGCCAGAAAGAGGCTCATGCCATCTTCAGCCTCTTCCTGTTACTGGCACTGCTCTGCTGGCCAAAGACAAAGGACGCTTCCGATCTGATCTAATGTTTGGTAGGAATTTGATGCTCACTTCTCCCAGTGTGGGGGAGGAGAACCCAGGCACCCATTGCTCCATACCACATATCTCATTGCTACCTGTGCACCTTTGCTGGCAGAATCACGTGCCACTGCCCAGTCCACTGCTTCAACTCTTTCTGCATCCAGGGTGAACATTTCCAGCCTGAACCACAGCTTGCAGACAGAAAAAATGTGGGTCGTGTATTCACAAGCCCATTTGTGTCCTCGTTCCTAACCTCACCGTGTATATGCAGTATTAGACATATGCATGGATCAGCAAAAGAGCTGTGGGAAAAGCAGATTCACAAGGTTGAAAACACAGGTTAGAATACACTTCAGCGATGGGAGCGGCTACACAATTGAAGTCTTTGCTTGGAAGAATTTATTTCATGCTCAACCAGTTTACCCAGAAAAGGTATTTCCCTATGTGTATCATGAAATCTCTTGTAAGATAACTTGATACCATTAAATCCACAGTACTAAAGCTCTGGATAAAAGATCCATGGGTCTTGGGAAAGCTCTGGGTAAAAGCTGAAATTTTTCTTCTGCCTTTATTAACATCTTTCTGGTACCCCTTCCAGCCTCCTCATGTGCATCTATAACTTGGCCCCTCAGTCTGATCTTTCTGGAGGGAAGGGGCTTTTTTCAGGGGACATCATTCTTGGAATGAGGTGTTATGAAGAGACTGCTGAGAATAGGACTTCAGCAGAAGGTGATTTTGGGTTCCTCTCACTCCCCACACATGGCGTTACCTCAGCACAGCATTTTCTGCTTCTCATTCCCCTTTACAAAACCCCAAACTCGCAAAAGCCTCAACTGCCTGAGAACTCTGCCCTTCCCTCGTACCTTCCCATGGAATGGATGAGCAGGATAAAGGGAGAGAAAGCAACGTACTAATGCACTTTCAGGCCTGTCTTTCGCCACGGCAAGAGCTGAGGGACGTGTCACCCATGCGTAACACCTCCCCGTTCAACCAAGTCTTTGGCTTCACCCCTCGAAGGTGTAACGCTAATGACAGTGGTCTGAGTGATACACAGCTAAGCACTGCTCTGAGTGCTCAGCAGAAGCTGCTGGGACTGCTTCTGATTTGTGAACTAAAGCAAACTGCTTTTGGTTTTCTATGAAGGTGCATGTTCTGCCTGAAACAATTCTCATGGTTGAGGCCTTTAGGAGGGCTCTCTTCACTGCGGAACCCGCTGTGGTTTGTATCTGAGCTCCTGAGACATTGTAATAGAGAATCTATCAGGGCCTTCCCTCCCTGTTGTATACTTTTCTAAACTTGTATGAACATAGTATCTGTGGCACCTTCACCATATACAGCTGAAAGGAAGCAAAAGGCTGAAAATTGCTGGGGAACAACAGAGATATAAAACCCTTCATACTGTTTTCTTGGGATGCCAGGCTAGAATTGGAGGCTAACTCTTGTCACCTTGCTCTGCTCCAGTTTTCTGTCAAACCTTCTTTCTGTAAAGCAGCAGCTTTTTTTTCTAGCTGGTTTGTAAGCTTGGAGAAGCCGTCCTCCTGGCTGCAAGGACAATGGTCGTGAGATTTCAGCTTAAGGCACCACTGCTTCTTGAAGACTTCATCTGAGGAAGAAAGGTTTCAGCGTTTATTTATATTTAAAAGCTCACTTCTTGTTATTATGATATTCACACAAACTGTCAAAGCACTTTGGAGGCAGACTGGTTTTTATTTTAAGAGAGGATACAGCAAAAGACAAAAAACGCGATCTTAGCTCCACACTAAGCGCTTTCCTTACCAAACTACTGTCAAGCGTGCGTTAATATATGCTTCCCCCACTACATATACCACTTCGGTGATTACACCGCCAGCGATGCCAGCACTTTGAGGGAAATTCCAGCGAACCTGGAGCCGCCGTGGCGGTGAGTCACCGAGGACTCCCACAGCAAACCCTCCACGCTCACGGGGAAGCACTCGGAGCACCCCCCTGGGAGCGGCGAGCCCTGCTGCGCCCGAGGAGGGTCCCTCCGAGGTGCAGGGCAGGCAGGGACGGGAGCTGGGTGCTGTTCCGAGGGGAACGCCCGCGTTCCTCCCTCAAGGCGAGCACCGAACGCCCCGCTCCCTCCCGGCCCGCCCTACGGGGTCTCCCTGCAGGGTCTCCCGGCGGGCTGTCCCCGCGGCGGCCGTTGGCGGCCGGTTCCTCCGGTTCCTCCCCGCTTCCCCCGGTTCCCCCTCACGCCCCCGACCCCGGCCCGGCTCGGCACGGCCCGGCATTACCCGGCATGCCCCGCGCCGGCGCAGGCGCGCCCCGGCGGCCGCTGAGGAAGAGGAAAATGGCATAAACAACCCCGGGACCGCCGAGGAGCCGCCGCCGCCCCCGGCCGCGCTGAGAGGAGCGGAGGCTCCCCCCCGCCCCCTCGCCCTCCTCCTCCCTCCTCTTCCTCCTCCTTCCCTCCCTCCGAGCCGCAGCCCGGGGTGACGGCGGTCCCCGCGCCCCTTCCCGCTCCCCGCCCCGTCCCTCCCTCCCTCCTTCCCCATGGTGCCGACCCCGGCGGCGGGGCGGGTGCCATGAACAGCAGCGGCCTGCCCTGCTCGTCGCCCTCGCCGGTGGTGGGGCCGGTGGCGGCCGGCGGGGCGGGGACCGGCGGCGTTAGCGGCGGCGGCGGGGCCGTGAAGCTCAAGTTCTGCCGCTACTACGCCAAGGACAAGACCTGCTTCTACGGCGAGGAGTGCCAGTTCCTGCATGAGGAGCCCGGCGCCGCCGCCGCCGCTCCTCTCGGCGGGCTCCCCCTCGGCATCCCCCCGGCTGCTACCGCCGGGCCCGGTTACTCGCCTCACGGGGCCAGCCCGGGCCCGGCGGCGGCGGCGGCGGCGGTGGTGGGGCCTAAGAAAGCCGAGCTGGGGGCGGGAGGCGGCGGCGGCGGAGGAGGAGGAGGAGGAGGAGGAAGCGGCGGCGGCGGCGGGGGGCTGGACGGCCCGCGGCTGGCGAGTGAGTGGGGCCGGGGGTGGCCCCGGGGATGTGGGGGGAGGGAGCCCCGGTCCTGCCGGGGAAGCGGCTCCCGAGCGTGCTGTGGTGCTACCGGAAACAAATAACAGCCATGGTGGCGGCGGGGCCTCTCCCTGCCCTCCCCCGGGCCTCCCCGACCGCCTGTCTGCATCCCCGGGGGAGTTTTTTGGGGGTTCCCCCAGCCCTCCCTCCCCTCCACCCGGATGCGGTGCCTCCATCTTAGCCCCGTCCGCCAGGGGCAGGCCGGGGGGGAGAGGGGACGGCTGTGGGGCAGGGTGTGGGGAGAAAGGGCAGGAGACCCCCCTGGAAAGGGGATGCTGGAGGGTGATGCCCTCCTGTCCCCCTCCTGGAGGTCTCCAGGACAGTGCTTGCTCCGGTGCTAGGTTAGGGGTGCCCTTAGGGGGCCCCCCCAGCTGGTAGCGCAGGGGCAGCTGCTGCCTGGTGTGCTCCTCCAGGCGACCCAAGTTGGGTCTCAGCTGTTGGAAGTTTTGAGCCTTCCCCTTGAAACACTGTTACATTGCAGGCGTGTGTCACTTTGTAAATCCTAACGCTGTAACAATTTAGATGTATCCAAACTATCCACTACTGCCAGGAGAAACTGCTTCTGATTTTTTTTTTCCTGCCTTTCTACAGCCTTCCTTCCCTGCCTGCCCTCACCTGGTAGGGGTTCAGGGTGCCTGTGTGAATTGCAGGACAGTTGCTGGTCAGTTTCGTGGTGGCTGAGTAGATGCTGATTGTAGCAAGCTGGTTTTAAGAACAGTTCTGTTTGTAGTGAAAGCAGCAGCAGCGCTTGGAACAACAAAGTCCAGCAAGCTCATAAAGCTTCTTCAGAAATGTCACGCTCTTAATGAATACAGTAAGCTTGGTTGCGTTATTGATTTCTGTCATAAACCTGGTATTTGTTTACATTAAGTGACTCAACTGCTAAATGGCCACAACCATGCTTTTGCTGAAATTAAGGTGCAACCATGTCGAACATCCTGTGTGTAGCTCTCAGTGCTTGGTGTGTTTCAGGAACCTGTAACTGCTTTTTGACCAGGTGTAGTGAGCCTGTGCCATTGAGCGGTATTGTCTGTGCAGTTGGTAGCTGGACAGTGCCTTATATTAGTACAGCACTGTCATGTCTACCCTTCCAGGAGAACCCTAGAACATAGAATTGCTTAATGCTTTCTATTAAAAGATACGTTTTTTTTGATTATTTTATCAAACTTCTGTTGTTCAAAATGAAGTCTATGCTGCCTTTTTTTTTTTTTTTTTTTTTTAAACAGTTAGATGGGAAAGATCCAGCAGTGATCATTTGATCTCTGCTTGTTTTTCTTTTGAACAGGATTAGGCATAAGATGTGTAGATGAATAAAAATGTAAAAGTAAATAGTTAAAATCTGCTAAGCTAGTGTATCCACGCTTGTGGAGAGGGCTTATAAGCTGACTTGGGGATAACAGCTTCTATATGAAGGATTTTCTTTCTTTATTCTCATAAGAAAGAACTCTAAAAGTTGCTCAAGTCCTAAACCTAAGAAAAAACTCAGAGTTTGTGTGCTCAGCTGTTGATATTGCTGAGCAGTTAAACTATTTGGAAACCATGTGTCTGAGTATGTATCAGCCTGTCAGAGGTTTAAAACTGTGTGGAGGTCTTGGCAGTTGCCCCTGTTTTGAGGGCACCAAGAATGGGCAAACTCCCTGCAGAGTTATCAGTGATTCCCTGCAGGGAAAGACACCTTGCTTGAAGTTACAGGAGGCAAAGACAGGCTTGGCCTAGTAGAGGATGGTCTTATTTTAAGGAGTCTTGCTGGGAAAAAACACTAAGGAAAGGAAGGAGAGACAAATTCTAAGTGAAGAGCCTTAGAGTGGGCCCAGCTTCCTTGCTTCGTTATGCAGTTGTGAAAGAAATACGGAAGATATTTGTTCAAAATCTGGAAGTGATCAGTATAGCAACTGACAAGTTCATCTATAAAAATTCTCATTTTGCTGATGGCCCACGGTGTTACCAGTACAATTTCCAAGCGGATGGAATGAAAGCTTTATTTGCGTGGATGTAGGAAGCTATATATCAACTTTTATTAAACAGTAAAGTTCTGAGGTAAACAATGTGGCATTAGGAAGTGCCAAAAGGTAGCCTGCCTGTGCAGTCTCGCTGCCAGCCTTCCCTAAATGCAGACGTGTCGGGGCGGCCTCCAGTTAGGCACCTGTGTGTGCTGCCTTCTCTCCCTTCTTCCTCGCTGGACCCAGCATCATTCAGTGCACGGAGCAGATAATGCTCATTGAGTAATTAACTGTGCAGTCCTATTTATTGTTAAAAGTGGGTCAGCGCCTCATTCTAACATGCGTGTTACTCTAATCCTGCTCTGAGTACAGGATTATTAATTTACTTATAGGTTTTTCTGTAGTAATCGCAAAGACTCCCCAAATACTGACTTGTTTTCAGAACACAGGTGATGGGAACATTGATCGATAAGGAGCAAAGCAACGAAAATGCAAGAAATATTCCAGGGCAGAAGTATTCCAGTACAAGGGTATCAAGTGAAACAAGCAGGTGACATGTCCAGGGCTAACCAACAGAGATTTCTTCACGTGACGTGTGGTTAAACTGTTCTGTGCCAGAGATGGTTTAGATACTAACATCTGACAGGGGTTCAAAAAGTCATCAGATATTATTGGAAAAAAACTCTGCCTTAGACTATTAAATGTGGTAAAAAATAGAATTTCTGAGTCAAACTCATTTTCTGCCATGTATAGTTGAGAGCCTCTGCCTCATCCTCACCTCGAGCTTACGCTTTTGTCTACATGCCCATCGTTGTCCAGCCTCAGAGGTGATGCAGAAGGCCAAATGTGTCTTTGGCCTGACTGCTGTGGCTTTTTATGTTCTTGGGGAACGAGACTGACTATGTGGACGAACTCCATCTGCTTTCAGAAGGTAGCACCCCTGCCCCTAAAGCACTTGACGTTTGAAGCATGCGTGTTCAAAGCACTGCTCCTGCTCTTTTGGTGCTGCGAGTGCTCTGCCTTCTGGGCGCAAGGTGTCCAGCTGCCCGTCTGCAAAATTAGAAGCACAGCTGCTAATTGTCTGACCAAAGTTTGATTTTAGAAAGAAGTCCTTGTCACATAGGACCTCTAACCAAAAAAGGAAGGAGAAAATAACAGAAAAAGGTTCCTCGAGATTTGTTAGTGGCCAAAAACCGTGCACAGTGGTCTTCTGATAGCCACAAGTCCTGAGTGTCAGCCCAGGCACTGGGCAGAGTAGCAGTGGTACCTAGCCTGAGAGGACTAGAGGGGTGGAGATGGGGAGAACTACCATTCCTCGGCATGTAGGGGAAGGATATGACCGACAGGGTTCTAAGGAGCAGCTCAGGAAAGGATAGGTGAGAGGCATGAGAAATTTCTCCTCGTGTGTCTGCCCTCTGTTCCATTTGAACCTTTACAACTTGTGTAACGAGCAGATGGGCAGCCTGTGTTACTGCCTGCTGATGGCTCATTCCTGGAGCACTTGGTGCCATGTGAGGAAGGGTCTGAAGAAAATTGGCACTGTTACAAAGATCTATTATGTCCGTAATCAGCTGGACGAGTTAAAGCTGTACAGGCAACTGCAGCGGTGAAATTACTCGAAAGTTAATAAATACAAATGTAACACTCTTCTGCACACAGGCCTCACAAAAGCTGTATTACACTGATAGAAGCATTTGCTGCATGCTACAGTGCTTTTTTTGCTGTGAAGCACACGATACACGGCAGTAACCGTGAGTGCTGACTCTTTAGCCTGGAGCCTGACTTGTCTGAGCGCAGCCCCGGAGGAGGGCCGATGGGCTGAGTGCTGCGCTCAGCTCTGCCGCAGCAGGCTCCGGTGCTGCTGTCCACCGAGCAGCACGCAGGAGCTGGCCACGGGCACGGTGCTGCCGCTGCCTCTCCTTCCCGGCTTTCCGAGTCTTGTTCTCTCCCAAAAAGCCTTCTTTTAGGAAAACCGTGTTTAAACCAGGCCCTTATTTCCCTAACGTGCCCGCAGCGCTGCTCTGTTTCTCCACAGCTGCTGAGGAAACCTGTCTGCGTGTAGGCTTTGTCCGTGAGGAGGTGGAAAGGAGGACGATGAAGGCTTGGGTTGCGTTGGGTTAGCTTAATAAAAGCGTGATTGCTGTTTTCACAGCCCACAAGCTGTGTTAGAAGGCCAGTCATAGCAGCAGTGGGTATTGACGGATGCTGTAGCAGCTCTGTGTGCAATCACTTGGCACTTAGCTTAGCGAGAATTAGGGCTTAGGTTTTGGTAAATCCATAAATAGGGTAGGCTTGGGGTAGGAAGAGCCATACATTTGTATTCTGTTTTTTTAAAAAAGGTGTTTAAGTGTCTACCGGCCCATTCTTCTTCAAACTAAATGAAATAGCGGCTATAGAGAAAATGGGAAGATAAGCCATTCAGCAAAATAGATATTAAAGGTAATCTGTTGGATTACGCTTCTTAGCGCTATGAAACAATGGCCAGGATTATTCTAAATATGGATTTTTTTTATCATCTCTGGTAGTGTTTGAGTATTTACAGCTCAAAATATTTAGAAACAGGCAGGTATCTCCAACTTTTTGATGTAAATGTATTTGTGGTGTGCCATATGCTAATCGCCTTTTCCCTGGGTTTGTTTCTTCTTTGCTTGGATACAGAAAACGGGTATTGTAGTCAGGAGAGAGGGCTGAGAATTCCTTCTCCAGACCTATTTGTGCTTTTTGCAAGTGATGCTGTATTAGTTGTCGTATACCCCTGTTTGCTTATTAGAGAGATGCCTCAAGTTTCAATATTCCTGATGCCTTTTCCAGGAGCTGACAGAGGATACAACTTTCATGTTTTGCTCTAAATATTTTTTAAAGACATTGGAGATAAGTCTGAGAATTAACAAGACATTTGGAATAGCTGGAGACTTAAATGATTGAGAGTTGAAGACTAAAAACAATAACAAATTAGGAGATGCATGGGAGTAAATGAAAATGTCTGAATTCACTTAATCACCTCGTTTCGTGTATCAACAGTAGAAATTGGGAAATGATAGGCATGGATTTTTCTCTTGCTTTTGTGTTTCATGTGGAAATGGGGAAGAAATGGAAAACTTATTGGAGGGGTTAAAGAAAAAGGGGAGGAAAAACTTTTACATTTGCAAAGTTATTTGGGATATATAAGGGGGCAGTTTCAGCCTGTGAAACTTCCAGGAAAAAATAAAACATACAATGGTGCTTGAAATGGATTTTTCTGTGTTTACATACTTTGAGGAGTTTTCTTTATTGGGTGAGAAAACATTCAAGCCCAAATATTGCACAGAAATTACAGATCCCTTGGGAGCATGGGTACTTATTTGTTTCTGGTAATACCTACCACGTGTTGGGGATTGAAGCACATGACAATGGCATTATTACTGTTCTGATTGTTTTCCTCTTTCAAAGACAAAGATAAAACTGTGTGTTTGGGGGGGGGGTAGTTATAGACATCTCGTGAGCAAACTCAAAGGTGATATTTGCTATAATAATTTGAAGTTTTGATGATGTTTTTTTAAGATACTGAGCATCCCCATTTAGTTTCTGTCTAGCAGTTATTAGATAACTGATTTTTTGTAGGTATCACTGTAGGAGTGGGCCTGCAGGAAGGATTTGAATGCACAGAAAATAGTGACCTTGGGGACCAGCTCAGAAAGAGTTCCCTGTGTAAGGAACCACCTAGAAGCAAATTTAGACTGCTGCGGGAAAAATGGACGAATGGTAAGTGAGGTTGGGGTGAGAAACGCAGCGAGGAGCAGTCCTGTAGGACCTCAGATGCTGAAAAAACTCTTGGTGTCGAGGCAGCTGATGGAAAGGGGGTCAGTGGAGGGATTTAGATAGTAAGCTGATGTGGCTGATGTTTTCCTTATCTGTTGTTTTCTGGTAATGATGTCATACGTTACGCTGCCTAAATAATGGTACAGTGAATCGCTGTGTGATGAAGACGAGTCGGTGCAGATCACGCTCCATGCATGTCTGTGTTCCATCGGACTCTTGGAAGTTACGTTCTGATGGTGTGATTGTTTTGTCTGATCTTCAAAGATATTTTGTGTTTAGATCTTATTTGTGTTATTTTATTTGCCTCCTTATGGCCTTTTATTCCTTTTTTTTTTTTTTTTCCTCCCTCTGAGAATTGAAATTCGGAAAACAAATACTGGAATATGAAAGTGGCGGTAGAGACGTGCATTGTAGGTGTTGCAGTGAGGTGGGTTATGTGATAGGAAATCCCTGTAGTCCATGGGTAGGCTCCCTCTGTGTCAATTGTTCCAATGCTCATGAAACTGATGGGAAGATCTTCCCTTTCTTTTGTTTTCTCCCTCCCACTCCCATAAGAAATAACCTGGGCAGCTCACTGGGACATCTTCATCCTTTCCATACAACTGTTTTTATGTAAGAAGTTAAATTTTATATACAGGGAGGAGGCTGTTAGAAAACAAATGTGTTTTGAAAAAAAACACAGTGTGGTATATTGAAAAATTTGATGCAATACATCAGGAATTGTGAAACGTTTTGGAGAAGGATTATTCTGAAAGCTTTGATCTTAAATGATTTCCATAGTTGGAATTGCTGTCACTGATAAGAGTACTTCTGGTGGCTCTTTTGAAAAAGTACCATTTTTAATTTGTTTTATCACTGTGCTTTTGGACTCGGTCCATGAAAAGGAGTCCTGCTGCTCTGGATGCCATACAAAGAGTTTTATGGAGCAAAAGGATGGTAGCTATACTTTTTTTGGGGGGGGCTTTATCAGATGCTTGTATGATATGAGAGATAAAAATAAAATAAGAAAGGCAGCCCAGTCACTTAATATTATGGTAAGGATTGCTGTTTTCCTTTGCTTGCCCATGAATATCTCATCACTTAGTGGGAGTGTTTGTAAATAAGGCAGCATTCCCCAAACTGTTTTGCTTCCTGCCTGCCTTTCAGCCAACTTGGTTTGTTCGTGCTGTCTGCCCTCCAACTGCACTTCCATTCACAGCATCCCAGCGCAGCGATGTGCTTCTGCTCCTCGTGCCTGGGGGATTAGCTCAGGTTCTCTGTCCGCTGTACCTATTTCAGTGATTCCTAGGCTGGTTTTGGAACATGCTGCATTAAACGAGAGAGAAAATAAGACCAGAGAATCTACTTTCCCTAGCAAAGTGTAACAATAGTAGTGATGCTGTAGGAAAAGCAACACCAAGGAGCACCTGGTAGTATGTGTAGAGCTCATGAGGTCTACAGCAGGGCTAACACCTCAAGCACCTGTTTCCTGACACAAACATACCAGTACAAATCAAAATAGGACAAGTATAAGTTCCTCTGACACCGCAGGGCTTCTAGAGCACTGAAACCACTTTTCTAAGTTTTAAGTGACTTGCCATACGTAGGCATTATATAAAAGTTTTATTGTTTTAGTCTCAGTGTTAGGATGGCTATCTCAGTGTAAAATTCCACTGGAGCTACGGCACTGGAGTTTTTACAGCTTTATATCTAGTTGAGATAACACCTTGTTCTTTGTGTGCACATGTACAGTGAACATATGATTAAGTTTACCAAGCTGTGTTGAGGTGAAAAGTGCCTGTAATTGTGGCTGCTCTGGGAGCTGAAATCAAGATTACGTCTATAAATACAAGCTTTTTTTCCCCCAGCATAGTATAATTGTAGTACAGTTTGTTAGGCAGTGATAGTAGCAAAATGGATTATTTCAATCTGTTTTATTATGTTGCCAGAAATCTTCAAATAGTTATTTTGAAGACAATGTCAACAAAAATCTATTGTGATCTTACTTCAGCCCACTCATTTTTGGACCAGTATATTCTGTTACTTTAAAGGATCCTCTTTTTAGATTAAGAATGGTTTCTTGGACGATCAGTGCTAATCTCAAATTCCTAAAAGAAGCCATATAAGATAGTGCAGTATTTGTTTACTGTCCGGAATGAAAGTATTAGAAATGCCACCTTTTCGGATAGTGTTAGTATTTAGTGCTCGTATGACAAGACGAGCATTAAACCAAAACCCACTGATTCTATTGAAACGTGTTGAGTTCATCACAGTAGTACTCAAGCACCTAAGCTGCGACGAGATCCTTTGTACCTGAAAAAATTCTTTGAAAAAAAGTAAGGCAAAAATAACCATCTGTTTTTTTTTTTTTTTTTTTTCCCCCTCCTCTTTGGTTCCTGCATCTGAAGGGAAGCCTACTTTCTGCTAAATTTCTGTGGGTGATGAATTATATAAGACGATATTTATTTTTAATTGCAGTTGTCACATTAAGCTGCAGTGTTACTCATCAAGCAAAAAATTATTAGATAATGTGGATGTAAAATGTAGAAAAGTGCCTTCTGAATTTCTCAAGATGTTTACATTTCTTTCCAGAATTGCAGGGATGTAACTTCTGGCTTTAATTCCGATGTTGTTTAGAAGTTTCTTCTTGTTCTTATGTATGTGCTTACCTAATGTGTCAGCATGTATTTTACCACTGGATTCTCAGTTTGCATAATCATCTGCATAATGTGATGCCTCCTGAAAAAGGAGACAACGCTTTCTGTTCCCTCATACATCCATCTTTTATTCTCACATCTGCCTAGTCAACCTTTCTAATTTTATAAGGAAGCTGTTACTTCTCTCCTAGGAAGAGTCCGTTGAAAATTTATCGGGCTTTGACAGGTGGATAGTAGTGTTACAAAACAAAGGCATGTTCCTTTGGCAAGAACAGCCAATTCCAGATTTTCTTTAAATTATTGTCTGAACTTACCTGCAGTTATAGTGGATCTTTTAAAAGACAAAAAAATAGAATAAAATAATACAAACCTCAGTGTTGCATTTGTCATTCTAACGGCATTATTGAAAAATGTTTGGAAATGTGCTGTTACGGTGGGAAAGATATGGACAGAGAAATCAAATGCAGGTTCTAATGTAAATGAATGGAATGAATACATGCATGAGAACAAAAACTTCTCAAGGACTAAAATCTTCTTTCCTGTTTGCACTTTTTTTCCCTCTGTTTTTTTCTTAATACCACACCGCGTGTGTGGTGAAGTCTACATGCTTCTGCTTGAAGATCTCCTGTAGATTACTGATGGTAAATCGCTTTTCTCTTATGCTCTCAACTGCCTTGGTCTTCCAGAAGCAAGTGAGAATTTATGATTTGCCAAATATTTGGCAGAAAGAAGATAAGTGCTTTCTCTTTCTCCCGGAGAAGGCCAGGTGCCAAGTACAGTACAGCTGTTTATGCTGTTTAGGTATTTGCTGAACTTTCATCGCCGTAACAGCTAGACGTCTCTCCTGTGAGCAGAAATGGAGTACGCGGTGAATGGCCTTGTTTGCTCTTACAGGCAATGCAGGGATTGCTTTTTCCTTTGTACCTATATAAGCATTGTTTTTTCTGTTAGTCTTAATTTTCTTCCTCCTTGCTATAGGGAAATCAGTTTAAGGAAGCTAGATCTGAGTCGTTACACGCATTGCTTCTGGAGAACTCTGTTCTAAATATGAGCTATTGCTAAGAAAACTGCCCTCTGCTCTAGAGAGCTTAACTTTTTTTTTTTTTTTTTTCTTCCCAGTGGAATGTTTTCTTGAAGTCTTGGTCCTTTAGTGTTTTCCAGACTGTTGGGAAGTTTATTCACTTCGTTAGGTTAGTGCAGCAGGTGGAGCATCGGCAGAGTTCAGCGGTACAAAGGTGGATCAGCGCTCAAGCACAGCAATTTGTGGTAGTCCTGCGAGGAGCCCATCAGCACAGCCAAACCACTGGACTTGAGAGAGAGTCTTCACGCAGCTGGATAGCAGAAAATGCTGTGGAGTAGCTTTTTCTGTCTGAAGAGCCCAGTTATAAATCAGTGCGTCAACAGGAAGCCTAAAGCACAGTTCAGAGCAGCTTTTGAGTGGTGTGGATTGGCTTGTGCAGCAAATACTGCTGCTTTCCCACTGCTGGCACTTGAGCAGTGTTGGGGATCGCTGTTGTGCTGCACAGCGGAGTCCTCTGCATTGCTCAGCCCTGGGAGAGCTGCAGGAAGCCTGCTGCTGCTTGCAGCTTGAGCTGCATGGCACTGCGAGTGCCTCCTCTTGACAAGAAGAGCATCTGGTCCTGCCTGCTTGGTTTTGCCCTAGTGAGGCTACCTGTGCTGGCTCCAGTGATTTATTTGGATGCGACGGGTTGACTGCAGCTGTACCAGCTGTCCTGGCTTACTGGAGCTGAGCTGGGGGGTTTATTTCATGCAACTGAGGCTCTGCTCTTGCTGCATGTTGCAAAATAACCACTTGAAAGTTTTCCACTTTCCTTTTTCCAGTTTTGATGACTTTGCATATTAGCTCTATCTGTCCAAGAGAAATCAAGCTAAATGGATTCTTGCATTGACTCTCGTGTAGTGAGGAGCAGTGGGAGAAGTTGAAACAATCAGCTTTCTGTTAATTGTTCAACAGACTGAAGCATTTGAGACCTGGTGGTGTAATCTGAGGGAGGCACTCGCTACAGTTTGTTTAAAGATTGGTTGTAATCTAAAGTTTGACAGAAATGTAAGGTGAAATGGCAGATATACTGCTGAACTGATCCAGTGTACCTTGAAATGATGTCTTTTCCTGAAAATTAAAGCTTTTCATGGTCTTTTACAGACAAGAATCTAGTATCAAAACTGCAGCAGTTCCTGATAGTGGCTGAAATGCAATCAGGGAAAGGTATATAGGAAACACATTTTTAAGAATAAGTATTAAAAAGAAATGCAGTGTGGACTCTAAATTTCTGGGCAGACTAGACTGCAACTACTTATTACACATGGATCTGCTATCTTTCAGTTTTCTCCTAAGAATCCTAGGACGACTTCATGATGCTAGAAAACGATTGTGTTAAAATGCCAACCTTCACACGATGAGTTAGGGACTGAAAGTAGCAGGTAGGAGAAGACAATAACTGGTGTTACTAGACATTATTAATTCCCCTGATACAGTAGTTCAGACTACTTTTTCTAGCCTTTAGCTTCATTTAGGAAATTTAAGTTCAAAAAGTGATGCCTGAACCTGAAGAACAGCTTTGTCTTTTTTAGGGCTATAGTGAGAGGACTTTGAAACTTCTACATGGCTGCTGCTTTGAAATTGTGAAGGAGTATCCAGTGCGTGGGTGGTGGAGACAGTTTTATTGTCCTATTCTCATCTGCTTTAGAACTTTTTTGAAAGTCTTCATGTTGTACTTCATTAGTAATTAGCATCTTTAAAGTCCCTTAGTGCCTCTCTTAAACCTGCAGAGTATACAAACGATGTTCTGGATTTGGCAGCAGTACTTCAAGATCTTTTTTCAACTGCAGAGCTCATCTGCCTGCAGTATGGATGCTGCTAGTGATCCTGGTCTTCCAGTCCTTCCTATGACTGCATGCAGCTGTAGTTCTTTTGCTGTTTTCTGCACGTAGAGCATAGAAACAGCTTCCCAGGTTACATAGTCTCTTTTTTTGGAGTGGAAGTTCCCATTCTGGTGAGAACTTAGGGGTTACAATTTGCATGCCATTAGCTCTGCTACAGAGTTCCACTTTATTTCCCTTGGGGTTTTGGGACAGGAAGCTGTTTCAGTGTGTCACCAGCTGGCTGGAAGTCCATACAGACATTCAAGTTGGATAGCTTGGTACAGGATGTTCTTCTGAGTTGGATGTGTGCCTTTCTACCTTAGAGCTACCAATTACTCATGTCTGTTGGCTTGCAGTGGCCTGGCCGTACCGATTAGTGTCTTTATAATTTGCTGTGGGTGTTTTTGCGGAAGCTTAATTTGAATTGCAACGTGTGTACAGCTGTAAAGTCTTTTTTGTTATCTAAGTAATACCTGCTTGAGTGTTTTGTGTTAATTATGACTGCTGCTGGTTGTTCTCTGTAGTCTCATAGAAGTGAATTCATTTATTTGTGCTTGTATGTCGAGGCCATTACTTCCAGGCACACAATTTCGTGGGATTAATTTCTTCAGTTACATCCTTCACACTTGCTTTCATTCCAAAGGAGGTTTTGGGCACTTTTCATAAAACTGTTGCCACTTCGTGTAGTACAAGATAATGAAAATAGCAGTAGGCTCTTAAGGAAGCTTTTAAAGTATTTCTGCATTGTATGGGAGGACTTGAGATATTTTTAAATGTATGTTTTGTGTGTTACCCTTCAGAAGAACAAGTACGTCCCCTTATAAACTTTACTTGACGCATATTTCTAAGATGTAGGCTTTCTTTGTTTGTGCCTTCTATTTTTTTTTAGTTGGTTGATTTTTTTTTTTTGATATCATTACCTGTCTTGTTACTGTTTGTAAAGTTCAAACTCATCATCGTTTCCCTCAAAGCCTTTCACTCTTCTGCCTCTTTCTGTGTTTGTGTTGTAAATCCATGCTGTGTATGTTGTCATTTAGCAACCTTGTTCTTTATATTTACGCGGTTATGGCTTTAGTTGCTGAGAAGTTAGGCTTGAAGAGTAGTGCTACCAACCATCTCCTGTTCCACACTGTCCCCACTCCCCAGCCAAAAAATTATAAAGATCTCAGCAAATGAATCCATGGTAAACTACATTTGTCTGAATCATTTTTCTTTTTTTTTTCCTTTTAGTTCCCGGAATAGATGGCGGCGGGTTAGCTGATGCTAGTCTCACAGATTCCTACTTTAGCACCAGTTTCATTGGCGTTAATGGATTTGGAAGTCCCGCTGAAACCAAGTATCCCATGATGCAGGTAATGGCAGTGAATTGTGTGGTGTTTCATTAGTTTTGGCTGGCGTTACACCAAGAAGGGAAAACTGTCCAAGGGTCAGGGAAAATGCAGCTCTCTGGTATGTGTCTCGCAGGGTATACTGAGCGTACTCGCTTTAATCTTGCTAATGGAAATGAAACAATGTAATTGCTTTACAATTAGCCTGGTTTTGTTGGCACTTATTTCAGCTGTTGGATTAGGCATTGCCATGTACATTAACTCTGTGCTTCTAGATATTTTTATGTTCATAGTTTTGATAGCCTTCTACTAAATATATAGATATTAGACTTTGAAACATTTTGAAGACCAAAAGTCACTAAAGCAAAATGTTAACTGATAAACCAGTAAATTACCAGGAAAAACAAACAAAAAACATAATTTATAAGCTCAGTCTCTGGTAGCACTCAGTGATGTTGGATACACATTTAAGTCCTAAAATGTTTTTTTCTTTTTTTCTATTTATACTGCTCTCTGCATGTAAGTATAGGAATTTCCATGCAGTGGAATTATGATGTAGGTAGTAGTATGCAAAAATTTACAGTGAAAGGCTGTTATTTAAAACTGAAATGAGTTTCTATTGAAGCAGCACACATGATACTATAATAATTCCCTCAAACTTATGCTGTCTAAAAGCAGAGGTGGTCTCTCCCTTTACTCAAAGTTTTAACAAAGTTTCTGGTAAATGAAAGAGTCAGATAGTTCCCACTGAGTCCTGATGACAGCTCTCTTATATCAAGGAAACTCTCCTTATGAGCTTACTTTGGTCCTAATTGTGGCTGTATTATGGACTGAAAAATAACTCAGCAAAAGGTGGGAAATAATTAGGTGTGTTCTGCTTTTGTTTCTTAATGCTTGTTGTCAATAAGGCTGGGTTTTTCCTCATTCAGCAGAACTGTAAAACTATGGAGATGTTTATTACTGATATTGATATGTTTTAAAAAGAACATTCTAACCTCTGATCTCAGAGGGGACTGTTGAAGCTGGAAGTTAAGTTTGTTTGTACAGTTACAGATTTTGGTATCACTGAGATCATATTGTATCCTTTTAGTGCAAAGTTATGTTTTGTATCCTTAAAGTGTATTCTGCAGCAGCACTGGTGTCTTTCTAAGCACAACGTTATAATTAAACTTTTTTTTTTTTTTTTTTTTTGTAGAAATGTGATAAGGAATGCATCTAACAGGAATGCTCAAGGGATTTTAAAATACTCATGTCTTTGAGCTTACAGTCAAAGCATTGTTTCTTTTTGAGAAAACAGGAAAAATTGATGTGCTGCTTATGCATTGGTGGCTAAAGAACTTCTGATGATGGATTTCATTATTTTTGGGAAGAGTGCTTACAGGCTTTGAACTACAGTTTACAAAAAACATTGTTAAATTGATTTTTTTTTTTTTTTTTCTTTGAATCATGTAATTTAGGTTCTTACATAGGTAAAGCTGGTAACATTGTCTGTTTTGAGTGTCAGTCAACTTCTTAATTCGCACCCTACCGATACATTTTATCAGCTTGTAGTATGGCTTTCCATGTCATGTGGATATTCTCTCTTTGGAGAATAAGGTGAGGGAAAAACCTTGGTGACTTTTGTTTAAATAATAACAATGCTTTCTAGTTTGGAACAAAGGCTTAAAGTGTGATAGATGGGTGGTTGTGTCACAGATATACATTCTGCTGTCTTTTGACAAATTCGCCGAGATTTGGTCACTTAATAACTTCACAAAACTGGTTTATATAGACCCACTGGAGACTTGCTAGGTGCTAGATGATTTCCTAAAGATGTAACCTGCACTGGCATGTTCCAGCTTGAGCACATTCCTGCTGCTACAGTGTTGCCCTAGTCTAGGCCTGGCCTGAACACTGAGCAGGAATGCTGATCTGATTTCTTCTTCTTATTTTATTTATTTTTTTCCTTCAGACTGAAGCAGCATGAAAGTGGATCCCCATTTAATGGGGGAGAAAAAGATCTGCATTTCTATTACTTATAGCCGAGGGATGTGTAAGGGCACAGAGACTTATGCTGTGGGCTTAGAGAAACTGAGCTGAACATGAGCAAATGAAGAGCTGGGAGGACTACTGGGAAGGAAAGAGCAGGAGGACTGGAGATACAGGATGGAGATTAGAATTGCATGAGTGAAATGCATGCAATTTGGGACAAAGACACAAACTGGCATAACGAAAACATGGGTCAAAGCAGAGTGAACAGCACACATCTGTGCACATATACCTTTCCAGGTGCTCGAATCAAACTGCAAGTTTAGCTTTCTGCTCTTAATGAAACATCAGAAATCTGCTGCAAAATGTCTAATTAGCCTCTGCTTTGCTTGTGCAGATGAAAAATCTACTCCATCTCTGAGTTACTTAGTCATCTCTGGTAGATCTGTGCAGTTCACAAATACATGCATCAGTGATGTAATACGAGGAAGCTTTTTTAAGCATGTTTTTTAAGACCGGGGAACTTGCGTAGACAGCAAAATAAACACACAGCTAGAAGAAACGCTAGTTAAGATACAGTTACATCTTAAGAAATGGTAAGTTCAGGCTGCATCAGCCTTGAGGTTATTATATTGAGGTGTATTCTCCATAACATTGTGTCTTTTCAGTAGAAGAATTATAATTAGGACTTACTTGGGACACAGACTGCATGGTGCATACGTAATGAGCATCCATTTGATAGTTGATTAAGTGTTTATTTCGCTGTCCCATGCATGCTGTTCAAATCCTTCTCTTAAAGCCAGTTGGCAGCATTCATGTTGGTGTTACTGTATCTGATATTTACATTTCCTTTCAAAAGTAAAGGAATGCTTTCCTTATTGAAGAAGAAAGCTGCCTGTGTTTTATGGAGGAATGGGAACAAAGGTTACAATAAAAACAAACAAAAACCAGTGCTGCTGCCCAAACCAGACTGCAGAGTTTCTCAATTTAACCTATGCAGCTTGAAAGTAAGGAATGGAAATAGTGACCCCATGTAGAAAGTTTAGTTCAAGTGACGTAGCTGGCCTCAGTCTGGTGAGGATAGAAATAGTCAGTCTATTGTGAGTAATGTTCATTTTCTTTCACTATGCAGTATTGTATAGTCCAAGCTTTATTCACTAGATGCCTTCCAACATTATCAGCAGGGATTCAGTACACGAGTCTTCCTGACTATTCCTAATTAAACTTCAGAATGCATTTGTCATATGTAGGAAACAAGCCAGCTTTGTTGGAAAAGACTGCTTGTGTAAATATGGGTTATCATAGCACATATGTAATGGAGGCAAATTGCATCAAGCAAGGTTACCATCCAAATTTTGCAGTCACCATGGTCTTGTGTGCAATACATTGTCTGCGTTAGTCTTAAGTATGAAGCATAAGGAAGGAAAATAAAAGCAAATTGTATCATGGTGAATTAAGGAGGAAATATGCATCTTTGAACGTATGTAATGTGAGCTAGGTAGTGATCAGCATTTCTGCAGACTTATCTTTCTGACTGAGATCTCATTTGTATGTGTTGAAGAGTATTTTAAGAGGTCTAGAACTTCTCGTTGGGTTTAGACTAGTGTAATGTTCAATTTGCATTGAAAAAAAGATGGCAGTGAAAATCCTCGGTACTATTCAGAAGAGGCAGGGTTTTCAAAGTGGCTGTTGTTCTAATTCTTCTTGTTAGTTCCTTTCTGAAAATAGAAATGCTTTGCCTCATCCTACCACCCCTCCTACCTCAAAATTCTTCGCTGTTAGCCAACCTTTTGTTGCCTCCTGTTGGTCTCTTCTGTTGTTACTGGCTAGCTTCCTATTGATTAATAGTCTCCTGTTGACATCAATTTGCATTCTCCTGTAATATGGTTTCGTTTCCTAAGACTTCTTCCCTGAATCTGCACGTTCTTTCGTGTGCTGCATTTGCAGTATTGGCTTCCAGCTTATCAAAGCGTCTATTTTCCCTTTTCTCCATAACTAATAACAGAGCAGGCCTGCACAACACATGGCTCCCAGGCTGCATGCTGTCCCTGAAGCTGTTCTTTTTCTTTTTTGGCTTAGCAGCAGCCAAGAGGCAGGCTGAGGTGTGGTTCAAGGAGCAGCTCATTTCACTTGGCTTTCCCAGCAGTGAGGAGGCAGGAGCTGGCTGGCCGGGATGCCTCTAATGCTTGGCTGTTTGCTCAGGCACTCTGCGCGTACCACTCGGCGAGCTGGTATGCGTGTTCCTCTGGACCAGTCACGTTAGCACTGCCTCTTTACTAGCTCGTGGGTTGATCAAAGGTACAGGCACTGTGGGAAGGAGTTTCAGTAGTATTACGTTGGGATCATAAGAGGGCATGTGAATAATCTGGGAGAATGTAGAGCAGGATGAGGCAGAGGAGTACCTTGATGTCAAAACTCCTAAAATAACAGGATTGAGCAACCTGCCTGTAAGAGCATAAAACAGTAGAAAGTATCTTCGTGTATATTGCTTTAAAGATATGTTTTCCTGTACTTAGATACGGCAAGTTTTGTAACTACATTCCTTCCATTGGTCTGTGGGTTATGTAGAAAGTAAAAGCACTTCTTTTTTTTTTTTTTTTTTAATTGCTGTAAACAAAATGAAAAAAGAGAGAAGTCGTCAGCATTACAGTTGGCAAGGCCAGGCAATGGAGAAAAATGAGTCTTGCTTTTGCCATGCTACTATTGGCATACGAAGAGTTCTTGAAAAGCCTGAGAAGTAGAGATCCTCCTTGCTTCAAAGCCTTGCAGCTGAGTAAACACAAAGGCCTTTGTTCCCATTGTTGCTTCTGCCAGGAGCTGAGTAATAAAACTCTCCTCAACACGAGCACACAGGCTTGTTAATGTCTTCAGTTTTTAACTGTTGAGAGCCTGGTGGAGCTATAGATGTTCTATTTCAAATATGAAATTTTGCAATTGTTTACATAATGATTTTTGAAGAAATCCAATTGCTTTAGTTCCCACATTTGAGTGGGACGTGCTGTGAGTGGTGTCAAATATGCTAACCATCCAAGGCAAGTTTGGGATCATTTAGAAACAAAAGCGAAAGGTATTGCCATTAGTAGGTCACAGACTGTGACAGCTAAACAATGGCTTGTTTGCTTGTGACAATCTTATTCTTTTGCAGTGTGACTTCTTTTATCATTCTATTAACAGCGTTCAAAACATTAAAGAAATAATAGAAATATAATTCTGGCATTAAGGTGAAGAGAAGAACTTGTGACATGCTACAAAGTATTTTGAGATAACATTCTTAGCACAGGAATGAATTTGAGGGAAGTTCTTGTTTTCTCAGGATTAAGGAGGGGAAAGTGGAGACGGAACAATTACCATCTCTTAGATATTTTGGGGAAAAGGTAGAGAAGACAGCGGAAACTAAAACTTAATACAAGTCTCGTAATATAAAAATATTAGTTCTAATGGAGTACTGCAAAGCTTTATTTATCCTCTATCTTGATGAGAATTCTGCAAATATGCTTTTTTGGTAGAGGGAGATAAAAGTGAAGTGAATTTGTAAGTACAGCTATGATTTTGGATATCGCTACTGAATATTGAGGGGTGGAGGCAAGACTATATACTTTTAAAAGGCTGTAATAATTTTTACCTTCAAATTTAATTCTCTTCCTAGCATACTACACCAAGGAAGTATTGAGAAGTGTCTAATCCTCAAAGATTATTAAAAGAGCAACATGATATGGAAATCGTTATGGTTGATCTACTGCCAATGCGGTCCTAGTCTGTGTCAAAATAATACTTTTTTTTTTTTTTATATGACACATTAACTTGAAGCAGTTCTGAATAGGAAACTTTGGTGACCAACAGGTTATCTTATGTTTATTAGATGAGATGATGATTGACTTTGACAACAGTTTTGGTTTTGACACTGTACCTTTTCATATAGCCTCTTCCTGGGAGGAGATTTGTTATTTTGATTATTCCTCAAGCACTGGGATTAAACATGTCCAAATGAGTTTATTCCTGCTCCGGTATTGCTTGAACATTCAGAAATTAACAAAGTATTCTGAAACATTTATCACTTTTTTCATGAAGTTAAAGAGCCTGTATTTTCTTACTGAATCGGACCTTCAGCGGTGGAGAAAACTTTGAGCTGAAGCCTTAGGTTAAATCCTTGGATAGGAATGAATGTGATGGTTTGATTTTGTAGTAGCTTTCTTTTGAGATGTGAACAGAAACAACTTTTTAGTTGCCTTAAAGGGAGAGGGACAGGATGTGTGCCAGGCAGCCTAGTTGAATTTTAACTACTGCTTAAAGAACCTCCATAAATCATAGCAATAGGCAGGCAAGGAATTTATATGGACCTGAGTGACATTGGTGTGGCGTTTGGTTGTGCCAAAGTTCTTTCAGTATTAGCTTCCATATGGTGAAAGTCACGATGCATTAAAATAAGTGAGAAACTTTGTGTGTGCTTGCCTTGCCTGACAGGCTTTTTAAGAATGAATAGTTCATTTTTGTCTGTTAATGGCTGCTCTTAGCTTTCTGGAGCTTTCATCTTTTGGGAAAGAGGTTCTTGTGCTTGGATTCTTCTTGAAATCGAATTTGTATAAAAATAGTTCAAAGCTACTAAGAGATTGAAAAATATTATTTAGAAGAGGAAACCTGTTGTCCAGAAAACAGAAATAGCAAATAATGCTTGGTATATTTTTTATTTTAATTTTTTATTTAAGACATTTTCCTGTTGACTTAGTAAAAATGAGATAGAGAAATAACCCTGCTGAAGACTAAATGCTTTAGAGTGTGGTGGAAGTCTTAAATATTAAAACACCTTAAAAATCCTTTGCTCACTACATGCAGGGCTTTCATGACTAATGGTAAGGTAAGAAGCTTGTGCATGTGTAATAAATGTTGAACAAGATGAAAAATTCATGAAAGTGAGTGGTTAAGTGGCGTTTTTTAACTTCATGCAAGCTATGGCTTTCAAGCAGTTGTTAGAGCAAGAGCTGCCCATGATCAGTAAGTTTTGTTTGTTTCAGCATCGTGGCTCATGTGAAATAAGTTTGTACCTCAAACAGACATCTTTGCAACAGCACATTTGATGTTCATAGACTTAGGAAGTTTTTTGCACTGTCTTGTTAGAATACTGAATAGTGTGTTCTGCTGCGATCTGTCTCCTGTGTGCACGCTATTTATCTTTTTATTGATTGTATCAGCACAGATTTTCATGATCGCAGTCACATTTTCACATTTCAAGTCTGATTGAATGTTTAACTGCACTACTGAATAGGAAAAATACTATTGACAGAAAAGTGCTTGGTTCCTAGTTTCAGACATAATCTTACCTATCTTTGATACCAGCCCAGATGTCAGCTGTATCTATCCCTGGTCTGACAGACTGTTACCTTTTGCATTAAAATTGTTACAAATACCAGTGTGTCAGAAATAGACATTAGCACTATCAATTTTTATGCAAATCTGGAAGATTTCTTTCATGTTCCTAAACCACTTCCTCTTATAAGGATCAACGTGGATGTATCAAACACTAGGAAAAGATGCGTAGTAGGGGACACTGTTTTGTGAAGTTTCAACACTGTTCTGTTGCTTGACCAAGAAAGGAATATGATATATGAACAGTTAGTTGAGCTACTATAATCCAGAAACTTATTTTCATGTATTCAGTAGAAAATTTCGTACACATTAGTGTTTTTATACTGGTATTTTACAGTTAAATTTCTACTTATGTTTTGGAGTGATAGAATAGGAGCAGTAACATCGCTATCAAAAGGATGTACTGAATCAAGCCTGTGACCCCAGTGAGTTAGGAAACTTTGATTCAATCTCAGAACATGCTGTCTAGTACTGATAGCCAGAGACTCGCTGTGACCACTTGGGTTCTCCCCGGCTGATAATTACTTTAAGATCACTGTGCTTTTTGTACAAAACATCTATACTGCTAAAAATAACAGAATGCCATAACTGACTTGTAATCTGGCTACCAGAAACTGGTTGTTCTCACCAGAAAAATACCACCTACCAGACAATGTGTAATTTCTCTAGCTCTCTGTATATAATTTTTGCATTTATCATAACTGGGGATGAAAAAAGTCTTATCTGTCTTTCAGCCTCTGGTGAATTTATCAATATTACAGAATGTTTGCAGTAGATGAGACAGAAGCTAAACTCATCTTTTGTCTCTCTAAATACCGATTTGTTTGCTAAATACCTTGCTGAAATCAGCTAGTAATGAAAAGTTTAGAATTTGCTAGGCTGTTTCCTGGACTTCAGCTATAAGTTTGTTCTTGTGGTGAAGACAGGCGGCTGAGCCTCCCTGAACTTGAGCAAAATTGTTAATTTAGTGGGGTTTCATGAAATGCTACTCTGTTCTGTAGAAATCTCTAAACTGTTTCATTAGAGGCATCCTTTTTGTGGAAAGACTTACTTGTTGATCACTAATTGTTTAATGTGAGTTAGGAACATGAGATAAGTGGCATTAAAATAGTGAAAGCATATAACGAATAGCGTTCCTCAGTTAATTCTTGAAAAAGCTGGAGGTTAACGCAGTATATACATATGTATATTACGTGTACATCTGCAAGTAGTCTAGTACTGCTTTGTACAGTACTATTCCATACTGAATGAAGAGTCATGTCAGAAGATCTTACGAGGCTTGCTGTAGCGAAGGAGCTTGGGTACTGAAATAAAGGAGTTGCATGTCAGTTGACAATAATGCATTGGTTGAGCCTGTTATTGAGAGGATAACGATAAGATACCTGATGAGGTACCTAATTTTTACAAAATCTTTCTTGAAGTTACTTTCCTAACAGTGCATGCTGATTTTTTTTTTTTTAACAACTTGCTTTCAGCGTAAATTTACGTTACATAATTTACTTATTTTTCTAGATAGGGGTAAAAGCTGTAGCTTCTGGTGGAGTCAGTTTGAAAGCTGTGATTTTCAGTTTTGTGCAGGATGCTGAGAACTTTTTTTTTTTTTTTTTTAAAAAAAAAGTAAACCTAATGCACTTCTCGCCACACTGGATGACACTGTAGCTTGCATTGGTTATCCTCTGTTCTTACCAAATTTACTCCAGAGTATTGATCCTTCTGGTCAAGAACTAGCTGAAATGGCATTAAAGTATTATGTAGTAGGCTTCTTGCCATGTGCCACTAGCATTCAGAATGGCAGTGGAAAAATGAAAGTGTAAAGTGCAACTCCAGTGACCAGTTTTGATTCTTAGTCTGTGTCTAGACTACTGAATTAGGCATGCCTGGAAACTGTCCTAGAGACACTTGGGGCCAGCTGGCATGAAATGGCCTGTTTGTACTGGTGTACGCTCACCCACGACAGCAGCTGCTGCATGCAAACTGTCTACTTGAAGGGATCTCAAAGCTTTTTGCTGTTGAATAGTGCCCAGAAATTGGCTGGAAGACGCCTAGTTGATGGGGGCCAAAAACATGCTTAGGAAGATGTTAAAAAAAGCTGCTCGTACTGTCACTTGGTGATGGAGAGGACACTTCCTAGTGTTGCTGTGCTTTTCTTGTACTTTTCCCGCTAGCTGGGAGACTAGAGGAGTAAAGGGACACTGTCTCATACATGAAAGCAGTAGTAGCTCTTTGAGCAGTACCGCTTTATGTAGTCCAGCCGATTGCTAGCTGGTATCTGTGGAGGAGTGCAGGAGAACCAGGTGAGGCCAAGGAGGAATACTGAGAAGGTTTCACGTGTCCTGCTGGCTTACAATAATCGGATGATTTTGCTGAAAGATACTGTTCATTTAAAACAAAACAAAACAAACAAACAAACAAAAAAAAAACAGACAAAAAAACCAATGAACTGTCAAATATACTAATTTGAATATTTTTGTTTAGAGAAGCTTCATGTGGTGATCATAGGGTATAATACAGTGAAGAGTTATAATATAATAAAGGACAGGTTTGCCTAATGCTGGTGACGTACAGGAAGAGAACCACAGGTTTGGCAGAACCTCCCAAGCTAGAAGTAATTCATGAGGATAGTGTTTCATTTTAGTATACAGTTGGTTTTGGTTAGCATTGTTCTCATGTGAAATGCTGTATTTTACTAAACGTTTTTGTCAATTATGAACCACTCGTAAACTTTCTACATACTGTCCTCAATGCCCTCACCTAATCTCTTGTAGCTTTTCTTTTATGTGTACAATTGTTTTTATTTTTGCAGAGGATGACAAATAGCAGCAGCTCCCCTAGCCTTCTCAATGACAGTGCCAAGCAGTATGCAGGCCATGGTAAGCACTTTTAAAGTAATACATACAGAAGTATATTTGGAAATTTAGGAGATTTCCTTTGGTAAAATTGAGACTGAAGGTAGGTTTTCTCCTCTGATCCGATTTAAGATGCAGGAGAACTTCTTGTCCGCTGTAGTATATTATATGATTACTTTTTGTAGTCCAAAGCTGAAGTGCTACAGAACTCAAAGTTTTCAGCCTTCTTTTTGCTGCAGTGGGGAAAAACTAAAACAACAAGAAAAAAAATATTACTACAGAAAACACAATCTATTGGTCTTGTCACTTCACATTAGATGCTAGTTTGGTTATCATCTATAAAGCACTGATAGCTTAAGTGCTTTTGTTGCTCCATGGTGACGTCCCTTTTTATTGTACTTTTCAAGGAGGTTACTGTGTGGAATGAATATACAGGTTTTTAGTCTTGAATTCAAGGGTGTACAGTTCTTGTGAAATGTATCACATAACTGACAAACCTTAATAGATACCAAGTTTTGTCCTTTTAAGCAGTATTTTAGCTCTTACGATATTTTTCTTGTTATTGGGAACATGTTTTTCAACCAAACAATGTCTCTATAGTGCAGGCCTGCATATTCGCTAGATGACTGAAGGGTGTATTGAACTTGTATAATGTGCTTTTCAGAATTCCTATCCAAATTATAAGAGGCACTGCAGATTATTTCAGCTGTAGCTGTCAAGCCAGCTTCTTTCAAGAAGAGTACTATTCCTTCATGGCGTTTAAAATGTTGCTGTGCTGAAAATTGTTGCACTAATAATGTTCTAGAACTGCATTTGCATGTCTGAAACTATAGCTAGGCTATTTATGCTTACATTTTTTTTGGTAAAGCATGGTAGTATATACTTCTAGAAAATTAGTTTGAAAGCCAAGTTTGTTTTTGCTTTCCTTCCTCCTAGTTCATTTCCAGTAGGTTTTGTGCTTTTGTCCCACTACACAATTAGCTATTCAATGCAGTGGAGTTCTACAGTTTTAAATGCAGTCAGTTTGACTGTGTGGCAGACCAAATAGTGATGGTGATGCATGTGAAGGAGAGAAACCAGACTGACTTTTGGAAACCACTTTAAATTCTGTTGTGTCTCTGGTCCTCCTAATTTTTTCCCCTCCTAAGCTGTGCCTTACTTGTAGAATTAACCTATAAAGGAGTATTGATGAATGCTAAAGAGTGTCTCATTAAAACATAACAAATTAATGCCGCCTGTAAACAGAAAATTTGATAATTATATGAATTTAGTATGGAGTTTCCTGTCTAGGTTGCATCTGTGATTGTTCAGTTTTTGGTGCTTCAATTGTGGAAGGGATGCACAGTGAAAAAGAAAAATCAATTAAATGCTACTAGTAGAGTGTGGACTCTTGCTTCATTTAGATCAGATTTAAATTCATGCGTAACATAACATCCGCATCATTATTTGTAATGCTATGTTATGCTGAAGATGACTAATTTCAGGTAACTGGAGATGAAAGCTTTAAAATCTTAGTGGACTTTAAATAGTGTCAACAGCAATTAAATGTACTACATTTATGCTAATGAGCACTATTTCATTTATGCTGTTGCATGGAATCCAATAAATGCTGTAGTTTTCAGCAGTGTTGCCAAATGTAGTTTTGCCTGAGGGATTTTTTCCATTCAAACAAATTAAAAATTAAGTTTTTTTCATATATATGTAGGTGTATAACATGTTTTACGTTCTTTTTACAGATCCACTAACTTCACCAAATTCATCCTTGTTTAATGACTTTGCTGCCCTCACCGTGTCTCAAAGGAGAAAGGTAGGCAACAACTAAATTTTAAGTGGCGTAATTGTGCATGAGTTGGCAGGGGAGAAGATCTGGATCAACCTGAAATGTTAGGTGAAATAAGGATGATTCTTCTAGTGTTACTAGATTTATTTTAATAATTCACTGCCAATATAAATGAGATCTCTTTCATTTGTTTTGCACCAGATCAGACTGTTGCTATTAGGAAATGTTCCAAGCATTTGTAAATTGAAGTTGATAAGAATGCTTTGAATATGAAAATTCAGACATGGTCCATTGCATTTGAAAGCAAATTATTTTTATTGCACTGAGGCTTGAAGGTGGCTTATCTTGTGCCTTCATGGTAACAAATAATGAATACAAGAAGAATCATTCCTCCCATTTATTTGTCCATGCTGTCAAAGTAATTCTTTGTTTGAAATGCCTTCAGTTTGAAAGATACTCTAATAATATTATGGGAAAGTTAAGGTGTGATATTTTTTCCCCTCTAATCTGTATTGAGAAATCTTCTGCTGAAAGCTAGAGAGCATCTTCAAACACTTTTGACCTGCGCCAGCTCAGGCTGTGCTGTTTTCTAATTACCCACTCTAAAGCACAGTGGCTGGAATAAGAGACAAAAATTTGGTTACGCCAGAATTACTTCTCACTTTTTCAAACTGTCTTTTTGATAAAAGACATTATTGTGTTCCAGACGTTTATCGGATTTTGCTTTCACTGATGACTTTCATGTTTTGCTTCTTATTTGCCACGTGATCCTGAACTTTCCTGTAGTCAGTGATACCTTTTTCTTGAAAGCATGCTGTATCAGCATGCTTATGACTTTTCATAGAGCTTTATTTGCGTGTTGGCAATTAAGCTCTGTATCATTCCTGCAGGTGAAGATTGAGCATGAAGATAATTACCATAGTTGGTCCATCAGACTATTTTTCTTGAAATAAAATGAAGCTGTAGAATGATAACTTCCTAATATTATGCATCCAAACTAGATGGAATCTCTCAATTGGCTTTTTCCTTAATGCCAGCTGTATTGTACTGGAAGTTTGATGTAAACAACTGTGTTTACCCCGTTAATGAGGACAGTAAGAAAGAAAATTGTATGCTATTTATGTGTGTATGTATATTAAACCATATGCTCAATAGAAAATGAACTGTCATACAAAAGTATACTAAAGCACTGCTTCTAATCCTATTAATTCAAAGTTAATGAAACAGTACAAAATGGAAGCAAACTGGATAATGTTAGAATATAAAGCTCAAGTAACTTAAAGCTCAATTAGTAATGGGAAGTCTGTTCTGACTTGGTCTCTTTTTTTCCCCAAGAAAGAATCAGCAATTAAACTACTTACTGCAAAAAATAGTATCAAGAGAGACATTTATCTGTGAAACTGATTGACTTGATTTTTTTCCCTCAATTAATATTTCAGACATAACTGGCATTAATTGAAAGATGTTTTGTCTCGCTTTGCCTATTAGTCATTTATTGTTCATTATGGCTTCCATTTTGTGATGTATATTTGTGTAAAAGATTTTGTTAAATAATACTAGTAAGGGGGAGGTTTTCATTTAATAAAATTGGAAATGTCTTAAAAGCTAGGCATCAAGGCTCCCTCTATAGTCAGTAGAGAGAGATGAGCAGCTTAAAGGAACACTTGGCTGACACTGAGAAAAGCACGATAGATAAGACTAACGTCAATGACTCGTGCAAGTGGTTACTACTTGATGTATAGAGCTGCTAGAAACGAATCTCTAGCAGAAATGAGTTTCTGCTGTGACTGTTTGACTTGACAACCACACAATACACTGCAAATAGTCTTGGATGTCGTTTCTTAATATTTTTAGTATTTTTTGAGTACAGTATTCAAATATACTCATACATTTCCTTGAACTAGAAGCTTGAGTGCTGGGTATTTAAAAAAAAAAAAAAGTGCGATTTGCACCCTACCCCAGTAACTGAGTTGTATTTAGAGCTTGGGCAAAATGACTTAAATTGGCAGTGTTCAATACCTGCTGTAACACAAGCTAGATAACCTTCCAGAAGTGCGCGTTTCTGGTCAATGACTCTAAAAGGAGCCTTGGTGACTAGCTCAAATGTAGGTGTTTACAACATCTACTATTTGAAAAAACCTTTCCGTTTTCTTGCTAAGAGCCCAGGGCTAAGGTTTTGTTTGTTCTGAACTAGCTGGCAAAACCAGCATTTCCTTCGTTTATCACTGACTTGGAGGACAGATATAATACAGTCTTGGTAAGTGAATAAAGAGTAATTGTTTTGTTTTACAAATTAGAATTGTGATATTTTAAATATTTGGAATTAAGTTATTTGCAAGTATGTAAAAACTGGATGTTTGTGTAAAACTGTGAATAGTTTCTATAAAAAATTGTAATATGTAGATGTCTTAAGTTTATTAATATTTTCTCTGAGTATTACTGATTGTGTTATTCTGGCAGCCCTTTAACTTATTCTGGCAAGCCGTGTGAGCTTAAATATTTCATAATAAAATATTAAAAATAAGACTTGATCAGAATTCGTAATATCCTTGCTTTTTCAGTAATGACTAGGCTACTGAAATTGCTTATGATTATTTTCATGTTTAAAAAGATTGTTTACAGCTTTTAAAAACCTTTGATCATTTTTAGCTTTTGTTTGAAAAGTAAACGTAGTCCTTTAACCTCGAGAATGTTCATATACCTTATTTTCCTCTGTCTAGAAATTATTAAATTGCATTTCAATTTTAGATTCCAGGAAAGCTAAGATTACTATTTAAAGACATTTTATAGGATACTTAAAATGAAATCAAAGGAGCTAAGTATTTCTATAGATGGAGCCTTGGTGGAGGTTCTGTCAACTGTAAACCCTGCTGGATTTACTGTCCGGTTGTTGTAACTCTACATGCAGTAAGACAAGCAACCTTAAAGTGAATTTCCTATAAGAGATTTTCAGGTAAGTATTAATTTACAATGCACAAATAGGATTTGTGAAGCATGGAACAAAAGCTAGAGTTAGACTAACCCTCTTTCCTGAGAATAACGTCACTTTTTTTTAATTTTGTTTTTCTTCAAATACATGTTACGCTTGCTAAAAATAGGGTAGCGTTCTGAGTCTGGAGTTCTTGGGTGTTTTTTCCTAAATTGGCTTTGATCTTTATCTAGAAAAAAGTTCCTCTCTAAACTCGGAAATAATCTGTCTGGAAAACTCATTTGTTTGCATTCGTTTTGGTGGTTCTGGTAAACAGTTCATAAAACTATGTGCAACATAACGGATGAGAATCCGATGCCAAGGGAATGACAGCTTAATGTATTAAAAAAAAAGTGATGAAGCTTTTGTTTAAATTTCTTCTGAGACTGTTACCACCAATCTGTACTAAACAGTTCCACCACTCTTCAACAGTCAGCCTTAAAGGATAGTGGAAAACATTTTTTTTTTTTTAAGTTTTGTTTTATTTTTTATACCTTCAATCCTCATGGAAACTGAACTCTTCTGAAAAGTTCCTGACACTGGTTTAATTTTTTTTAATGTTTCAATCACACAGGAGGGTCCTTAAAGCAAAGATTGCTGTTAGTCCTCAGGTTGCAAAGAGTGAACCAATTTGCTATAGTGACCAGAACTTCAATATAACTTTAAAGCTGTTTTATGTGTTTTACAAAATTCTTTTAGAACTCCTTCCACTCATTTTAGGTGACTAAAAGCCAGGACCAACATACTCTTAACTAATTAGAATGGAAACTATGGGAGAGATTGTTTGGACTGAACTTCACCGAGAACAAGATACTGCTATTCTTGGGGTTTTCTGTAGAGATATATGGCAAGTGGGATTGGAGAGCAGACTTCTTTAAATTATATACTTTGATCAACAGTAATAAATACGCAGACAACATTATTTTAAAATAAAAGACTGCCTGTAAGCCTAGCCCGCATAAATGCAGGCTTTTTAATGAGGGCAGGGAGAGTTTTCCTTTTAAAAGAGAACAATAAAGCTAACTCTAGGTCATATAGAAAATCAAGTTCTTAAGATCTGAACTATTTCCAGCCTATTTTTGAGTGTCCTGTTCCCCATTTAGTTTTGTTACCTGTTGGGAAGCTATATTTTTCTCCAGCTCCCCATCTCCTGCTCTGTCTTGACACCTCTGGTACCTCATCTTTATAGTTTCCAGTAGTGTTAACTGAAGAGTCGTGCATGCTGTTTGGTCTTGTTGTTTTTACCTTTAATGCAAAATATTCCATGGTCCCTGGAATACCACCTCAAAAGGACGCAGCATGTTCTGAGTAGCTGAGGGGTCATTGCCAAACATCACCTTACAACACTGTGTTTTAAACTGTAAAATTTTGGCTGTACACGCTTTATAATGCACCTGGGGGGCTAAACTTAACTTTCAAAACCTGAAACTTTCCTCCTGGGGTTATACATCTCTATTGCAATAATAAAACATCACAGTTGGTAAGTGATGCCAAAAAATTGTTGAAGGAAAATAGAAAAACAGATTACGCTTCTAAAAAAAAACTAGTAAATACTAGTAAAATACTGCAGGTAGTATGAGGTCTACCTCTGTCTAAAATGTGTTTTAAGGATATGATACCTAACCTCGTTTACGGTTTTCTTTGGAACTGTTACTTACTGGAATTGTTCATTGTTGTTGTGCTGTTGCTGTCTTAGTAAATACTACATAGTATTGTATGTGTGTAACGTGAGTGAATTTTTATTCTCTTTGAGTTTTGTGTATGGATTAGTGATTGTTATGTAAGAAATCATATTATTTAAGCACTTTCTTTAGAAATGCTGAATGTTTTTATATTGATGAGTCACTATATTTTTGTTGTCTCCCCTATTGTGTATGTGAAGGAAAAGAGCAGAATAAGATGGATTCACAGAGTAGCACTTATCGTAGAACTGCATTAAAAAAGACCTCTGCTGGTTTTGTGTCTAAACAGTTCAGATATATTGACCTACAGACATCTGAAACTTCAAAAGCTAGCATCACTCCCCATTTTTAAGTGTATTGTTTTAGTTAGCCACCTAGACCTTTGTTAGGCAACTTGAATGTGTGAGATGTTGCTTATATTTACAAGCTTTTTTGACCCTTTCTGTAGTAAGGTGCATGCACTCATCAAGTAAGAGTGACTTGCAGTATATTAATTGAAGGATTTCTTAAACTTGTGTGCACAGTTGCTGAAAATACTATACAAACAGCTGGAAAAGTACACTATTTTTGAGAAATCACGCTAAATAAATAGAGTAAAAGTTGTATCAAAATCTTTAGTCCTTTTCCCCATACTTTTGGTTCTTAACTGTATCTTGGGATGGTGGTCCACTGGCAAGTCTTCACTACATAGAGCTATCTGCTATAGTGATGGAAAAAGCCTGCTTTTCTGCCAGCTGGTTTCAATTCAGCAGGTGATAGTAATATTTTAGCAAATAACTTTGTCAGCAACTGTGGTAGGTTTCAGCTCTTTGTGATTCATACCTCACCTGACCTAGCTTGGCTGCAAAATTTGAGTCAAGACTTCGATACGTCAATGTAGCTCCTTCTGAGTGTTTCAGGATTTTCATGTCATCAGCTTCCATGCTCCTAAAATACTTTTTCATATTCACACCTGAAAATTTTCCTTAGCTATAGGATAAAACGCAAGGTGTAATACCTGATCTGTTGGAGCTTTCACTCTTAAACTTCGTTGAACCAAGATTTTTGTTGCAATGATGTTATGGGGTTAAAGCTATTTCCATGCCACATGGCACACTTTAGCTGTCTTTGAGCAGAAGACTATTTTTTTTTGCTGTCTCTGTATGACACTTTTCAACTAGTGAATATTTTGTTTCCAGAGAAAACCATGGTTTTATGAACAATAAAAAGAAAAAAAGGGTGCATGGAATTTCAACGTATAACATTATAAACAGTAAAATTGTAAATCTATAAACATTGTAAATATAGGTATACTTACCCTTTTTTTCTTAAACAAACAACAAACTTTTTTTTTTTTTTTTTTTAACTTTCAGAGCAAAGGTTAGGCTACTGTTCCATTTTCTGTGGATTTTTAAAGTCAAACGGGTTCTGAGGATTCCAACATTCAGAAGCTGAGATAAACAAGTGTTGGCTGCATGTGTACCAAAGAGAGGTTGCAATGAAATAGGAAGTAAAGAGTACTTTGGCTAGCCAAATCCTAAACCACATAAGGGGTTTGTAGCAATGTTAGCTGCAAGGCTTAAAAAATAATGACAAGACAGCTGCCTTTTTTCATATTACCAGTTTGCAAATCTACAAGAGTATTCTTAGCGACCCCACCTAGTGTTAGGTGTAATGCTTGGTGAATCCATTTGTGCAGCTGTACTTGCAATTAATGCTACTCAGCTGATTGTGCCTGTATATGGTCTGTCCCTGACTTGTTCTTTCCCCCTGTAGCCATGTTGAAATTCATAATGATAGGTGGTTGTTTCGCTATCTTACTCCAGCTGATCTGCTATGGCTGTTGGGTGAAACTACCACTGATGATAGTTGCTTGAAAGAAGGAAGGAGGAGAGTTCTGATTTAACAGGAGTCATCTGCAAGCTCTGCCAGGGAAGTTCTTGGCTCATAATCAGCTTTTAGTTTTTAAGAAAGAAAAAAAAACATTGCCTCAGTAGAGTACCACAGTCGCTGAGCGTTTAATCTTTTAATACTAATACTGTTAAAAAAAACAAACAAACAAACAAAAAACCACCTGAAATCCTACAAGGCAAATCAACATTTGAAACTAAAAGCATACTTCTTTATTTTGTAGCATTGCAAGGAAAATAAAATACGGTATACCCAGTTTTTCCTGTCTGACGATATAATACTAATATATGTTTGTACATGATACAGTCAGCTCACTGTACAAGAGATGAATCCTAGTTAATGCTACTATGGTATCTCTTTTGCTATGGTAACTTAAGGTAATGCTACTTAAGTTAACCTGTGATAGAGAACCATGAAGTATTTGCTTCAGTATATGTACGTAGCCAGCCTTAGATTATTATGTAGCCAGCCTTAGATTATTATTAGATTGCAGGTTATTCATAGTATTTTTAAAACACTATGGCCTGCTCATGTGTTTGTATGCTAAACTTTGTTGTGCGTGTTTTGGCATAGAAACTGGCTTGAAAATCTAAAAATGCAAAGCTCATCAGAGGGTAAGTATATTTTAAGGAGGAGAAATATAACTTGGGGCACGGCTGACCCTGAATAATCCAACTACAGATTTTCAGTGGAACAAAACTCTGGAATAGTCTATTTTGTCTTTCTACATTATCCAGACTTAAATATTACATGGAGGTTATTAGACAGGAGGAGTCTTCACGGTTTGAATCTCCATAAACCTTTAAGATTTTTTTTTCTAGGATAGCCTTATAACATCGGTGTGTCCAGCCCCTGAACTGAAAAGATGAAACGGGGCATGGCCTGATGTATGTTAGTTGCATTTTCTTGTCCATGAAACAGAAGAAACTAGGGGTGAGGCATAACCTTGTTACAGCAGACAGTAGGAAGAAAATAGACTTGCTAAACATGTTCCCAAGCTTCCTTTTGAATGAATGGGAGGCAAGTAATTAAGCTGACTTGAGGAAAATTTTCTAGCATGGGCTAATTAAGTTACTCATGTAGTAGTATTCTGATGTGAAGATGCTACTCAGGTCTTTATTGTTTTTAGAGTGGATTTCTTGTTTAAGTGTAATGTTCCTGAGACTTTGGGGGTTGATCTTTCCTAATATAACACCTTCCCTCTAATCATGCCAACCAATAGCTTCCTACTATTAATTGCTGGCAGCAGCTTGGTTTCACAGGGCAAGGGTTATAATTACTGGCTATGGTTGAAAATGCTTACCCTTCTCACCCTGGGGAGCCAAGCTGTTGCTAGCAATTAAACGTAGTTAGCTGTTCCCTGCTTCATGTAAACATTTGCAACCAGTAATTACTACTGCTTCTTACTTCTTTGCCCTGGAGGAACTCAACTGTTCCTGTAATGCCTTGTAGCAATTTGGCTTTTTCTTTTTTTCCTCTTAAACTATAATAATTAATATGAAATCTAACCTTTATTTTTAATTTTAAAATTGGTATTTTTGACCTTTCACAACTCATTTGGAACATGTAACCGTCTTGGGAGTTGCAACCTCATTTGAGAAATACTTCCTAAGGGATTATGAAGTACTTAAATGCTTTAGCCATTTTCCTAAATAAAATAAAATATTAATTAAAAAAAAAAAATCAGTGTGCTGAAATATCCCTTCATCTATATGGTTGGGCAGGATTTTTGTGCCTTAGAGAAAAATGTTTTTGAAGGCAAATACACAGTTGCTTTTCTAACCATCCAAAAGAGTTGAGCCATGCCAAGAAATTGGGTTTGTCTAGATGATCATGTCTCCTTTTCTTAGGTAGACACCTCAGTTCAGAAATGATCAGTAGTTGCTGAGTTCTTGCTCTTGTTCCAAGGTGCAATCTTCTGTCTGCTGCTCTGTGTAGGAGGCAGGAGTGTAGAAAACTTGATAGTCTTTTTCAAACTGCTCAGTCTGTTTTGTTCTTTCCTTTCTATAGAACCTCTCCTCTTGGCAGATACTTTGTTTTCTAGTTTCATGTAAACTCTGATTGGATTTCTGATTCAGATGCAATTTTGCTCATTGAAAATCAGTGTAATTTAGAATGGTTTAAATGCAAATAGACTTTTTTTTTCCCCAAAAATGTTAATGTTGTTTTGTTTTAACAATAGAATGTTGGCCTTTTAATCTGGTGATGTTTTGTAATAAGTTATAAAAGTAAATTTTTAATTTTGTCTTGCCCACTCACCCTTTGGCTTTTTAGTTTAACTCCCCCGCCCCCCCCCCCCCCCCAAGACTGTGTACTACTGGTGTAAGAGCTTGTATTTGCTCAAAGCTGATTTATGGCATAGAATTAACCACTGTTTCTGTAACACGGTCCCGCAAAGCCTAAAGCCTAAAATAGTTTTGTTCTGTTGCCTGGAACCTGAATCCCATTGAAAAGGAAATAGTCTCCCTCCACAAAAGCTCAGCTGCTCTTTTGTTTTGGCTCTCATTTTTCAAATATTTATATATCACCTTTCGTTATGAAGTATTCAAAACCCCTTTATCAAAACATGACTGAACGCTGGATTGTAGTCCCATAGCCTGAGGCAGACAGTGCTCTGCGCTTGGAAGAACATTGAGAGTTGAGGCAGATGCCAAGTGAACTGCAGCAGATATCTTCATGATGCTATTATTTCCCATAGCCAAGCTAAGAAAATAGCATACTGTATTCAAACCTTGCCCTTAACATCTGTGTTATTTATATATCTGGTTTCTCAAACCTTACAGCTTTGCCATTTATGATAGTAGTAGTTTAAGATGGGGAGTTGTCCAACAATAGAGTGGTTCTTCCCGTAAACAACCTGTATTTATCTATACTGTGATCAGTTTGCATTGGAGTTACAGGAGGACTATGTACCTATCCATCATAGTTTACCAAATTTCTAATTGTAACTAAAATTCAGCCTTGTTGATTGTTATGAAAGTCAGTTAACTTGATCTTTATGCAGTTTCTTGCCTTTGTAGTTCATATTCAGTGTTGGGTTTCTTGTTCTTTTACAGGCAAATGAGCTACAAGTGACTTGTTTTGGAACAAATTAACATTGAAACATTTAGACTAAAAGATTTCAGGGAACTATATCAGGGAACTCGTTTAGGTTATCACTTTGCAGCCGGTTTATTATAGTCTCGACATCTATTTTATCATTTGCTTGTGTATGGGTGGGAAATCATTAATTATATTGTCACCTTGTTTATTGAGGAAAGATTTTTGAAATGCATATCAAGGTACATCTTGCTAAGATTTCTTACCAGAAGAAGTAGATAACTGACTACAGGTAAGTTAAACTTTGATTAATAAAAAGTGGTCCTATGTCCGGAAAGTGATAGTTACGCTTGCACATCAAAAACATGGCAAAAGAAAAACACACAAACCTCTAGTTTTTGCTGTAATTGATATAAAAAAGATCTTGCTCTAGATGAATCTGCATGCTGAAATATTTTTTGTGGTTGTATTTACTATCTGGGAAAGTACACATTGGTTTGAAAGCATAGAGCAATTTGGAGAACTTCTGAACCTCACCTGTGTGAAAGTCTTTAACGCCTTTTTTTTTCCAGTGTCTTTTTTTATTTGATGTTCATATCATACTTTTTAAACAGTTTTATTTGTAGAGATCATTACCAATGTAATAGAAATTTAACTCCTATTGAGGCTTAAACATCTCCTGCATGTTTTTTCTTAAAGCATGTTTTATTTTCTGCAGTTTGTTTCCTATGCATTTATCATGGTAATTTGTTTGCCTTCACTTAAAACAGTGCCTGAAGTTACTCTTTTGAATATTAACTTGAACAGAAATGTTTTTGTTGTTGAGTTCTTCAGTAATTCGCTACTCAGCTTTACCTGTTATTAAAAATAATAATAATAATAATAATAATAATAAAATAAAAAAAATATCTTCAGGAGATGAGTCTTCGGAAATCTGAACTTAAAAAGAAGCATATAAAAGTCAATGTTGGTTTCTTCTTCAGTAGAAATCTTAAGGGAAGTATTAGAGTTCAGTATTGTGATGTGGTTGAAGGTATCTGTCAGAGAAATACGGATTTTTTAAGATCTTATTTTTTACTGAATTCCTGAAAATGCATACTCATATTTCAGTGGCTGACTTGTGATGGAAAATTTAGCTTACAAATAATTAGCAGTCCCGGAAATTTTTTTGAAAAACATTGTTTATTACAATTAAATAATAACGATTGAAAGGAAACAGTCTCAGATAAATTTTACTTGCAAATTGTTTCCTATTCCACCAATCCAGAAATGAAATCAGTGTAACACCTATTGTAGTGTAGCTTTAGATGAGGGTTGTTAGGAGTGGCCTGGTTTCTCTCCTTCTTTTTCGTAGCCCAGGAAGTATCGACTGGGGATGCTGGATGAGAGGATAGTTCCGGTGGGATCAAAAGCAAGAAAATCAAAGAACCCTATCGGCTGTCTGGCTGACAGGTGTAAAACAGGAGACCCCATCAATATGGTTTGGTGGAACAGAGTCACAGAAAACAATTTACAGGTAAAATTATTTTTTACTAGTCACTTTTTCAGTATTTTGGATGCTTGATTTTAAATTCTGGGAAATGTTAGGAGTTACTCCAAATGTGGTTTGAGATAGGAATAAATATTTTGCAAAACAGGCATAGAGACCCCCCCAAGGAGAATGACTCAGATGTTTTATTCTCTTTACCCTGTGTTATGTACTCTGATTGTTATATTCTATGGAGGAGAAGCAAAAACAATCATTAAGTGTGTTTTAAAAGCAAGCAAACACGATCTCGTATCTTAATTTTCATGTGAGCAAAGTTTTTACTGTGAAAATTAGTGACCTTTGTTAAAATGATTGACACAATGCAAAAAAAAAAAAAAAAAAAATTCCTGCAGTGTGGAATGTAACCACCTTGATCAGAAAGTGTAAGTTCTTAATTTTTATGTTGGGATAGCTTACATTTCTCAGCTGGTGCTGAAAACTTTAGTGGTACTTTCTTTATTCCTGACTTTGTCTCTTCAAGAGCTGGACTTGAGCATATCTGATTCTGAAGTAGCAGGCTCTCCTTAGTATGATAGTGAGGGATAATTCTTTTCTGGGAAGAATGTCAGGGTTTAGACAGGGTTTAGATGAAAATTATAGTTGTCATAACTACAACACTGCTGCTATTACTGTTTTGCACTTAAGTGGTGCTTTTGATTCTTCAGAGAAAGAACTTAAGTTCTTCAAAGACTTTAGTTTCTATAAGGATTTTTTTTTTTTTTTTTTTTTGCATTCAAGTGATTGAAAGGGGTATCTCAACAATAGACTTGCTTATACTGAAGTCTGTGGCCCCTTAAATTTCTTAAGTGTCACTGAACTTTCAGCATGACAGAAGGGCAGACATGAAGCTGATACTAGAGCCCTGCAATACCATACTAGTTTGGCTTTACTTAATGTTTGGACGTCTTTGCATTGCTGAAATTAGGAGTCATGGGCAGTGTGTTGCATGCAAAATGATAATATATTGCATAGTTGCTTGGGCATAAGTCTTGTCCATTTTGCTGCTGGGGAAGCAGAGAAGCCACTGGCAGAAAAAGACGATGCCCTAAGGAAACATCAGTAGACGGACCAGGCAAGGTTGCAGAAGAGTGGTTGGAGCCAGTGAAGCACTGCTTTTCTCAAGTGAGAGAAGATTGACAAATTGAATTAACCACATTTATCTAATGGGGAGTGCAAGCCCTAATTAGTAGGCAGCTGCTCTGAAAAGAGAGAAAAAGCAGTTTTCAAATTTCAAGTGGGCTTTTAAGGAGCAGGAAAAGCCCCATTTTTTTCCTCCATTGTTTTCTCTTGCTCTTCTGTGTAATGTCAAGGTTTGTCATCGATCTACTCTGCATAACAATAAAGTGGAACTACTTAGTGTTTTTTTCTGGAGGCTGGAGAACCAGTAGTCAGAGATTTGGAGCTTCTGGCCAGGAACAATTGGCTTCAGTATCTATGTCCTACGAAGCTCAAGGTCCCTAAGCTTGCTTTGGTTAGTGGCATTGGTGCAACTCCAAGCTCCTTTGTGCCAGTCCTCACTACATAAATTAGTTAAATTATGTGCGACATAGGATTTTTTATTATAAAGTGCAATTACATAGTTTACCATGGAGGTGTGGGACCTGAACAAGTAGGTATATGCATGTCTAGTAGAAAAAAGAAAAGGAAGAAAAGGAAGTTCCAGCCAGAGGAAACAGAAGAAACAGAAGGGATAGCACAGTAATAGGGGAGTTCGGCAAGAGTGAATGCAGAAGGGTATGAAAACAGGCTGTACATGAGATTGAGGATATATAAAGCTCTACATAGGTAAGAGACTGTATTTTGTCTTGATGTTATTCTGATCCTTTTAAGTCTTTGTATTCATGTGAACAGTTTTGAAGTCGCTGCTAAAACAAAGCTCAAGAACTTTAAAAATCAGAAATGTTAATTGTAAAAGCACAAAAAAAATGGCTGTGGTTATTAGAGAAGTTAGCTACATGAAACTGCATTTAAAAAAATGTAGCTTCATATTGAGATTTCAGATTGACTTTGTTTTTTTCTACTTCTGGACATGAATCCACAGATAGGATAGGTCTCCAGTATTTTGAAAGGCTGTTTTTTGCAGGTGTGAATATAGATAATACAAACTAAATTCAGGCTGATAATGAGTGCTAGCAATGATAAGTAGAAAGGTTAAATTGTGATGAAGGCACATCTGTTTGAGGACATCTTTTTTTCATTTGTTTGAAGATGAGAAGCAGACATGCATCTCAGAATTGCTGAAGGCTTCTAGTGCTGTGCAGATGTTGAAGCTCTTGTGCCTATTTGAACGTCCACTCTTCCAAATGTGTGATTTAAGGTGTGGGAAGACCCTATTTCATGGCTCAGTGTTAAGTGCTGTTTCGAAAAGTGTAGAGATTTTTGTCAGAAAAATGGCTGTTCTATACAACAAGGTAGTTTGCAAGATGTATTGTAAAATGTTATAGCTGTTTGCATGGCTATGGATATATAATCCAAACCTATTTATTTTAGTCACATAAGCATGACCCAGTCCTTAAAACTGGAGTCCACACAGTGGACGCACAGTATTCTGGGTTGTGCCATAAAAAGCAAAAGCACAAAGCCAAGTTTATTCTTCAGTGTTATGTCCTGCCCTGCGTTAGGAAATGTTCTGTGCCACTACCATGCCATGGGATATTTTTATAATATTTTTATAATATCAAAGTATATATAGGATAGTAGGAATGGATATGATTTTTTTTGTTATATGGATCACTTTATAAGCAAAATGAACAGCAGTTTTTTTGGCTTCTTGAATTAAAAAAAAATAAAATAAAATCTTAGAAATAATTTTTCTTCAAATATTTGCCATCAGAAACACAGACTTACACTGTATAGTTTTAACAGTACTTTGAAGTATTTTGCTAACAAAAAGTGGAGCAAATAACTTTTGTCTGCACTTAACCTAAGACATTTTAGTGTGTTTAAATGAAATGGTCTCTAATTTTTCTGAAAGAGCAATGTTGGAATATAGCTAGTAATGCTGGTGAAATGAAATTTATTGTAGAATCACAGAATGGTTTGGGTTGGAAGGGACCTTAAAGCCCACCCAGTTCCAACCCCCTGCCATGGGCTGGGACACCTCCCACTATGCCAGGTTGCCCAAAGCCCCATCCAGCCTGGCCTTGAACTGCTACAGCTTATTGTGTGGGTAATGTCATGACTTGTGACAGTAACTACAATAAGGAAGCATGTTGCACAAATTCAGTAGTGGGAGGGAAAGAGATTTGTGTTGGAGTCCTTGGTAACCTCCAGTGTCTGATGGGCTGCTCTGACATCCCAGAATGTGTCCTTCCCTGATGTCACAGTCATCAAGGAATCCTTCTGGAGACGGAGGGATTGCTGCGATGCTCTCTGTGTAAAGCAAAGCTCCTTCTATGGCATATCTATCTATTTGAAAAACAACAAAAAAACAAAAGCTCTTGCATGTTTTTGACTTAAGACATTCTGAAAGCTATGCCAAATAGTAGACTGGCAGAAAACTGCCCTGCTCGTAGCTTGGGTACAGTTTAGTGGTGGCTTTCTGTAACCATTACAGGACTATGCAATTCGGGATGTCAGAACAGATCAGCATGAATTTGGAGGTGAAGGACAACATAAAAAGAGGACAAAAAGGCTTGTTTCCAGTTGTTAGTATGGTAAGTACATTAGCACGTTCTTCTGAAATAAAAATGAAATTTGCCTACTTTTTGCTTTAGGTAGCTGGCCTTTGGTAGTGTGTAACTGGAAATAACTGAGTAATGTTTCAGCCACAGAAATGGAGGCTGCGGCTCTGCCACTGCTGTACAGCTCTGTTGCAAGGCACTCAACTGGAAATGAGAGAGAAGGGCAGTTTCCAGTACTTCTGTGTGCTCCCTGCATGACCTTTAAAAGGCTGCATAGTCTGTCTTGGTTTCCTCCCGTGTTAAAGGGTACTTCTGTACTTCAAGGCAATTTGCAGATTAATTTCTGACTTTGTGCACTAGAGCCTTAGGAGTTTATCACTTAGGAGTTTATGTATAGAAAACCTGCACTGAAGTTAGTTGATGAAATGGGCCTGTAGACTACAGAGAACTTCACATATAGAACTGCAACATACTGTGAAGGTGCATACTGCTGTGCAGTTCTGTCAGCAGTGGCACACAGCTGAGATACCTCATGCTCTACCCTCAGCTTTCAGCACCATCTCTATTTTCATTTGCAATTTCCTTTAAGGAGTCTTTAATTTTTGTTCTCTAGTACTGACAGAAGGTTTGTTTCTGACTCCCATCACTATATTTCAATCTTCTTAAGTGTTTAAAACATAATAGCCACCAGACAGATTAAATTCTGTGCTGAATGGTGATCCAAATGAATCAATTTATAGTCTTTCCCGTCTTACTCCTCTTGTGGTTCCATCTTTACTAATTGCATCATGACTAAATTCAGACTTAATTTGGACTTTTTGTATGTGTCTTATAACATTTTGTGCTCTCTTGCATACTGAAGTATAGAACTTTTTTTTAATATGGAGTTGGATGGACTATATTTTGTGGTCTCTTTGAAAGTTTCTTCACCAAGCTGACTAAAAGGAGGCTATTATCTTTTTTGGAAGAGCACAGGCATAAAAAATTTGAAAGCAGTACATTTTTGAAGAAATTTTCTCATTGAATCATTCTGGTAAGAATGCGTGATGCAGGTATTAGTTCAGATAATGCCTATGGAAGATATGTTCCTGCTTTAGTTTGACAATATTTTTATAAATCTACTGGAGAAGCAGGATGAGACTTAAATTGGCCAGGCTGAAAGAGAAAATGAGTGCTGGCAACTTTAGGGGACGTGAGTTGGTAGTTACTTTATTTTTGGTGTTTTTTAGAAAAATTGAACGTGGCTAACAGAGCTGTACGTGTTTCTGTTTATCTCATTTATACAAACGTATGAATTGGTGTGTGTTTTGGAATCAGTTTGCATGTGCCTCTCTGTAGGACACTTGAAACTGGAAGATACGGTCAGTATCATAGTGCAGACAGTGCTAGCTGCTTTTTTGTTTGTTTGGGTTTCAGGAAGTGCATTCCCTTTTGGTTTTAATGTCACCTTATTACTAAATTCATTACATGATCTTTATGGATTCCTTGCATCTGTTTTCTTTTAATTACTCAGAGTATTTAAGTCTTCAATTCTTTTTTTTCTCTTTTTTTTTTTTTTTTTTTACTAATCCTGATTTCCTCAGACTTAAAACTTCAAGCCCAGTCTAGCATGAAGAAGCTACTTTGAGATCACTAAAAAAAGACTAAGTTGAATCTGTCATAAAACCAGGCACTTATTCCAGATATGAGGAATCTGTAGATGTATCTGGGATATGTTTGTAAAACATAGTGCAGAGAAACAAAGTGCATAGAAACAAAGTGCAGAGAAAGTGGCTTAGTTCAGATGAGAATTTGTATGGTTTTGGAAATGTTGTAAGAACTGCAGCTTCAAATACACATAACATGTATTTAAATGTGGCCTGGTGCTTAAGCTTCAAATCTTCTGTCAAAGTATTAACTATTTTTCATCACAAATTCTTAACATTTTGTTGTATTAGCTTGATAAGTTTGGTTTGGATGGTGACTCTGAAGCTCAGATGTTTTTCTGTACCTAGAAAACAGCTTGAATGTGGGAAGTTCTTTTATTTAAGCTTGGTTCCAATTGTGATTTTTTTTTTTTTTTTTTGTGCAATGAGGAAAGTTTTGGATTACAACTTCATGTTTGTAACCTCAGAAGTAAAACAGGCCTTTATACTAAAGGCTCTAGCTTCACAATTCAAGCCTGTTTTCAGTGAGAACATTTTATATAAGTTGTATAGGAACATCTCAGCATTATTAGGATTTGATTCTTACCCTAAGTTGTGACATCTAAACACTGAATGAAAACTGAGTTTCCATCATGCTTTTGAGCCACTCTGTTTAATTCTACAGCATAATCTGGCCTGCTCTACTTGGCTAAACTAAACATCTATCAGTTAAAGCAGAGTTCTCAGGTATTTTCACTGTAAAATGATGATGAATATATAAGTAACTGTTTTAGAGACCAAAACTGCAAGTGTCTGTGAGCAAACATTGAGTGCATTTGAAATAAAGAAGTCCTGTTCTGTAGGCAGTAATTGAATCAATTGGTGAAAGTAATAAAAGTTTAACCAGAATGGTATGGATGGGACTTTAGGAACTCCTTCAGTTGCTCTTTCAAGGCTGAAGATATCTTCTAGAAGGTGTCTTCTCTCCACTTACATATTCTGAATTTTTTGCCATCTCCTGTCTTTCTTGCCTAGTTGACAAGACTTTTAGATGTGGTAGATCTGTGGATGTGCCAGGGCTAGTCTTAACAGTAAATAAATAAATAAACAATCTTGAGTTTCATAGTCGTTTGAAATGCCTTTTTAATAAAGTGCTACAAATTCTGTCCCTTGCTGTCCCAGTTGTTTTGTCTGATGAATTTTCAGCTGTCACTACCTGGACAAATTCTACTCAGCTCTCTACCACTTCTGTCAACTCCAGTTCAGCGCGGAATTGGTTAGCTTCTTGCATGCCAAGTTTTATCTAGAGGAACGTAATTCTTTTAATTATTCCTGTACCTACCATTCAGATAAGTCCAGAATATTACCTTTTGAGTTTACCTTTTGAGTTTAGACATCAGTTACTAATTTAGTCTGTATAACGCAATTGACCATTTGTTTTGCTGCATTAGTGTATACCTTAGCAAGCTTTCCTTAACTAAGTGGGATTGAAGAATTTTAAGATTCCTATGAACTTTTTACCCATGTAAGTCCTAAGTGTTTTAATTCACTAGTCTGCATAGTTGGTTATGGCTGTTCTTTAATATTCAGGCACGTGCACATATGAAATGACTAATGCGTGACATAAGGTGGTTAGTGGTCGTGTGATTGAAGGTGGAATATTCTTACTATTTGCTTTTAAACATGAGCATCCTCTTTAAGTTTACAGCTTTTAGAATCCTTTTTCTTTTCCAGTGCTTTGAAATACATCGATACTGATATTTGGCTGATCTGTCCAAATAAAGGTGTTTTTTTTTTTTTTTAAAAAAAAAGGGGGCACAAAAAAAGAATACTTTTCAAATACTCTTCTGCACTAATTTAGCATTTCATAATCACACTTCTTTTCTAACCTGACACTAACTTCTCTGTCACTTTGTTCACGTTGGTGAAAATGTAAGTTAACTAACCATTGAAATATTGAGTTTTCCTAAATCTGCCTAAAACCAAAGTGATCCAATATGATTTGTGTTGGAATACCATTATGGATTATCTTCGCAGTATCCTTTATCTATTGCAAGTTGTTACTATCTTCTCATTTTATTCTTTTTGTTCAGACTTCATAAACCAAACTTTTGACAATTAATACATAATAATCTTCAAACACACTTCAGTGTGTTCATATAATAATTGGTTTTGTCTTAATTTCTTCCACTAATCTCTTCCAGAACTCCTATCCCCCTTCTTTCCCCCCCACCACCCAAAAAGCACAAATTTTAAGAGAAATTGAAAGTTGGTTGTATGTTTTATGTATTAGTAAATATTAAATGTTTGACAGTCACTTTAATGCTATCTGCTTACACCAAATTTAAAGTCATTATTAAAGGATAAAGTGGAATATATCATTAAAACAAGTTAATTTCATAGAAAAGGAACATAATTGTTATTGCTTTAATTTGAAACTGCTCCTTAGTTTGTGATGAATTCTCTAAAGTCACATAAGAACAGTCTGTGCAGCAGTGGCAAGGCTTTCTTACTGTCAAGTCTGTTCTCCAACTTCTATAATATAATGCTTATGGAAAGCCTTTTGCAAAGTGTTTATGTGAACTCATACCTCAGCCCTTCATGTGGAAAGCTTGCTAACACTACTTCACATCTAAGGCAGAAAAATATTTAAAATATCTTATGCAGACCAGCTTCCTGTATCTGCTGTTCTTGTCAGCAAGCTGTATGTAACTTAAATATCCCTTGCTCTTGGTAGGCTTGCCTAGAACGTATTTTCTATCAAATAGGCATTGTCCATCTCTTCCCATTTAAAATAAACATTTAATTTACGTTTGTTTTTAAACAGACACCAAACCCTACTGCAAGTGAGTTTATTCCTAAAGGAGGATCAACCTCCAGGCTGAGTAATGTATCCCAGTCAAGTATGTCTGCCTTCTCTCAAGCCTTGTTCTCTCACCCCTCCATGGGAAGTCCTGCTACTGCTGGGCTAGCACCAGGTAAGTTGAGAGTAATGATTTGTGGTACAGTTACTTCTTTTAATTTATGATTATGCCAAACATAACCCTGGACAGCTTGTAATCAGGTTTAATATGTATAAATCTAGTCATCTCCTACTTTAGCTTTTAATTTTGAGGAAATCTTCAAGCATATAAGCTCCAAGTTGCATCACTTCTATCTCTTAGTAGAATGGAAGTCGCACTGCAGGCTGTGAAATCTGTTCAGCCACAGCAGCACTAAAATTAACTCAGGCTAATGTACTCTGCTTTTTTGGAGAAAAAGAGGTGGTGAATTACTGCATACTGTGCTCTGCACTGTCCTTGCTAGAGCAGTACCTGGATTAGTTTTAAACTAGCTCTAGACTAGAAATATGCTGAGGTGTACAATGAATGTACTGTGGTTACTATGTGTTTTTTGCTCTCTTGATTTGTTTCTAGAGGATGTAATCTAGATGTAACTATTTTCAATGTTTATAGTGTATATGAGCTTAAATTTTTGATCAGTAACAAAAAGCAGAACATAAGCTTATCCTAACGGCAAGGCAAATGATTTGAACTTAGTGTAGTTGTCATATCATGTAGTTTCACTTTTTTAAGATCAACTTCAGGTTATTTCCTGTGTTTAAAGCTCTTACTTAAATGTGTTCTTTGTAGTCGGAGAATTCAGACTGACAAGACTCTTTCTAAACTTCAAGTTCAAGCTGTTCATACATCTTTTGAACTTCTGATCCTTAAACAGTTAATTCTAGTATTTGCCTTGTAGAAAAATGGAATAGTTTCAGGACAGAAAGATGAGCAGATCTGGATGTTACCCATCCCAGATTCTTTAGCAAATTTCTGTATGTACTTAAACTTGCTGCAATCTATCTCAGGAACAAGCAGCATTTGGTTGCTGCCAGAAGACAAAAAGGCAAAAAATGTAAATGTTTAGTGTTTTTTAAAAGCAGTACTGGCAATTACTGTCTGTTCAACAGAACTTCAGGCTTTCCTGATAGCAGCGATAACAGTCAGTGTCAATATGAAAGGAGCCAGCACTTAGCTAGTGAGATGGTGTAACGATCAGAACAGGCTAGGAAAGTGATAGGTGCTTCTGCTGACCAAATGAACATAATGTAGTACTGTGCCTGATTCATCCTATATTGTGCTGTGCAGTCTTATTGGAAAACTGTTGTGTTTATATGACTCTTGGCCTTGTTACCTGGATTGAAAAGTATAAAAAGTATTAAATAGAATACAGTAAAATGATCAACTTCTGTAAAGTGTCCAGTGGGATCTCACAGGGATCCTTCAAAGTCCAATTTCTTTACTATCTGTAAGTAATACTTGAAAGGATAAGTAACAATGTTGATGAAAGAAGTTCTTACAACAACTAGAAGTCCGAAAAATACAGATGCCATTGCTGAAACCTATCTAGGTTCAAATACTACTGTTTCTTTAGGAGAAGAGGGATTTGGGGAAGTCTTCATAAGCACTAACTTCAGGCCAGACTAGCTTATTTTCCTGCTCTTTCTGTGCAGTTATAGAGAATCAGTTCAAAGCAGGAGTCTGAGTTGGGTGCTTTGAATTGCTCTAGAAGCTGCTTTCTCTACACTGAGTGTGGAGTTTTCTGAACCGAAGTATGCAGTGTAAATAATACCTACAGATATTTGTTTTTAAGTGGCTTAACTGCCAGAAGTATACAACCACAAAAACCTTCTGCTACCTCAAGGTGAGTTAGGAGCTGCTCTTTATAGAGCACTAGACTCTAGTCTAGTACCAAATCAGTATTTGTGTGGGGAAACTTTGCCATCTGGGTTATACTGGATGTCAGAATAAAGAATTAAATGTGTTCAGAAATTGTCATTAAAATGGTTGTTGGAGATCTGTTATTGGTTTCATTTGAATTTTCTTTTGTTTATTAATGTGAAGATTTTACAACAGTTTTCCTTTAAATAAAGGTATGCACCATTTAACTGGAAGGAGACATGCTCCAGTAGAACCGCTTTCAGGAAAATGTAGAGGATTTAAACATTAGCATAAGATTAAGATTACTTACATTAGTTTACATAATACTAGAAATTATTATTTCGTTTTAAATAAGGAAATATAGGAGGAATAATTCTTTAAAAGATCCATACTTCAATTGAATACTTCAATTGAATGATTGCCAAGTAGAGAACAATCCTTCAATTTCCTCTTGAGGATGGAAAAATACCTAAAATACCCATACCTAAGATATTTGTAAACATTGATAAGATCCCCTCTCAGTAGGGAGAAATTTGTAGATAAAGGTTTAAAAATATACATATTTAAAAGGTTATAAAGGTTTGAAATATATACATGTTGGATTACTCTTTTTTGAAATGCTAGTTGTAGGGTAGCTGATTTCCATACACATGAGCTGAATGAAATCCTATTTCACGGTAAACTTTCAGTGACTCTAAAAACTGTAGACGGTTGAGTCCTTAATGAGAATTCAAGCTTGATGTCTTTCGTGCTGCTCATCAGTACAATTCTCAAATTCAAAATATAACTTGGCATTTAAGTTAAGGTTTTGTAGCATGCAATACATTTATTAAAAATGTACACCTTATAAAATCTTTGGGCAGTGTCTCAAATGAATTTCAAAGTCTACTGCTTCTCTTTTGTCAGTCTCAATGAAACTTCAAAAAACAAACCAAAAAAAACCACAACAATGCAAGAAGAGAAAATATAATAATAGAGAGGGATAATATAATATGATATTCCTCTGTGTAAAATGAGTATAGCAGCAAGGACTCCAGGTACGTGAAGTTAACATGCACTGTTGCAGTGAATATTTCAAAAAAGCTTGAAAGCCTGCAACCACTTACATGTTGGTATGATGACATTTTTTTGGTGTGAATAACCATGAAGCAAAAAAAAAAAGCTTTCTCTTGCAACTTTCTCTTGCAACTTACCTTTCAAGGCAGTATTCGACTTCTTCATTGGAATTTACCAGTACAAGGATTTGAGCGTCATCTACTAGAAAAGAGAGCTCTCGAGAAGGACAATTTGAAGCACCTTACAATTGTATTTCATGTAACTGCACCGGCACTGGTGCAGTTACATGAAATACAATTGTAAGTAGAAATGTAATTTTAACTAGATTCAATCCCCATTTTTTCCTATGCCCTCATGTCAATAAATGTTTACATAAAATTGCGGTGTTGAAAATGGTCTAATTCTGTGAGCTGTTCCGCATTCACCACACAGTTACCATCATATGCCCATTACTCTTATTTTCCTACCTGTGAGTCAGTAGGAGTATCACATTCACCTTTTAAAGCAGCCACTTTCATTTTTTCTTGAAGTAATTTCCACTTGCTGTCTACTGCAGGTGTTTGGTATGAGTTCTGCCATCTCATCCTATTTTATTGTGGTTAAGTATTAATATTAGTAAGATTTTAACTGGTTAAAATCCTAATGAAGTTGGTGAGATCTGCTTGAGTTTGTGCATCTAAGTTATTATTTACTTATATAATGGAACTGATGTAGAGCTTAGTTTTTTTCCTTTACCTGTGACTTTAAGTATTAATAATTAAAAGTCCAGACACTGTAGAATTTAATGCAGATCTCTAAAGAATCTATCACCTTGGGTATTTGTTACCTCTGTCTGCCTCTGTCAGAACCCACCGCAGTGCTTACAGCAAATTTCTTGTAATGCATCATATAGTGTTTTAGTAGTATGAAAATAAACTCTAGTCAAATTTCTTTCATATCTTGAACTGATTATGTATATTGGCAAATGAGAAGCCCATATGTTTTGCCTGACAGATGATTTTCATTGAACTCTCAAGGTCCTTTCAAAATCAGACTTGAATGAGGGTAGAAGGGCATTGAAAAGGACTTGTGTAACTGATCATCTTTCTTCTATTTCACTCCCACATTAATACTCAAAGACATTAAAGATTTAGATTTGTAACTATTATTTGGAAGGAATAAAACTTTAAACTGTCTTGCAGTGGAAAATGTTTGAAATCATATCTGTAAGAGCTGCTATTTAATAATTTTATATTTTCTAAAAAGAATAAAGTGACTAAGGAGACCCAACTAAGGAGAAAGATCTCCGATTTTCATATGATTTATATGAAAAATCTTATTGCATCACACATGCTTAATCAAAGAAGTAATTGTTCTGGATTACTAGTTTTTGAAATACTAATTAAATGATGGGAGTTAAAAGTCACAAATATTCTGCTAATATGAGAAATAACATGGCTTCAGATTATTTTCCCCAAGCACTGACTGAACTATCAGTACCAAAACTGTTATTTGCCTTTATGGTTTGTGTTTAAAAAAAAAAAAAGTAAATGTTGGGGGAAAGGGGGGGGAGAAGAGATCTGTTTTAGAGACAAGATATGAATGAGAACTCCTACACATTACTGATGATGCGTACGTGTCAACTTTTCAAGTTATATATTAAGTTGTATATCAACTTACAAAGCAGTGCTAACAAATAGAAGTAATTTAAGCAAATATCTGAGAAATTAAGGATTTTTTTAATTAGAGGTGAATTCTCAGCTGTACATAGAGCGTTAAATATACAAGTTGTTTATCTTCCATCTTTTCAAAAGAATTTAGTATGACTAATATATTTCTGTCTATTAAAGTAGTGAAAGTACTTTCTAATCTGAGCTGAGCAACATCAGGTTTCAGAAGTGCTCTCCTTTGTATTGATTGGAACATCTAAATAACTAGTATCTACTATCAGAAATACTACAACTTTTCCAAAGGGTTATCTCTCTTCCTCAGCAGCACCCTGAAAAGCTTTTTGATACCTAAGATTTTATAAATAGACATGTCTAAGTATTTTGCATAAAATAACTCTTGAATGAAATAACTAAATCAGGTTTTGTTAACTAAAAAGCACGTACGTAGTACAAGTTGCCCTTGTTTTTCCCCTTACTAATGTGCTATATTTAGAAGCTAGGTTTCTAAAGTTTAATTGCCAGTATTCTGTTAAGCCTAGTGTAAACAGCGACCAGTAAAATCACTTTAAACAAATTTGTTTGAATACCCAGCAGATCTCATAATCTGAGAAGTTATCTATCCTTACATAACAAATAGATCTTCTGGAGGGTATTTTTTTATTTGATAACAACAGGAAAATAGGTGATTTCTCCCCTGAAATTATTAGAAGTAGTGTATTGCTTATTTGTATGCTGTACTAACTCTATTAATAGTCACTCAGTTGTGGAGTTACTTCTAGTAAAATGAACATGTGTAAGGTTAAATGAATTCGAGCTTGGCAAACTTCATGACTGTTCCTGTAACTGTTACGTAAACATTCATTTATCAGGCAGTTGTTAATATTTTCTCTTTTCAGTTTAATAAACTCTCTTCTTCCAGACAAAGCATTCATTTGGTTCATCTCCTCCCTTTCTACTGTTTTTCCAGTTCTTTGTGTGTAGGTCCCAAGTCCTTAACACTTTTCCCTCTGAATGTAAAGTGTTTTTTTTGTTTGTTTGTTTTTTTTTTTTTTTTTTGTTGTTTTTTCAGGAAAATATATCTGTTCCAGTCTTGCTCTTAGGGTTTTACCTTTAATTCTTCATAAAGATGTACCAATCCTTAAACCTCTCACCTGCTCAGAGTAATATTTAATTCTGAAGTGAGTGTAGTGAGGTTTGTAACAATGACAGAGATTTGATAAACAATATCTCCTTTTGTTTCTCTAAGGAATGTCACTGTCAGCAGGATCTTCTCCTCTTCATTCCCCCAAAATAACTCCTCATACATCTCCTGCTCCTCGACGAAGAAGTCATACTCCTAACCCAGCAAACTATATGGTGCCTACTAGTGCCTCTGCTTCTGTTGCTAATGCTGTCTCCCAGCCTCCATCTACTGGCCAGGTGATCCAGAAGGAAACAGTGGGTGGAACAACATACTTCTATACTGATACAACTCCAGCACCTCTCACGGGAATGGTATGTTTGCTTTTAATGCAAAAGTATATGGAGCTTTCAAAGATTGAGCTGATTAATACTATACAGGTTACTTGTAACACTCTGGAACCATTTTTTCTCTCAAGACTTGGCCTTTTAAATGTTGAAATTGTTCTCAGAGATCACTGAAATTTAAAGACCAGAGAACTTTTTTGTGTATTCTTCATTTACCTTGTATAGAGTCTTGTTTTTATAAAGGAGTAGAGAAAGCATTTAATGCAACTCAGTGGATACATACACAGAAAACATCAACAATTATTTCAAATTGCTTTCATGTTTGATAGGTTAAAGAAATCTTACTTTTGTAGTGGAGGGGAAAAGGCATTTACAAAAATGTTATGTGCTTGCACACACCATTGAAATCACCAGTAGTGAACATCACAGGAAGAAACTAATGCATCTGGCAGTGTATTTGTAACATGCACTGTGCCTGAAGATTTTATGGTTCAGTAGTTTAATAGGATGACAAATCTCTTATTTTCCCTATGCTTAAGGATTTTAAACTGCTTTTTTTTTTTTTTTTTTTTCTTTCAGGTATTTCCAAATTATCACATTTACCATCCAGCTGCACCTCATGTTACTTACATGCAGCCAAAAGCAAATGCACCTTCCTTCTTCATGGCGGATGAGCTCAGACAGGTAAGATAGAGAATTTAAAGGAAAGTCACGTATCTTGGAATATCTTGGAGAAAAGTAGAAAATCATCAGTAGCAGAAGAAAAATAACCACTAAAAATATGTGTAGTCACTTTTCCCAAAGGAGAATTTAAAAAATCTAGTTCTGTGAAGGATTGGGGTAGGTTTCAGCATATGCAACTGCCATCTAACCTGCGTGCCATGATTTCCTACTTAAGTATTCATACTTGTTGCATATTATGTATTAGTATGCATGAATTATCTATGTAGCATTCTTTTAAGCTGTGATCCTATCCACTTTTAAAGTCTTTCACTGAAATGAAAGGTGTTAGGTAATGAGCCATTCTCTGAAGGTTGGCTATGGCTATACATTATTTCAGCTTTGCTGTAGTAGATGCCTCTGTCAATGCTAGCCCTGGCTAATTTCTTTAAGGGAGTGGGTACAAAAGACTTCACTTTGTCATTAACTTTTTCAAGCTATTATTTTTTCCCCACCCTGGGACATTTGCATCAACATGCTATTCTAGTACAAGTAGCTGGTACTTCAAAGACAGAGTACTGTTAATTTACCAAAGATGGTGAAATGAATTATAAGGTTCAAAACTTGACATAATTTATTCTTCAGGAACTGATCAACAGACACTTAATAACTATGGCCCAGATTGATCAGGCTGATATTCCTGGTAAGAACTTCTTATTAATTTCTTATTAAATTAAACTGTGATCACTTTGTTCTGCAACTGTGTGTATTCAACAATACTGAGTGTCTTGAAACAAAAGAATAACAAAAGAAAACCACAAACCCAACACACCTGTTCTTAATCTTTCATGAAGCTTGAGCTGTAGATAACAAGATATAAAGTTTCAGAAATTGGAAAATTGTTTCTTGCTTCTATTCATTTTTTCTTCTGTAAATTCTGGTTTGAAACTCAGAAATGATGGGGACCGCTTAAAATTAGTGAAACAGAAATAAACATCAAGGCAATAGAGATTTTTGTAAAGCAGTACTGCATTACTTTGTACATGCATCCTCTAAAGGAATGCCTACTCTGTGTTTTCAAATGCTATACTAGCAAACTTGGTTGTTTTGAAACAAATTGGCTGGCTTATCAGAGAGGCTTTGTACTACTTGTTGGCAGGCAAAAGGAACATAGTATTCATTGGATTTTTTTTGAGAACTTCCAATTTATTCTGTTCAATTTATATTTAAATAGACTGTTTCGCTTGCAGTATCCTTTCTTTTCAACTGCTTGTTTAATATGATCATGATACTGTCTAAAATGCAGTTTAGTTTACTAACCCAGCTAAGGTACAAGTGTATCTCTTCTTGCAGTCTCTTAATCTGACTTGTAAATCTTCAGTGCCTCTCTGTTTTTGAAACCAGTATGTTACAATGCAATATTCAGGTTTGTTTTTTTTTGTGTGGATAGGGTTCTTACAATGATATGAAGTCTGTATGGAAATTGGTACTTATCCATGAATCTTTGCAGGAAAAAAAACACAACACATCATTCAGAAGGGTGCATTTTTAAGGCAAGTGAGAAAACTGCAGCTGAAACTCTGCATCTGTTGTTGATTTTTACTTGGCGTAACTATTTTTGAGGACAGTTATCAGTGTGGAGTCCCTTCCAGGAACATACATTGATATTAAAGCAGAAATAGTGAATTGTAACTTCACATGCACATAAAAGATGCAAAGGATTTCTGTGTTAGTGACACAGTCAATTTAATCTCTACTCTTGTAATATTTTTTTCAAAGATAACTGATACCCTATATGTTTCTGTATGTATGCTTATTTAGCAGTTCCAGCGGAAGTGGACAGCTACCACAGTCTCTTTCCTTTAGAGCCACTGCCACCACCCAATCGGATACAGAAAACAAGCAACTTTGGGTACATTACATCATGCTATAAAGCTGTAAATAGTAAAGATGATCTGCCATATTGCCTTCGGAGGATACATGGTGAGAAAAATTAAGTTGACATTTTTTAAAATGCCAGTGCTATTTTTGTTTAAATATTTTGAGCTACATGTAAAGCTCAGAACAGCTTTGATAGAATTATTCTGTGGGGCTTAAGAGAGCAAGAAGATCCCATAGGACTACCACTGCTAGGCGTGCTAGTCTTATTTTAATGTTTAATTGTTTTTCAGTAATTTCAGAAGACAGTTTTCTTTTTTTAAAAAAATCCCTTCCCCCAAACATTACATTTTAAACCATGTTTTTGGTCTTTTCTAGGTTTTCGTCTTGTTAACACAAAATGCATGGTATTGGTTGACATGTGGAAAAAAATACAGCACTCAAATATAGTAACCTTGCGTGAAGTGTTTACCACTAAAGCATTTGGAGAACATTGTAAGTTTTTTCTCCGACTGATGTGTTTAGACTTTCTTCTAGATATGCTTGAGTTAGTAATTGTCACATGTTTCTATTTTTAAGCTCTTGTGTTTGCATATGATTTTCATGCTGGAGGAGAGACTATGATGAGCAGACACTTCAATGACCCTAGTGCTGATGCCTATTTCACAAAAAGAAAATGGGGTAAGGAAAACACATTATCATACAATACTTCTGTAAACTATTTCTACTACTTGATTAGTAAATAACTGATCAAAAGTAGTTGTTCATCTTAATTTTTTAGCTAACGAGTTTTGTCATATTATATAAGCTGGTTGGGATCAGAATTTTCTATTTCTGAATGAAATTTTTTAATATCTATTGTTTAAAATATTTTTTTCCTTGAGTTAAACTTTTCAGTTAAGATAAATGAACAGCTTCTTCTCCTGGTCACATTTGACTTCGATTCAGTTGCAAAATTAAAGTCGGTTTGGAAAGGAATTACAATTGTTTGTCTGCAGGGTAATGGGTTTGCACAGGGGACAGGGAAATGAGCTCTGGGTCCTAATTACAGTCTATCACAGGGTGACACCCAACACTGGAGATGTTTTGTAAGAGATGTATGCTTTGTCAATGTGATGCTTGTTTAGGTGCTCTCCAATTATATCTCTTTTGTAAAGCGTTCTGAGGACTAATATTAGGCAGTGCTTTTTTTAATGTTTTGAAATATGAAGTACTAGTTGAAGACAAGAAATGGACTGAAAAAGTCTCTATTTTCTGACAGAAACTTCATATCATAGGTCTTATTTTTTTTCTTTCAGATGTATGCGCTGACTTCAAAGGAGTCGTTCAGGCTACATCTATATTAATAAGTAAAAACTGTCACCACATATTATGTGGCCCAGTGGAACTCATATCCGTGTGGCTAAACTCATCCCCTCCAAAACAGTACACTGTCAGTCATGCTATTAGAACCAGTTCTTGACCCATACAGTCCCACAGAGTGAATTCAGGTGTTGTCAGGAATGCAGCAGGCCAAAACTGTTACAGGCCAATACCATGCTGAGAACAAAGCATGCTAACAGTTGAAAAGTATCACAGAATAATTTGGGGTTGGAGAGTACCCTTGGAGCTTGCATGGCCCAATGTCCTGCTCAAGGTAGGACCAACCTTGAAATCAGATCTAGCATATGGATGAAGAGGGGACACTGAAGCCTGTGACCTGGCCTTGTTCATTGGTGTAGATATCATTTAAATTGCCTTTAGGTAGCCAGTCATTAAAGAGAACCCAAACTAATATTTCTTCTTTATTGTGGCTTTTGAAATTTGGAGCCTTTACTTGTGAATTCAGTCTCTTTCAAAGGTCGGGAAACTTCATTTGGCTATGTGGTAGATCAGAAGAGTATAGTGGATCATTAGCGTGTGAATATACATTAAAAGGCTTGTTAGGTCCCTTGTACGCTGAATAGTTCACGCTGACTTTGACAGAACTGACTGATATAAATAAAATCAGAACCTTATTTCCACCATTGGTTTTGGTGGTAATGTCTCAAGACAGAAGAAACACTAGATTAACTTGTCATATCTTGTGGCAAGTCAAAGAATGTAATTACAAATTCAGTGAACTTGATGTGAAACTCATTTGGTAGGATAAACGTGGAACGCCCACTGCTAGGTTAATCATGGTTATGTGCAGGACTAGACTTCTGAGTGTCTCCCACCTGTGGTTTTCAATTTCCATGTAAATCAGTCCTTGTTATGTTTTTACACCTCTCTAGAGTATTACATAAAGAAAATTGATGTCTGCTCTAGATAAATTGATAAATGTATAATAAAATTATTTTGGACACATTCATTTGTCACACTGGAAGTAAATAAGTTTTGCTGCTATAAAAGGCAGTCATGCCTCATTAATATATTGAAGAACTTTGAAGGTAGATCCAGTAGATATCTTGGATTTTCAATGACATCCATCAGTCTCTTAAAAAAAAACAAAACACAACACACCACCAACAAAAAACGACTGCTACCACCACCAAAAAAAAACAACAACCCAAAACTAAGTGGTGATGATATAAGAGGAGTCCTCAGGTTAATAACTGGTTAGAAGATAAGAAACAGAGTGAACAGTTGACTTTCAGAGTGAAGGGAGGTCACTGATGGAGTCTCACAAGAATGTGCTGGGAGCTGTATTTCTTAACACATTCACATACCCATATTGAAGATAAATAATACTCTGTCAGTGTTTGCTGATAACACCTAGTTATTTGGATTGATTAAAAACAATGGCCAATTGTGATAGATTGCAGAAGGATGTTACAGGACCGGAACTCTTGACAAAAAAATCTAGGGGATGAAGAATGTAAAGTGAAGAAAATGAGGGAGGATAATCCTAATTTTAAGTATAAATTGTTGGGCACTGACATGATTGTTACAACTGAGAAGTAGATCTAGGGTTATAGATAAATGGATCAAGGGAAATACTGTCCTCTTGAATATGGATATGGAATTGTTGCAGATAAAGAAGAGAGTAAACAATGAAATGAAAGATGCTGTAATTAAGATGTGGTTGTATCACAGATTTAATACCTGTAGTTGTGGTCAACTTTAGCCACTTTGACATAAAGGAATATAAAAAGTTCAGAGGTGACGGGTGATCAAAGACATGGAATAGCATCAGTACAAAGAACAGAAACATGGAATAGCACTTCTCCTGCTCTTGAAGGTGGGAGAGGAAGATGGGGTTGCAAATGACTGGAATATGGTAGGTCTCTGAAAATCATCAGGGAAAATAAAATAAAAAGCAGCAACTGTTTTCTGTTTCTTTCAATACAAAAACTAGGGACTGGCAAATAAAACAAAACTAGCCAGGCAGCAAATTCAAAACCTGGGTAAAAATGATTAAGTCATATAAATTTGTCACAGGTTCTTGTGGACATTTGCCTGGGTTCGAGGGGAAAGTATTCTTACTCACAGAAGAGATGTAATTTGAGAATTGTTAACTGCAAAGACCATCAAGAGATCTCAGAGCTGCAAAACACTGGAAGAGAGCAAAATATTCTGTGTTCACGATCTGTTATTTATTGTGAGCTACTGTTTTGATTGTAGTGTATGTCATTGAAGTTGGCTAGTGAGCTACCTATTTGACCCAGTGTAAATTTCTTCTTTAGGTAGGGGTAGTCTTTGAAACTGAAAATAAGGGATCAGTTTCTGTTCAGTCAGGAGAAACTCTTATTTCCTTAAAATGTACTATTGCATCCTCCTTTAATATCTCCAAGTTCTGATAACTCTCTCCTGCCTGTGGCTCTTCCAGTCTTTTTTTCTTTTAATTTAGAAAAAAAAATGCCCTGCAGTTCACCAATTTTGCCAAATCTTTCTGCACATCTTTGCTCTGGCCTTTCTTTTTTTGGTAACTTGTGCTTTTTAGGCTGATCCTCAGTAGAAGGAGCAATTTAAGAGAGAGAAATAAGATTGCATACTTGATTTCTCGGAATTGCCTGCCTTCATGGATCCTTTCTCCATCCCCTCACAGAATTTCTTGGCCGTCTGCCTGCCTAGAGGAGACATCCAAGAGAAGCAGGGGAGTGGATGGAAGTTGGGTACTCTGCAGCATGAGGCCCAGATTAGTGCAATTGCTTTTAAGGTTTTAGGAGGCACAACGCTGCCAACCTGATCAGTGAACTCAGAATTTGATTTCAGGTATGCAACCTTATTTATGTTGAACACTCCAGTTGGCAACACTAGACTTTGACAGTTAAAGGCTGAGGATTATGTTTGTTTGTTTTGTTTTCTTTTACGTGGCTGTCTTGCATGTCACTTTTGGTGTCAGTGTGATCAGTCTTGGGTTTTTTCTTTTTGCCATGCTATTTGCAGATCCTGTTACAGTACTTCTTTAGAGGGAGTTTTGAGTGGGGAAAAAAAATAGCAGCAGCTTAATTTATTTTTATTCTAAACACCTGTAAGCAAATGTCTTAATTTCTGAATTCTATACAATTTATTTTTTGCGGCATTCTTTATGCAATGAGATATTCCTTCTCCAGGTGGTAGTGTGGTAACCTGATGTTGTTCTGTAATATTCAACTAAATGTTCACAAGTTTTAAAATCAATATTTTTTTTGCAGTTAACTTGGAATACATTTATTTGAATAATTCCTTTTTTATTCTCATTCCTCGTATTTCCTCAATACGCTTTCATTATTATCAAGAGTCTAAACTTAGCATTAAATCTGTTGTTCTAGAGCTTCTGTTTTCTCCACCTTTCTGGTATCAGTGTTTCAGATTATAGTACATGTTAATACATCTATCTGTGCAGAAACGCTATTTTCTTCAATGTAGCAAATTAACCCAAAAGCCATGGAACCTTTTTCTCTTAATCATCCAATAATTAAACCGCATTCTGAATGTATGTATTGTGAAGCTAATAGCTAGAAAATCCTGGCAAATAAACTGTAACTCCATATTGCTGCCAGTTAGGTATTTTCTGTGTCCTGATGAGTTTTTGATGTATCAGCATCAGAGATGAGCATGCCCCTATATGTCCTTTGGTCTGTTTATTAAAAATACTGAGTTATTAAGCATGGTTTGCATGCACTTAATAGTAGTTTTCAGCACTACAGATTCTGCTTTATGGCAGTTGAATACTTTCTAATGAATGTAGGTAAGCTTTCTGGACCCTGATTTCCTTTGAAAATGTTATTAATAATAGTGTTTAATGCAGAAATGCGGACTTCGACTCTGTATCCTTTGCATCCCAGTCACTGAGCATTCTTTTCAGAAAATCCCTCTTCAATTTAAAATGAATTTTGTACTTGGACTATGATAAGCAGGAAGCATACATGAATATTTAAAATCAACATGATTTTGCTTCTCTATCTACAAACATTCTAAAAACAAGGGTGATGAAAACATTTCCTATCCTATTGAGAGCGTGAACCTAACCAAAATCTAGAAGTACTACTTTTAGATACTATGCAAGCACTGTTTTGTTCAATTTTCTTATTTTTTGAAGAAAAATATGGAAAGATTATCCTAAAATACCTCTGTCAAAAGCTGCAACTCTTTCCAAGTCAAATCAAGTTTTTGCTATCTTCATTTTTTTCTATGAATTGCAGTGCTGCTTTAGTAGTTCAGAACCTTTCTGTATATTGAAAACTGGGAAACGTAAAACTGAAGCCCAGGTTTCCCTGGAGAAGGGGGCAGAAAGGAAAGCTACTGCATGTGTCTTACTTCCAGTGTTATAGCCAAGGAACACTAAACTCTGAATTCACAATTCTAAATGTAAAAGACTGATTTATAGGCCTGACAGGTTCAATTTAGTGATCAGCTAAATCTTTCATTAGACTTCTGATTTTTTCATAAACGTCTAATGAGAACAGGGTGTGTTAGCATGCTCTGTGACCATGTTCCTGACTATGTAAAACAGGTCCTGCTGCCAGGGTCCCAGCTCTTCCTTCCTGTCCCAGGACTATCCTTAGCCTCATCCTTGTATTGGGTAACTGCATTTCATTTTGATGTCTTTTTTTAAAGACACCAGTGCTAAGTGTATGCTGCACACCTGGCTCAGCTGAGAACATCATAACACTGAACTTAAAATAATTAAAAAAAAAGGCAGTGAGTTAATTTTAACGTGGAAGGAAGATAATGGACTACCCATGTTTTTGGAATGACAGTTCTTACATTTTTAATTCTCCATTAGTATTTATGTACTGCATCTCAGAGATGAAAGCTCTGACAGAAGCAAGTCTGTCCTGCACCAGAGGAAGGAGATCATCTGAAACTCTGCGAGTTTGTGGCTGTGGGTTCAACCTGGGGTGGGAAGCCTCCTTAAAATCAACCATGAACCTCTAAAATAACACTTCTGGACTAACAGTTTTGATCACGTTTGTAACTTTTTCTTAATATTCTTGTTACCTTTTTTTCAGTGTTTGGTACTTTTTTTGATAAGCTTTTAGCTGTGTGCTCTGCCTGCTCTGTGAGTTTTTGGGTCTAATCTCCTTGGGTTTTTGCTCAAGTGCCATCTGTAGCAGGCCTGGTAGGCCTTCAAGGCCTTCATAACCAGCATTGCCGTGAACTGGACTGCTTTTAATGTTAGTTGTTTTGAGCAGATAGCTATGTCAGAGGGCATTTCAAACTGATTCTTCCAGTGTTTTAGCTAGTACTTTCAGAGTTATGGGAATGAGGGCTTCAGCCAACCAGCCTGAAAGCAGCAGCCTAGATTTAGCTGTAGCCGTAAGTAACTCTTTCCAGTAGTAGAATAATCACAGAATCATTAAGGTGGGAAAAGCCCTCCAAGATCATCTGGTCCAGCCATCCCCCTACCAATGTCACCCACCAACACATGTCCCTAAGCACCACGTCCAGCCTTTCCTTGAACACCCCCAGGGATGGTGACTCCACCACCTCCCTGGGCAACCTGTCCCAATGCCTGACTGCTCTTTCTGAGAAGAAATGTCTCTTCATTTCCAATCTGAACCTGCCCTGGCACAACTTGAGGCCATTCCCTCTAGTCCTATCACTAGTTATCTATGACAACAGGCCGACCCCCAGCTCCCCACACCTTCCTTTCAGGTAGTTGCAGAGAGCAATGAGGTCTCCCCTGAGCCTCCTCTTCTCCAGACTAAACAATGCTAGTGCCCTCAGCCGCTCCTCACAGGACTTGTGTTCCAGGCCCTTTACCAGCTTTGTAGCCCTTCCCTGGACACTCTCCAGGGCCCCGATGTCCTTCTTAATTGAGATTTTCTCATTGACAGGAAGAAGCTGTGATTTCCCACTTTTTTTTTTTTTTTGAATGTTCTCTTGGTTACGTTGCCTTTAATCTGGAAATCAAAGGGCAAGTGTTCTTAAACACATGCAAAAAAATAACCCTCAAGTTCTGGCCTTTTTTCTCTTCAGAATATTATAGCAACACTTCTGTTCTGCACATATTTATTTTATACATGTAGGTTCATAAGACAGTTATATATTTATTCCTGCTAAACATATCACATGTTGCTGTTTACCAGAAGTAAAGTGTACTCTATTATAGCAACTAATGGTTTGAAAAAAAAGACTTGATTAATACAGGAACTTATGTCTCACATCTTATATTTTTTCTCATGCTGAAGAAGAGGGAATCATGGGGGTTAGAGGGAGTTTGCTACGTGAGATTTCTGGTATGCTGGTTTGTGGGAAGTGATTTGCATAATGATTCATCAGGAGGCCAGGAAAAAAAAAAAGACACAAAGAATATCTCATTATATTCAGCCTTCAGTAGACATGCCAGTCTTGACGCTATTTAAAGGAGACAGCGTCTTGACCTTTATAATCTAAATCAAAACACCTTAAACCTGCAAAATGAACTAGTGTTTTTTTTAAAGCTGGGAGTATCCTCAGCCCATCACCCCAAACTAGTAAAATTTCTAAGTAAAGCTTTCAGTAATTTCATTTTTTTGGCATGTGTGTACCCATGCAGGGGCACATAAACATAAACACAAACTTATTTTAAGCAAATGCATGGATATGGACATGCTGTTGAGGGGGGGAAAAAGAACAAAAACAAACAAACAAACAAAAAAAACAAGAAACATGTTTGGCGAGGAATTTAGGTTTTGATATATCTTGTGATTTGTGCCATGCAAACTGTAACGACAACTTTACATTAAGGCATCTTAGTGAAAATAACATATCTTATCTCTGTCTCTTTTCATCTACGGCTTAGTGTTACTGGGAACAATTTGCAGTGTGGTATTTGGGTGTTTGCAAATAATTAGTTTTACTTTAGAAAGGATGACTATTTAGAACATTTCTAAATACCATTTAGAAATCAGGGGCTGCATTGCTTTCAGATGGCCCACTAAAAGTCTCATAGAGTGATGACTTGTCAGTGAGCTGGGTCACAGCTGGTGGATAAAGTTGTGTTCAATTACGTTTAGCCACAAAATCTTCCACTCTGCTCATGTAGTTTGAAACTAGTTTGTTACATTTCCCTGTTTTATCAGATGTAGAATGTTTGACTGCCTTACCTTCCTACAGTAAAGGAGATGAAACAGGATCTGTTGCAGTTGCTCTGATATATGCTTGTTTTTTTCACAACACCAGTATTTTTACTTCTCAAATATGTACAATTCCAGTTCAGCAATTCCAGGAATTAACTGGTGCTCTTATTGTAGTGAATATTCATCCTAAACTTAAAAATCAGCATAGTTTTCCGAATATGAGTGAAATAGTAATGTCCAGTGAGATTGTGGTGTTTTAAAGCTTATTGTCCTTCCAAAAATTAAACAAAAACCATTATAACACAATAGGTATCTGTCTTTTTGAAGACTGTTGATTAAAATTTTAATGAAACGAGTATGTGAATTAACTGTATAATTCAATACGTTCTAAGTGTAATTTTATGTAGTAGCTATTTGTTGATGCTTACAGTCTTTTTCCTCCAGGTCAACATGATGGACCTCTACCACGGCAGCATGCGGGATTGCTTCCAGAGTCGTTGATATGGGCATATATTGTGCAGCTCAGCTCTGCCTTACGGACCATTCATACAGCAGGACTAGCATGCCGAGTTATGGATCCAACAAAGATTCTTGTAACTGGCAAAACAAGGTAAGAAATTTTCACTGTATACTGTGGTCTGTATTAATGATACCTGTTGACTATGCAGCTTTTTAGCAAAATACCGAAGGCTTAATTTAAAAGTTCTATTAATATCTCATGTCAGTTGAAAAAGGGGTAGAACTTGTAAAGTTCTTGTTAAAGTTCTATTTAAACACATTTCAGGAAGACTTATACACTATCCTCAATGTACTGTTGAGATCTACCACTGCCAGTTTAGAAACTTATTGATTTATTTGTAATACAAGGCTGTCTGTTGCACTGTATCAAACAGTAAAATCAGTATTTTCTGTTTCATAATAGTTTGGTAAATACTAAGGTAACTTTTTGTCATATTAAAGCATAATCAGCGGTATGAATATTAGGGGAAAAAATGGACTAAACAGCAAAACTTAGTGACACTTCTTCCTTTTTTCTTGTTCATAAAGGTTACGAGTTAATTGTGTTGGAATCTTTGATGTTTTAACATTTGACAACAGTCAAAATAATCCACTGGCATTAATGGCTCAGTTTCAGGTAAGACGACTGTGCTCTTTTGAGGTTGGTGTCTTCGCACGGAGAGTACAGAAAACCAATGTGATTCCTTTTGGAAGATTAATATTTTAGTTGAATTGTAGTCTGATATAACTATCTCTAAATAACTATTTTTTATTCCTGATTTGATCTTTGTTTGAATTTGTTTGTAATTTAGAAATGTGAAAGCTCATATTGCTATCTTCTGCTTCTGAAACTTCAGCAAACTCACAGAACAGGTCAAACTGTTAGTATTTAACAAACTTAAGTCAGAAATGGTTGGAATCACAGATCTCTAAAGAAAGAGGAAGAAAAATCTTGTATTTAGTGATAGAGATCAGAAAATGTTTCAGTAGCAGTTTTTGCTCTTTCTCCTTTGTTTTAACAAATAATTAAGTGATGAATGACTGTAAACAGAGGAGGAAGAGATCTTTTAAAATATCTGCATTTAGGCCTTCTCCTCACTCCTAAAAGATTCGAGTGTATCTTTATTTTAGGCTCCTAGTTTTTCCGTGCTCTCCTGGCGTTCCCTGAAGTGTGGACTCTGCATAATTCGTGAATTAAGAAGAATCCCTTTAGACTTAACAAAAAGTGTTCCACAGTCATCTGGAGCATCACTGTGTACAGGAGTGCCTCTTTCCCTAACTTCCCCTCAGGGTAAAGTACATTGCTTCAGCAGTCATCACGTACCCTGTCCATACTGGGAGTGAAAGACTACAGTAGGGAGTTGGATTTAATTTATTTTCATTAATTGAGCTTATTCACTGTGAGAAAATTGCTCATTCAGAGTCTTCCAGTAGTAAATGAAATGTTTGAACTTTGGCCAGGCAGAAACTAGCTTTTTGGAGACCTCATCCTAGAACATATCAACTTTTTAAAATAATACACTAAAGCAATTTTTAGTGTACTTCTGGTAGGTCATCAAAGGATTCTTCCCATGCCCCACCAGGTACACATCAATGGGCTTGTAATTATTTAATAGAAACCAACTGAGAGAAGACAGAGATGCATGTGAGTGAGGGATTCCATTCTTAAAACTGTGGTGAGATTGATCTAAATAATTCCTTAAATTTACTTTAATAGCAACATGAGAAGAGATCCTTCTGAGATATTATGACATTCAAGTAATTTTAAAGCAAAACATTTAACGTACTTGGAGGTACAAATCTGAAAATACTTGCAGGTATGCCAATCTGTCAGAAGCATTTAGCACCATAGCAGCCCAACATTTGGCAACTAACTTGCTTAACACCTAGTTTTGCTTAGATACACATTTTGTTTGCATGTCTTATTCTTATTATCCAAATTGTTCAAGTATCACCACTAAACCAGTAGAGAAGTACTGTTCTGTGTGGAATATGTACACTGGAGCTAGAAAACATTGCATTACCTCCTTTTTGTTGCTTCCTCTAGAAAAGCTAGACTTTCACAATCCATTTTTGTTCCTTCAGAGATTATGGGCTGAGTTAATTCCTTGAAATTCAGAAGTCGTTTATCACACTCTACCTTTGTTTGCCCTAGCCAGATAACACTACAAAATAACAGCTGCAGCTTGTCCTTTTTCCTCTCGATCCATGACCCAGTTCCTGAATTCCTCCAGGACTGTAAAAAAATGTAGGTTATCTGTTGGTTTACTGCCCAGCTAATATGCATTTCCTTGTTGCTGTCTTCAGTGGAGGAAGGTATTTTTGTTAGCATTTGTCACTTTCTGGCTATTTCCCATTGTTAATATAGATAAGAAACAATTTAGCCACAACAGAGAGGGACTGTTGCAATTGTTCTTCGCAGTCTGTTTTTCAGAATCTGTGTTAAACATGTTAGCTTACATGATCATTTAAGAGTTAAAGGCAACAATATAGGAAACTAAAAATACCTAAATGAAATATGGTCACTTACATTAAAAACAAGATGCTTAAACCTATAGAAATTCCTTCCCCATTTTGCCTCCCTCCTCTGAATCTTCAAGTCATGTGTCAGTTACTAGATTCAGGTGGTAAAACTGGAAACGGTGATGCAGGAAACGATAAGAGGGTTTAATAAATACTTTTGTATTTGGAACAAAATGAAATGAAGTTCTCTCCATATGAAATGAAGAGAAAACAGGTTCTGTTGATTTAACAGTGGCTGTAAAGCTACATTTGCTCAAAGTAAATACATTTAATGCAGCAAACCAAAATAACTTTCACATCTACCTCCCCAGATTTAAAGAAACTAGTAGAAGAGGCATCTCACGTCTTGATGTTGACTTCATAATTAATAAATAATCTAGGATCTTGGACGGACTTAAGTACAATTCCAGTAATTAAAAGGACAGGCGAGTCTACAGAATTAGTGATTGAGCTGATACTGGTCCAAGCACAGCACTGGAACAGGATAAACAAAGTGTCAGTTTCAAAGAACTTATGGAAAATGGATCTTGTCAAAAAATGTGATTTATTTGACTAGCTTACATGTCTAGCTGATGAAGCCAACTGCATAAAATGCTCATATATCTTGAGGGCTTTTGGCACAGGAGCATGGACCTTTTTAACATTAAAATGCAGAAAGAATACCTATTCAATTAATTTTTAAATTGCTCACTGACATATTTAAAATTCATTTGATAACGCGGAAACCATTAATGAAGAGCGCTGTTTCTGAGGGTATCTCCTTGAGGCTATTTTTTAGTCTAATGCTACTTTATATTTCCATCAATGACCCTGGATGTTAGTGATACAATCTTTACTTGCAAAGTTTTTCAGGAGATAAAAAAGAAAGGTTGTTACAGGTTACAGTTATTACTAGTGGAATTGCTAATTAAATGGTCATGAGTTGCATGCAAGGTACATTTTAGAACAAAAGGCAACCTGTACTTAAAAAGTGTAGTAGTTTTCTTTGAAGTTGTATGATTTTAATAGTCACTGTTGATAGTTACCATAGCAAAAGTCTTCTGGCAAGCTAATGGCTCATGTGATCCTTAAATATGTGAAAAGCATGACATGGAGCATAAGCAGAGAAATGATCTGATGTGTACCTTGAACTGGTAAAGCTACGGCAGGAATATGCCTTATTTCTAGTGTCCCTGCTTTTCAAAAAAGTCTAGCAGTTCATGTGCGTCCTTTAAACTTCCTCTGCCTTGAAGCTGCAAGATCTGAATGAGTTTTTTTCAGAGAGGCGGGTAAGACTTAATAGGAATATATGGCTTTTTTTTTTTTTTTTTTTTTTTCCTTAGAGAAAGATGGTGTGCTTCAGCTTCTGGGATGCTTTTACCTTGTCTGCATGGATAGAGTTTGTCAGTGAATGGCAGTACGATCCCTTCTGAAATGGGAATCAGAATTCCATAAATCCAGATGTCCATTCCATTATCTAATCAGACACAAGAAAAAAAAAAAAAGCTGTGTACCTTTTGTGCTCTTGTAATATTTCGTACACTAGACATTCTAATAACAGTTTATTTCAGGGTTTTAGCTGTCAGTGAATAGTGAGGCATCTCCAGAGAGTGATTCAGCTTGCTTAAAATCTGAACTGTCCTGTGGAATACAGAGATCTTCAATTGATCAGACTCTTAACTGAGTAATTTCAAGTTTAAGTTCCTAAAAGTAATGGGATGAATCCAAACCATTTTTCAACCAAAACGAAAGTTAAGCATTGGCTGGAACTGTGTGTTTGAGGCTGCATTGGTGAAGAAAACTTTTTTTTTTTTTTTTTTTTAAAAGTCTGACTTTAGCATTTCCTAGCTGAAGCTAATGTAGACCTCTTTCTCAACCATTTCTTTAAATCTAAAGCAATCAATCTGCATTAGAAAGCAACTATGTAAAGAGACTATTTCTCCATAGGGTCTTTCCTTAATTTTTATGTTTTGGGTGTATTTGTCAGGGTTGGGTGAAAAGAATTTATATAAGATACCTCCTTAACACAATTATTAGAAGTCAGAAGGGTGTAAGTAGGAGAATGCACAAGGAAGATAACATTAATACAAATACTTCCATATTTCTCTTAAGTCTTTTGGAAACAAACAAGCAAAATAACAAAAATACCATTGCACAGGGTAAAAATGTCTCAGTGCAGATACCTTATCAGCAAGGTTCTTCTGTTCAGTACAACAGCAGTGTCATCTGCTGCTCAAACTGTACTTGATAGTGGCAGCAAGTAGGTTGCCACCAAGATGGGGTTTGTTGGTCTCTCATTTCTCTTTGCTAAAATACAAAGCAATATTGATGCTCAAAAATTCCTCGTTCCTTAGGAAATCAAGTCTAACAAATGCCAATCCCATCTTCTCCACACGTTGTCTTTATTTCTGTCCTATTTTCCGCATCCTGTTTCTGTCTTCATTAATGACTGCCCTGTTCCAAGCTTTTCAACTTATGTCACATTGCTTATCCATGTTTAAGTTGCGCTGCTTAATCATACATTAGCAGTTGATATAGAATCAGCAGGGACGCTCAGAGACCTGGAAACATGTTCGTTACTTAGTGCCTCAACATCTGGAAGATGTGGCCGAAGGGAAAGAAAGCTCAGTTCAGCTGCTGCAGCCAAAGGAAGCAGCAAACACAGCTACCTACCCCTCTGGGTGGAACAGCTGCAAGGGGCCATGGCAAATCCACCATCTCAGGAGTTTCCTAAATTTTTAGCTGCAAAATTCTAAACAGAACTTTTAATGTTTCTGTGCTGTCACAATGTTGACCTTCATAACAGAAGTGACAGCAGGTATACTCCCTGTGTGACAGTGTTCTTTGCAAAACATCGCATCCTTCCTCCAGAACATGGAGTTGACATTCACAACAAATAGTATCATTCACCTCTCAGCTTTTGCAAAAATATCTGTTCTAAGAAGAAAGTCAGGAAATCTGGCTCTTAAATTCAGTCTGAAGCAGGCATCCAATATGGAAAGCTGCAAATGTTTCAAGTTTGGCCAAGTTACATGCACCTGAAAGACTTTCTGTAGGGAGGATCAGGCAGCTTTTGCTATGAATAGTACTGTCTGATACTAAATTAGGCTTCTGCTTTCAGAGGTGACTTCAAGTCTGGTGTAGCTTTTCACAGTAACTTCTTGTGGCTGTCCTTCTACCTGTAAAATCAAAATGGGCAGAATTTTCTGTTGTGACAAAGTCTATGAAGCATTTTTATTTATTTATTTATTTTCTAAGAGAAGCCTTAAGGAAAAGGGTCTGCAATGCTAAGGATTTCTTCACAAAGTGGGATGCTGCTCCGTTTGTTAGTCTTATAGGTCTGTTCCTGTCTAGTTACTTCAGGCAGTTCCTATCTCTTCACATGGGCCATTAGAGATGAAAATCTATGAAATGCTTGTTAAAACAAAAACATGAGCTGCTAGGTTCCAGTAGGACACGTTCCTGTTTTAATGAATATGCCTTGATATGTATTTCTGTGTCTTGTGCTGAGAAGGCTTGTGCAATTTGTTACCAGCTACTTGATTCCTTAGCAGCCAGTGCATGAGTGGTTAGGAAAATCTTTGTGTAGAGCTTCTGCTCACTACAGAAGATTTTGCTCTGGTACTATCATTAAGCTAAAATAAGTGAATTTTAAGCATTCAAGGGTAAATATACTATCTTGAAACTCTTAGGTATTAACCAAGTGATTAGGACAAATTCTCTCTGTACTTTTTAACCACTTGGACAGCTGTATTGAACTATAGCACTTCAGTTGCTCAAGTCCTTCAAAGGTTACTGAAGAGTGATCTCTTTAAATGCCATCTAGTTCTTTAGGTAATATTTATCTATACTATGAATCTTATCTGTGCATGTTTTCCCTGTTAGCAAGCAGATCTGATCTCCCTGGGGAAAGTTGTGTTGGCTTTGGCGTGCAATTCTTTATCAGGAATTCAGAGAGAGAATTTGCAGAAAGCAATGGAACTGGTGACAATCAACTATTCCTCTGATCTGAAGAATCTGATTTTGTAAGTTTGCTACTACATTTATTTGCCAATGTGTTTAAAAAAAATAAATAAAAAAATACATCTTTTAAAAGAAATTACTTTAACATACAGATGAAAAAGTCAAAATAATATTTTCAGATGCAAATAAGATGCAACTGTCATTGAATGTCTGCATAGCCAGTGCATTAGTAAGTGTTATCTTTAAAGTTAATTTATATAATGTGTATTTTTATGGTATGCATTCAATAAAGATCAGTGCCCTTGCATTGTTAGTGTTTTTAAAGCTCCTAATAAGAAATTACTATTCAACTTTAAAGAACTATACAAAGCAAACACACCGACCCAAATGAAAACCACCACCAACAACAAAAGAAACACACCACCACACAAGCCTTATAAGTAATCTTCAGTACTGGGTTTCTTGCCTGTTATCTACCATAGCAATATCCTGGTCTTATCTCACATTTTCACAGTTTCAGAAGATATTAAAGAATAGGCACATTTCCTTTTTGACCAAAGACTTGAACACTAGCTTTTCTTAGTCATGTATTATTTTGTGGTGTTCTTTAGTACAGTCGTTATTTCTGCTCTTGCAGCCTAAGAGGGGAAAGTAGAGAAATCTGTCCCCTCTCTCATTTGAAAAACAATTGCATGACAATCTGAATCTTTGCATCCTTCCCTCTTTTCAGGAATGCTCTTAATGTTTGAGTGGAGTGAACTAAGAAGTTCCATGAAGGCACAATCCTAGCTAATACAAATAACTGTCTGGAAATGTAGAAGTAAATTAACAAAAATGTTTTCTTCGTTAATAATATCTTTTTAATAAAATACAAATTGTCAACTCATATTAAATAGACGTCAGGGTCAATAGTTGTAAAATCATAATAGGACGAACTCTCTGGCACTTGCAGCATGTTTAAGTAATCTTTTGGGGGTGGGGATATTTTGGCAGGTATTTGCTGACTGACCAAAACAGGCTTCGCAGTGTAAATGATATCATGCCTATGATTGGTGCGCGATTCTATACTCAGTTGGATGCTGCTCAAATGAGAAATGATGTTATAGAGGAAGACCTTGCAAAGGTAAATAATTTGGTAATTCGTACAGGAAGACGTATAGTTGGTATTCCTATAGCTCTACTTTAAAAGGGGATGTTTTCTAGGTACTTTTTCTTTTGTTTGTTTAGCAACCCAAGTAAGCTGCTTGCAGACGTAACTCTGAGTGCAAGGTACTGAAAGTCCAAAAGTTCTAAGAACCACTAGTTTTAGAAAGTTCTTGGCTGGCCTTAAACTCTAGGTAGCATCTTTATGTTCAACCAGAAGTCCTAGGAAAAGATTTTCTTTATTGAATGGTTAAAAAGTAGTATTCTGGTTTACACTATATGTCATCTCACACTAGATCATCTAGCTTGAATTAGAGGTTATAGAGCAACAAATGCTTTCTTCAAATTCTTAGATTTAGATTTCAGTGCCACTTTACTTATCTCATTCCTTTCCAAATGAATGGTTGTGGAAGTAAAGGTTGTGATCTTCAGTTTCCCTGAAATGTGCACCTTTTGCTGTGTGGGTCTGGTTAGTCTATCAAGTTCAGTCATTGTATTGCTAGCTACAAAGGAAAAATGTACTTTGTCCTGTGTTAGTGTGTATCTGTTCAGCAGGAAAGGGTTTCAGCTTCATCTTGTCTGCTTATCAGAAGGCACTGATCCTAGGATTTTCTAACATGACTGTGATACATTGCAGAAGGCTTTCATATTGCTGAAGATTTATGTAGGCAAGTGCATTATGTTTCTAAGGATTTAAGTCTTGCAACTCCTTTCCCTTATGCCCCAGATAAGCATATTTGAAAAGGCAATAGATAGGATTCTGGTGAACTGGTACTGTTAACTTTTCCATGATAGACTTGTTGGAAACCTGCTTTTCCATCCGTAGTGAAAGATAAGGAAATCTTTCAGAAGAAAAGAGATATAGAGCAGGTTGGTGTCTGCTTCAGATGCCTGACAGGTGCTCACTCTTCCTATTAATAGTCAACCACTGCTCCTACTCTGAAGATGTTTAGGATCACTTCTTGTCAAGGTGGCCCAAGATGGCTGCACAAATTTGGGTAGCTGGACCTCTTCTGACAACAAAAATGGAGATTGTCCTGTAATCAGCATTAAAGAGCGTGCATTTTCAGTCAGGTTGTTTACAGCAGTTGCTTTTCACTGGTAGGTGAGCACAGCCACCACAAATCCAAGTTGTTGCATAGCCCCTAGTTTGGCAGTAGCTGCTTATCTAGCAGCGATAAATAGCAGTTGTTAATTAACCATCATACTATAACTTGGTTGCACTGTCACATATTCCATACCATCAGACCTACAGTATCACTTAGGTCTAGCCATATACCCTCTCTTCATCATCGCTCCAAAGAACGTTAGAACAATGTTTGTATGTATGTTCTTTCATCATATTCTCCAAGCATGCAGTCATCTGCAGCTTAGGGGCTTCTAATTCCTGAAGTGGTCTCTATGTAGTTAATAACTTTGCCACTCTTGAAGCCATGAATATTGTTATTTGCATTTCACATAGCAGCGACCCCATTACTCTGTCCTTTTCCTTCTTCACCTTAATATTCCTATCATGAACATGTCACAGCACTCAAGTATGCAAAGCCTCAGTTTTCAAGTCCTCTAATCTAGTCTGTAGAAGAATTCCCTCCCCTACAGGCTACCCAGCCTGCAGAGAAGCCACCTGGAACCTTAGAGCCAGTGTTGGTGTTCAACTTTGTCACCATTGACTTGGAATCTGCAAGGCTGTAGCATTCACACACATGCATTTCTGGGTTTTGTGTATTTGGGCATATGCCAAAAAATTGGCATTGGGGGTTGTGTAGGCCTCTGCTAGCTGGACAAGGTAAGTCTTTTCTGTCAACTTCTAAGTGCAAAGTGCAGCTTCAATTGAAGTACAAGCTGTTCTGCTGTGTTTTTAGACTGGTAATAAAAATCTTGCAAACCCATAGGCTGCCTGAGGTCAAGCTATTATCACCTTGACCTATTTTATTTACCCAGCTGTGCACAGTAATCTACTCCAGACTGAACTCATTTGAAATCAATATGATCATGCATGAAGTGAGATGCAGTTTAGCATAAATAACACTGGAGAGCTGGGCCACTGGAGAACATGAAAAATATCAGGAGAGAATCTTTTTTCACTGCCAGCTTTGAGGAGCTTTATTTAAACTGAGTATTAATCCGTAGTGTAATGCAAGCTAGGTTAAGGTGCAACACTTTACAGTAACCTAAATGACAATGAAAAATGTATGAAATATTTTTTTAATTGCATGTATTATGAGCACTTTAAATTCTGTCATTCTGTCTTTTGTATGAGCTTGTTTTGATTGCTTTGCCTCTGTTATTGAAGGACTTATAATTTATACTGCGTTAAGTAAAAATTAAATGTATAGCTTTTTGAAAAAAACTTGTTTCAAAATGTTGTATTAGACTGCTATTTCAATTTGTCTGATACTGTTGTTGCTAAGCAGTATTAACTAATAATGGCATACAGAACATTTTCCAAGAACACATCTAGTAGATCATTTATTTACCTGATGTTTACCCCCCCTTATCGCCAGGGGAATTTTAGGTTGGATCTTAGGAAGAACTTCTTTACCGAAAGGGTTGTTAGACATTGGAACGCGCTGCCCAGGGAAGTGGTGGAGTCACCATCCCTGGAGGTCTTTAAAAGACGTTTAGATGTAGAGCTTAGGGATATGGTTTAGTGGGGACTGTTGGTGTTAGGTCAGAGGTTGGACTCGATGATCTTGAGGTCTCTTCCAACCTAGAAATTCTGTGATTCTGTGATATGTTAGCTATTATACTGTTCACTTGTACAGTCTTGATAAGTGCCTATGTATGTATAGACATGCATGTATGCGTGTGTATATATATACAAACACACATGCACATGTGTATTAACATTGTTTAATGTACAGTATTTTGACATACTTCTAAGTGTAGGCTGGCAAGAGAGTCTAGACTTGTTTTTACGTACGGCTAGACTGCCTGATCCAGTTTCTGTTGGGGCAGCAAGATGTCACTGATTGTTAAACCTCCACGTTATAACTTGGCTATGAACTGCCAAGATTAGAATTGGGACTACCAATACACAATATATCGTATTGGATCTCTTTCTGAAAAACTTATACAGTCTTAGAATAAATCCATCTCTGTAGTACATAGTGCTTCATTGCCACTACTACTATATATCTTTGCCAAATAAGTGTCTTATGTTTCAGATACTTTAATAATCTTTCTTGTTTTCTAGGAGGTGCAAAATGGAAGGTTGTTTAGGCTTCTAGCAAAATTGGGAACAATCAATGAGAGGCCAGAGTAAGAAATTCTTGTTTTTGTGGTTTAAAGTATGCAAAATCCAGATTGCAATGCAAGGCTTCTTCCCTTGTAAACTTAAGCTAAACTTTTTCCCCATATTTACCTCTTAAGGATTTAGTTCTTTAAGAAGCCTTGAAACAATAAGATAAGCAATTTTGACCAAAATAGTAAAGGAAAAGAGAAGGCTACGAATAGGTATGCCAAAGTTGCTTCCTCTTTTAGTATGGATTCTCTTGTTGGTCTGTTGTGTGACAATAGTTTTTGAGGAAATGCATAGCTTCCTTAATCTGTAGCATATGGCATAGCTACCAACTTTAAGCCTGTTAATTAGCAGCTTGTTTTTTTTTTTTTATCAACTACCTTATAAAAATTAAGTGTTCATGGTCGTTTTCTATCCATTATTGTTTTCCCCATTACTGAATTGACTTGGGTACAAGTTGTTTTATAAAGTTAGTTTCTAATTTTTACATAGTAAACTTGTTGAAGATGGCCACTGCTTTCTTCCATTCGTTTTCTGTTGGCCATTTATATGTATTAGCTTCAGATACTTCAGCTGAGTTGCTTTGAATGTTATCTTCTATCTGTGTGGCAGGAGGGAAACTGATTTAATTGCAGATTATAACAGGAAGCGTAGCAGAGCAGTAAGATTACTTGATTCAGATCAGTCCTGCATATTTGTGGGTTTTGCTTTGTCTTAACTTTCTGAGGTTTAATCTGAGCCTTTGTTTTACACCAGGTTTCAGAAAGACCCAACGTGGTCAGAAACTGGAGACAGGTATTTACTAAAGCTCTTTCGAGATCACCTTTTCCATCAGGTGACAGAAGCGGGTACTCCTTGGATTGACCTCAGCCACATTATCTCATGTCTTAACAAGGTACACTGTACTTGGATTAGCTTCTGAAAATTGCTTGGGTTAACTTGCTTTGAGGGGAAATGTTGTTTTTAAGAAAGATGTCATTGGCAGATTAACTCTGATTTACCCTATGCTTATTTCTCCCCTATTTTGGATGGAAATGTATTCCCTAAGCTAATATTCAAACATATATGGACATTTTAAATAAACTTAGTAGCACATTTATTATTAAAACTTGAAATTCACTAATAGAGCATGCAATACAGTATTGACTCGTTCATCCTAGAATGCACTGAATACTATGAATAAGCAATGCTGGTCCCTTTATGCTACTCTGGTCTTTCAACACAGCATAAAGGATCCATAAAACCCCTTTAAGTGGGAGGTTTCTGCTGATATAGTTATCGCAGAAGATGGTCATAAAGCAAGAGGATCCATTCCTTAAACTGTTTTGACCAGAGTAGAAGACAGGACTGTGTATCAGGAGGGGAACTGTAATAGAAATTAATCCAGCACCTTCCTGGGCAGTGAGGGAATATGTCTGTGACATAGATGTTAAGTATGTTTCTGGTAACTCATGGTGCCTTGCAGTTTCTAAGCTGCACTGCTATCAAAACTTAAGCTGAGTGCTTTCATGGTTAATAGTGGGGGATGCATGAGAGACCACAAGATCTTCAGTAGTTGTAGAACTTCTTGTCTTGCTCCATAAATTAAAAAGTACATGAGCTGATTTTTTTTTTTGGTCAGATCAGCTTTTGACTTAACATACATTGTTTTATCAAATTTGAATAACTCATAGGAGAATGTTACTTCTTTTCTTCGTAGCTGCTTGGACATTCCACTCACTACATAGGGAACAGAGTTGCAGACACTGACAATATGCAGTTTGTGGCAGTGTTTTCTTTTCTAAGATTAGGATAGCCAACTTTGCCCAGGGAAGTGGTTGAGTCACCATCCCTGGATGTCTTTAAAAGACATTTAAATGTAGAGCTTTGTGATATTGTTTAGTGGAGGATTTGTTAGTGCTACATCAGAGGTTGGACTCGGTGATCTTGGAGGTCTCTTCCAACCTAGATGATTCTATGTTTCTGTGAACTTTCTCTTCCAGGAAGTTTTGAATATATTTGGATCCTTTGGGACATGACAGCAGACTAACTACAGTTAAATCTATTTCTAAATTGTTGCAGCTTTGTCTCCTATTAGACCACTGCTGTGCTTTTTTTTAACCTCCTTTTTATCTTTCTGGTTGGTGTCTGTAATACTCTAAAAGGGACATTAAAGGGATGCTAAATCAAATAGATATGTTGATATTCAAATAGACAGTGAAATGTCATCATGATTTGAAAGCAGTGACCAGTACAGTTCTGTAGCAAGTGGGGAACAGTCCTGAATTTGTAGGTAAGAGACTGTCAAAGGATGCCTTTTTCTGTAAATGCTCATGGCTTACCTTTTCAAACAGAGGCTCTTCTCTTCTGTGGTTGTGGGCTGAGTACACAAAAAATGTAAGGCCTACAGAATTCCACTTTGGAAACGCACTCTAAAAAGCACTTCTGAAATCGTGTACACTAGTAGAAGTGGTTATTTGGGCTTTCCTGCTGTGATCCAAAAGCATTCCTTTTGAATGAAACTTTATTTCAAAATTTTTTTCTTCAATGTGGTGTATTTGGGATCTTTTTTTGCTGAGATGCTGGCTTCTGTTTTCACAGGAGAAGCCTGTAATAATATTATTGATGTTTCCAGTCAGCTGTGTGGCTTTCTTAATACAGATCTTCCAGATACGAAATTCATAGGATATTTCACTGAATTTGTGAATGATACTGTGAATAGTAAACAATTTCTCACACACCATGTTTTTGTAATGGGTTTTGGTTAAAAAAAATAATAATAATAAAATATATGTAATTTTATCCTACTCTACAAAAACTAAAAGCTCTTTGGCTTTCTTTTGTCCTTCTGAAAATGCTCACAAAGCAGAAGCTTTAAATCTGGGAGGTTCCAGTTTTTAAGGTTATGATCAGTGTTATTTTTAGAAGACAAATGCAAGCAGTTTTTAACTTGCTATGTTGCTCCAGACAGCAACCAACATCTCTGTGACAAATCTAATTGCTTTTTTGCTATTCAGTACAACATTAAAATGCATTTATTTTACCCGACTGGGACTGAATTTCCAAAGATAGTTTCAACAGTATCATATCCCACTTGCCTCTGTCCTACCTTCTGTATGGGAACACAAAATGTATAGTGTAAAGTATTTGGAAATATCAACTAAAACAGCCACACAAATTTCTCATTGTAAGAGTCAGTTCTCCACTGAACATTTATTGAAAAGTGAGGTCATAAGATAGGGCCATTGGAAAGGACTTTGGCACATAGCATATTATACTGTTCCAAATTAAGACTTTGTAGTACATCTCTAATGTATGTGTGTAACATACATACATGTCTCCCAAATTACTGCTTTTCTATCCTGTTCCTAAAACTTTCTAATAAAAGAAATTCAGCAGCTTCCATAAGGAAGATAACACCATTTGTGGAGCTTCGTTTTCTAAATTTAATGACAAAAGCACTTCTGCAACTGTTACAGGCAATTGTCACCAAACATTAGTGACAATAGTTGCATGGCAGTTGCTTGGAAGATCATGTAACTCAGCTCTTCTGTTACTTTATTAGTGAATTTGAGAAGTCAAAACAAAACCTGAAAATAAACGTGGAACAAATTTTAATCTTTAGGCCTGAATTTTCATTATGGACTGTAACTAGGCGATCTTTTTCTTAGAATAAGGGAAGAAATATACTGTACAGAAGGCTTAGAATCTAGTTTGTTTCCAGTACTGTCAAAAAGTGTAGGTTTGGGTTTCTACCGTTGTTCAGAGTACTGGGGGCTGGTCCATCCATTAATTCATTTTCAGAATGGACAAGAAGTAAACTACCTACCCTACTAGGAGGCTTGTGGATCTTACATGCAAATGTAGTGGATTATGTGCAAATGTAATGTCAAAAGTGTTTTTTTCATCAGGAACTATCTGGAAATTATGCTAGGTTTTCTATGCAGGAGAAGACAAGATCGTATTGCAGGATTGTTAGCATTATGGAAAGGGAAGAAAACAGTGTAGTCCACAGGTGGGGGATGTCCATCCGGTTAAGACCAAAATGTCTTGATTTTTTTTTTTTTTTGCCTGGTATGTTGTTTTGGTGCAACTCAGATCCTGTCTTTCTGTGTTAACAGATCTGTGCTGCACCAAAACAGTATACTTGCCAAAAAATTGATTGTTTTTGTTACTGGGGAGATGTTTTGCCATTTCTTTCACACTTATTTTATCTTTTGCATTCTTGTTACAGTTAGATGCTGGTGTGCCAGAAAAAATAAGCCTCATTTCCAGAGATGAGAAGAGTGTACTTGTGGTAACTTACAGCGATTTAAAACGCTGCTTTGAAAATACTTTCCAAGAACTGATTGCAGCCGCAAATGGTCAGTTGTAGTATTTGCTGAAAGCATGCAGGACATTGCTGAGGAACTAAACAAATAGCAAATTGCACTACAGCTGAATTGTTGTTGTCATCTCATTTCACATTTGGGAAACAAACAGGAGATGAGCAAAGCTGCTTGCACTTCAGTCAGGTACACTGTTACTTGAAGGGAAGAATGTTTCACTTATCCTAGAGCTAAGGCTGCCATTGGAGGCTTTATCTGTGAAGAATTTATTTTAGATTAAGGAACACATCAGGTGCATGATGTTCCTGCTTTTATTTTTTCCACTTGTATATGCACTAATTTTAATTTTTTAAGACTTTTCTGATCTCTGAAGTTTTGCCACATTATATACTTAAGGGAAACTCTTTGCAAGGACATTTCTGGGATACATTTTTGTCACTGAGGATAAAGCAAAATTTATTCATTTTTGATATTATTTGCACCCAGAATAGCATAAAGGACCAGGTAAATAATTTAATAGAAGTTGTGTTCTATTAATTACTGTTTAGTTCGTAACCTCTGTAAAAGTGTGTTGTATGCAAGCTCTGTATGCCACCCACTGTTAGCTCAAAAAAAAAGAAAAGAAGATGAAATGTAAAAATTGATCAAGTTGAAGTATCAATGAATTGACCCCCTCCCTCCTTTTTTTTTTTTTTAAAAAAAAAAAAAAAGAAAATCCCATCATTTGATTTAAACTTTGTCTAAGCGAAGTGACGAAAATAGCATCATGGGAAACATCTATAATTTAAGGAGCATATCAAATTTGCTCTAAACACAACCAGCGCCTTTTAAAAAACTGTTTGTATGTTTTCCTGCTAGTCAGAAGCATTTACATTTATGCAATTTTTTTAATAGATTTTTTTTAAAAAAGAAATTGTGTTTAAATGCCTGAAGTTTCAGGAGTGTATTACTTAGGTTATTTACAGTATAATTTTTGTATAAAGTTCTGTTCTTTGAACCACAGCTTTATTATGGTACGCTACACTGGATACAGATACAAAGACACTGTTAAAAGAAGATTAACTAAACACAGCAGTTGTCTGGCATCAAGAGCTTTTCAAGTTTTACAGCCTGAATCTGGAGGGATAATGATCTGCTGTGCCTTTGCAGTCACTGCTTAGCCCAAAGTAATATTTCTTTTGATAATACTCAACACATGAATATTCCTGAAGTAATTCAGTCTCAAAAGTCTGGAATTTTCCTCCTCAATTACCTTTCTAATATTTGGACGTGCAGTTCTCTCCAAACTTGGGTATTCATGGGATTTCTAGTTAAACACCTACACTTTGATACTGAAGACTGCCAAATATGTAGGAATTTTCTTTCTTAAAGCAGTAGTGAAGACTGTATCTATTCTTTCCCAGCACTGAATGTTTTAATAGCACTGGGTGCTCACCATGAAGAAAATGTGGAAACTCAAAAGGTCAGGACAGACTCTTAAGCACTTGCAACTGATGTTACTGGCATCAATTTTAATAATTCTCAATATTTGTAGTTTTCAGAGAAGTTTTTAATATTTCTCTGTCCACTTTTATAAGCTTTAAAATGATTCTCCGCCTTGAGACTTGCAGCAAGAAAAGCAACTCTCTTCACTTCGAAAGCTTTGAAGACTAGGGACATGCTTTACACATTTTAGAAAATGTGGTTGAATCCACATTAGGTAGCATCAGTTGTTGAGTTGAAAGATCAATTATTGTTGCATTTGATCGAATGAATTTTAAAAGGAACATAATGTTTAATATTCAAACGATAACAGTTGCCAGAACGTTCTTTTTAATGTAAAAGGAACAGGAACTTTGAAAAGTGAACATGCAAAACAGTCTTTTATCATTAGCTCATGTATTTGAGGAAGAGCAGCTGTCTTTTATATGTTTTTTGACAAATCATATTGTAATTCTTTTGTACAAAAAAGAAGTACTTGTATTCTAGAAGAAATATGAAATGCTTAATTTATAAGCGGGCTGAGGTTTTTTCCAGTATTGTTTTCTTTGAAAATGAAAGGGGATCATCTGTTCAGTTGTGGGGTTTGGGAACCTTTGAAAATTTAATTTGTGGACCAATATTTTGTGAAAGTGTAAGGCAGGGGTAAAATAGGGCTTGAATTCTCATCCTTTTTAGACCAGCAAACCACCCTCTGCAAGACATGTCTAAATTGCAAACCTGTGTGTATTTGCATAATGTCAGTTTGCTTCAGCCCCTAATAACCTCAGGACTTGGTTTAAAAATAAAAAGGTAGACAGCTAATAAGTTTTCATACAGAAATAATGTCAGCCAGAAAATATTTGGTGTCAGGTGATGCATAAAATAAAATAAAAAAGTTGAGCTTTGTTTTCTATTTATTTCATTTGGTCTATATTTGGGAATGATTTGAACAGTCTGAAGTTTAGCTTGGGTGTTTTTTGGGGGAGAGCCCTTCTACCCCATTTTAATTCCATTTAGAAGGTTGTCCTAAAGATGTAGTTTGATCCATTCATAGGAAGAATTGTGTATATGTATTTATAAAGAAGAGCCACCAGGATGTGCCGTCCCAGATGGGAAATTTAATTCTGACCTTCCTATTTTTACAGCTAAAAGCACAGAAGGGACAACCTTTGAATTCATGTGATGTTGGTCATTTTAATTTTTTGTACCTGTTTTAAATTTTGTTGCTGTATTTACTATATTGTAAATATTTTGTTGAGGGTACCTATGTATTTTTGATTTGCCCTTGTTTCAGTAATTCAGGTGTCAACTGCTTCCCCTAAAAAGCACCGGTATGTTAAGTTCTAATGCCATGGTCCCAATATGTGTTACTCATCTTTAATCCTGTTTTCATTCTTCATGTGTACAGCAGTATTTTTAATAAAGAATACCAGAAATAATGTAGCCTTATTTTAACAACATGAAGTATTGAAGTTGGGTAAGGGGTTTTCAACTTTAATACTGGAATTGTATTTCATTCAATTGTATTTCTTGTGTTTGGTGTCTCCAATGCAAAGTTTAAAAAAATCATGCTTCACTAAGAATGTTTAGTGCTTGCCACTTAGAGTATACATCAGATACCCTAAAACTTACAGATGCTGTTTACTTGAATCATACTAATAATATACATTTCCTTAACTCCCAGGTAAAGTCCATCTAATTCAGTCAGATCATCTCAGTGTTACTAGACAAGCCTTAATTAAGAAAGCTCCACTAGAAAGTATTTTAATTTTAAGTCTATTTAACTTTTTTGCTCAATAGCAAAAAAAGTTAATTTCTCTTGAGAATTTGCATGTGGAGTAATCAACAGTTTCATTGCCCAGAATTATTTCTGTATTGTTGACTTGCATAGGTATGATCTTCTGTACCCATCCAATCCTGACTATGCATATGTAACACAAAACATTGTGCAATATGTGTGAAATTGTCAATATTTTTGTATAAATTTAATATGGAGTCATTATCCCTGAAATTGCAGTTTCTAGAAGTTTTATTACATGGAGACTAAGGTTGTGGTAAGTCTGATTGGTGCTCTTACCTATTCTACAGTCTGTCTTTAGTAATGTGCAGCAATGGATGCAGAATATCCTACAGCAGTAGGTAACGTTGTTAGGTTCTGTGTCCAAAGAAAATCTCATCTCTGCTTCCTTCCAGCACTTCTGTATCTTTGTATCTACAGTGTGGCTTAGAGCTACGCTCAGGCCATAAAATGATATATGGCAGAGAGCCCTTGATGGAACACCTCAGTGGAGGCAGCTTCTCCAGATTGTGCCATCTTGGCTGGAGATTTGGGTCTCAGGTGGGTCTGTGAAGAAGAGAGAACATCTTCCAGGCCTTGCTAGCTTGTGTCATAGCTGGTTTGGAACAGGCTTTATTCATGACACATGGATTTGTTTGTTGTCCTTTTATCTGTACCAGATCTTCTAGCTGCAGGACTGACCAGAAGGTGAGTAATTGAGTGGATATTTGGGAACGGCAATTTTTAATTCCCCTACCACAAAACCTTGGCTCTCATAGAGGCAGGGCTTTTTTTTTTTTTTTTTTTTTTTTTTTTTTTTTTTTTTT
>CM021765.1:183619111-183630540 GCA_011076525.1 Nettapus auritus | reverse complement strand
TTTTTTTTTTTTTTTTTTTTTTTTTTTTTTTTTTTTTTTTTGCCTCCAGAGAGCAGTAAACTTTTCTTAAATATGCTGAATTTAGTGGATTTCATTCTCATGAGGAGCAGCACAACTGTCCATCACTGTATCCACTTTGTTCAAGAAGTGTGCCTTCAGTGCAATTATTCTACATTCCTGTTTGCTCACAAAACTGGAACATTTGATGTGTGAGTGCTGTCCAGATCTGAGTTGTCTGTTGCTGTAACCTTTGATACAAGATTAACTAGTTGGGCAGAACCATGCGCATTCTTTCAAAAAGCAAACTTTATTGCATGAGTTTAGTAGTCAAATGCATTATATGAAGACAGAAAATGCAAGATAAAGGAGTTATTCACATCCAAAGAAACTTAGGGGGGTTCATATAAAAGTAATCTTTGTAGTCCAGTTTTCTTAAATATTTATGCACAAAAAGCATATTTATATATTTACATTGTGCAAACACTTCCTTTCAGAGATGCATTATCCCGTAATGACTATTGCTGAAATGGAACTAAGAAACAGTTCTTTCCAATTCCATTTGTTTTGATCAAAATCAAATATACTTTATCAACAAGAGACAGTGCAATATGGTGTATGTAAAACTGGTGATCTCTTGTGAAGGAAGATCTAGAATTGATATTTAGCTTATAAGTAGCGGTACATATTTCTTTTACTTGCATATACAAGATCATTTTTCTTTGTAAATATGCAAAAGCTCCTTTCCCTCTGTCTGTTAGTGGGTTAAATTCACAGTTCTTAAACTGAGTTTTAAGAGGTCAATCCATATATGTAGCATTTTAATATATGTATATTTATAGTGGACCACAAAAAAAAACAGATTGGGCAGTGGTTGATTCAGGAGATATCAGTCCTGTTGTGTTAAATGGCCAAATCCTCCTTAATATTTTATTTAAAGGTGAAAGGGGATAATGCAACCCCCACGCATGTCAAACAGAGAGCATTCATGTCCTTTGAGATGCTATACAGAAGTCTGTTGCAAACAATGATACATTTTTATTCCTGTACATACATGCTGTTAACTAACCTAGAAGTTCAAGGGTCTTCATAGAAAAGCTGCCCAAACTTTCCAAAGAGATTGCTGTGCTATTTCTAAGTATTCCCTTCACGCTCTGTATTAATCAATACTTTGTTTAAAATATATGCAGTTTAGTAACCATGCTGTCCTTTCCGACAGCCTCCCATAAATAGAATATAATCAGTGCAGTGTTAGAAAGTCCACTAAGTTTCATGGACGGAGCTTGGCTTTAACATATCTAGCTTGTTTGTTTCCAGTGTGTGTATGTTGGCGTATTGACAAAGTGCAAATCTTCAAGACTGTTGATCTGATTGCAGCAGCCTTGACCAAAGGGGACTGATCTGCATTCCCTGTTATGGCAGCACTGACTCTGACCTGAGTTCTTTTTGTATCCTTGAAGTTTTTTTTTTTTTTTTTTTTTTTGCAGGATGTGCTTGAAACTCTTGCCTCACAGAACTCCCTATGTCTTTTGTCATCCAAAGCAGTAAGACCCATGTAGTGCCTCATCCTGACTACACTTCCACCAAGTTTCTCAAGGCAGAATTTTCACTAAAAACTGTACAGTGTGGTTTGTTCAGTTGTTTTCCTCTTCTCAGAGCCTCCTTCATTTTTCAACACTACACAGGTACCCTCACCATAGGCCCAAGCAACACAGCACCAGTTCCAGGGTGCCTTGCACTGGGCTCATCCCAGCTGCCTCTCCTGACCCTGACACCAGTGCTATGTGCCAGAGTCTGGGTTGGTGCAGTGTCACCTACCATCCTGCTGCCAGGGACCAAATGGTGAGCTGTTTTTTTTGGTAATGATGACCATTATGGTTTTCAGAAGCAATGTGCAATTAATTTTACTGACAGCTTTTGGAGTTCAGCATTGGGAAAGTCAAGGCCTAAGCATTAGTATTCTGCTATGTTTTGTATATGCTTGTTGCAGTCTGTAGAAATGCAGATCACTGAGATTAAGCCAATGATAACTTTTTAAACTTCAGGATAATCTTTTAAACTGACATTGTTTTTAGAAAAACCTGTTTGCATTAAATACATATTAAATCCCAGCCCAGATGACTTAAACAGGTGGCTGAGAGTAATGGACCACTGAGTTGTAGTCAGGAGGGGGAGAGTGGCACGCCTTCATTTTCTCCAGCGCTGCATTGCCATAAGTGTATCTTCGACTGGGGTCGCTGAGTTGGTCACAGCTGAAACTGCAGAAGCTTCTCGGCTTTGTCATTCCAGAAAGCACTGACTCCTTGCTCCTGCTGGCACCTTTCACACTGAAATAGAGCAGCATCACTGTTAGCATATTTAACATGTGCTGACGTTTTGTTTTCATGACTTGAGCAAACCACATCACAAGTAGCAGCTTTGTTTATTCTCAGAGGAGGGAAAGAAACAGCATTGATGCAGACGGGATTGCTCAATGGAAGAGCAGAACGGAGCACTGAAAGAGCCCTTCTGTGTCCCCCTTGAGTCTCCTTCTTAGCAGAAATGCTGTGACTGAACATCCTTAATAAAGTGATTGTGGTCATTGTATTACAGATTTGGTGCTTACAGGGAAATATCCAAGCACTCACCCTAACCTCTAGTGTTCATTTGTGGCTGGTGCTGGGGAGTGAAAATTCTCTGCAGGGTGGAGTGGTGTGGAGTGTCTGACATTTGCCCTGCTGCTGGGCTATGAGTCCCAAAGGGCTTTCTGTACTTAAATATTCTCCATAAGGGAATTTTGGAGGTGTTTGACCAGGGGGAGTGAAGTAATGAAAGGTCTCAAGCCATGTGGTAAAAGTAGAGAGCCACTAGCACAGAGTTATCAAGAGCCTAATGCTGTGATGAATTTTTAAGACAAATGACCAGTGCTTTTGAGGAAGGGTGAAAGATTTGGGTATCTCCTATCTTAGCCTGCTCTCAGCAGCAGCCGTGAGCTGCTGGTTTTAATTAGTGTGTTCCTGTCCTGCAAAGGGCCAGATATCGTGTAGGCTGTCTTTTATAAAATGGCATTTATAACAGTAGTGGTGGTATTAAATGTCTTCTCAGTTTAGCCACTCCTTAAGACGCTGTTTATTTTGCAGCACTTTCTCACCCTTATTCTGATATTCTGAGACTGCAGTGCTTAAAAGGTCTCTTTCAAATAGTGAAGACACTTAAGGCACAGACAAGTCTCACACCATTGAATTTGGATATTGAAGCCTTAGCTACAGACATAGGCCAAGACAGGACAGTTTCTGTCATTGGTTAAATGTGAAATCCCCAATCCCAAGTTAAACCTATGTTGGACTACAGTGCCTAAAATAAGGTTTTCTTCCTGTTTCTAAGTTTCTGGATACTCTGGCCCTCTCCTTTTGTAAGGTCAGGAACACTGGCAGTCTTGAATTCCAGAGAATACAGTCAGAACATCTGGTGAGACTTTGTGAGCCCAGGATTTTGCTTTGAATTTTAATTTGCGCTATTTGATCTTTAAATGAAGTGCAGAGCTAGTAGTGCAGCACAGATTAAGAAATGGAGAAGTACCACTTTCTCTTAGATTTCACGCTTTCTTGAATCTTGAACTCACAAGCCTTTATGCTTTGTAAGGAATGAGGGCTCTGCCTACTGTAGGAAAACTGGAGGGCACTCCCAAGCAGACCACCCCATTACATTTGTTTGTAGATGGATGGGGTTCATGAGGAGGAGTCCTCATGATGAGGATTGCAGATGCATCCCATATTTTTGTATTTAATCTGTTGGCAGATGGCAAGTAATTGCCTTGGGATAAATTCCGTAACTGCGTGACAAGGTCAGTTGCAGCCTCAATGGACATTTTAAAATGGTTTTACAAAGAAATGCTTCCATGATTTACATTGCAATTGTCGAGTCTGATGGAGCAGTGGGCTGGCAGAAGTACAATGTGCATGCTAAGTTATGAGCCTTAAAATCATCATACTTTGATCCTTTTATTTCTTACCAGGCTTTAGCACCATGAGAATATGAGTTTTCTTGCAGCCGTGGACCGTAACGTTTTGTCATTGTAGACCTAGTGTATTTGGAAATATTAATGCCTTAATAAACAATACCTCGTATCTCAAGGCCAGCTAAAAGTCCTGAGGTAGTATCATGTTATGGAGCTAGAATAAAGCTTCAGTACTAGTCTTGTATTCTCCTTAGGCTAATTAACAAACCTTTAGAGCTGTAGCTATTCATTTCACCATGAGTGCACTGGTGTACCTGGGCACACGCTCCCACAGGCAGTGCTCAGACAGCCTTCAGAGCTTGGCATCTGTGGTCAGGGTTCCTTCTGAGGCAGAACTTACAGACACTAAAGGCTTCTTTAGCTGCGGATTATCTTATTTCCACACTAAGAATGTAAATTGGAAGGTCTCTACTTGTTTTTTAATTGGGAATATTTGCTGGAGGGAATTGCTGCTGCTTTCCTGACAGTCTGCATTTAGAAATTTGCTGAGGGGGGAAGATGACTGTGGCTTTTGAGATGCTTGTTCCAGCCCAAGGATTTTGGCTTAACATGGGTTGGGCTTTTTCTCCAATACTGAAAAGCTATATAAGAGGTGCAACTGGGATCCTGTCCACTTGCAAAGTTAAAGAGCAATCTTATGAGCTCTTTCTTTGCCCCCAAACCTTTCCATTGAGGTCACATCACTTGAGGCCTTACAATTAGGAAAGACTTCTCTCTTAATGCTGTTCACGTGAACACCTTTTTTCATCTCAATGGCAATAGCAAGTCCACGGCATGCAGCCACCATGTCAGTAGTTGTGCTGCCACTTAGGCCTGAGGAGCTCACCGGGGCTTGGGGAGATGCTTGTTTCCTGTAGTGGGATGAGGTAAAACCAAAGGGGAGCTTTGCATGCTGATACCTTCCCCTGCACAGTGTTAGAAGCAGGAGGAAGGGGACTGGCCTGGGTCATCTGGGTACCTCCGTGCTGTCCGCAGGTTCACACTGAGGTTATACTTGGGGAGTCAACTGACGAGTTTCCTGTGAGACAAGCACTGTGTGCACTCATGGGGACTGCTCAGTCCCACACTGGTACCCATGAAGCAGCACAGGTAAGATGCAACAGTTCTGGCTCCCTCCACCCTACTCAGTACTTCAGCGCTGTCACATCAGACTTGGCCCTGCCACTTGGTCCTCTGACACCACACTCCAGGTAAACTTGGGCTGTTATCAAAACACTACCCTATCTGCTTGGCTTGCATGCTATTTCAGGTACCTCAGACTAATGAAAAAAAAATGCAGATCTCAATCACTGTGTCCTGGGAAGCACGGCAGCCAACAGGGAAATGCAGGGCTTGGTGCTACCATGCTGTGAGCCTAGCCAGCCTGCCCCAGAGCAGGTAAGCTGGGAGCAGCAAGGTCACAGCTGCTCCTGAGAGTGTATTTGTCTGCATTTGTGTTCTAAGCGTAAATGTTGAGGTTGGGGGAGTGTGATAGTGAGTGCTTTGGAGTGGCCATGCATTGCAGTGAATGTGGCCTGTTACCTGCTGCTAAGACGGGTGACCCCTTCCTCATACTGGCACTGGCAGCTCTAGCCATGACCCACTACTTCTTGCTCAGAGTCTATCTTAGAGTCATTATTTTAATAATGCACTCACCTGAGCCAGCTCACTACAAGGCAAGCTAAGCAGAAGAGAGAAGAGGACCACAGAGTGGGATGCTTGAGATGCAAGGGAAGAAGTAGGATACTGGGTTAGATCAGCTTACATATGTAAAACCCCTCTAGGCTCTACCTTGTCATGTTCAGTGCTATGTTCAGGGGTTATTTATCTGCTGCTCCAGCTTAGCCTAATTAAAGGATGCTTAGCTAGGAAGCTGAAATTTTAGGAATGTGTGCACACCAAAGGGTCACTGATATGTGAATGCTTTTTGGCTCTAACGCTACAGCAATGCTTGTTCAGCTTGCAGGCCCCATGACCTTGTGTGTTCTCAGCCAACTGCTCTGTTTCCCTGAGGATTTACATTCTAGCAGCCACTGCTGAATTCATTTTTTTTCCCTACCCAAGCATTCCTTTTCCTTATGCAGCTGAAAAGCCTCCTTAAAGCCTTTCCAGAGTGATGCTGGGGGCACACTTCATACCTTCTGTGCCACACAGAGAAAAAGGTGTTTCATGTGTTTCATAGGGGGAGATCACCATGTTGTAATGGTGGCTGACAGCAGCCTTCATGTTTACATTTACATCACTTTTACAGAGAGAAAAAGAAATGGGTTAAACCACTTCTAGGAAATATTGTGTCCTCTGGAGCCTTGTAACACCCGCGTGTGTTCCTGGCTTGGTAATACCCAGCTCCTCCAAGGAATGTATGGAAAATATCTCAAAAAACATCAAAGCACAAGGCCTTCTCCTGTGCTTGTTTATGGGGGCTTATGTTGTCCTGGCCTTGCCATGCACCAGCAGTGCTGTCATTGCAGATGCCTGCTAGCAGCATGTGTCCGTGTTACACCGTGTATTTTGGCCGTGCAAGCGGGCCCGCATGCACTCTTACACGTGTGGCTCTCTGTGTGTTACCAACGCCCTCTTAGTCACTGGAATTTTTCTCAAAGTGAGGCCTCCCCACCTTGACAGCATGTTTCAGCCATCCACAGTTGTTCACTGAGACAATACCATGCTGCCTGGCCTGCCCACCTGCAGGCTGCTGACTGGTTCGGTATGGCTGGGATGGCCTTGACCTGCTGCCAACCTCAGAGGAACAGTGGGATGGAGATGGGCTGCCCCTGGCCTGGCCACGAGCTCAAACAGGCCCTGGTGCTGCCGGATTCATGAGGCCTGGGAGCTGAGACACTGCCAGCACCAAGAAAATAAACATTTCCCACTTGCAGAGAGCTCGCAGCATGTTTCTTAGCACAGCCCTTGGGTAGCTGTCAGGAATTAGGTGGAGGAAGGTGGCCGATATATTAAAGTGCTTAAAGGCAGGAAGAGAAATGAGGCCCTCACATCCATCTATTGTAAAGTTGCCACTTCAGCATCCTTAGCCCATGGGTGTTAAATGGGCTGTGCTTAGCTGAGTCATGGAAAAGGAGGGCAACAACAAGCGCTGGGAGCATTGTCCCAGCTGGGGTGCCCTTGGGGATGCACAGGAATGACCGCAGACCCTCTGCAGCCACGTATGCCTCCTCCCCCTCACCAAGGGCTGTTTTCCTATAGCCTCCTGCTTCTGTTCCCTGGCACTCTCCTGCTGGGCCTGGCATGAGGGTGATCAACAGAGAGCTAAAAAATCTTAGAGGTGACGGGCATCAAAGGGGCTGAGGGTTATTTCTTTCCTCTGAGGCATATGGAGGGTGGTAGGAGCTTGTTGATTCCTGACTCAAATACAGGAGCCTCACACTCGGACTCAACTGCTTGAGAAGGGGTTGGACCAGATGACCTCCAGAGGTCATCTCAGATGAAGACATCTCTTTAAAGGCCTGGGGACACCTCAGCTGTTTTCGTTAGGCCTGATTCAGCAGAAGGGCCCTGAGTCCTCCTTTGCCCTCTAACATGAAGGAGGAGAAGGGAACATAAAATACAGACCCAAATAGTGTGCGCTTCTGCTTGCTGCCTGTCCAAGTGAAGCGTTTCAGCTCTTCTGAGGGCAGCACCATCCCGCTGTCTGCTTGATAGTCCTTGGAAAAAAACAGAAAAGCAGCCCTGTTAGGTGCTAGCTATACGAAGCTTCTTTTACAGACTTGATTCCCATTCAGGAGGTTTTCCAGATGGTTTTCCAAACTGTCCTTATTTTGGATTGCAGCAAACAAATGCTATTAGTGCAGATAACAAGTGTTAAAAGAAAAGTGCCTATAAGCAAGGTGAGGGCTTGGCCAGCCACCAGGTCAAACTTGAGAGTACCACCATGCATTTCCCACCTCGCAGTGTGTATAACTGCTTGTCTGGATCACTGCAAACACAGCTGATCCTGCACCTCATATCAATAGAGGCTGCAAAGCAGTAAAACCCCTTCTTGATTCTCTTTGTGTAAATCTGTCAAGCAAAAATAAATAAATAAATAAATAATCAATTACCTATCACTTGGCCAGGAGTCACTTACATTAAATACAAGCGTTTCCTTGATGGGAAGCTCTTCAAATGTTTTTATACGCTGGGGTGGTTTTATTTTGAAGGTGTTTATATATCTGTTGAACAAAAAGAGGAAGACAACCTTTGGTGAGAGCATGAGGTGCATGAGCAGAAAGCTCTGGTTATTTCTGTGTTTCTTCTAGTTTTTGCTTAACAGCCACCGAGGCTGTTTTATCAATAGGAATTGTTCGCCAGAGCCCACCCCAGGCTCCCTCCCCAAGCACAGGACCACAGTGGCTGGCCCTGACAGCAGCACTGCTGGGAAGCTTAGCTGCTGTGTCTGGGGGTTTTCTCCCACCCAAGCCCAAACCAGGCTATGGAGCATGCTGCAATGCCCACCAAACCAACCCAAACAAACTTAATCCTGCTTATCTCACCTGACATTTTCAGTACTTCTGCAATTTGGGCTTGTTACAGGAAACTTCTCATTGCACGAAGGGTCAGTTGCAGGGGGAAACCCACTGTTGGTTGTAAATATGGTATCAAGGGGTATGTAGTCCTTGCCCTCCTAAAAGCAGGTAGGAAATCACAGCATTACTGCTGAGATCGTGGGGCATCTGGCAGCTCACGGTCCTTCTGCACATACCTGTTGCACGTTTGCCTGCAGCAGGTCGCCCAGCCTTATCACCAGCTCAGAGAACCTTGGCCTCTCGTTGGGGTTGCTCCTCCAGCAGTCCATCATGATTTGGTAGCTGTGAAGACAAGGGCAAAATGAGAATGTTGGGGGTTAGGGTTCAGTTTTATCCAAGGCAGCGCAAATTCTGATGGCTTTTCACTGGTAGAGTTAACGCCTGAATCTGTATGATTTTACAAATGTGCTCTCCATCACTAAAAGAGCAAGTTTTCCACAGTCAAAGCAAAGGATTTCTTCTCACAAGACACCAGGAAGACCACATCAAAAGAATAATTTAGCCAACTAGTCATACTTTCTTTTTTTATTCCTAATTAAGCATTAAACCTTTGTATTAAACACCTATTAACTGGAAATGTTTAAGTTAAGGCATCCTAAGATGACTTATATGAATGTGTCACTTCCTGGTATTGGTTGAGTTGAGCTTTCCTTCCTGCAATAAAATATGTGGAAGATAAAAAAAAAAAACAAAAAAACAAAAAAAAAACAAAAAAAACCAAACACTTATCTACTGTCATTGGGATAATAAACTTAGTCAATGGGTAATAATCCCAGATAGATGTGGCTGGCTTGCTTCCTTTTGCTTCTTCCAGAACTATTTTTTGGCAGGTGTTGCTATTTTGAGTCATGAGGCAGCACCCAAAAAGGCACTGAAGACGTACATGTGCTTTGCCTGTGGTAAAATCCGATGGATACGTCCATGCTCCTGAGTGATTTACCCCACAAGGTGCAAGTTTGGTGTGCTGCAATTCACCATCCCTGTGGGGACAGCTAGAGCCAGGGCAATCCCAGCTTGGGGGGGGGGGGGAGGGGGAAGGGGCTGCAGACTCAGGACCTCACTTGGCTGGTCACAGAGGCTCCTTCAGGGCTGTCTGCATCTCTGCTGTGACGTTTAAGATAGACTGCAGACCAAGCAGGCTGGAGGCTGTGGGTCCCCGCCACCTTCCTGCAGACAGTGGCTCCAGGAAAGGGTGGGCCCTCACCACCAGCGTCTTTGCAAGGAAGCCTCTGCTGCCGCTTCCGAAGTTCAGAAAACGTTCCTAATGTCACATTCCTCCAGCACTTATCTGTGCGTGTGCTGGTAAATGCTAAACCTGGAAAGAACAGATGACCTTCTTCCTTCTGCAGCTGGAGCAGCCCTCGCCCAGCCTAGCCAAAGCTGCATGCTGGTCCTGGTCATGCAGGATGGACATTATGGCACTGGCCCTGCCATTGCTGGACTACCTGCAGATTCGCAGCACCTGGGCTCAGGTCCACATCCCACTGGTGAGAGGTCCTGCCAGGGTCATCGTGTTCTTCACCCTGTCTGGCCCCATGGGAGGACCAAGAAGATGCCCATGGCAGCAAGAAGATACCAGGCTGCATTGGGCTAATTTCTTGATGTTTGTGTGGAGTGTTTTTTTGCAGAGATTCATACATTATGAGGGTGGAGGGATACAGGGCAAGTAGAGAAAGGCAACTTACATTTCCTCGGTGGCTTGCTCTGGGGCCCGCATCCTTGTGCCTTCCTTTAGTCTGCTGCAGAAGTCCTCATCTATTTGGACTCCGGGGTATGGAGAGGCACCTGGGGGCAACATGGGGAGAAGAGGATCATCCATCCATCCATCCATCCATCCATCCATCCATCCATCCATCCATCTATCCACCCACCCTTCCATCCCCTAAGGCAGGTGGTGAATTGTTTCTGCACACGAGGACACAGCTCTTCTAGCATATGATATGCAAGCAGCTATTCCATCCCTAGCACTGTGCTCCTTGTGCAATTGGTGGAGGAAAACAGGGTGGTTCCCCCATGTGGACCCCCACCTAGGGACAGGTGAGCTGCTCTCAGCAGGTCTCTTCTCCCAGCAGTGAGTGCAAAGGGAACCTGGCTGGGTACCTGCAACCTGGCCTCAGACCCTCACATCCTTTCCACTGTCCCCAGACACCCCCCTGTTGTCCCCAAGCACTTGAGTGCGCAGCATCTGCCTGCAGGGCTCAGGGCATGGAGACAACAGGCAGGGAAATACTGCTGCTGATGCTCCTGCTCTGCAGGAGAGCAGGATTAAACGCTATTGGTGGTGTTCACCTGACCTGAATACAAGAAATTAAACATGAGTTTGACTTGAATCCCCAAGAAAAAGCCAAGTTTGATCTCTCTGGGGTTTGGACCACTCCAAAAGCTAGTTAGCTAAGCAGTCCCAAATGCTCAAACCCACCTTGAGAATACTAAAATCATGATTTAAAATCAGATTGTGTCACATCTGCATTATGTCTCTAGTTTCTGTAGTTGTAAGGTACAGCCTGACCTTGCTATTTTTGTTTGTTTGTTTGTTTGTTTCCTGGAGATAAGAAAGCATCAGGAAAGGAAAAATGGAAACAAAACAAAACAAAACAAAACAAAAACCTCTCTGAGAGTCAGTCACCAGGGGCTGGGACTTTAAGAAAAAAATGACAGGTATTATGAAGCTGACCATAAAATCACATGAGTTGGCAGGCTGACCAGCAACGTGTATTTAAACTAATAAATGATTGATTGTCCTGCGAATTGTATGGTATTGTTTCCTCTGCTGTTCTCCTCTTTTGTCAGTCTCTGTGTTAGACCCAATTAAGATTCTTCTGTTATGATGGTCATTGTTGTTCTCTCGCAGTGTACATTTTGTATCCTGTATTTTTAATGTACAAAAGAGGAGAGGAGAGGAGAGGAGAGGAGAGGAGAGGAGAGGAGAGGAG
>CM021765.1:183549435-183613736 GCA_011076525.1 Nettapus auritus | reverse complement strand
TTTTTTTTTTTTTTTTTTTTTTTTTTTTTTTTTTTTTTTCACTAAACACAAGATGAGCTTGAATACTTCAAGTTAATAACTTGACCTCTGGATGAAAGACAAGGTCAACTGACTGGTACTGGGAGGTAATCCAAAACCATTTTCAGTGCAGTACAGATTGAAGTGCAGATTTTTTACCTCCATTTTTTGTGCATGCTCCCAACAAATTCACAATATTGAGATGATGGCCAATGTGGATCAGGATTTTCAGCTCAGTCATCAGTGCTTTGTACTCACTTGCTGTGGCCCCTTCTGTAAATGCAAAATAAAATCAACGTGAAAAAAACAAAGAATTGGTCCTGGTGAGCTTTACCACTTTTTGTCACTTTCCACTTCCATTGTTGGGGGTACTTAATGTGCCGATGTTCTTTTTCTATTCCTCCCTTCCCAGCATCCTCATACTTGCAATAAAACCCATAAAAAGTCAGGCAGTCAACTTCCTCCCAATAGACTCTGTTATATTTAGAACAGAGAAATTTTTCACATGAATAGTTTTGTAGTTTAAGCCAAAAAATGAAAGAAAAAATAAAAAGGGATTTAAAGACTATAATTAACTCCATCCAAAGTAGGTTTCAGCTGACCTGACTTCAGCTATCTAACAGTTATGTACTAGCTTGAATTAATTAACCTCTCAAGGAGTCAGTGGTAAGAGAAAAACATTTCAGGGATCTGATGCAGCCATCAATGTTAGCCATCTATGTACAGGGAAGAGATGAACCACGCTGTGGTAATAATTCTCTGTTTCTGTTCATTGTACAGGAAGCCTGCAGTATTAAAGTAGACCAGGCACGCAAATTTTACATGGTTGAAATTAGGGGACTGCATCTCACCCTTACTGGTAAAGATCAATATTAATTATAACAATAATGATGTAAGAAATTCCACAACTAAACACGAAAGTTTCTACTTTGTCTAGAGCATAACTTTTCATTCCTTCCAAGCAGTTTTTCTTTTTATTTTCCTGCATTATTTCTTTTTGGCAAGAAAACAAGAAAAATAAATAGCTTTGCTTTGTGTAGACCCAAAAGGACTAAAAACTTTAGTGACAGCAAGTGTTAAGAATGGTCCAGTGCAAAAAGCCTGGAGTTAAGTCTTAAAGGGCTTGGTTTCAACATCTGATCAGAAACAGATTTTCTTGGTGGCCCCCCACAGAACTTGTAATCTAACCAGTAATCCATTAATTATTTGTATAACTAATAGCACTTCCCCTCCACCTCATGGGAATTCTGTGAGAACAAAGCTCATGAATGCCTACTAAGTTCCTGGATAACCTAGTGAGGACAAAAGGAATGGGACAGCTCTTCCCTAACTTCAGGTACCTGTTGTGAAGATGCCTACAGAGGACCTAGTCACCACAGGCTCTCTTTGCAGTCAGCAGAACAAAACATGCACGTGTCACCAAATGGTGGGATCTGCCTTAGGATGGGATGGCATGTTGTTTCTCACCATGGACAATAAAGGGAGTTTGGGTGACTAGCTCAGATGCAAACCTCTACCCCGAACGCACAAACACCATGAAGGTTTCCTGCAGCTGCCATCTGCTCCTGTCTATTCCAGGAGCAGCCCTGCTGCCTCTGTGGTGCTGGCACAAAAAGACTGCTGATGTACATAAAGAAATGTTAAATTTGACAGAACACTCTGCCAGCTCATCTGTCTGCATGTTGGCAAAACAGCTGTCACCCGGGGCCAGGTGGTGACCCAGGTGACAGGCCATCCTCTGAAACCAGTGACACAGATAGCTATTGGCCCATTGCTGCAGAACGACCAAAGGTTTGGTTTGTTTATTTTATTTTATTTTATTTTATTTTAATTTTATTTTAATTTTATTTATTTATTTATTTTTATTTTTTTTTCTAGACATGCTTTCTGCAGGGTATTTGTTTGTTTTGCATTGCCCAACAAGGTTTGTCTGTGCTTTTTGAACAGGACTGAGAAGACAGATTTACACCCTGTCAGCTGAAAATTCCCTCCTTAGGGACAGTCCTGGATATTGCAATAGGAGGTGCTAAAGTATTTGGCACAGTATTACAGAACAAGCCTGTTGAGTACAGTACTAAGAAGGCACACCCAACAGGGCGTACATCTTTCAGGTCACTGCCAGCAAGAGATGATCTCCTGATGAAGCTATTTCAGGTAGAGCATTGCAGAGAGAGGCTGCAGGTCTGAAAGTACTATTGCACGTGCCCCTTCAAGGGCTGGAAGTAACAGGTGCAGATCTGCTAACTCTGATAAGCCAGTGGGCAGCTGTGAAGCTGGGAACCCCTGGTTAAGAGGGTTGTATTCAGAGAATGTCTCAGCAGAACCAGCTGAGAGCATTGGGGATCCAGCATAATGGGGGGGATAGAGAGCAACAGATGGCAGAGAGCAACACTGATAAGGATTCAAAGATAAAGGTGGATGAAGCAATGCAGCTTAAGGTCCCAGGGCAATGAAAGAAAAAAAAATAGTAATAAAAAATAATAAAGCAACCTGATGTGATCCTTAGCTATATAAAGAGGGAAAAGCTGTATGCACAGGAAGGGGTGTCACCAGGGCTCTGCATTAGGGAATTCAGCCATGGATGCTTCAGACTGCTACCAAATATCATCCTGCCTGCTAACTTCCCAAACGCCCTCCTTAAATCAATTAGGGTCTTCGTCCTTCCTGCTCCAATGATAAAAACGGCAGAGAATAGCTGGGAGACGATTTCACTTTGGGAAGAGCGCTGTTGTGTGAAAAGCGCTGGTAATTCACTTCCCATACTGTGTGTCAGCATCCTATGCACCATGAAATGAGCCTGCAGACGGGTCGGAGAGGATGCACCTGCACTGCAACTCAGAGATTTAAACTGCTCAATCTGTTTAACTTAATAGAAGGGGCCTTCAAGTAGAAAAATTACAGTGTTTTAGATAATCTAATGGAGAATGTTAGAACGAGAAGCTAAAGCCAGACGGATGTAAATTAGGCACAAGACACCTGTTTTTAACAATGAGATGATTAATCTTTGGAACTAATGACCAAGGAAAATATCAGATCTTCTGCATGAGCCTCTTCACATCAAGGTGGATGCCTTACGGTTCAGCTGAGGTTCATTTACTGTGCTCATTACAGGGTGAATATAGCATAGTGGTTCAACATAGGATACACAGGAAATCTAATTCCCAATTCTGATCAGGCAAAAATGACTTTTCCGTTCTTTCTGGCATTTGAAGTAGAGGAACCAAATTATCAAAATAATAAATTAAAGTCAGGCAATAAAGTTCTCAGGGCATCTGAAACTTTCTCATATATCGTGTGGCAATTTATCACATTTTTTACTGTGAGTGTAAATTTCATTGAATCATTCTGCCACTTCTGGAAAACTTTGGTGGACCTGAAAGTTGGAGTACACATTTTGGAAGCTTCAAAGAATCAGGCGTGGGAGGAATATCACACTCTTGCTTTTGTCAGAATTATATTGGAAGTGAGACACAATATAATGCATCATTTTTTCCAGCCCAGTTTTGTAGCAAGATACCTTTCAGCATTTTCACAGCTACTACTCTGCACGTTGGTGATTTCTTAATTCCAAAAGCAGAAGCTTGTACCACCTTTCCAAAGGCTCCATGTCCAAGTGACTTTCCTGTAAAAAAAATAAATTATATAGACATTCTACTAAAAAAAGCGATCTTGTCAGTTAATGAATTAATAAATAATGAATTGAAGAAAGGTCCTTGCAAAAAGTCATATATACATGCATATTCCTAACATAAAGGTATTTGGCGGTATTTTTCATTTGTTTTTGAAGCATAAGGAGACATTGGAAGACACAGTCATTGAAAGGAATAAGTGATGTGATTGAAAATAATGCTAAATGAACACAACCCTTCGATGGATGTACGCTGGATTCTGACCCTATTTTTCCAGTCTAGTTCTGCCAACAGAAAGGTATGCTCCTCTGTTGTCTGAGCACACTGTACCATACAGGAGGCTGTGACACTGTTAATTATGCCCCCAACAACTTAGGGATACCGCCTAAACTCGCACATATACAGAGATGCAGATTGATCAGACCTTTCCATTTGCAAAATGAGGCCTGGAGGGATTCAGTGAGAGAGGACCATGAGTGACAAATGGTGGGCTGTTTGCTCCATGGTGGGTACTAAGCTTCTAGGTGCCCAAAAGCAGACATTTGTCCTGTGGTATCATCACCATGCTGCCACCAAACAGACTGCAAGAGAAGCACCCAAAGACCTTTGAAATAAATCAGTAGGCATGAATAAAATTCTCCAACAGTAGAAGCTGTGTCCTTTTCTTTCATGTTCAGAAGCAGTACAACTCCAAGGGTACTGTTACAAATTTTGTAGAGCCCAAACATCTAAAAAAAGTTTGTAAATTTTTTTGATTGGTGTTTAAAGACAATTTCATGATCTCCACGGCCTCATTCATGACTTATAAGTGTTTGAAGCAGAGATGGTTGACTTCCTCTTTGACTCCATGCTCACAGGGACAGGACTGGCCACTTTGGCCCTTCCTGGGTAGCTGGTGGAGTTTTGATCAGAGAGATGCTATCCCATCAGCTAGCCAAGAGCTTTATATCCAAGCAACTCAATTCAGGCAGTATTTGTGCTCCACCTTCAGCAGAATCCAGGCACCTAAGGGTCTTACCAAGGTGTAGCAGCTGAATTTGCAGTGTAGAGAAGAGCAGAAAATAAAGGGCAGCTTTTCATACAAAACCAAAGGACAAGATATGCCACTGAGGTCACATTCATTTCTCAGATGTGCATGTAACACAGCCATCTTCACAGGACAATTTCCTTTTCCTATGTTGGAAATCTAAACCAGAAGAGAAGAATCAGTTCAAATGGGCCTGCTTGACTGGCTCTGACTTGGATGTCTACCTTGTCAGTGTCTGTAGCTGTGAGAGATGAATCACACCCAGACACTCAAAAGCAGAGAAAAAGAACTGCTGCCAGTTCTAAATTAAATTAAATAGATGCTACCTTTTATATTTATATCATTTCTAAACTGTAATTCCCATTATGTCTGTCAATAGAAGAAAAACAGCATATGTTACTAAAGCAGGGGAATGTAGAATGTGGGGAGAGAAAAGAAACCGCAAACAAAACAAAAAACTAGATTTTTTTTTACCTCCAGAATTACAAGAGTACTGTGCTTTTTATTTTATTTTTTATTTTATTTTTATTTTTTATTTTTTCAGCAAATAAAAACCACAATGAACTTAATCGTCATGGCTGAAAAGCACCCACAGACTCAGTCTTGGTTTGTGAAAGGCTTTGAGTTTCACACACAAATACAAGGTGATCAGTGTGTGTCTTTGAAGACCTACAGTCACCCACCTTCTTTTTCAGTTACTGTGTATCGCTTCTTCATTCAGCAGATATATCAGGGAAGAAATATTTATTAATGCAAAGGTCTCAGTTTTCTGGGTTAACTGGTGTTCTTCATCCTTAATGTGTTGACTGTTCATAGTTTGTACAAGGTGAAGCTGTGATTTGAGGTCCTATAAAGCTCACCATATCTTTGTTCAAACTGTAGTTTTAATCAGTTTCCATCACTGCTAACTCACTTCCCACATCAAGATAACCTACTTAGTCACCACTTGGAAAACATACCAGTTAGCTCATAAAGCTACACAAAGCTAACCTTTCATAAAAGAGAATGAGTGCTGGAAACAACACTTCCTTCTCCAAACAACGATTGTGATTTACTGGGGAGCTGTAATAACACTTGATGTATTGGTCTTTGTTGCTCTGCTATTGTTTCGTACTGTGCTAAATTTCAGAGCAGAATAGGGCTGCTCTAAATTTTCAGTGCTCTAAATTTTCAAACTCTGTTGTTTAATACATAGTTTGCATTAAGGACTAATCCTAACAGACTGTCCTTGCAAAAGACCCTTATGTGGACAATCAAAGTAATTTAAAAAATATTAAACAGAACAATTAAACAGGAGACTATTAGGATGGCCAACCATCTGAGCAGCCAGCCTGTTGCAGTCCCCAAGCAGCTACACTGGACAGATTCAGAGTAACTCTCAGGTATGAAATGCCGCATTTTCTTCCAGACCAAGGAAATGAAATGCTCTACTTAAGCTTTCTCCAGTTGACTTTGGTTTCTTGGGGGCAATTCAGAACTCATTGATGTGAACAGACCCTTCAAAGGGTTTTGGATCAGGACGTTTCTATTTCCATTCCATTTTAACAGGGTTCTTCAGCAGCTTTTTTTTTTTTTTTTTTTTTTTTTTTCCTTGTGTTACATCCAACAGCTCTGCACACAAAGGAGGATGGAAAGTACACTGCCCAGTGCCAGCAGCCTGGGTTTGAGATGTACAGCAGGGAGCAGGGCAGGGCACAGGGAGTAATTTACCACCAATGTGCCTGACCTCACACAAGAGCCATTGGACAATACTTCTTGGCATCCTGCCTCACAGCATCAGTAGTTTGTGACCTCTCATAGATTAGGAAGGTTGAGCCCAGGAGCAAGGTGAGAAATGCAAAATAGCTCAACACTGATGTTAGACTGCAACATTGTCACCAACCACACTGAAAGTACCTTATAGCACCAGCATTTTTCTGTCTAACAAAAAGATACTGTTTAGATCTCAGTCGGACTAATCTACACTGAATGTTAATTATCCTGCCTTCCATGGTGCCCTTATGATGTTCTCTGTAACATCTGTTGCTCTTACAATTGGAGGGAGAGTACTGTTGTATAAGCACCACATCACACCCGTGAGCTGTATGTGTGTGCTAGAGGAACACATAGCAAGAAAGATAGGCTAAAAGTAGAGGCTTACTTTACAAAAGTTACAATAAATATGCATATTTGAGGATAAGTAAGTAGAAAGAGACAAACAGACATATCTGATGCTGGAAGGAGTTGCATTTCTAAGTAAAAATATCTATTAAAAAAAAAACATAGAAGCAAGTTTTGTGTTTGTGAGACACTAATCCTTGGAGACTGCCAAGGTTATTCGAAGACCGAGCCAACTGCCGTGTAAGCAGGTCTTGCACTGAGCTAATCTAGCGTACTGCACATACCCGGCTTCTCTGAATCTGGTTCTCATTCATTGTCAGCATTCTTTGTTTGTTTACACCAGTTCTTCCACTTTTAACTCATTCTCTGGTCATCATTCCTCACCTCCAGACTCTGCATACCAGCCCTGTGAGATGTGGCTTTTCCTCAGTGTTTACATTCCATCTCTGCTTGATTCTTTCCATGGGATTTGCACAGAAATTAAGCATCACATAAAGCAGAGATCACGATGTCTACACATCAAGCTCTTGGTCCATCGTTGCAAGAAAACTATTTAAAGATTGAAGACACTCCAAGACAAGGTTATGTCTCAGCATTCCCAGAATCGTGTCTAACAAATATAAACGACTAGTGGTATATTTCAGCTGTGCTTATCCACATCTGGTCACCTTGTGACTTCTAGCAGGAGAATTAAGTGTGATGGTAACTGTACTCATGTTTTAATTGACCATAGCCCCTGATCCCTGAAGGGCAGGAGGAATATGTTGTGGCTCCTAGCTGAAGTGCAGGGATTTTCTATCCCCAGCTGTAGGACCAGTCTGATGCTTGTCTGAAGGAACAAACAGCACTATAGCAACAGCCTGTGTTTATCACTGATTTTTTAAATGTTGACCCTCCTGCTGAAGTCTGTGTGGTTTCTGGAAGGACTCCTCAGCTCCAAAATCTGATCCCTACCCTCCTGCCTTCCTCGTCAGCCCCAGGCTGGGCTAAGAAAGCCAGGAATGCTCCCAGGCCCATGCCTTTCACTGGGGCATCCGTAGGCGAGCTAACTTGCAGGTTCATATTTTCCGTGGATGTTTATTTATGCGGGGACTCACATGCCACATTCTTGCACTTTATGGTGCACTGACAAGAATGTCTATAAATCTGCAGCATAGAGGGAAAACAGAAGGAGTGGGCTGGAGGGAGGATGAAAGTAAGAAACTGGGAGGGGCAGACTATAGGGGCCCATTTCTGCATAATTTTTTTACCAGATGAGCATATGCCAGGTTACAAGGGAAGCAACTTCTAGTAAATGTCAAAGGTATGGAAATTAAGTCACAATTGGCAAGTTCTAAATGTTCTGATTCAGCCAGGGAACAGGACACTTGCACAGAACCTTGCAGGACATGGTGCCCCATGTCCAAAATACACCCAGCTCCTCCACACCTATAGGTACACCAACACCTCACTCAGAAGCCACATACACAACATGAAATATGTCAGCATACCTAGTTTCAGTCTTTCCCGTGCAACCTCCCACTTGCTGGCATCATAAGGCAGACGCTCACATTGCTCATCTAAGGGCACTTCGTCTGGATCCATGATGATGGACAGGTAATGGTTGGTCTTCATTTCAGAAGAGTAAGGCTACAGAACAAAGAATATTTCAAAATGACAAGGAGGATAGCAGTATCTACCGATGCATTTCACAGCCCCGTGAAGGGTTTAGTTAAGCTGCCTTTGGTTTATTTCAACGTTGCAAGGTTTTTTTTTTTTTTTTTTTTTTTTAAATGTAAAAGAAAATCCTTCCTCTCTTTTCCTATGTAACTTATCAGTTTCCTCAGTGAAATCTATGTGTATCTGTATTGACATATGGCATTATGATACAGGCCCTCTGCACAGACAAGAAAATTATTTTCTTCAAATGACTAAACATTGCTGTTAAAAATAACTTTCCTTCATGATTTTGCAAAGCAAGAAGTGGCCATATGCAACAGATGGAGCTCGACTGCCAGTGTTTATTTTTTCTATATACCCAGCAGAGATAGGTCATATGTGGTTAGAAGTTTTGCAAGAATAGTCACCAGGAGACTAGATGTTACACATCTCAGAAACTGTTTACAAACTTTTAGAATTTTTCATTACGTTGATATCATTTCTTACAAATTTACTGAAATGATGGGAATTTGGTGGAATTCATAAATACCTAGATTAGAACACATAGCTTAAAATGGATTTTCCAGACATTCAATTTCTACTGAATGAACAGATTATCCACTTCACATGAGAAATTTTGGAGTCAATGATCCTTGAGGATCTCTTCCAACTCAGGATATTCTATGAGACTCTAAATATAAGGAAAAATTAACCTAATCTCAAAGTTTTCTGCAGCCCATCCTTTTCCACTTTGAAGTGTATTTTTCTTTAAAGAGCACTGAGATTGCCACTCTAATCCATTAGACTTCTCTTAATGCAGGAAGTTCCGATATTTCTAGAGAAAAAAAAAAAAAATAGTGTTTGCTCGAATTTCCTGGCTATTAGCTCAAATTTATGGAAAATTTGTTGACCGAGATTATTCACACAGCTTTCCCTAAACTCACGGAAACAGCACATGAGCACATACACGAACACACAGGTATGTCTACATTTTTTTTTTATTGTTGCTCTGACTGCCTTCTGTGACTTTCAACTTTCCTCCTCTGGAGCCTGGAAATATGTCCCTAATACATGCATTTCCAGGCATTTATTTGAAAAGGATGTTGCTGGCTTTGTATGCTTTGGTTGCAAACATAACTAGATTAAAGTGGCAGTATCTAACAGCTCCTGCTTTGGTTGCCTTTCACAATCCCAAGTACCCAGAAAGTCAGTCCCCAGAAGGATTACAGTGATGCCTGGAGAAAAGTCAGGAGGCACAAAGCCTGGCTCCAAACCCTCTGCTGTCCCTGGACAGGACATGGATAAGTGGGATATGGATGGAAACAGAGATATGTGAGGTGCTCCAAAAAGTAACATTTTTTATAGAGATGTGTGCCAGACTGATCTTACCAGTCACTTTAGACGAGATTTTAGGTGGACCCACCCCAAAGAGCAGTGGGGGAGTGGGTAGGTGCAGACAACTTCCTAAGTTTCTCCTTTCAGACTTACTGAATACAAAACCTTTGGCACAATCAGAACTTGGAAGCAACATTTTGAGCAATGATGAACTATTAAGTATATCATTTGACCCTGTATGCATAACAGCCAGGCTTTAAGAAAATGCTCTGTCTTTCAAAGACCATATTTTTTTTTTCCACTGTGGCAACGTCTTTTGTATATGAAATTTAATTCAGAGCTAATTCTAGACGTAAATCCTTGAGAGCAAGAGTTTGTAACAGAAACACAGAGAACACTGTAAACATAGACTGACGCTAGCTGGAAAGGCTTGCCTGGAAAGAAGCCTTCACTTGTCATCTAGTTTAAATCCCTTGCTCTGCAGGAAGAAGGATTATTTTTGTTCTCTGTCAAGAATCTAAAAAACAAATAACAACAAAAAATCTGCAACTCCTTGCTACTTCTAAAACTTGCATTTTTCCAAGGGCTGAACCCACTACTTTGCAGTCCTGTTACCAATTACTTTATAATTACTGGTGAGAAATCAGAACTGGTCCTAAATGCTTTGTAGTTTCTGTACAGCTATAAAGTTTCTCCACAGCTTTAACCTCTACTTTTCTCTGCCCCCCCCAAGAAGTCTCCCATGCATTTCTTCTTACAAAAGCTTGCAGCAGTAGGGAGGCAGGAAGGACAACTGCTGCCCTACAGCCCTGGTCCTGCATTCACAGAATCACAGAATCACAGAATGTCTAGGTTGGAAGAGACCTACAAGATCGCCGAGTCCAACCTCTGACCTAACACTAACAAATCTTCCACTAAACCATATCCCTAAGTTCTACATCTAAACGTCTTTTAAAGACCTCCAGGGATGGTGACTCAACCACTTCCCTGGGCAGCCTGTTCCAGTGACTAACAACCCTTTCTGTAAAGAAGTTTTTCCTAATACACAATCTAAACCTCCCCTGGCGCAACTTTAGCCCATTCCCCCTCATCCTGTCACCAGGCACATGGGAGAATAGACCAACCGCCACCTCGCTACAGCCTCCTGTCAGGTACCTGTAGAGTGCAATAAGGTCGCCCCTGAGCCTCCTCTTCTCCAGGCTAAATAGTCCCAGCTCCCTCAGCCGCTCCTCGTAAGACTTGTTCTCCAGACCCTTCACCAGCTTCGTAGCCCTTCTCTGGACTCGCTCAAGCACCTCCATGTCCTTCTTGTAGTGAGGGGCCCAAAACTGAACACAGTACTTGAGGTGCGGCCTCACCAGAGCCAAGTACAGGGGGACAATCACTTCCCTGGACCTGCTGGCCATGCTGTTTCTTATGCAAGCCAGGATGCTGTTGGCCTTCTTGGCCACCTGAGCACACTGCTGGCTCATATTCAGCCAACTGTCAACCAAAACACCCAGGTCCTTCTCTGACAGACAGCTTTCTATCCACATATCTCCCAGCCTGTAGCTCTGTTTGGGGTTGTTGTGCCCCAGGTGCAGAACCCAGCACTTGGCCTTGTTGAACTTCATACAGCTGGCCTCGGCCCATCGGTCCAGCCTATCCAGATTATCTTGCAGAGCCTTCCTACCCTCGAGCAGGTCGACACACGCACCTAACTTGGTGTCATCTGCAAACTTACTGAGGGTGCACTCAATGCCCTCATCCAGATCATCGATGAAGATGGTAAAGAGGACTGGTCCCAGTATCGAGCCCTGGGGGACTCCACTAGTGACCAGCCTCCAACTGGATTTGACTCCATTCACTATGACTCTCTGGGCCCAGCCACCCAGCCAGCTCTTAACCCAACGAGGTGTGTGCCAGTCCAAGCCATGAGCAGCCAGTTTCCTGAGGAGAATGCTGTGGGGAACGGTGTCAAATGCCTTACTGAAGTCAAGGTAGACCACATCCACAGCCTTTCCCTCATCCACTAAGCGTGTCACCTTGTCATAGAAGGAGATCAGGTTCGTCAAGCAGGACCTGCCCTTCATAAACCCACGCTGACTAGGCCTGATCGCCTGCTTGCCCTGTAACTGCCTCATGATGACGCCCAGGATAATCTGCTCCATGAGCTTCCCTGGCACTGATGTTAAACTAACAGGCCTGTAGTTCCCCGGGTCTACCCTCAGGCCCTTCTTGTAGATGGGCATCACGTTTGCAATTCGCCAGTCAAGTGGGACTTCCCCCGATAGCCAGGACTGCCGATAAATGATGGAAAGCGGCTTGGCCAGCTCTTCCGCCAGTTCTCGTAGTACCCTCGGGTGGATCCCATCCGGCCCCATCGACTTGCGTACGTCCAAGTGCTGTGGCAGGTCTCCAACCATCTCCTCGTGGATTGTGGGGGCCACATTCTGCTCCCCATCCCCTTCCAACAGCTCAGGGTACTGGATGTCCAGAGAGCAACTGGTTTTGCTGCTAAAGACTGAGGCAAAGAAGGCGTTAAGCACCTCGGCTTTATCCTCATCTCTGATTCCCATCAGCCAACAGAATTTCTCCATGTAAAACCTAAAATGCAGGCAGGCTGAGATGAAAAATGTTTGCAGGCTGCAGTCAGCTTTTCACACTCAGCCAGATGGAGCACATCCAGCTATGGGGGCTGAGAGAGGACGCCTGGTGCCTGCCCAGCCGGGTGATGGATGCAGCCAGGGCTCAGTACTGCTGGGGGGTGGGAAGAGGAAAAGGGGCCTGTGTGGCCCTTCCCAGTCTTCTATCCTGCATTGAACCCCATCATCCCAGCACCTCCTTTCCCTCAAATCCCTCTGTGCTCCTGAGATGCTCTGAGGTCCTTCTGCACTGCAGCAGGGTTAGATTTTCAGTGTTGATCTGTGGGTTTAGGGGTGGCACAGTGGACTGTCAGCAGAAAGAAGAGCTGAAATATCCCGGGCACTCTTGGACAAGAAGGAGGGTAGCTAACATTATCACCCTGATACAGGAGTATCTGTATGAGAGACCGCCTTGCCAAAACAACCTCAGTACAATATCATCTCACCAGTGATGTAATTGTACCAGACACTGCACAAGCCAGACCTCATTGGGTCTGTGAGGATCTGTCATTCCTCCTCACTCCCATCTTCTAAGAAACTGACATGCCAAACTCCAGTGGCTTTTAAAGGAATGGGGATGCCTTTGGTGGGAGTCAGGCACCGAAATGCTTGTAAGCCTGAGAGCCTTGTCCCAAGCCCTCACCTCTGCAGCTTTTCTTACTCATACCCAGCCCTGTGACTCGTTCCCTGGGCGTCTGTCTACAGCCTGGTGGTGACTGCACAGGGAGTCACAGTGAGTGAATCCCTGTTTTTATATTCCTAGTAATGACAGTAGCCTGGGAACAAATTTTTAAGATGATGGAGAAGCAGGCACCACGGCTGGGTTCTTCCTCCCCATCGCAGCCTTACCCTCTTCAGCTTGCGTATAAAGAGGGTCAGCAGGAGCCAAAAGAGCGTCGCAGCCACACAGGTACAGGTCAGGGTTATCAGCTCCAGGTTCGACCTCTCTGGTGTGCCTGGGAATATCAAGCAGAAAGTATTTTAGAAAACGACCTGCAAAACCAGGTGTGGTTTGTGGTTCCCTACCATTAAAATAAAATACAACGAAGGACTAGCTTCTTTTCAATGGGGCATTAATCTCTGTTTGGATTGGAAAAATAAGGTCTCCTCAGCACAGCCATTGTACTGAATACATCAAAAAGGCACTAGATACCTCAGGAAACCTTTTGGTAAAAAGCCAACCCCTCTTAGGGGCTCAGGAGGTGAAGTCGACCAGGTGAGGGATGGCTGGTCAGACAATCGTTTCCTTTTGTGTTGGAAATACAGCTGTGGGGTATTTTTAGCCTTGTTTTTTTTTTTTTTTTTTTTTTTTCTGTGTGAGAATGTGTGTGGGCCTGCTCATGCAGTTTCATGATACAACAGTGAAACCCATCTGGCCAAGTCTGCATCCGAGAGAGGAGCAGAGGGCAGGGAAACACTTGGTCCTGAGCCATGCCAGGAGCTTGTGCTGCTGCAGGCACTCATGGTTTTGGTGCTGCTACCTGGGTTTCCTGCCCAGGGGGGTTTCTGCCTCTCCCTGGGCACCGTGCCTGCTCCAGCCCCACCAGGAGAGACCCTCTGTGCTGATTGCTGAGCCCTGCAGCACTGCCCCCACCCAAAACTTTGCTGGAGGTGTTCAAAAGGGTTGTGGCATGGCTGGCAGGAGTCCATGAACCTTCATGGGCAGGAGTCCATGAACCATCATGTGGTCTGGATGGATCAGGAGGAGCAGGAGCTGAGGGATCAGCCCAAACTTCCATCCCGTGGTGACCCAGCAGGATCTGTGCCCTTGGGTCTCCTGTGGTCACAGCCATGGCTCCCCCCGGCACAAGGGGCCTGTGTCATGCCCAGCAGAGCTGGCAGAGCCTGGCTGGCTGGGAGCACGGAGGGCTTTCCAAACCCCAGAACAAATCAAACACAGGAAGGGAAACCAAAACAACAGCAGCAGAAAAGGGAGCAGCGAGAAAACATGAGCATTAGAAATATGGAGAGTATTAGAGCTGAATGACAGATTAAAAAAAAAAAAAAAAAAAAAAAAGCCAAAATAAAATTCACTTCAGACTGCTACCTAAGGACTCATAAAACGGCTTTGGAGCAGTGTGTTTTGCAAATTCTGTGATTGTGTCACAATACCACGCTTCCCACAATATGTTTGCCATCCGAATGGTAGCAAATGCAAGAAGAAATCATGCTCTGCCTCTTATTCTGATACACCCTCTGGAGAGAGAAAACAAGAGGACAAGAAGGAGTAATTCTGCACAGGATTTCACAGCAGTTTTGTCAACTCCACTGGCAGCATTTTCAGGCCCCAGGCAGCTTGGTGTTGCTCCTGACAAACGAAGAAGGGAGGAGTGATGTCTTGCTGGTGGGCTCACCAGGGAATTGAGAGGGAGGTGTTGCTTGGTTTGGGGCAAGCCTGCAGTTTTGTGTAGAGTTTAAATGGCTTCCTTTAGCTGTGGCTTGACTAGCACAACACCTATATATTTAATCTCTAAAGGTAATGCATCTGGACCTGTGTCTGAGATTCTGCCCATTCCAGAGTTTTGAGAATAAAGCTCATTGAAGGAAAACACAACTGTAAGTGAAGGTAAAAAGTACCTATTTCAACAAAATACCATTAGTGTTTTCAAAAGCATGAGTATTTTTAAAGGACTTGATTTAAATACAGGCTGTAATGATGGCAAAGATGACACATCCTGAGACAGCTTGCCTATCTGCTAACATCCAGCTTCCCTTTTACATGGGGATCTGCTCCTCCTGTCTGAGCAGCATCCATGCAGATGGCAAGTAACAGCCTCTCATGCTTGCTCTGCACAACCTGGAGAGGCTGATCGTTCATTTCTTGCCACTGTTCCATATGGCAGGGATCACAAAAGCTGTGAGACACAACACAGTTGCCCCTGGGCGGGAGGCAGCAGCTTCCACACAGCTCCTGTATGCAGGAGTTGGTGAAGAGATGCAAAGGCACTGCCTGTGACATGCCCCAGTGGCTTTAAGAAACCAGAACATATTTCTCCAATTTGGGGTTGGGTTAGGTTATAAACATTGGGTTCCTGATCTTGTTAAAGCCTGGCAGCCAGAGCTGGCTGAACACCTTGCAGTGGGGTAAGAAAGGACTTGATTTGAAGCAAAACAGGTAGGGTAGGACACTCAGGTGTCAAGCAGGGAAAAAGCAATTGCTGAGGCACCAATTCCTCTCTGCTGCACCCAAAGTGTCCCCCCACCCCTACACTAATGGGTCCTGCCCTACGTGACCCACATGATCTTGTGGTCACAGCCCTGCAGCACTGGCAAGGGTGCTCAGAGATGCTGAGGGATTTCCATCCTTGGAGGTTTTTGCAATTTGGCCAAAACCATCTCTGGCTAGGGGTGGTGGTGGTGATGATCGTGGTTTGAGCTGGAGACTAGACTAGACACCTCCAGGGCTCTCTTCCAAACCACTTTGGAGATCCCCTGAAGTATCAGGAGCCTGATGTTCTTCTTTTCTCTTACAGTTATCCACATAATCCAGGCTGAACCACGTTCAGTAAACAATGGAATTCCAGTTAAATTTCACAGAAACATTCCTGACGACTTCAGAATCAGTGTGGCCCAAAAAGGACAACAGCTTTATGAGACACAAAGTCAGGAAGGTGGATATATACAGAGACAGACAGTTACATGAGAAGCAAACACCCTTTCCACAGTGTCAGAGCAGTTCAGTGGACGCTTCACAAATGTGATGGTTTCCTTTCCCATCAGCAGGGATCACACGAAGTTATGAAGAAATAGCTCTAATGCAGGGCATTTTGCTGGATTCATTTTCTTGTTACAGGCCTGGATTTCGGTGATGGTGATGGTCTCCTTCTTTCACCAGAAATCTTGCAGGTGGTTGCAATTCTGCCACCAGCTCTCTTACTGGCTCCCACTGGGAGGGAGTGGTGTGCCAGGGTCCCCAGGAGAAGCAAGGACATGGCTTCAGTGGCAACTGAGAGCAGTGTGGCAAAGCTGCCCGAGACAGCCTGTGTCTCCTCCATGTCCAGCAGCTTGTGCCACCATGGTCTGAGGGATGCGTTCCCCACTGCCTTCTGGCTGCTCAGGCAGCCATTTATTTTCCTCGTTAAGTCCATTCAGATTCACTGCCTCTTCTACTCCTCAGCCAAGAACAAATGGACAGCTCACTCTAACATATCCACAAACACAGCCCCTTGTCTCCTCAGACAGCCCTATGAGCACGGCTTCCAAACCAAACAAGGGCTGCGATTATTTAAAGACAGCCCTTGTACTGAACCATCCATTCATCCATGGCTGGTACAAAAATAACACATTGTTTTATCTGTGAGCATAAGAATGTTTTTTCAGAGGAAATAAAAAGAGCAGACAGTTTCCTTCCTGGCTCATTTGCAAACTGCCCTTCCAATCTGCTCAGCACAGCAATCAACGTGGGGCATTGCTCTTCCGCCTTTGATCTGGAAAGCCAGGGGACAGGGGACGGCTTTGCAACAGTGGTAGTGGCACAGTGTGTGCACAGAAAAAGGCAAGAAAGGGCTAAAACCTAGAGAGGAACCCATGTTTAAGCCTCAATTTTGTCCCTCTAGGCTGAGGGATGGGTTGTGAGGCTGCCGTTCCCCAAGAGGAGGACAGGGACTCCACTTCAGAGAAGACTGCCAGGTCTGGAGTGAGAGAAGATGCCTTCAGTGACATCCCTTCGTGCAGTTGGAAGAGTGGGGGTGGAAAGACATTTTCCCTGATGATAGCAGATAAGAAAATCTCTCTCTCTCTTGCATCTAGTCTCAGACTATAAATTTTAATATGGTAGACTTCATCTCTTTCTTGTCTAAGAACTCCCATTGGAGTCACGCAAGTACATCATCAGCAGTCCCCGCAGGGCATGTAACCAGAGAAGAAGCCTTCCTGGCTTCTGTCTTCATTTTCTCTGGTTCATGCACAAGGAGATATGACTTCCTAGAAGCCATCTGACAGAGTGAGTGTGGTTGAAATAAATAGCCAAGATACAACAATACAAAAATCAATACCATAATGAATTACATTGTCCAGAACTATCAATTAGCATTGGATGCATTGGACAGCTAGCACTTAAGGACAAGTCATTCTTTTAGTGATTACAATAGCTATTAAAACCCTAGCATTATTCAGAAGGAGATGGGGTTTTTTAACTCCTTGATTATACCCGTTAGGCCAACCCACATGTACATATTCTTATCCCTGACCTTTTAAAACTGCTTCATTGTATTGTCAATGATACCCATTAACTGGGGCTGCTGACACACACGTGGCAGAAAATCAATACTGGTTTACCAGCTGTAATTGTCTTTTGCTGTAGGGCACTATCCAAATACTCAGCAGCATTCAGATACATTTAGCAATTCTATGAGAACAGCTACAAAGACATAATCCCTGCCTGAAAGACCAGGTGGTAATCAAACTGTTCTCTAAAAAGAGAAACCAAATGCATTTAGGACTATTTACTTTAAAATGAGATCAATAAGACAGATTATGTCAAATTCATACATGGCACTGACTTTCATGGAGACTGTCAACCTGTTTCTCCTATATCATAACAGATGAACCAAAAAGATATTCAATGAAATTGAAAAGTCACTGAACTAAACTTATTTTAATGCAATGTACAATTACTTAGTGGAAGTCACTGTGGTGACTCAGGTCTGAGTCAAACTTGGCAGAAGGCAGAACAATGTTGGATGTTTAAAGGAATAGCAAAATAACTCAAGTAATGGCTACAGAAATCACTAGATCATACCTACTTCTTACAGTAAGTACCTTTAAAATGCATTTCTACCTATTGCTAGGCTAACATCTTCTGGTCTGGTTTGGCAGTTCACTTTACATTGAAAATAAGCAAATGAAAATATCCCAGACCTCTAATTTTTGTGGAATTAACCTGAAATGGGAAAATAAGGGGGTAGGAGGGTGTTCCTTATTTTGTTTTTTGTTTGTTTTGATGATGCTAAATTTACATCTGTCTTCTACCCTGACCTGATCTTTGTTGGGTTGAAGCAATTCTTCTTTTTAGGTCAGTGTAAACACTCTCTGAGTTAGCATTTCCTGTTAGGCTTCCTTTCCAACCTGGTATGTTTCCCCTGCTAGGACTTCCTTCAGATTGCTGCTTTCAGAGCTCCCCACATGCTCCCCAAGTCGTACCCCCGCCTCTCCAGCCAGAGCAAGAATATCACTTGGGCAAGCTCACTCTTCCCACGTAATGCACCTTTACCTTGTACTGTGACATATGCTGAGCTCTCCACAGACCCTTTTAGGTTGGTGGCTATGCACTGGTAAAGTCCTTCATCCTCCTCTTTTACTCTTTCAATAAACAACATTCGGCTTCCGGGCCCTAAAATTATTCCTGTGAAATGAAATATTTTGCAATGAGCGGTAGCCACGGGATAAACAAAAACAGACACTTGTGTAATAATATCTGCTTCAAGTTTTTCCCAAAAGAAATCTGAGCCACAGACTGCACAGCGCAGTGTTCTCTGCAAGAAAGCCAAATATGCTTGGAAGCTTTGGGAACCTTTTGGAAATTAGTGTTTACAAAGCACTTGTGTGAGTGAAAAAGCTCAGCCTAAGGGAATTAACCTGGGAACAGTTGGTATCTCGTGTACTGATTAGCACTGTGGTTGGACACTTGTCCAAGCGAGCTTCTCAGCATGTCTTCAAGTTTTAGAAAATGGGTGGTTTGACCGCTTACCACTGCACTCACAGGAGCAGTTCCTCTGCAAAAGCAGCTCAAGCTTTGAGCACTTCCAAGCCCCAACTCACTTGCTCGTGTGGCAGGGGACATTGGGCCCCTTCTCAGAAGGACCCCAGCTAGTGCAAGAGAGGTCCCATGGGGTGTACCCTAAACCATGGGAGTTACCTGCAGTTTTCAACACCTCTCTTATTCCAGCTGGGTCAACCCATAAGACAGCCTGGGTGATATTCCAGCAAACAAAGAAGAGGCAGGCAGCAGATTTGGCCTCAGCCTGCCTTTCAGGGGTGATACAGCCAGGAAATGTACAGTCAAGTACACACTTGTGCATTTGGCTCCATCCAAACCACAGTCCCATGGAAGTGTACTCCCACCATCTATTCCAGGCAGCTAACTAAAGTGCTCTGACCTACCCTGTAGAAATGTCTTCCTGGATCCTAACCTCATGTGTTGCACTACGCCCAAGTTAAGCACATAACATCCATTCTAGGTGACAGTGTGAATAATGCACACTACAACTATGCGGTCATGGTAAAACTTCACAGAATCTGGCTGTATATAAAGTTCAGTAACTGTGCTGAAAATCTGTGCATGCTTCCAACTCACTTTGACAAATACGCAGAGTCCTTCCTGTTGCATTTACTCATGCCATAGTGATTTCCAATAATGCAGGACAGAACCTCAAATATAAATTTTCTAAAATGCTGGTATTTATGACTACACAGGATTCAAGTTTCTACAGACCAAGCCTCCTGAACCATTTTTGCTGAGCCGTAATATGACCTCATTGTGTGCTCCCGATTTGAATGTGGATGAACTTGCATGAGAAAGGTTTTCCTTCCCTCTCCTCCCCCCACCCCCCTATCATTCCTTTTTCACCTGAAATCTCCAAAGAATGCTTACACATCAGAAATGAACTGGACATGTAGCCAAAACTGATGTTTGAAACTAATTTGGATACAGCAATAAATATCTCTCTTTTTTTTTTTTTTTTTTTTTTTTTTTTTTTTTTTTTTTTTTCCTGCAGTAACAACATGCCACCTGGGAAGCTGTTCTTTTCTGCTGCAGGAAACATGGATTCCCCTGGTTCAGGCAGACACATTTCAATTTTAGGGACCCCAGAGATGGAATTAGCCTGGCAGTTAGGCTGTGAATCTAGAACAAACTTTGCATGCCTGGCCAGAGACTTCCCCCGGTTCTTGTACACACATCACTCAAGCTTGGCTTTCTCCTGCCTATTTGTACTCTGGCCAAGACACTTGGTCTTTAGGCTCCCTCTATAGTAAATGAAGAGAAATAGGATAATCTGGAGGTGACTTCTAAGATGCAAAATGAGATATTTGTATCTATATTTCCCCCCCCGACTCCACAGAGACCTATTGTGTCTACACCTCCAGCCTGGCTGACATTTTGGAATGCAAATGGTTGCTGAAAGCACACAGGGCACAACAAAAAGTCTGTACAAGGTGGGGAGACATACAGAGCTCTCACCTGATTCTTGGTGTATTTCCTCATGGTTTTTAAGCCAGGTTATCTGGGGCTCAGGGATGCCACGAACCTGGCACTCCAACATAGCAGAGTTACTGGTGTTCACCGTCTGATCCATGAGCTGCTGCAGCAGGGCTGGCGCCTCTTGAGCTACGAGACAAAACAACACCTCCGTTTTACATTCCTGTAACCATGGGGGCTTAATTATCCTCACTACCAGCCCTTTACTGATGTTAGATACTGCTAGTTAGTTGTTCACGGATATTATTTACTATTCCAGTTGTTGTTCGGTGTGTGTTGAGTACTCCTGTTACTTGGCAGGAGCAGGTTGTGATGGCCAACAAACACCCAACACTGACCTCGTTTAACAGATATCCTCAGTTCCATTATCAACCACATCGGTTTATCAAAAGCACCACATTTCCATGAAAGCATCAGAAGGAGGAAACCCTGAGACCAAAGCTGTCAACAATCAGCAAGACACCCTTACATTAGAGCATCACCGATGGTACTGCACAACACACCATGATACCCACGAATGTGAATTTTATCATTTATTTACTTTAAAGAACACATTTATGAATTGCATTAGGTAAGCCCACATAGCCAGAAATGAGAAACGATGAGCACAAAAGCATTGTGTTACATGTCCCAATGTCTTCACAAATTCTTCCACTTCTGTGTCTCACATATTTGGCTAAGCACACCAAGGCCTGGCCAAACCACACGACTGCTCGCCTGCCAAAGCTGCTCTGGTGAGAAATGTACCCATGTCCTCTGGCAGCCCACAGATGCTGGAAACCCCCATGGCAGGGGACGAAGCTGAGTGCTAGCATGCCATGCATCATAGCGACGCTGCTCCTGTTTCACTTTAATCTACCAAAATCCACGCAAACACAATGCAATAAAACACGTCCATGACATTTAGTGGCAGTGAATATTGAGAGCGTGGCTCATCTGTACTGCTTCTGCTCGAGGGCTGAGCAGAAGGGCATTTCAAAAACACTCTGTAGACATCATGTCAAAGTCATCCCTGAAAGAAGCAAAACAACAAATCCCTCTTTTCAGCACTTTACCACTCCTTCCCCCACTTCATACAGAGCTGAAAGGCATTCTGACAAAGAGCAGGGTACTTGTAGTATTTATGTGCATTATATGGTAACACATCTCTGTCACACTGGCAACTCTCACACGATCCTTTCTGGTATTTTGTTTCCTTAAAATCAACGGTGGAGAATCCAGACAGCTCCTGAGCAATCTCACTGATGCAGACACACTGCAGATTCCCTTGAATTCCCCAGCCCCGCAAGAACTGAATTATTTGCATGTTTTCCTTTCAAGGATGCTGCCAGGATTAGTAGTCACTAACACAGTGAGATACACATTGCAAAATATGAAATAAAACAAAATAAAATAATAATAAAAAACTCCCCTTGCAGATATTTTCTTTTGGACTGCAGTAGATACCAATACCCCAAGTTCAAGTATAATACTGGCTGAATTTCTGACACCCTGTGTTTGGAAGATTACACTCTATCTTTTCACAAAAATTGTCTGTCTACAAGACATTTCCATCTTCACAATCATTAAGTTACCACCTGTGAATAAAAGCTCTCCTGAAATGTTAAGCACCTACGCACCACCAGCTTATACAGTGTGCATGAACCCCTCAGAACTAAAAGCTTTGTCACAATTTAATGTGGACTAGCTTTGCTATGCTCTTATCCCTTGAAATTAATCCAGCATAGTCATGAACCTGCAGTCTGGGGCTTTTCTGAGTCGTAAGTCTGTAATTTCCACAGGAAATGCTATTATTTGTTTACTGCATGGCAGACAATCTGTTCTCACTTCACAATATGCAATGCTCATGAGAGAGGCTGGACAGCAAATTCTTCACCAAATACCTACACAATGACGTGATTAACAAGAATTGCCTAGCAGACAAGAAGACTTCCCTCTTCTCTTTGATACCCTCCACAATTTTTGCACATTCCCATTTTTCACAACAACGTGTCTATGAGCAGGCACCTTTTGACACATACACAAGGTGAGAAGAGCCCCATGTTTTGTGTTTATCAGCAATAAATGATGGAGACCCCAGCCCAGACATCCAAAATGAAGATGGACAAGATGACACAAACAAAGGCAAACCACACATTCCATGAGTTATTTTTGATTAATTTTAATTTGTTTATAGCCATACACTAAAGTTGGTTTTTCATATTAAAACCTTTCTTTCTTAAAACTCAGATCCAGTCACCATTCACATACTTCTAATAATTTATCTGCTGCAATCAGCCGATTTTTCAAGAACTCTGTCAACCTGAGGGTGAGGTTTGCAAGCCACCTGCTTTCTCCTGCTCAGTTTTGCAGCGTAGCCATGGGGTGGGAGTTTCAAATACAGGCTGTGCCTCCCTGCTCTGCTTGCCCCAGAGCTTCAGGGCTGGGTGCCAAGGGCCAGATTCTGCTCTCAGTTGCCCCAGGGAACTTCATTGTAGGCAGAGTTTGGCCCAGGGCAATGACAAGAGGTCACAGCAGGGAGAAGGGGACGCTGGCGTCACAGCACACATCAGACCCAGAGTGGTATAGGGGAGGATTTCCATTTCCAAAAGCAAACAATGGCAAGAGGGGAGAACGCATTAAGTTTTGTTCATTTGGGTTATACTTCCCTTTCTGTCTATTTTTTTGCCCTTTGTTACTTTTATGTTTTTTTGTTCACTTATTTTTATTAACCAGTACAAAAATATAAATACAAGCTTTCATTTTAACACTTAAAAAAAAAAAGACAAAAAAGACAAAAAAAAAAAAAAAAGAAATATAATTCACACCTTTCTCCCTAAATAATATATTACACGACAAAAGGCAGAGAAACTCTCCAAACCACTGAGGGTCCCCCATCCTCTGAGGACATCAAAAGTGACAGTAGTCTTTATCTGGCCACTGAGAACTACTTTCCAGAGAGGTTTCTCTGTGCCTCCACACAGAGGTGGCCCCACAGAGATTTCACAACATCCTTGCACAGCGTGGCCCTCTGAGCACCAGCCAAGACCAGGCTGTCAGGACGTCCACCCAGCAGTAATCCACATCATTGCAATTCACAACCATTTCATGGAGGAGCAGGCTAATGGCCTATTTTTTATTTATTTATTTATTTATTTTTTGATCCACACTCATATTGCCTGGCAACTGGCTGCTATATGTCATCACATTCTGGCTCCCAAGGCCATGGAAAATTCAGAACGTCCTGTCATCACCACCCACCTTGCCATCAAATGTCTTCTCACAAAATAGCCTCATCAAAAAGGGGATTCTGTATTGTGATCCTTCTGAAGACTTGCAAATGCAACAGAGCACATTTGCCCCATTTTTAAGCCATCACCAATGATTTCACTTGCTTTTTAGGCGTATTTTAGGAAAAAAAGAGACCCAGGTCCCTTTGCAAGAACACATTGTTTCTGGAAGCCATCACAATAATAATGAACAAAAGAGCGACTGTATACAAGCAGGCTATAGGTGACATTTCAAGATATAAATGATTATTCTTTTCTTTACTCTGACAACTTCCAGGTTATCAATTGTTTTCTAAGCATTTTAGGCTCCATGAAGCTGGCATTATGGGGAAATGCTATTGTTTACCCTTTCACACTTGACAAAAGCAATTCCCACGTGAAAGACAAGTTTAGCCGTGGGACACAGTCTCTATACCTAAAGGAGGAAATAGTCTAGTGAGTTCCCAAGCGCAAGAAACTGTCATGTTGTCACCCTCTATTTTAAAAGCACAGCCACTTTGTTCCTTGGCTGTAGCTATTTTGGTCACTACGGTCTGTTTTGTTATGGCTTATGTAAATGCTGTATGAATGATCAATCATAAATGTAACCAAAAATAATAAAAGCTATGTATTGTAAAAAAATAAAGTTATTAGATCTATTAAAAATAGTAACTTCTTCCTTATACAGAATTTATAATACACAGAAACATCTCATAGCAAAATTGTGACGAAGGAATCAAAAAGGGAAACAATCACAAGGAAGTTTAAGGTTGCCCTTATTCTCCTTCAGCAGTTTAGTTGGTTCTTAATCCCCATAATAAATCCAATTGTCATTTGATACCAAAAGCAATGAATATTTTTAATGGCTTCAGTTCTGAACCTCTGTTTTTAAAAAACATATAAAACATCTCACTGTGCTGGCTGCAACCTTGTCAGTCATGTTAGTGGGATATTTCTCTTTTAATAAAATAATTACAACATTACAAATTCCTGTATCTTCAGTCCAGGAACAATACTCATGCTTTTTATCAATAGCTTTTTACATTAGTGCAGAACTGACTTTAAAAATTGACCAACACAGCAACTGGAAATCTACCTGGATTTATTTGGAGAAACACAGTTCACGTCTGTCAGTTTTTAAATCATCATTATTATAAATGATATTATAGGTCTGTGTATTATATCAACATTTTTATTTCTTCCCTGCATACTTCCTTTAGAAGATATTTTTTAAGATTAATGTACTTTAGTGTAGAAAATATTTTCAAATAAATAAGCATTAGAACTTGCTCAGCAGGTAATATTTATAAGTCCATCAAGATCAGATTAAAATAAAAAATATATAGTCCAGTCAATCTCAATCTGAGTTGTGCTCGTTCTGCACATTAAAGTTAACTTATTAAATGTCCGTTGTAGACTGAAAACAGCAGTTTTTAAAGTTAATCAGTTTATTCAGCTTTGACACTTCTGACGAGGCCGATATCAAAGTGGAAGAAAAGATTGATCCAAAGTTTTCCTGATCACTCAGTAGGAGACACAGCAAGAGAAAAAAAGAACAACATGCAAAATGTAGCACAGGGGATCTTCCAAACCCCAGCTTCCACGTGCTTTGTCAAAGCAGAAAACACCCGTCTGAACTCAACTGGAAGCTCATGCGATATGATTTTGTTTGCTATTCCTCCTATGTCCAACCCATGGGGGAATGTGCACCACCTCAGGGCCTGAAAGGTAGCAACAGCAATAAAAAATCAAGATGATATGAGACACCTGTTACTGTTTAATGAGTCCTTTAATGTTTTACATTGCTTTGTGTTGTACAATCATTCCTTGTGCTCTTATATTTGAGGATCCGAGAGTAAACAGCCTTTTTGTTGCAGTGCTCACCTCTGATAGTAACGTCTTTCTTTTGAAGCACTTCTTTCCCCGTGTATATGTTCCTTGCTCGGCATACATAGGTGCCTGAGTGTGCCAGGGAAACGTTCTTGACGGTCAGAGTGAGGGTGATGGAGTACTCTTTATTGAGGGCCCTTCTTGCTTTCGTTTGGTTGTTGCCTGTCCTCGGTAAAATCCAAGCGATGTCTTTGTACAGGAATTTGTTGGCTGAACAGGACAATACCAAATTCTCTCCTTCAATAGGCGTTTTTTCCAAATTAATGTGGAATCCACTTGGTACATCTGTCAAAAATCAAGAACACCCTTTAGTTTATGTGAAACAAATGAGCCAAAATTAACACTGCATATATTTTCCCTTTTATCAGGAAGCCTTTGAACTAATCAATGTCATTGTCTTCCTGCTGAAGTCTCTAATCTTTCCTTTCATATTCTAGGCTTCAGCTATTCTTATAATTTGTCTTAGAGCTACGAGACACTTGGGCTTGGACTTCAGCTCATGTAAACTGAAGCTGCTCTTGGAAGTATTGAGCTTGTATAAATGCTATGCCAAATTAAGACAGACTGTGGCAAGGTACCAAAAGCAGAATTATTTAAAGACAGCATGCTGGGATTGTGAAAAAAGACAGAAATTTTGGTCTCAGCTGCAGCTTGTGAACTGTGTGAGAAAAGATGATTATCTAGAGGGTGAGAGAAAAATACTGCAGCTCACCACCCTTGGGTATATTGTTTTCTTTATGAGTAGTCAGATAAGCCATGTCTTTTTTTTTTTTTTTTTTTTTTTTTTTTTAAATATGCTTAAAATCCAGAGAAATTATGGAATATGTGGTTACATGTCTGAATTTCCCTCAGAACAGAAGTATTTACTCCATGCACTTAAAGCGTATCAGCCACCCAAGAGGAAAACAGAATCAATATCCTCTGGCCTGGTGCCAGCTAGATGCAGGCAGTGTCAAGGCAAAGATCACTCTATTCAGACTGCTTAGCATTAAACATAGGTAACATCACCTGAGAGAAATCAAGGACCACTGCACCAACCATTTCCTCAGTATAAATATGACTTGAGTTTGAACATGGATTTTGCATAACATATAGTTCAAGCAGGAAATGATTTAACCAACAGCGTAAAAAGCCTGACTTGCAAAGTCACACAGGTGTTTGGATGTAATGTTACAGCAGCCTCCAATGCCTTGGGAAGGGCCTGGACCCGCGGCTTTCCTGGTCACCTCCTGGTCCTCTCCACTGGGTCTCAGCCATGCCGCTGGCCTATGTGAAAGTAGAAGCAAGTTCCTGAGAGAAAATGCTTCCAAGGTTTTCTCCTAGAATGCAACCTCTCTTGGTTTATTTGTAGCCAATATTCTGATAAAGTCATTTCCTTCTCCCTCCAGTGAAATCGGCTTTGACCATTTTCAATTGTTCTCTCACTGCTAATTGCTACGGCACTTGGCTGTGAAGTTGCCTCAAGACCGTAAGATCAGTTTCATCTTACATAAGGGAGAATTATGCCTTCTTTTCTTGTCTCTTAGAGCATGAACAGCTCAACACAGACTTTCATTCATCTCCACATTTGCCAGTGTCACTTCAGGCCTAACGTCACTGCGGCAGGGTGAAGAATATGTCCCCAGAGAAGAACATCCCACACCCTCTTTCAGTAACCTCTTTCACTGATTGACCAATCCACTAGAAAGCTTCTTCTGACTCCCTAAATCCCCAATACTAACATTTCATACTGGATTTGTGATGAATTTTACATTTCATTGTGGTCCTCTTTTTTCCTCTTTCTGGCAAAGAAAACTATAAAAAGCCTTTAATTAATTTATTTATAAGTGACTACCTTCATCATGTTCTTTGATATGGAAGGGCATGTGGAAACAGATTCTGGTTTCAGTTCAGTATGTATCAATTGGAAGTGCCACTAAAATGAAAGAAACCTTTCCCTACAAGGGGTACAGCATATTTAACATAAAACTTCAAAATGCAGACATCTACTAGTTTTGTGTACGGGCAAAAGTTTATAGTCATGGAATGACACAAGTACCTCCAGAAAGCAATGTAGCCCATTGTCTTCAGATGAGTAAAATTCCAGAGATCCTGATTCCTCATGATTAATTATGGAGTGTTCTTGCATAACCAATTTGAGCTTAGATACCCAGCTTTAATGCTTAAGTTCTAACTTCTGTGAAGTTAGATGAAGTGAATCCCATGCTTGATTTTGTTGAAAAATATTGAATTCAGGAACATTTAAATCCAACCAAGGTCCAAAGTTTTGATCTAAGAAATTGCTGCATCTTTTGATTCACAGCGTATCTGAAATTATTCTGATATGTATTGGGAAAGCCAGGGTACTGGCCTAGAATACTGATAATTTTTGGCTTTCACAGATGCCAGTGCTCAGTAAAAGCTAGGAAGAGCCAAGCAAAATTCTAAAGATGGAACTAAAAATCTCCTGGGACTGAGGCAAGTGATCTATTTTTAACATAGAAGGATAGCGTGCCAACAGAATAATATAGTTGCAACTACTTCCATGTTGTCAGGTCTGGAGCTCTTGCTAGACATGTCTTCTGTGAAGAAAGACTATTTTCTGAATAAATCTAGGGACAAAAGCAAAATGCATGGGATTCCAAGAGAATCATTTGTTTAAAGGCTACGATCCCCCTAATATATGACACCTCTCACCAATTGTTACAGTCTCAGGATAGCTAAATAACATAGCTGGGAATAATGTAAAAGGGTTTTATTTACTTTAGTGATTTGAAGCTTCCTGTGGAAATAGCTCCCAGGTTTCCTGATGGAAGATTTTGTTTATCTTTGCCAAGCGCCATCAGGAATCTCAAAATAAAATGCGCTTAGTGACATTGGGAAACCAGGGAGATAAGGCAGAGCTGTTCCTGTTTCACCCTCTGTAATTGCAAACACACCCATGGGCCTGCTGTGTGCCAGCAAAACAGTCCCAAATGTAGGGAAAGGGGCAGGCTGGAGGGAGTGGGGCTATCACAGCTAAATTTGGTATAAAGGTGTTGCAGGGACTCGTTCAGTATCAGCAAGCAGGAGAGCTCAGAAATCACCTTTCCATGTCACTTGTACATAAGGCTCAAGGCTACTTTTGTACCTTGAATGAAGACTTGGCTTTAGAAATAGGTCAGTGTGTCAATACCCCCAAAATTATCTTCGTCTGACAAAGGCAATAGGAAAAAGTTACTTCAGAGCCCATGGATTTCATGTACTACACCCTCAGGCACAGAGTACAAAACTATACCACCCTCAAACCTCCCTTAAATCCACATGAAACTTGCACTTTGAGCCTAGAAAAATTATGAGAGATTTCAATAATTTAGAAGTGAGGGCTTGTTGTTACTGGATCATCTCTCGTACACTTCCTTGTTCTTATTTCCTCACACCTGCTTTCCCATGAAGGGACTGACTGCAAAGCTAGGTTTGCTGGGATGGGTTTTGCCTCCCCATCACCTTCCCAGTGGCTTCTGCCATTAGAAAAGAGACTCCTCACACCAGCACAGTTTCTCCACTGGAGCATGCACTTTTCCTCATCTTCAAGGCAGACCAAGATAGCCTCCAAGGAGAGGCTATGCTCTCTGGGATCCTTTACATCCTGTCCCTCTTACAAAGGGCAGCAGCTCTTTTTCCTGCAAGGTATCACCTTCTCTGTTTAGGCACTTTCTGCTTTTACACTAGGTTTTGTGTGGTTCAGGCTGGCTTCATGTGGCACCAAGAAGCCCCTACAACATAATGTAAACTAACCCCAGGCTGTCACCCAAGACCCAAAGTATTGTTTTTTAACTCATCAGAACAAAATGCTCTGCAGTGTCCTGTCCATTTTGTTCATATCCATCATCATTAGGGTCTCTTGTTTTTTAATTCTTTAGCATGTTATTTAGTGAATGAATGCTGGAGAAATGACGCATTTGTTTCACTGACGTGAAACACAGGCTGTTACCCAGCCACAACAGTTTGGTCTCAGCCTGACAGAGGAAAATTATGATTACACCACACAATCAACTGATGTGTTATGTGCACAAAACAGAAAAATTAGTCTAACTAGATTTTTTTTTTTTTTTGCAAGAACAAAACAACATTATTGTTTTAACAAGCTGCCTTCAATCAGTGCAACTGAGCATCAGTGGATGAACAGGACTTTCCGTGTCACACAATTGAAGTGCTCAGCTCCAGGAACTAAAAGGACAAATGCATTTCAACATCACCACCCTATATAGAAAGTTTGCCACCAGTGCAGATGTTGTACTGGGTCTGGCTGGGATGTTAACTTTCCCTGCAGCAGCCCATACAGTGCCACACTCTGCACTTGTAGCTAGAACAGCAGTGTCATCACACTAGCATTGTGTCTGCTGCTGAGAAGTGCTGGCACAGCATCAGGACTTTTTCTAACCCTTCTGGGGGGTGGGCAAAAAAGTGAGAAAGAAACATCACCAGGGCAGCTGACCTAAACCAACCAAAGAGATATTCCATACCATATGATGTCACACCCAGCAATAAAAGGTGGAAAAAAGAGGAAGAGGGGAGGGATGGGCTTTCATTGCGAAAACGTCTGTCCTCCTCGCGAACACCGGCTACATGCATTGAGGCCCTGCTTCAAGGACATGGTCAGGCATCGCTCATTTGCAGGAAGTAGAGAATAATTTCTTTCCTCTGCACTTCCACATAGCCTTTACTTGTTTTGCTGTTCCCTTTCCCCCTCCCTTTCCCCTTTCCCTTTTTCCCTTTAGTTGAATTGTTAATTAATAATATTTCCTTAATATATATATATATTTCCCTTTAATTAAATTATCCTTATCTCAACCTGTGAGTTGTTCTTTCCTTTACTTCTTGCCCTCCTCATCTGAGGAGGGGGAGTGAGAGAGAGGTTGTGGTGTTCAGCTGCTCAACACGGTAAAACCACCACAGATGTTAAGAATTTCCAAGACAAAATAAAGCAGCCACTCCTCTTTCTGAACACCAGCCAATACCAGTCTTCAAAGGAAAGTCATAATATTCCTTATGTTCTCATGCAAGCTCTGGTATCAAGGAGAAGGATTTCCTTCTATCCCTGGTCAAGATCTGAGAATGTGAGATCTAATAAGGGAAACTAACTCCCTCATGTCACAACACTAAAATATCCAAAACTTTGAAGGGGAGATTTGCATACTACTGCAAATCAAAGTTCAGCTTCATTTGGTTTCTTCCACATGATGTTTCGAAGACTGAGGAGGAAGAGCCAGAGAAGGTCATATTCAAAGAGCAACAAGATCAATGAGTGAGTCTCAGTGACTGCTCAAAGCTACGTGGGAAGTCCTCACACGAAGTTAAGAATACAGCTCAATTGGCACATTAATTTATGGAGAATTATGTGTAATTGTTAACCTTTCTGTTCAAACAGACACAACGTAAGGGAAGGGACCAAAACAAAACTGCGATTTGAAAGCTGGGGCAGCAGTCATCTTTGAGATGGCAAATGTTCTTGTCACATCCATTAACAGAACATGGAGATACTCTTCTTGTTTCCATGTTCTGACAAACAACCTGCATATGCATCACTTATTTGCCTACATTTCAAGGACTACTTCTCCTGCTTCGTACTGAATTTCTGTATTTATAGATAATTGGCTCTTTCTAAATGTGGAAGTGTACTATTACAGCCAGAACACTTCAAAAATATATTTTTTGGTCCACAAAATTGTGTGTGTGTGTGTGTCTATGTTCAGAGAGGTCTTCCTCTTTTTTTTTTTTTTTTTTTTTTAAACTAAATTTCGTGTTTGTCACCTCTTGATAGCTTTCTGTAGTAACAGTATGAGTTTCACTAACATTATTCATCAGAATGATAAGCAGGAGATTGACAAGAAAAACAGATAAGAGAACCAGCAAAAATTAAAACAGATACATTGAAATTACTTTTCCCTTTAGCTCCAAGATTATGATTTGTGGAATTAGGTATCAGAATATTTTAACCTTTCGTCTTTTCTCATATTTCTAAATGGTTTTAATTTCTTTAATGACCTATCCTGAAAGCTGTCATTAGCCTAAGTGCTCCATGAACTACTGCTTTGTAAAGGAAACTAAAAATAAATCTTTCACAAGAAAACAAATCCTTTGTTTTGGCATCTGCAGACATTATGCTTCTAAATATTGCAGTAGTTATTCTCTTAAACTTTTTTTTTTTTTTTTTTTTTTTTTTTTTTCAGTAATTCCTGAAGTCCAACTACTTAATTGTTTGCTTCTGAACTTGCAAATGCTTGCATGGTGATGGATAAGTAACTGGAAATGTGCCCATATGCACAGCTAACACAATGAGTCTTCTCAGTGTCATGGCCCAAATCGCATCCGAGGGCATCTTTCTCAGAAGAGGGAGCAAAACTCTGCAGCTTGCACCCTGTCACTTTTCTACCTACAACCAGTCCCTGAGAGCTGTGAGAGGCTGTCCATGTACTCCTGGCATCCCTCCCCTGGTACCTGTATATGGTGGCACTGCTTTGGGCAGTGAATTGTGACACCTCCTGGTTGGGAGCAGGATGAGGCTGTAGACACAGTCAGTGTCACACATGGTGCTGGTGTGTGAGATTACAGTATCATTGCACATACAGCATGACTGCAGAGTCTAGGTGATTTAAAAGGAGGAAGTGCAGGTTGCTATATTTGGGAGAAATTTGTGTAATTCTGGGATATTTGATGAAAGCATGAGTCATTCACCAAATTTGGTGACGTTAGAAATCCAGACCAGCTGCTGTGACAAACCCTTTCAGGAGCACCAATAAGCATGGAATAAGTTTATAAGTGCACATACTAAAACAACTCTCAAACTTCGGGATATGAAAATGCCATCACAGCCTGACAATTATAACCATAGGACTAAGAAGCATGTTTGGCACTAGCGGGGAATAGATCTTACCTGTTACAATAAAGCTGACATTTCTTTCAGCTTTTCCCACTTTGTTGGATGCCACGCAGCTGTAGATTCCAGAAGATTTGGCTTCAGCTACAACGAGAGTGCTGGCAGTCTGCGAAAGAAAAAAGAGGTTCAGCTCTCGATGGATCACAAGCTCAGATAAAGCTTCCCTTCTCTTTTTCCTAAGTTGATAGTCCTATGATTCAGTCTCTCCATTCATACAGTGACAGGCACCACTGAAGCTATTTAAAAGAGGTATCGCCACATAAAGTTTTGGAAAGGGTGGAAGAATAACAGGAAATAAGCTCCTTGAGAGACCATTATATAATCAGAGCTGTTGTAGCCAAAAATCTTTGAATGTATCTCTCAGGTTGATTTATCTCTTGGTGCTGATGTGATGATAAGCTACAAAACATTAAACATGACACAATGTGGTCTGCCTGAGGAGATGACCAGCCTGTAGGGCAGCCAAGACTTTAAAGGGAATAGATGAGGAATGCCTCAGGCAGTTGGATAACACTGGGAAAAAAAAAGTTTGGCACTGCATGCATTTGATTTCTCTTTCATTTTCTCCTGTAAGTGTTAGGTGAGAAATGACAGAGGCAAAAGAGAAGTTTATTCATCCTCTTTTGGACTATCTCCTCTTCTTGGATTTATTACTTCTATTATTAAGTAATAATATGTCGGGTTTCTCTACATTGCACTCTAGCACCATCTTTAGAGGTTCACACATATTTTCACAAAGTGATATAACTTGCAAGATGAGACTTTGGAAGGCCAGAGGACAAAAAACAAAACAAAACAAAACAAAACATTGTAATAGTAAGAGTTATACCTTCATGGTGTTGGAAAGCCACGGTCTAATGTCTCGGGCACTAAGTGAGAGAAGAAAGTTATGCACAGGCAGCTGAGGTGTCATTCTGATATGGAGCTGAGACATGGGGCATGCATGGGGGCTCAGCATTAGGACACGCTCTCAGATACAACAGTAACTCAATTTTCTGTCTTTCTGTCCCCATTTTAGTTCTCTGGTAAAACGTGCTTTGACTGGAGTTATGGTCGGACTGGGACAATGATGAAAGGAAATTGTGTGGCCATGGAATCCTGTTGCTTGGAACTGTTTTGCTTTTCTAAAAACCTTCAAAATAATTTCAGTGTAATTAATACATTCTTTTAGGTCTGTCTGATTACTGCAGCTCAGAGACAACCACAAGAGTGTGAGTCAGTACCAAATAAGGACCAGTTATCTACACTCTTACATGAGCACTGGCTGAGAATTTGTGCTCCTTCTGCCTCTTACTCAGAGACTTCATGGCACTCCCCAAACTACTTGTTGTACCCTAAATAATACAGACCTTCTGTTTCCCCCCAAACATTATTTGTTTGAAAAAGTCTAATACTTTTCCTCCTATGCAAGCAAACACAGTGAAGTCAAGTCATTTAATTTTGGCCAAGGTATTTGTTTTAGAAAGCTGCCTCATGGCCACATCAAAACAGCAAATGATGCTAATAGCACCTCTACCCTGTTAAGCTGTGCCAATGGCCAGCTACCTGTCTGCTAGTAAATTGCATCTAATTTTCAGCTAGAATTTTTCTAATCTACATTTTTGGCTCTTCTAAAGGAGGCTTAGTAATACCAGATAGGTAATTATAGTCTTTAAAAATATTCATACAATTTGGCTAAATTCAGTAGGCTGACCTCTACGAATTCCTAATTATAAAGCATGAGTCCAGCCCTGCCTGTATTTTGTCATTCTCTTTGAATTCCTTCCAGATTTTAAATAAAGTTTGGACACAGGGTCCATAGGCAGGATTCCTGCAGCTGTTTCATCTGCACTAACTTGGGGTGGAAGGAAGTCCCACAACATCTGCCAGAGGGCCATTGTTTGTGGCTAGGAACTGCTTCTGCCATCCCAGACTTTCCACAACAAAATCATCCTTTCTTATGTCACTCAGTATGGCCCCTTTGCCCATGTAGCAATGACCTGTGACCCAAAATGCACATTGAAGGAGAATGAGACTCTTCCTCTCTGACTCCAAGACACCTGTCTTGATCTTACTACACCCAGAACTAGACTTTTTCTGAGCCTGAAAAACACATCAATTGTTCCTTCCACAATTACTTCAATGTTTTGTATTATTATTATTATTGTTGTTGTTGTTGTTGTTGTTATTATTATCAGTGGTAGTGGTGGAAGTATCAAATTGTATTTTGTCCCGACATTGTCAGGTATTGGTTATTAATGAAAAAAAAATCTGAATTTTATTGTTCCAACACACTACAATGTGATTATTTTTATTACATGGAGAATATCACAATCATACTGAAGCAGCTAGACTATAATTACTGGCTTGCGTGCTAATAGATTATACTTTTACTTGTATATTAAATGACATTAGAAGACATGCCTGGGCACAGAAATCCAGTGATTTATACTGCTACCTTGTTCCTAACATTGCTTTGGTTTTGACCAACTTGCATTGTCCCAAATAACCCTCTAGCAAAGGCTAAGGATCACTCCCAACAAGCAATTTCCATGGAAGTACCATATGTGGAGGGTACGGGAGATAAATGCAATGAACACAGGCCCTAGTGCCATACCACTGCTGTTTATTGACTAATACAGAGATAGCCATAGTGTCTAGAAACTGCAAGGCTGACTTTGCAACATAACAGAGTATTTTAGAGACAAATGGTCTCTGCATAAATCTTTGAGCTTATAAATTAGTCCTAAGGATAACATCTCTTTGAACAGGTTGTGAGCCCTCCAGTGGTGCAGTCTGCATTCTGCACTGTGAATGCCAGCCAAAACCCACCAGAGAAGCTGTGTATACGAAACTAAGACTGGCATGCTTCTGCTTATTGAGCAATTATAGCTGTTGAGATCAGTCTGTTCTGTGTGGTTTCCCTGTACAGTTATTGCTGCAAAAGAAGAAAGAGGAAAAACTTTTTGCGGCCTTGTATCCTCTGTCTTTTCAACAGAGTTTAAGGCCATGGATTTGCAACCAGATAACGCACAAAAAGTCTGAATCCAGTTGCCATGATCAGAGAGAGAGGAACAAATCCTTCCTGGCTTACTTAACACATTGAATCTGCTCCTCTGTCCACAAACCCCATTTACTACCAAAGCTTTGATCCTTTCTGCCTCCTTCCTGCACCCAACCCAACTGAAACACTTTGCTACAGGCTCATTTCAGAGCCAGGGGCTTCGGAAGTGAATCACACACTGCTGCTGCTTCTGTCAGCAAATAAAAGAAGCATAAAGCAGACACCCTGAGATGGAAGAGGAAATTACAGATTTGTTCATGGTGGAAAGTGATGAGGAAAAGACTTGGGGGAGTGTGCACAAAGTGCTAAGCAGTATGTGTGGTCTTTGTGGTTGGAGGCAGGGCAGTCTGGTGGTCTCCTGGAGTGTCTGAATTTCTCTCATCCCATATTAGCTTAGAGGATTGCCACTGCTCCACCTGATGGCAGTGAAACAAGTGGAGTTCAGCAAACAGTTGGTAGCATGACTCTTAGAAAGCCTCTGTGCATATATATGCTCCATTCAGAGATTGTTGTGCTAACCAGGAAATAAATGAAAATATTATCTCCTCACCCCCTCGGATTTATCTTTGGCTAAAGCAACAATATTTAGGAAGACACATGTTGAAATATTGGCAGCACACCATTAGATTGTTCTGCTTATGCCAAAGACACATGATCTGCATGCCTCACGCTGGGAAGGACCATCATTGCAAAACATCTGGACAACATGCTTCACCTTCAGGACCACCAGTATGGCCACAGAATGAACACTAAAATATCTTCAATAGCAGGACATGAATACATGCAGAATAACACTTCTTTCCCCAGATCTGACAAGATCTGCTTGTTTAGCAAACAGAGCTTCAGTTTACCTCTGCATCACATGTTGTCCTTCTTGAGCAGGCCATGAGACTGAACGCATCCATCTGACTCACAAGGAGGTCGCCCTACAGACAGCTACACACCACCACAGGCACCCCCTGCTTCCCTTCTCAGGCCGTATGTAGAGTAAAGCAAGACTAGATTCACGCCTCCTGCACAGACCCAGGAAGGGGATAGGTTTCAGGAGTTGCAGCTCAGCAGAGGCAGGTGCCAAGTTCTCCTGGTTTTAATCTCACCAAGTGCTAGGCTCTGCTGGCACCTTGAAGTCATCTATTTAAACATGTTGACAGAAATTCTAGTAGCACTCAGGAGGGCCTTGAGAGATGTTACAATGTGCTGAAAGAGAGGCAGGCTACACTCCCAGTGCTATCTTTAGCCTGGCTTCCTAGGAAGATGACATTGTCTGCCTGTCCATCTCTCTGCCAGTCCTCTGTCCTCAGTAATTTTTTAACCCATTGCCTGAGTTCAACCAAAATTGACAGATAATCTCGAAGTTCATAAGTTCTCCTATGTTTTATGAGAACCGTCTGTTGGGTGGAGGAGAAAGACTAAAATGAGTGCTGCTGTAATGAGTTAAACAGCTCTTTATTTTATTTTGGGTGCCAGCTGGTCAACCGGCTTGGATTTTTGGGATAGTCGGCAGGCGCATATAGGGACTCAGGACAGACAGAACACGTGCTTCCTCATCTCAACAGTAAGGAGGGGACATGGGAGAGAGCTAGAGGCTTAGGGCTTGGCATAGAAACACAGAAGGGAGGGTGTTGTCCTGTATTCCAAGACCACACCTTATGGGTCATGTCCAAGAAGGACTGACTCTCTACCTTTATATAGGCTGACTGTGACAGTTTCTAATACTAAGTGCAGTCAGCATATGTTAGAATGACTCATCATTGCCAGCCAAACCAGAGATGGACAAGCACGAGCCTAGTTTTGGTCTTGTAGAACCTTCTTACAGGGTCATTTCTTTCCATTTGCCCTGAAGTCAGGTGGCTTTATCACTCACAATGGATGTGACCACTAAAAATTTGTGTCAGTAAGGTATTAGGTATTTATGCACTGAAAAAAGAAACAGGCCATACATATATATATATCAGCACAATTTCATGCATTAGTATTCTTTATACCCTTCTGCCCTTCTGTCTATCTCCTTCCCTGGATTTTCTCATCCTTTCTTCTTGGCCAACACCTTCTATTCTCACTCATCTGAACCCACCTTCTTAGCCATCTTCTGTGCACTCTCAATCCCCAGGATCTTTGTCCAGTCCCTCCTGCAGCTCCCTGTCCCTCATATCCCTGTATAAGTAGTATTACCTCCTTCTTTCAAAGCTGTTGATAACCAACGTGTAGTTTATCCAGTGCATGCACACACAGGAGGGAATATGCATATACTGCAGTGATATCAATGAATACCTGAGCCCTTTGCATCTCATTGTTGCAGGTGATTCACAAGTCAACATTTTAAGAAACCACTGATCAGGCTAATAATAATCAGTATTAGCCCTGAGCTTTAGTTAGGAGTTAGCTTTGGGTGGGAACACTGCGAAGTGATGGTTTTTAGCAGTTGAATGACAAGAGAGTGTCTGAGATCTGTTTACATGATAAGCCTAAGAATAGCTCAATTTTGTAGGAAGTCACCGAAAATGTCCAACAAAAAGAGAATGAAAATTTGTGTGGGGAAATCAAATCACTTCAAGAGTTGTTTTATGATCAAGTATTATGACTTCTGTTACAAACTTCTTCCATTATGCCACTTGTGTTTCTCAATGTCTGTTTAGAGAGGCTCCAACGGAAATGTTACTAAAACACTGTTGTCACAGTTTCTCTCTGTCACCAGAAGAATAATGCAGAACAGGCTTCCTGCGTTACTTTAACCATGCAGACATGAGGTTTGAAGTTTTTCTAACTTTAAATATATATTTGTGGCTACCTGGATAACCACAGACAAACAAACAACCAATCAACCCACCACAGAGAAAGGTCAGACTTTTGGAGGGATTCATATGCTGCACATACAGGAAACTAAGGAACTGGCATAATGTCTCCAAGCAAGGTGAAAGTGGCTACCTTTATTGATAAAAGAAACCTTTTGACCTTGCCTTGTTCATCTCTTTCCTTGATTACAATAATCTCATCCTGTGGTCACCCCCCATTTCTGCTTTCATGCTAACCAAAAAGTATAACTTTTTGAGACTCTTCATCCATTTCCTACTGCTTTGTCTCTTACTACTTTGTTGTTTCCATTGAGCTTTGAGATTGTTTGTACCACGCTTACTATGCTCGGATGTGGAAGTGGGGTAGACACTGTTTAGATAGCAGGACTCCATTGATGTGGAAGTGCCTCAGAGAGCTGTTCTTAGCTGTGTGCAGTAGCAGAACTGCTCACAGTAGCAGTTCATCAGAGCCAGACGCTAGTGATGATGTGCTTCATTCAGTGAGCTCTGTGCTATTAACAGTTTTACAATACCCCAGCACATGAAGAAGGGTTTTGTCTGAACTCTGTCCCTTTGAGTTTGCTCTGGGAGACCATGAATGACTCTTGGCCTGCAAAGAGTGAAAAGCTATAGACTCCCACAGAAAAAAATAAAAAATAAAAATAAAAAATAATAATAATAAAAAAATCCTGGATGCTCTAGAGCAGCTGTGTGCACACAAATCATGTAACTCACTGTTTGGCCAGGAACCCAGGCTTAGAGAGCATTTTCTACTTACAATAGCATTCCAGCTGTGCTTGAAAAGCTACGGAAGAACAGCAGAAATGAAGAAACCTTTGAAAAGCAATTCTCAGAAGCAGAGGGAACTCACTTCAAGCTAAGAACTTGAAAACTACAGATGACTTGCATATTTCCAGCATGGATGGTATGCAAGGCAGAAGCCAGGCAAAGGTGTCTATGTTCAAGCTGCTTTCTTCCTAACACCACCACAAACAGGTACACTTGAAAAAGATGGGCAGTGTTTCACTCACCTGCTCTTCCCCATAGGGATCAGAAAGGATAAAGCAGTACAAGACAGACCTTTCTTAGCTGAACTAAACAGCATGAAGACAAGTAATAACAGGAAAGCCGCTACATTTCACTGTAAAAATTTCCATGTAACATATGCAGAGATCATCCCTTGGTTCATTTCTGGGCATCCTTTTTAAAAAAGGGGCAGCTTGCCAAAGACTTCAAACAAAATCTGCAGTTCTGCTGCAAGGACCCATTATTAGCATCTTCCTCTGGGGAGGAATTTTTTTACTGCTGACTGGAAGTTGGTCTGACATTTCAGCCACTCCTCTTCTGCTGTCTCCAAAACACACAACACAGAAGGAGAATGAGGTCTGGCCATTAGGCAGCTCCTTCTGTACCCTGCGAGCAGGTAGGGCTTCACCCATAGCATACCTAGATGTCTTCTGGAAAATTACTGGGTTCTCATGAGCTTTTGTTCATAATTCCCCCTTTGGAATAGGCTTTGTCTTCCTGTGCCTGAAATGATTTCCCTTTTCTCCTGCAAATCCCTCCATATGTCACATTTTTTCATGTGCTTTCCTACGATAGTATCCCCTAGGAAGCTGTTTTCTCCCATCTTTGCCTTGATCTCTAAGCATGTGGAGGTGGCCGGCTAAATAGAGAAAATGTCTCACTGGGATCCAGCCTGTTCCTATATGCTGGACCTTTGCCATGAACACCTGTGGTACTTTCTAAATAATACAACAGCAGGAGAAAATGCAGTTCCAGGCTTGAATCTTGGCTGCACGCAGAGCCCTATTTATTCCACAGTGTGTGAAAGGGCCCTAACATAAGAGTAATTACAGTTTATATAAATTTTCACATGCAAAAGAATGAAGGAAGACATCAAGGAAAGTACACCTATATCCCTGATGTCCTTAGAATTACAAGAAGCTTTTCAGCATCCTTAGAAATGACAGGCATAGAATAAGGTAAGGGAAAAGTATCCTGAATCAAAGGTTTTTAGTTGGATGGATAATTCTCCATGACCCTTTGCAAGGTAATCTCACTGGCTTTCCCTCCCGTGTTAGACAATGACATGACTGGCCTAAGCATCCTTCAAAAGTGCCTACATCTCCCCATGGCCCATGAAAGGATGCTTGACCTGGACTAGACACCTAACTTTTAGAGAGTTAATGCAGACAAGATGAATCCCACAATGCAGAGGTGACTGAAATCTCTGAATGAAATGTCTCTTAAACTTTTCTTCTTAAATCTGGATTCATTTGGCCCTTTAAAATTTTATTGCAAGAAAAGACTTGGTCATCTAACAATCTAGGACCACATCTATGAATAAACTTTCAAATGAGAGTAAAATGTTTTACTCTCATAGGAAAAACAACAGGAAATTGTGCAATGGCACAAAATGAAGTAAAGATGGTCTGGAACCCTGCCCCTGTGTTCCTGAGGTGCCCCAAGATACTGCAAGCCGGCTCTGAGAAAGCCAAACATACTGAATCCCTGGCATATCACTTACCTTAATATGACAGCATGCCGAAAAAAAGTACATCTCTACATCTCAGCAGATAAATACCACTTCCATCACTGCTGGTGTGGAAGTTACTTACATTTATGTAGGTCTTCAAATCCGAACAACATAAAAATACTGGTTTACTCACTGTTACTCAATAGCATCTTAAATCACATTTCAACTGAAGTTGTCACACAGAAATGTTACTTGTGCCTAGGAATCATACCTTATTTTTGCCCTCTATAATAGCTGTTCGCTCAGTGATGCTCTGGATCCTGTTTCCTATGTGGCTGCCAGCTTTCACGTTGAAAGATCCTTCAGTATAAGAGCAAAAACCATGCCTGAAGACAAAAAAAGCGAAGTGAGTTTTTATTGATATGGTGATAGACTGAAGCATTCAACACATAAACCAAAAGAGTTATTCTGGAAAGAGTGATCATCTGGGGAATCTGCAGGTGTCGTTATCACCATGCAAGAATGACTACACTTCAAAAAATCTTGAGGTTTGAAGCCTGATGGTTGGATTAATTTCAATAGCTGCCTGCAGAATATTATGTTTCTAGAGTCGGTGTTAACATTTAACCAACTGTAGACTGGGAGGTCAGAATTTACAATCCAAGCCTAGATATAGAACTGTGTGAGAGCAATGTGCCATTTCCAGTCCTCCTAAGTTTTCAGCCATTGTTGCTGTCCAGGTTTGGCTTCAGACATGAGTTTATATTATTTTGAGTCCTAAATTCAAGACAACATACATTTGTTTCAAGATCCATTCCTTAAAGTGTTAGATGCCATCTAACTATGTGCAGGTTCTTTTTGTTATGAAAAAAATGCAACCTTTCATCTCTGATTTTTTTTTTTTAAGTTCTGTTTACAAAGTGGCAAAACATCAATACTGAGATTCAATTATTACAAGATAAACAATAAAAATGACCATAATCCTGCATATTAGTGAAGCAAGACAAAACAAAACCATATCTAACAATAAAAAGGATTTAAATGTTCACTTTGTCTGAAAAAAAAAAAAAAATCGAAGATGTTAATGAATGGAAATATCAGGAAAAAAACTTTTTGCCTTACGCAACAAGTTGGCTTATAATCAGAACATTCAGGTGTGGTCATGGTAGAGCTAATTTGTTTTCCAAAGCCTAATTTGGTACACATGGAAATAAACACATTGGAATTCTTCTTAAATTCTGTCCATCCCTTTTCTTTGAATATATTGAGTTTTGCTTTTCATCCAACGTTGCTTGTTCAATTCTAGCTTCAACAGTAGAGCTTAACCCTTCATCGGGGTCAAGCTCTTTCAAATACAATATGTTCCTTTGATCTTCCATGTATTTGAAAGACAAGAGCCGTTGTATCCATAATCAAGTTGTCCTGACATGTATATCAGTTGTCTGAAGAAATGACCCTTGAGGGCTGCTGACTGGATAACAGCATCTGATGCAATCCTGACCAAATAATGAGGTTCATTTCCTTTCAGCTAACTGCACAGTTTGGTTAAACTTTGTGTTGTTTACAGTATCAATGGTACACTAACTTTACATGCTTGTTTTTAATTGTGCAGCATTACGTCAAAAAAACCAGTGTCTTAGCAGACACTGCAGCTTAGAAAAAAGATGACAAGTAAACTAACTTAGACTGTAATCATTAGCACAAATTACATGAATGTGTGCCCAAATTCTTATCATGCATTGAGAGTCTCAGGGAGATGAAAAAGCCAAAAATCAGGAGCAGGTCATAGTCATTGATGCATGGAGAGAGAACAGGGAGAAATAGCATGGCAAGGAAGCCCTACATACACAACCACTTATTCTAGACTGGTTTAAAAGCCAGCTTCTAATACATGATTATTGAGGCCAGGGTGGATGAAAGACAGCAGCATCAAGACAGTTGATGCATTCAGAAGGGAAAAAAATGCTTTAAAATTCACTCAGAAAGGTAGATGCCATTTACTTATCACATTTAATGCTTTAAAAAGTCTGTTTTTGTAACAGGACTTGAACACAGAAGACATGATAATGTTGGTAAACCATTAACATTTCCACACCATAGCAGATATCAGAAGTTATTTCACCATGCCAGTGCCACAGATACACAAACAGGCAGTATCAAAGGTGCATCCTTGTGCCTGGATACTTGGACAATCTCTGCACAGGAAGACAGACACCCCTCTATCTCATTTCATTCATACTAAGTCATTTTTAAAATGTTCATCCCTTCAAACTGAGGGAACTGGTATTTTTCTGCACAGAATGATTATGTGTTTCTTTCTTGCAATGTTGAAGGTCTGTGCTTTTTACAACAAAAGTCTTTACTGAGACACATTTTGGTAAAGGACAGAAAGAAGGTATAATGCATATTCAGAAACAGACTCTGTATGTCTGAAAGACATCTCCAATCTCATTTCTTGCAGCTGTACAGCCTTAGGCTTAGTTATTATTATATTATTTTTCATAATTCCTTGAAAAGGACTGTATATATTTAGGTTGCAGTGTCGTAGGGATGAGGACAGTGTTATGTCTTTGTCAATGCCTAGCACAATGGGGTGCTGATTACTCATTAATACCATAATACAAGCCACCATTATAATTACAATAACATCACAATAACAAGAAAAACACATGTAAACCACTGGATGAAATATTAGCCCTGCAGGCACATACGTGAATTCCACTGACTTCACATACCGTATTAACTCCAAACTGCCGATTACAATGTTAATGCAATTATAAGAGAAAATCGAATAAGCTTAATAGCTGTTGTCCGTGGTTTTAATAAAACAAGGAGTCCAAATCAAGCTGTGACTACATTATCTGACAGCCCACGGCACACAGTGGGATATGGGACTGCTCTCGTCCCGTGCCACTTCAGCTGCACGGTCTGCTGGCTCAGAAAGCGTTTGCAAATCAGTTTGAGAGTGGCTGCCAGGCAAAGTTTAGGACAAGGCTCAGACTCATCCCTTTGGATGCTGAACCAGATGCTTTCCCTCCCCAGCTGCCAAGTGCTCTCACTTTAACCTCAAAACACACCAGAAGAGCTCCAGGCTTCTGAGCGGGTTGCTTGGGTTATTACTCAGCCATCCTTCCTCTTCTTGCTGCCAGCAGTGCCACACGAAGTCACCACTCCAGGCAGCAGCAGCAGGTAGAGATGAACAAGTGGCAAATAGGAGGGATTAAGAGCCCCATCTTCTGACCTGCCTTCAGCTCTTAACAGGCATTTTGTAACTGAAAGGGAAAAGGCTCTGCGGCACTTAGATATAATCATCAAATCAAATGTTTGTGTTAAGTACAGATGCTTGGAAAGAAGTAGAAAAGAAGAAGAAAAAAAATTACCCCAGCTGGAATCAAAATACATAATTATCTTCCAGCTCATATGATTGATATTTCATTCTGTGTGTCCTCACACAACATCAGATAGGTATTTCTGTGTATTACAAGTAACTCAAAACTATCAACTCAGTAAAAGAGCAAGGTCATCCTACTTTTAGCAAGAGCTGCCAGTGTTTGCAGGGAAATTCCACCGAATTTTGGATATATGAATCTCACTCCAGACATCTCCCGAGTGCCTGTATTCCTGAAATGGTTTGTTGATGGGATGAGCCTCATTGCTTTGCATATTCAGGAAAGTTTGCAGCAGGGTTACCGCCAGGTTAATGAAAAAGCACACAGTGTGCACAGAGGCTGATAAACAAGCTAGTATCTGCCAGCACATTTCTAAGCAGCTCTTACACCTGTTTTCCAGCTACACGTTCCTACTTCGTGCTTGCAACCCTGCACAAACAGAGAGCCTGTATAGTAAAAGCAAAGGCTGTGTGCGTGCAAAGGTGTGTTTATAAATATTGTGTAATCTCAGATCACGGTAATCCAGCTCTGCTGTTCTGCTCAGGTGCCAGGAGGCTCCGAGCGATCGAGTGTCCCCCCCCCCCAGGTGGTTTTTTACATGTGTTTGTGTGCGTGCTCGCTTGCTCGTTCACCGGTGTGCACGGGCGCACACACACACAGACACACGTGCACACACACCCACACGCACAGGCACGCTCGGTCCTTTGTGTCAACATCTTGAGAAGCAGGCTATTCATCTGTGAAAAAACAGGAGCCATTAATCCTCCTGCGGATTTCGGAAGAAGCCCAGTGCGGGGGCTGGGGGGGGGGAGGTCAGTGCTGCTCGGCGGGGGATGTTCCTGGCGTTCCAAAGGGCTGCCCTGGGACCCTCATGCCCCTTCCAGCTTTGGGATTTTGCCCTTCTCTGGGAGGGCAGGGGGGACGTTATGCAGCCAGAAGCAATCTGGGCTTTAAAAAAGGTCTGTGGTGTGCGGCGCTGGCACCCAGAGGGGCCCTAGAGAAGCCGCCACGGGGAGGGGAGCCAGCCTGCCTCTCAAGAATACATCAAGCCCTTGAGGAAGCAGAGTGTGCCATGTTTGAAGATGCAAAGATAATCACAGTGCTGGGAACCGTCTTGTGTAGCGGAGGAAGCCAAACAACAAGAGGAAAGCAGCATATGCTCCTGATTTCGCACAGGAAGCTAACAGCACCTCCTGCCAAAGTGAGATAAGAAAACTCCCATGGCCTATTCTGGACAAGGCCATGGTTATCAACCTCAGCTTCTCACTGTCCTCACTCTGCTCCGCAGCCGGCTCCCTTTCCTAATGAGTTTCAGAGCCCTCACCTCTATTAGCATACAGCATGCCAAGCACAATAGCGTGGTATATTTATAACCATTGATGGGGAAAAGTTTCCAGGGTAAGAGTGTACTTCATGTCATCTTGATATATTTCACGGGAGTGAAACTACAAACCAGCTTCAAGCTGAAATGCTGCCTGTGAGACTGCTGGTCTCCAAATAAAAGTGGTATTCTTGTCACCCCAGTGATCCACAGCAGAGCCTGGGAGCTGGGATAAAGGGCTTCGCTGATGATTCACAAGACAGATTTAAATTTCCACATGGCAGAGTCCTAAACAAAAGCCCTACACCCAGCTTATGTCCAGATACATCTTCTTCCCCACTCTGGAGACAGTGCTAAAGAAGTGACAAATACCAGCATAACAGCCCCGACCCCCATTTCAGCTGGAAAAATAGCATCTTCAGTCTTCTCATCATTTCAGCCCCTCCCCCTAAGCCTTCCTACGTGATACCTTTGCAATCCTTCCCTCATGTACAATGCCATACAATTCCCTCAGTGTTCCTTTTGGCAAACCAAACGCAGCCTCAGTCACACTCTTATTGAGTAGCATTTGGCAATTACGCCTGTACTAGGAGCAAGAGGAAGCCCTACTGTCACCAACAGTGGCTATTTTCAAGAATGATTAACACCAGGAATATTTATTTTCTCATTATCTATCCCTTTCTAGGGCAGCAATCAATGCCTAGCAGCAGCAGGGTGGCATTATTACGAATTCAGGTTGGGCTGAGGCACATCTTTCAAGACGCGGTGATGACGACACTCACTTCAAGACAAGAACTCTGGAAATTCCTGGAATTGTAAAGAATATATAGGAACTGCTTCCCACTTGGAGGTTGTCAAAAAAAATCTGAATGACCCAGGCCTTGCCTGCCATGCGCCTCAGCGCTCAGTGCTGTGCGATTAGTAGCACCGGGCTGACGTAGCCACATGTCCCGGGGAGCACTGAATCACAGCGAGGCCGGAAACAAGAGGGAAAATAGTAACAGGGAGCATGAACGGGCTGTGAAACGTGCCTTCTGGGGGAGGGGGGAACATATGCTGGCTCCCTGCCAGTGCACTCCCTCTCGCTTTGGCTGCAACGTGATAACACGCTTGTTGATTCAGGAGCCACAGTCCAAGCATACCCTCCCTCTCTCAGCCAAAAATAACCAGTTCCAGGTTGAAACACCATCCCCACTGCTTTTGGTGACAAAGCTCCACTTAGCTCCAACCAAACTGGGATTTCATCCCTAGCACCTTCCCTGGTATGCACACATACATTGAGCATCACAGAATCACAGAATGTCTTGGGTTGGAAGGGGCCTTAAGGATCATCTAATTCCAGACACCTGTATGTGAGGGTTGGAGATCTACAAACGGTAGGAACTGGATACTTTTTATATCACATATTGTATGTTGATTTATATTTATTTAGGAGCTTAGCAAGGAATACCAAACAAGAAACTGTGTTGATAGTGGCACAGGTTCCTTCTTGCCATATCTCATTCTTCACACTTTTGCCTCTCTGCTCTCACTGTTCCAGGCCCTTACTTGTGCCCACTGCAGTGTCAACACTTGCCCACCAAGAACAGATGGGAAGGCACCAGCCAATTTCAGGTCAGACACTCTCATGACCCTGAGAAAGCAGCAACTGTCCATCACCATGCCTCACCCTTGGTCAACAGAACAGGAGGAGACTTGTGGCCAAGTATATTATTAGCTGTGCTGAGATTTTCACTGATGAGATGCAGGACGGCTGGAGGATTTCTCAGTGACCCCAGTGCATTAAGCCATACTGGGATCTTGGTGTACTACACAGTTGCCAGAGTAAGGACTGAGTTATTTTCTGTTTTATAGGATATTCTGCATCCCCATTAAGGGGGAAAACAAAGAAGGAAAGCTCATTCTCTTGGGAAGATCCCAGATGCCCTGAATGCCTCCTCCTCCTGATGAGGTACTACATCATCAGAAATAGTTAGGTATATGACATGCATGACCTTGTTGCATACCACCATGGCTCTATGGAGAGAGTTTGCCATCTGCAAACTGCCTTTCCTGCTGTTATCTACATGCAACCAGATTAATGCATGGTGCTTCCCTTTCACGCTCATCCATTCTAAACATCACAGCTTGTCCTGAACTACTTCAGTATGCTGCCACAGAAAGCCAGTTAATCTGACTTTTCTCAAAGGAAGCAGGAGATCAGCAGCAATCTTACCTGTTCCACCTTTCACCCCTTCACCAGCCCATGCATGCATTCCCACAGGGAAAAACAAACAAACAAACAAACAAACAACAACAAAAAAAACCAACAGCCACAAAGACCCAACACTTCTACATCTGCACAGCTGAGCAGCCTGAACACCAGCCATTGACAACAAAAAAAAAAATAGAAAACACATTTTGCTTTCAACTCCTTTGCCAGTACTTGAGACCTCTGAACATAACAGCATTTGGAAGTAGTTTTTCAGGATTTTTGCACATCCTGAGGTAACCTGAATTTTTCTCACCTTGAGTTTGTTATCAGATAATTATATTTTGCTTCTTGACCCTGTGTTTCCTGCTTCACACTGCTTAGCAGTCTTCATGGACACAGAATATGATCACATTTCAGCCAAGCCTTCCTTCCTTCCTTCTTGTCCGCCTCCTTTCCCTCCTTTGCTAGGCTGAAATCACTCTCGTGTCCCATGTGGTCACTGTGACTCAGCCTCCACTTTCTCTCACCAGCTATGTCCTCCTCAGAGGAGCTGAATGCTGGCTGGAACTGCAGATTTATCAAAGCATTAAGTTTTCACAAGCCCCTAGAGCTTCTTGCTGGGGAAACGGGGTTGAGTTTAATAGTCTCTGGCAGTACTGAAAGGAAGAGGTCTTCTCCAGTTTGGCTGAGCAGTCAGAAACCTAAAGGGACAGACCACGAAGCCTCTATATACAAAGTCTACTCTTACTCTTCTTCTTCTATTTCCCCCCCAAATCCCTATGTATATAAAGTTTGGGATTTTGTTAAGACCCTTCTGGCACAATTTATTTCCCATACACAGGTCACTCCTCACAGCTCACTCAACTTTGATGCATAACCTCACATCTACACCATCCCAAGATCCAGGTCTCCCCAGTACCTTCCTTTTCATAATGCTGAAGTTCCTTTCCTTTTCTTTGCTGTCCTGACTGGATCCTTTTGGCTCCATAGAGGGGTAATTCTTTACTAATCTATTTACACAGTCCTTAATATTCCCTGTCTTTTTGACAAGCTGAAAGTAAAACAAACACCCTTTCAAATACCATTTCCCAGTGATCAGCAGAGGAGATGAAAGAGCTATTGCTGCACAGAGGTTGTGTTTTTAAAGATGGATTGTTTTCAGCTTCACTGCAAGTAAGGGTCTTAGAGCAAGTCTGGGCTGACTGGAGCCAGGGACTGGAAGTGCAGGCAGAAAACAAGGAAGGGATGAGAAAGAATGAAGGGAAACATTTTTAAGGAGAGAGGGGAGTTGATTAGAGGGAAAACAGGAAGAGAAAATACTGACAGACGTGGACATAAGACCAAGGATCCATCTACCCCATATCCTGTCTCAACAATGACCATAAGCAGATGGTTGGGGATGAGTAAGAACAGGACTAACTTCAGATACTTCCTCCCAATACTCCCCCAGTTACCAATTCTTATCAGCCCAAGAACTTCCTGCAACAGAAGCCATTTCTACACTTAAGAAACTCCCAGTGGATTTCTCTTCTAGGACTTCATGCGACCTCCCTTTGAAGCCAGTCAAAATTTTAGAACCCACAAAATCCTGTGGCAAGGAGTTTCATGGATCTGCCACCCACTGCATGAACAACCATCTCCTTTTTCCATCTTGAATTGCAGTCCTCCTGGTTTCATTTCATGGCCCCTATTTCTTAAACTGGAAAAAGCATATACAACTGATCCTCAGAACTATGTGTCCTTCACTGGTCTGTAGATATCTACTGTGTAGAAACCAAGTAAACTATTTTTCATGCTACACAGAGCTGACCTTATAATTCCACTCAATTTGTGGTTTTTTTTGTTTGTTTGTTTGTTTTTTGAGCTGCTCCTTATTGCCATTGCTTTCACAAACCTGCATACCACAATGCTGATATTTTTCTTTGTGTTATTAATGATCAGACAACGGCTTATCATTTTACATGTGAAAGTCAGACTGCTTTGTCCTATGTACATCAAGTGCTTTTATCTTCAGTGGACTTCATCTGCCACTTTATCACTCACACACTCAGATTCATATAGTTCTGCATTTCTTCACAATCAGCCCTCATCCTTACAAATCTGAATGACTTAGTATCATTAGTGAACTCTGTCACCTCCTTGCCACCTTTTCCAGGTTATTTCTGAACATGTTGACAAGTACAGACCCCAGCACCAGCTCCTGAAAAACTTCACCGGTCACCTCACTGCACTTCAAGAACTGACTGTTCCCTCCTAACCCCTGTTTTCTATTTTTTAACTGAATATTTTTCTTTCTGACTATGATCTTACCTCATACACCATGCCTGTTCAAAGCCTTCTGCAAAGGGTTTTTGAAAGGAATAGACATAAAAGGAAAAAGGATGCTAGCTAAAGTTTGTATATTTTTGTAAAAGGTGTACTCAGTCCAATAATAGCACTCCATTTATAATCATGCCTAAGCACACACAGCTTGACCCTGTGCCTTCCTCAGCCAAGAGCCCCTGCTAGCACAGGAGGAGGTTTACGGCCACAGGCTGGGACATTCCCATGGCTCAGACACCACTGCTGCCCCACAGTGAGTAAAAGACCAAGCAATAATATTCAACCACCTGCACTGACCCACGTCTTCTTCCTTAAGAACGGGTGTCAAACTGTCCCCAGTAAAGCCAAGAGAACACCCTGTGAAGGGAACCACAGAAAAAGAAACTGCAAAAAAATAAATGAGTGAAAAAAAAAATAGGAGAACCAGGTTTTAAAACATGACACTAAGCAGAGCTCTCATCACCATCCAGATGTTACCGAAGTCCTTATATTTTAAGTTTGATCAATAACCATTTAAAAAAAGTTACTTGAGCAACATAACACATTTTCTGCTGAATTATTTTCTATTGCACTTGGAAAAATTTGATTTAAAGTGACTTTAAAGTTAGCAATATCAAAACTGGAAAGCTTAATCTTCTGGTTCAGCTAAGACCCATAATGAAACCTTTGATAACATTTACAGCCTGCACAGTGAATTCATCAGTGCATTCACTACGTTACCCTGGGGACAGACTGTGGCAAACTGTACCTAGGGTATAGTGTGTATTTACCGGGTTTATTTATCCACATGCATATGCCTGATCTAATTCACATGGCATTTTGTAAATAAAATATTAAAAAAAATATTTTCCAAAATATTGACTGAGAACAGGGATGCTGTCCTGTTAGCTGTTTTCAGAGGACAGAAGGTGTTCACAAACTATCATTGATTTTTGGCTCATAGTGGAAGTGAAGAATGAGATGCTGCAGTAAATTACTTGTTTGGTCTGAAACAGATTAGACACTTTCACTTCTCTCTTTCTTTAGGTTTCAAATTCTCTGCAAGTCCATGCTGCCACAACGTACACTCCTGTCTGTTCCTCTGCATTTTTTAGAATAATATGGGAAAAACACAGAGCCTGATTTTCATTTACACTAACCCATTTCCACAACTGCAGCAAAATAAGGAAATAGTTAGCATATTTCTTACATGTACCCATTTTAAGTACCTTTACATTACTATATCACTGCAAGAGGATTTTCTTGTAGTAGGGAATAGAAGGCACAAAGGCCACCAGCCAGATCCTCAGCCAATGTGAATTTAGAGCTGAGAATCTGGCCACATGTCAAATCAAACAAAGGCATTTTTGAACTACCTGTTTATTAATGGCATCTGACCTACTTTTACCAGCTCTAAGGACTCAGACTTCCCCTTCCCGAAAATAGAAGGTGGCATGGGGAACAAAAAACAGTCGCTGTGGACAAACTAATGGGCATCAATGTTTGCAGATATCCACAATTAAATTTGGGTGGTTCAGTACATTTCTAATTAAGTACAATTAACATTTGTTCTTTACTTGTTCATTTTACATACCTCAGTGATGTTCCAAACCTAGTTTTCCCTGATAATCTTTCCAAGCACACCATAACGATTCTGGCTGTCAAGCCTTTATTAATACCCTGACATAAACAATACAGAAATGCAATTAGACTGCTATGCACACATGCCCTGCTTCCTCTTTCACTGAAGCCGGTGGGAGTCTGGCCATGCCCTTTCATGATGCTAGTTCAAGTCCTTTTATCTCTCTGCAGAGGTTTCAAGAAAAAGTTCTAGTTTTTGCCTTGCTGAGATCCACAACATTCTCCTCTCCCTCACTCTGCAGTGCTGGAGAGCTATTTCTATAGAAAATAATTCACATGGCCCTACCTTTGCACCACAGACTAGCCTCAACGGGAGGTAATATTCCCTTCTTATCACTCCATGTTAAATCAGCAGCAACTCCACTATGGTGCACGCATCCACCCATCCACCTCAGAGTGTCAGGAACATTGTGGTGTCCTGAGATGTCTCCATGGCAGTAGTATCAGCTCAGGGAAATGCTGGATGGTCCCTGGTTCCTGCTGCCCACTCCTGTCCTCAGCTTCAGGCATGCAACCCATTCATTCCCAACCCTGTCCACCTCACAGTCTTGCTGGGATGATGACAGGGTTGGGAAGTGGGGGTAGAAATAGTTTTGGGTTATTTTGGTTTATTGCCAGTTCACGTCCTGACACTACAGCTCAGGGGACAGAATTAAGGTCTTTCCAGAGACCTTCTTTTTGCAGGTTCCTCCACAATACCTTTGTGATTCTCTCTCTCTCATGCATGCACACAGAAAAAAATCTAAGTAAATAAATAAATAAATAACTGACATGATGGCAGGGTTGAAAATTAATAATCTGACACTCATTTTGAGGCTAACCATAACTGATAGCTCAAGGTTGCAGAAAAGTGACAGGAGAGCTGGAACACCTGAGATAAAATTTCATTGTTTCTTCTGTCTGCAGTTTCTGGAGGGCTGATCAGTCAAACCCTGGGTAGAGGACAATGAAGGTCTGTCTGGAACTGCCTACATGGAAATGTCCAGAGAGAGAAACTGCCCTCAACTGACACCGCACCAGAGTGGAGGAAACCAGTGCTTACACTGAGCAATATCAATATCCCACATGCCTTTCTTGGCAATCTCTGCCAGACCAGCCTAAGATAAACACAAATCTGCTGAAGAGATTCGGGTCAAAAGCCATGAGCATCAAGCACATCCCTGGCATGTGGATGCTCATTCTGCAGCCTTGGAGCTGATGAGCTGTAGGTGGAGACCAGGCTTGGTGGCTCCAGGGAACAACAGCAAGCCCTGCCCTGGCTGTCCCTCCACAAGACTCAGCTGATAACCTAGCCTGAGGAAAAATGAGGCCAGGAAGAATAACAGCAGGGTGGGAGGAATGAGGCCGAGGAGACTGCTCAAACAACAATTTAATGATGGAGGTCATCAGTCTTCTGCTTTATCCACTGAGCAATGAATATGCATATCTGTTGCCTTGTCTGGAGTAAGCTGACACTGGATAAGAAGTTTCTCAGGAAAAAAAGATAGTCATTTAAGAAACACTAATCTTTTATTTTGTTAATTGCATTTTATTTTAACTCATTCTATTCTCCAGTGACATTTCTCTGTTGTATCTGAATTGCTATATCTGAGTAAGCTTGAAAAATAAACAAACAAAGCAACAACAACAAATAACCTTACATATATATATATATATATATATATTTCCCAGGCAGTTTTTCTTGTCTCTGTTATGTTTCCTCATTGGGATGAATATCAGAAATTAATTTTTCCACCTATCCATCTATTTACCTATCTGCTAGTTAGCAAAAGGCTACTTAATGGTAATAGAATTGGTTAAGCAAACTTATTTTAATGGAAAATAAAGCACAGGGAATTTTAATGACATTCTTGGTTTCTCTGCATTCCAAAAAGTTAAAGCTGTTGAGCAATTTTGCAGCGTTTTATTATTATTTATTTATTTTATTTGCTATCAGGAAACTATGGAACCTGTTTAATTTGGCTGGCTTCCTGTTGCTGTCTTGAACAATGTACAGAGGAGGGTTATGCAGATTGATTGTATTAATTACAAAGCACTGAAGAATATTTGAACTTTTTTTAAAGCAGTGGAATCCACTGAGATATTTTTAGGATTTTTGAAACAGAAATACTATCTGAAACCGCAATTGAAAGAAGAAGACAGAGAACCTAGTGGTTTCTATTAAGGAGACTATAGGCAACAGTCCTTCAAAAAATAATTATATATATATATATAAATCTCATTTATTCACTGTAAGTCATTCCCCAGCTTTCAGTGATAGGACTCAAATGATGTAAAATTTAATGCATATATAAATCTGGAAGCAAAAAGATCCGTGTTCTGCAAGGTCTTTGCAGCAACAAAAGCTTTGTTGTTTCCTGCATCCTCTGACATGGGACCCAGAAACTCAATGTGAATCCTTACTGCAGTACGGTGAATAATGGCAACATGTGTAAGTTTATCAACTTGAGACATAATTTTTTCACCTGTGCATAGACATAGATGTTATCTAGTGCTGAGCACAAACAAAGCAACATTTTAGTCTTCGAAACCTAATGATGGGCAAGTAAATTCAAAGCAACAGTAGTAGTGGGAGAACAAGATACATTTCTGATCTGCTTCACAAGGTACCTGCATCATTAGTCTGTTACTTAAGCAAGTGTCACCTCATACAAGGAAGGAAGAATGGTGAAAAGGACAGGATTAAAGGGTTTTCCAGTGCTTTGGGGAGAACACCTACACTGGCACAGATGTCAGCCCTGCAGCTGACACAGCTAGTACTTTCTGCTCCCTTCCTGGAACAGGAGACAAAATGTAATTATTCAGGGATTCCTGTCATTCTGTTATACTTAATTGTTGCCATATTTTTCACAGGGAGTCACTCCAGTCATCTTATGCAAAGCATTAAAAATGGTGTTCTCCAAACTACTTCTTCAATGAGTGTTTGAAGGAGAAGGAAAGGGAGGGGGGTAAAAAGAATTGTCACAGAACAATTATGAAGGCAATTTGGAAGCAAGTCTGGGAACAACCTTGTAACAGATCCAATAGCTGATGTTTAAATTGCTACATTTCTCCTTTGATCACCTGCTCAAACACACTTCCATTTAGCATTTTATTGAGTCTACAGTTTAGCACATTATCAAACACCTGCTTGTGGATATTAATTTTTATTGCTTGTTAACAGGAGGATATATTTGGCTGTGAAAGAACCCTACTCGTACTCCCAAAGACAATCCAACTGTTTTGCCAGCACCACACTGTGTTTTCAATCCAGAATATGCATAAATGTATAAACATTTAAAAGATACTAAAAGGTTGAAATTTTTCATGTACGCCTTTCATGGTGTCTGTCTACTTAAAAGACATGGCATTTTCTTTTATCATACACCTTACATTACTACGCAGAATTCTGTGACCCACGCTTCAAAGATAACATAAAAGAGAGAAAAAAAATCTGACCTTACCTGTCCTCAAAATGGAGAATTTCAGATTTTACCTATTCTAGCAAAAGGAGAGATTGCTAGTGCCACCTCTTGGTGAAAAGGGCACAGAAAGCCATTTATTTGCATAATCCCAAAGCAAGGTGTAATGGGAAAAGCAACATGTTCTTCCAAGAAGTGCTGCCTAGAATTTACAAGCACCCTTAATTTGAAATAAGCTGATTGTCCTATTTAATTGAACGAGGTGTCTTGTATCCCCAAAGTTAAGCACATACGGAAAATTTTTTCTGGATTGGCCTTAAAACCCAGTTCTATTAGAGTGTTAAAGAAGTTAAATCCTAAGTAAAGTGAATAACTTCAAAGGAGACTTGGAAAATATTGGTTCCTTAACTTTTGTTAGGTTCTTAAATATCTTTGTTGTGCTATGCTCCAAATACATAGAATGTTTGAGCTCTTCAATAGTAGCTTAATGCTAATGCCATTGTGGATGTAGAGTGTTAATCATTAAGATTGTGTCAGATTTTGAGATCCAGGAAGAACTTTGGATAAAATGATTCAACACACACAAACTTATCATCAGTCACAAAAATTTCAAAAGAAATCTTAAATATAAAAGAGGATTAGCCACATCATTAGCCACATCAAGAGGATGCCACATCAGCATCAAGTGAGCTTGCACAGTGCCATTTATATTTTGCCCTGTTGAAATATTATCTGGAGAATGCTGGCCACATTTGTCTTGCTGAACTAAACCTATGAGTCATTGTATTGTAAGAAAGATTTGATCATCATATTAGAAAAAATCTTTAAGATTTTTTCTGTTGAATTTCAAAATAAACCTCACAGTGAAATCACTGTGTGGTGACAAAAGTATGGAGGAAAGCAAGGAAATCTCCTCCTTGAGAAAGTATGAGTACTTCGCAAGACATTGCCTGCAAGTCTTCCCTCATAAAAATCAAAAAGCAATTATGGCCTCTGAGCATTGCATGCATGAATAGTAATGAACTGTAAATAAAAGTAAGCAACAGTAAAAAACAATGACTCTGCACCCCATTTTCAAATAATGATTCAGAAAATACATTTTGTCTGCATGTTTACTTAAAAATAAAGTAACACATACTCTACTAGCTGTCAATGTTCATGGTAAGCTTTATTCTTAAGTTAATATCCAAATATAATAGGAAGGGAAGACAAACTAAGCCTAAGTAAGAAAGCTGTCCTACCTTGTTTTGGAATGATTTTGTCTGCAGGGGTACCACATCCATGTAATTTTTGGCTGAGGAACACCATAAACAGTGCATGTCAGCACTTGTTTGCTGCCCAGTGAATACAGATTGGGATCAGGGAATGATGATACAGCATTTTCATATATCTGGGGTTTCACTGTAAAGGGTGAAAAATTGGAAAGCTATTAAAAGCAACTCATTTCAAATGTATTACATGATCGTGAAAATCCTACATTCCTGCAGGGAGAGTAATAAAAAAAAAAATCCCCAGGAGGACAAAGGAAAACAGCAGGAATAAGTTGAGTCAGATGAGCGGTTACTAACACATTTAAGTCATCAGGAACAAGTATGTGACCGTGAAAGACAGAAACCCTTCTAATGAAAACCAGTGTCTGTCTGCTGATTTGAAGAAGGGTCCAGAACCCAACACATGGGGCTTGGATTTGTGTCCATGAAAGTCAGTAAGAAAGTGCACAATGTCCTGGGCCATGCAAGATCAACTATTCAATGAAAATTTGATGTTTATATTCAGGAAAAGTGTGGGAACATGCTGTAAACTTACCATTTACTTTAAGAGTGACTGTAAGATTCTTAGACAAGTTCCACTGTCGTATGCTCAATATTATAGTGTAGTTTCCAGCATCTTCCTCAGCAACATCTTTGATGATTAATGAATAGTCTTTAACCATGTACCGGGCACACTTTTCAGCAGCTGGTAGCCCATCTTTTAACCTGTTTAAAGAAGTCCAGAAATGAAAATATTGAAAAAGAATGCTGCTTTAACAGTCTGTGTTTCTTCATTTCACAACATTTCTTGATCTTTGAGCAAGTTTTGAATTTACTGTCCAAGATTCTGCTTACCAGAGGATTATCCTTTCCTCAAAGATTGCTGATTTTTATGGAGAACTCTGAAGAATACCATTTTATACATGAAAATTTATAAGGATATGACAGAGTTCTATAACATCTGAGAATTGCTAAAAATCACAACTCTATCTCTAAAGATCCCAGCCTTCCATACTTCTGTTGCCATTTAGTCTTGAAGACAACCATTTTGTCCAAAAATCATTCACACAAATAAAGGTTGCGTCATCCAGCACTGACCATTTCTTATGACCTCAGAATACATCCCAGGACAAAGTATTACTGTAGCCTAAGCACAGCTGTGATTTTAGGAAGAGGAAGAGTAAGTAGATTAGATAAGCACTTAAGAATCAGATATTCTGCTATCAAGTGAATGTTTTTAAAGATAACAGAAAATCAACACAAAGTACGAAGCGTTGTTCACAGATTCCTGAATAAGCAGAACATTTCTTTTTTCTGAAATGTAAAATATGGCATAAACCATATTTTTGTAGGTTGCTGTATGAAGCTCAATGTGAGTGCAATCAAAATTCACTGTGATGATGGACTTAATTACATTGATTCCCAGGTTTTAGTAAATATTTACAGAAAACCTTTTCAGCCATTGAAGGAGCATTAAAAGTTGTGTCTAAGGACCACAGATTTAGACATTTCACTGCACATATATTTCACAGAACCACTGAATATTTGAAGCTGGATGGGCCTCTGGAGATCGCCTGGTCCAACCCCCTGCTCAAAGCAAGGTCAGCAAGTTGCCCAGGACCATGTCCAGTCAGATTTCAAACATCTCACAAGATGGAGAAACCACAGTCTCTTTGGGCAACTTGTTCCAGTGGTTGACAAACCTCACAGAAAAAAAAAGTAAATAAGTATTCTTATTGTCAATTGGATTTTTTTTTATTTTATTTTATTTTATTTTTTATTCAGAAGTTTTAGATATGAGTAGTCAACAAGCCCAATCATTAAAGTGACGAAAATGCCATATAAATGGTATCAGCTGCACTTATGCCCCTTATTTTTCCATGTGGAAAAATTCCAATGCAGAATGGAGAGTTAAATAAAACAAAAAGTTTGAAGCAAAAATAATTTCTGTCTCTGAGAAGCATGAACACTTGCTGTTCATGTATGTATGGTTAGATTTCTTAACCATTTTTGTCATAGACTGCTTGTTAAAGTGCAATGAATTGAACCAGAACTATTGCTATTTAAAATTATGTAAAAACCAAACAAACAACAACACACACACACACACACAAAAAAAATAAAGAAAAAAAAAAAAAAAACACCTTGAGATCATTAATAGACAACATTGTTTTCTAGAAAGGTGATTGAGTGAATACAAAAAAAAATGTTTAAAAAATTCTTTAGCTCAGTATACTTGAGCCAAAGTGAAAATTCTGGTCATTAAAGCAGATCTAAAACCTACAGATCTCCGTATAGTAAAGCCATCTTCCACTGCTTTTCTAGTAGTGCATGGTTGTATGAATGAACTCAGACAGTTATTTTAATAAAGAGTTTCTTTTCTCTTTCTGTTTAAAAGACAAACTAATTTCTTATATTTGGGTCTGCATGAGGTTGGATGAAACAATTCAGAAACGATTGGTAGATTTACTTGTAGAGTGCCCATTGATTTCAACAGGAGACATATCTAACATATTTGAGGGTCTAACTTCAAAGTTTCCAAGCATCCTATTTTACACTTGCAAAATGAAGATAATGTTCTCTTAAATTTTTAAAATTCAGGCAGTCCCTGAAAAGTCTAATAAAAATCAAAACCTGTACTGTCCCCAGTTTGTTGCCATTTTAAGGGGTCTAAAAATGAATATTTTTCATTTAAGCAAAGGTCCAGTGTGCATATGTGGAAATAACTTGTCCTACCATATAACCTCTGGAGAGGGAAATGCCTTCACTTTCATTGACAGACGATAGGATTTTCTTCCTGCTACAGCCTCCAGTGCAGTTTTTCTTCGACGTTTCAAATTAATGAACATTTTATCTTAAAGAAATAAATGAAAAAATATGTTCTCATGTAACTAATTTTCAGCCTGCGGAAGAGTCAATCTTTTAAGGAGAACAGGAATTCAAATAAAAATGATCTTTAATAATTTTGGTGTTCCCACATGATAACAACAAGAATAAAACCTACCACAAACATACAAAAAAATGAGATACAGTTCCCAGGCCATGAGTCTGCCTAAACAAGATACACTCTGGCCAAATTCACATTGTGTTTCAGTCAAAAAAAAAAAAAAAAAAAAAAGCACAAGAACAAGAAGGTGATTCGTGGTACGTGGGGAGCTGAACTAGATGAGCAGGTGACCCCACCACCCCTGCAAGGCCAAGAATTAGTGGATGTTCCAGAAGAAAATATTTGGCTGGGGATGGCTTAAGTGATCTTCAGAGAAACAGCAAAGGAATAGACAGAAACTTTCTGTATCATTGGTAAACAGCTGTTTCATCGAACAAACAAATCTTTATCACTTCATTGGAACTGTCTCAACCTGCTGGAATTCATTCTTCTCCAGTTGTACTGCCCAATATTTCAAACTCTGACAAATCAATGGGTTTCACCAGAAGCAATAAAAAAAAATATTTATAGAGTATATGGGAAAATCTTTTTTTTTTTTTTTTTTCAAAATGCAATTTAAAAAATCAAAACATTTAAAACATGAAAATAATGAAAAAAAAAGTTTCAGTGTCCTTTAACAGTACCCACAGTGCAATATTTACTCACATTATGAATTGTATATAGATATTTTATATCTATTAAATAAGTGCAGTATTTAGCTATATTAGTGATATTTGCAGCATACTTTGAAATGAACATATGCAAGATAACTCAATAGTTAAATTACACAAATTAGGTTATACTTGAAGATACAACTCTGATTGTGCAAACCATTATTCACACTGGCTCTTTCTAATGAGTATCCCATAGATGAGACAGCTTATGTGAGTAAGAGATAATAGGCTAGCTTCAACAGCTCCAGCTTCTTTGACTTCAGTTTTAATATAAAACTCAGTTTTTGACAGCTTCAGGCTTATTTATTTAAGAACATAAGAAGTGAAAATAATGATTCATCCTGTGTTCCCAGTGTCTTAGTCCAAGGGTTAAAAAGAGTAAAAGTACTTGAAATACTCTCTGAGAATACCACCATCTGGTGCTTAGACCACAATTACGAATGAGAGAGAAAAAGTAGACCAGCTAAACTGTGGAACAAATAAATATTTTGACCACGAATTGTCTGTCATCAAGGAGCCACCAACTGTTTGGCTATTAATATCAACAATGCTCCGAATATTCTACATAATGATAATTGTAACAGGATGCCACAAAGAAGGTAGCTTCTCATGGAGTCCCAGTTCACAGAAGTCCTCATTCACATAAGCTTGAAACAACACGGGGAATTTCCAGATCTCACAGGAAGCCTGGGCAGTCCACAGAGAACTCATTTAAGGCTCCCACTGTAAAACCACACTAATGAGTTGCAGTATGTTATGCTTGTTTTGGTTTTGTGAATGGTTTACCAGCAATCTTCTCCATGTAGAGCTAGCTTATCTGTTTTTTCTTCTTTTGGTTCATAGGAAGCAGTGGATAAGTATCGTAGAAGATGAACTGGTACTGCCAGAACTAACTGAGGACAGGATCATCACAGGACTTAGCAAACAAGGGTGATCAAACTGAACATTAATGTGTCTATTGCCGAACAGGCAAAACAGTCATGGAAGAAAAGCCACGTGTTCTTTCTTATCTCCCTCTTATCTTCTATCCATGATGACCATGCTAGAAATTCCTCTCCACTTTGTGTCAAGATATAAAGATATCATGTGAATGAGCTTGGTAAGTGAGCACTCAGTATTCTACAAACCCAAGGTATTTCTTACCGTAAATGAGGACTGTTGTGTTAACTGATTTGATTGAGGGCCCACTCTTCACATGGCAGGCGTACTGGCCTTTATCAATATCACGCACTCTGTCAACAACTAGAATACTGTAAAAAATATTGGCTTCTGTATTCTTCTGATCAATGCGCTGTGTTATGGAGCCTCTCTTCTTTGTCTATAAAAGAAGAAATGAACAAGAAATAGCCTAATCAAATTTTTGAGTATTGTGATTTTCATTTCAGCCATCAAACCTCCAAAAAATATATCCAGATCCCTCTGCACAGGACAAACATGAAAAAACTAATATTTCCAAAGAGTCAAAAATAAAAATGAGAAGTAAATTTATCTGGCAATTAATTGCTATCTCCATTTAAGTCATAGAAGCATCCAAACTTGTTCTTTCCAGAGGAAGGTCACCAATTCTGCATGACCTTCCACAGCAACATGCCCCCCTCAATGCTCCTAATCCAGCATTGCTCATAAAAGTCCTTGGAGTCAGCACATGATGGGCAGCACATAGTTTGGTGCCTTGGTTCAGCATCCATAGGCAGCAGATGTATAGAAGATGAAGGCATTAACATCAAAAGGGGAGAATTCTGGAAACGCTATAGACGGAAAAGTGACTAGATTTGGCAAAGGAATAGCAGGGTGGAACTGAAGATAATGTGAGCCTGAGGAGTTATTTCCTGAAACTCACCCTCAGCCTTTGGCCTCAAAGTTTATTTAACCCAGGACATTGTTGTTGTCTTACAAACACTGAGCACCCTTCAGTTACCATCCAAATAAAACCCAAGCAGAATTTCACAAGTGTGGTGCTCAGCTAGGGCTTGGTAATGTAGCAGTGATCAAAAGTAATATATTTGGAGCATTTCTTGTTGCTAGGTCATTTATTTCTGCGATGAAAAAATGCCAAGGAAAATGGCTACAGTATGCAAGAAATGATTGCATTAATCTTCCTTATATAATGTAATCATAATTTCAGTTTGTGATTAGACACAATGAGTGACATAATAAATGATCTTGACTTGAATCACCAGCATAAATCAAACTGACATGAAAGGAATGGGAGTTGTAAACCTTAAACTAATGTCAAATTTCTTATCAGCTTTACACGGGCTCCCTGGCAGTTGTTTTGTAAGCGACAAATATTTATGAGGATGCTCCCAATGTTGGGGGAGGAGAAGCACATTCAAGATCATTCCTGTAGTTGTCAAAACAAGCTGATTGTTCATGTGACACTTAACAAATGAGATTTTGGCTAGCTAAATCAAAATATCTTTTCTAAACATGCTTGAGTCGGGTGCCTGACTGTCTGCCAGTCTTTTAAATGAATGTGTTAAGAAAGACAGCCTCGACAAAAACTTTTTTGTCACAAGAGAGCCCCTGCCTGGGACTGGGTGATAAATTTCTATCATTTCCCCAGGTCAAAAAGAAGGTCCCAGGGATGAAACTTTTCTAGCGCTCGCTTGTGGTTATGCGATATAGTAGACTACATTGTGTAAAATTGTTTACTTATTCAATTATGCAGCAGAGGAAAAATAAAATAAAATAATAATTTAAAAAAAAAAAAAAAACACTCACACACACACACACAAAAAAATCTTAAAAGCCATGTCAGCAAGGTTCACAATGATGGAAGGAATGAGAAACACAGCAAGCATTTTGAGGTAGAATTCCTCTCAGAATGATAGATGTAATACGATCTAAGGGAACCCTCACCCAGTTTATTCTTTTCATCCCCAGCACTCACCTGTCCGGGATAAGTCCATGTCATCTGCACACGGGTGTTCCAGGCTGCCATGACGGTGCAGTTAATTGCCAGGCCGTCTCCCTTCAGCAACTTGACAAGGCGTGGGGTGCTCAATTGAACGTCAAAAATTGTATTTGCTGCATGTCACAAAGAGAAGGAAACATGAGTAAGATCACCGGGGCAGACAGTTTTGCAAAAGAAGAAGAGTGTAGAAGGCTACTTACTTTCTCGGTGCGTTAGGTACTTTGTGCTATACTTGTGCCCAGCAATTGTTGTCTCACAGCTCAGGAGCCCTATGAATCTGTAGGTTGCCTTAGGTATTCTGAAGCCTTTCATGCTGTCCCAGATTATCGTCTTGCCATCCGGAATTAGGGCTTCTCCAGGAATCTGGAAGTGGCAAACACACATCATAAAAACAACTTAACCTCATGCTACACTCTAATCAAAACAGCCTCATAAAAAGGAGTGGGGAAAAAAAAATAATAATAATAAAAAAAAATAAATAAAACTTGAAAAAATGCCAATCAAAGTAGAAAGGATGACATTTAATTATACAGATTTTTCAAATCACGTTTTCATCACAAAATAGAGGAAAAACCTGAGTGAAGAATGTGAATGTTTTATTTGTTTCCAAGATTTCATTATTTATAACAGGATGTAATTTATGACACAATAGATTGACACTATCATTAGCCTCAGTGCTTGGGCTGCTATTCTGTTGGCTCCTAGTTGGCAGCTAAAGTGCTCATCTTAGAGAACCTTTGCAATTAAATGTCCCGGTGTTACCACAGAGATACAAATACACATTTTTCAATGGAGGTGACAAATTGACTTGATATGTTGTCATCTGGTGGCTTTAACAAATTCCTGCCAGGATTCAATCAGATGCTTCTCATGTTTATGTTGTCTAAAGGACTAGACAGTTTAAAAAAAAAAAAAAAAAAAAAAAAAAAAAAAAAAAAGTGAAGCACATGGATGCTTATTCCAGAGCTGACAGATCACACAGCACACGTATCTAAGTCATTACATACAACATAAAGCACAAATTTTAAATCTGCAAGGCTAACTTGGGCACTTTTATTGAGAACTACAGCTCATACCAAATGAGGAAAGTCATATTGAATACACTTACATGTCCCTCAGAAGTAGAGGACCTAACAAGTAATATGTGTACAATGATCAGATGTTTTATAAACTTACGACCTGAAATCTGATTTTTTTTTTTTTTTTTTCAGATTAAAGTTTTGCCATGTGGGATCAAGTGTCCACTTTGTCAGCAGAACAAGTGATATTTTATGTTAGCATCCTTTGAGTTTTAAGCCCCACTTTATAAAACGGAAAGGAAAGGAAAGGAAAGGAAAGGAAAGGAAAGGAAAGGAAAGGAAAGGAAAGG